>CM051822.1:8632214-9280964 GCA_028451465.1 Erethizon dorsatum
CCGCCGACCCCGCCTGGCATTGACCGCTGGGCTCCGGGATGCTGCAGCCGCGGGGGCGGGACCTGCAGGCGATCACCAGCGCCCCCTGCTCAGATTGGGCGCGGCCGGGACCGGCGCCGCGCGATTGGTCGATTGCGAGGCAGGGGCGGGGCCTGGTTCCTGCAGCGGGGCGACAGGGGACGCGGCCAAAGCCCGGGAAGCTGCTGCGGGGGCGATGGCTGCACCGAGCCCCGGGCCCCGCGAGGTAGGTGCAGACCTGAGAAAGAACAGGAAAGGGAACGGTTGGTGGGCCTCCCCTCCCCTCCGGCGGGGGAACGGACACGCCCCCATCCCAGCCTGGGAGGGGCCCTGCCCTGGACAAGGACCAGGACACGCCCCATAGAGGGCGCAGGTTTGAAGAGGGGTGGTCTGGCGGGTGTCCCGGGAGGGCTTCTTCAGTCTCGTCATAGGGAAAATGGAGATGGAATTAAAAGCTCCTCCTTTATAGGGCCATTAGGAGCTCTCAGCCTGTGCAGGGCACATGGTGGGTGCCCATGAGTAACGGGTCAGCGGTGTGATCGCAGCCTACGCTGACCCTCGGCGCGGGCCTGCGGGAAGTCAACATAGACGGTGGGATAGATGTGAATGAATCGCGGGCAATCACGGTTCCTGCAAGCAGGGCTTCCTGTGCACAGCTTCCTGTGCAGGAGCTCACGCTCGACAGTAACACAGGATACCGCCAGGAAGGAGTTACCTTAGTTTCTCGCTGCAGATGAGGACAAGAGGCACCGATTTACCGAAGGTCACACAGCTGGTGACAGGGTCAGTCTCAGCCAGGTTTGACTGCAGAACGCATATCCTGTGCCTACTGGCGGCAATAATAATGACCGTCACGCTGTCTGATGCAGTGTGCAGATCTGTGTGGCCCCTCACAACACCCGAGGTGGGAACAGCATTATCCCTAATTTACAGCCGAGGAAACTAAGGCAGACAGAGATGAGAGGAAGGCTCACAAGTAGTCCAAGTGGGATTTGAACCTGGCTCGTTCCCCTCTGAGATGGCCCTCTTTGCTTTCTGTGCCCCTTCTCACCAGGCTCTGGCCCTCTCCCCCGAGGCTGGACGAAAAGCAGCCGCCTCAAGCTCCAGCCGCTGTGGCCTCCTTTGGCGCCTACGGGACAAGCAGACTCGCCTGGGGCTGTTTGAGATCGGCCCGAGGCATGAGCTCCACGGGTTGACCAATATGATGCAGGCAGGGCTGTGGGCTGCCACCCAGGTCTCCATAGACCACCCACCCACGGTGAATGGCCCTGCTGCCCTACATACCCATCCCCCAAAGCTCAGGCTGGGGGCAGCCTTGCCCGTGCTGCTGCGTTAGGAATCAGAGAGGGCTCCCAAAAGGAGGAAGGCAGGGGCTTGGTGGAAGGAAGCTGGGACAGTCTGAGATGGAAGTTGGAAAGCTCAGGGAGTTGGGAGCATGAGAAACTCCCTATGTGGTTGCTGTGTGCCTCTAGGTGTTCCTCTGCCTCAGTGCCCCCATCTGTATAATGGGTGGAGGGGATTACACCCCTTGGTTTCTGAGCCCCTCCTGGCCCTGGTTGAAAAGGGACCCCACCCCCACCCTGCCTGTGCAGCCCATCCTCCCTAGAGCCTGGGCTGGGGCCATGCTGCTTCAGCAGAAAGGGTCACCCAACCGCAAGCTCAGCAGTTGGGCGGGCCGCAGTGAGCATGTGTGTCATTAGTGTGTGTGCATGTGTGTACAGTCAGACTATAAAATCAGGCCAAGTCCTGGCACAGGAACCTGGAGGGTCCCGGGGGAGTCCTCTAAACCACAACCTGACCTCATCACCTGATGAAAACCTCTTAGCTCTCCAGTACTCAGCATGGCTTTGAGATCCTGTGGGCAGCAAGGACCAACTGTCCAGCCCCACCCACCCTCTGACCCTCCTTTACTGGCTGCAGACAGCCCGGCCTCTTCTCTTGCTGGTCGCCAGCCACCAATGCTTTTTCTCTTGCCCTAAGCACCCTGCACCTCCTCTCTACTACCCTTCAGATTTCAGCTCAGAGGTCACCTCCCCTGGGAAGCTTTTTCTGACCTGCCACTCCCAGGCTGCATCTCCCAGGTCACCCAGCTTCAGGGCCATCTCCTTGTGCTGGGACGGAACCTGGCTTCACTTGGCCAACATGTGACTGAGGGCATGTGCCAGGCTTGAACTCAGAGCCTGGTGCTGGCGACCCAGCTGTGACCCTGCATCATGTCACTGTCCTCTTCCCTGAAGCCCTGGGGGCATCGGCAGCCCATCTGCCCAACTCAGGGACACCACAGGACCCTGTGTGCAGAAGGAATCAAATTGGGGCAGAGGTCAAGGCCAAATGCAGGACCCCGGGGAAGATAGTGGGGATTCTTGATTTTGCCTGAGATCTTCACCCATCCCTGCAGGGGCTGCCCACTCAGGAAGATTTTTCTGAGGTCCTGACCCAGGTTCATGAGGTAGGAGGCCCAAGACTCTTGGGGAGGGGGTCTGCAGTGGTCTTTGCTCTTTCTTGTCCTCAGTTTCCTCACCCATGCAGTGTGGGTTGTGGCTTGTCCCCAGGGCCCTTGCAGGAAGGCTGTGGTCATCCTGACTCTCCTGCACCAGGGCCAGCTGTCCCCTGGCCCACGTGGACACTCTTGGGGCTGCTTTTTCTCCCCCACAGGGCTTCGAGCTGGGCACCCTGGCCGGCCCCGCCTTTGCCCGGCTGCGACGCTCCCTGGGCCTGGCGGAGGAGGACTATCAGGCCGCTCTGGGCCCCGGTGGCCCCTACCTGCAGTTCCTCAGCACCTCCAAGAGCAAGGCCATCTTCTTCCTGTCGTGAGCTTGCTGCAGGAATGGGGCTCTGGGCAAAGGGAGATCCCCTTGGGGAGACCATGGTCAGGGTGGCTGGAGAGAACCGGGGGGTGGGGGCGTGTCGCGGCCACGAGCTGGGACCGGGGAGAGAGATCTTGGGTGCCCAAGCCACGGGCAGAGGGCCCGGTGGGAGCCGCCCCAGCCAGGCCTGGACAGTCACCTCTTCCCGCCACCCCGCAGCCATGACCAGCGCTTCTTTCTCAAGACCCAGCGGCGCCGTGAGGTGCGCGTGCTGCTCGCCCACCTGCCCCGCTACGTGCAGCACCTGCAGCGGCACCCGCACTCGCTGCTCGCGCGGTTGCTGGGTACGAGGGCTCGGGGCGGGGCCCCGAGGGCGAGTACCCGGGGAAGGGAGGGGCTCTGGGGGCGGGGCCGAGAGGGGCCGACTTGGGATTGGACAGCCCTGGGGGCGGGTCCCGGAGGGGCGGACTCAGGAGGCGTGGCCTGGAACTGGGCCTGGGGCTCCCGGGATCCCCGGTTGTGGAACTTGGGACCCTCACCTGGTGCTCTCTCCCCTCCCAGGAGTGCACAGTCTGCGGGTGGCCCAGGGAAAGAAGGTGGGTGAGGCCGAGGCGAGGCGGCTGGGCGGAGCTGGTGGCTGGAGGGTGCTCCCCTTACTCACCACCCTCGTCCCCAGAAGTACTTCATCATCATGCAGAGCGTCTTCTACCCCGCCAGCCGCATCTCCGAGAGGTGAGTGGGCCAGGAGCAGGCAACGGGGCCCGACCCCACCGGACACTCTCTAGGCGGACGCCACACGGAGACCGGAGAGGGCAAGGGACGTGGCCAAGACCCGGCGGGCGGAAGGCAGTGGTGCCCACCTCTTGCCTCTCCGAGCGCTCAGTGTGCCTCGGGCGCTGTCGGGGCCCTGGCTTTCATGGTGTCCTTTACTCTTGGGGGCTACGTGAGGCTCTCATCCTCAGTGCACAGCAGAGGGCTCGGGGAGGACCCAGGCCACGCAGCCAGTGTGGGGCAGGGATTCAAATTCAGCCTCTCAGCCGGGCGTGGTGGCGCATGCCTGTGATCCTGACACTCTGGGAGGCTGAGACAGAAGGATTGAAAAGTTCAAGCCCAGCCTGGGCAATTTAGTAATTTAGCGAGACCCTGTCCAAAAAAAAAAAAAAAAAAGGCTAGGAGTGTATCAAGGTCCTAGCTTCAATCCCCAGTAGTGCAAAATCAATCAATCAAAAAACAAAAAACAAAAATAACCAAAAAAAAAAAAAAATACAAAAAAAAAAAAAAAAAAACACCTGGCCTGTCTGCACACAGCCCCATGCCAGCAGGCTCCCCAATGTGATTCCCCCCATGGCCACCAGCCCCCCCATCCCTGTGTCTGGGACACTCTTGGCAATGATGAAGAGCCAAGCAGCAGGCACAGGCAGCTGGGCTTCCAAAGGCCTGGGCATGCACCTCTGTCCTGCTCAGTGCATGCTGTGCTTGGTGAACTGTCTGTGCCTCGGGGAACTGCCTGAGCCTCGGTCTCCCCATCTCTAACACCTGGGTTGTGCTGAGGTTTCCAGATGCTGTGTTTAATGAGTTGGGTGCACCAGGAACAGTCACCCAGTGGGACTCTCGTCTCTGAGTATTGCCTCGTGAGAGTCCCTGTGTGCCTCATCTGTGTAAAGCTGAACCTGTCCTCCTCACCACCCAGGTACGACATCAAGGGCTGCGAGGTGAGCCGCTGGGTGGAGCCAGCCCCCGAGGGCAGCCCCCTTGTCCTGGTGCTGAAAGACCTCAATTTCCAGGGCAAGACTATGAACCTGGGTGAGCCATGGGCGCTGTCACAGCTTTCCTGCATTCAGGTTGAAGTTCCAGTGTGGTCCCAGCATGGCTCTATGCCTGGGTCCTTAAGAACTTAAGATTGTGGTGGCTCGTGCATGTAATCTCTGCACTTGGGAGGCTGAAACAGAAGGATCGTGGAGAGTTTGAGGCCAGCCTGGGCTACATAGTTCAGGACCAGCCTGGAATACACAGTGAGACCCTGTCTCAAAAAACAAACAAGGCTGGGTGTGGTGGCGCATTCCTATAATCCCAGTATGCAGGAGGCTGAGGTAGGATGGCCGTGAGTTCAAGGCCAGCCACATAGTGAGTTCAATGCCAGTCTGAACTACATAGCAAGACCCTGTCTCAAAAACAAAACAAAACAAAACAAAAAACAAATAAACACCAACCTTAGATTCCGGAGTCAGGTAAAGCAGGGGTCAAATCCTTGCTCCAAGACTTGAAGGCTGGGTGAACAAGACAAAGTATAGATGAGTTTCCTTCCTTGTGCATTGGGGACAGTGGTGACACCTGCCCTCCCAGGGCAGGAGTGATTGGGGACTATGGCTGGCATGGGATGAGGCTCAGGCCAGCTGCTGGTGCTTGGCAGGGCCACAGCGGAGCTGGCTCCTCCGTCAGATGGAACTGGACACCACCTTCCTCCGGGAGCTCCGAGTGCTGGACTACAGCCTCCTCATGGCCTTCCAGCACCTCCATGACGACGAGCGGGGCCAGGGTAGTAGCATCATCTTCCGTGTGGCCAGGTGAGCCCCTCCCCTGGATCTCGGCAAGAGAGGGTGTGGGACAGGCGACAGTGAGGGACAGCAATGTACAAAGGCCACAAAGCATGGAGTGTGTATGTGTGCGTATGTGTGTGTGCAGGGTAGAGGGCTGGAAAAGCCAGCAGTGAGAGGCACAGGGCACAGAACTGCCAGGGTCCAGCTGGATGAGGGCTTCACTGTTGAAGAGTCTGCCCATTTTTCAGCAGTGGCGTGGAGCCCAGAGGTTCGAGAGCAGGGGAAAGACCTAGGTATCTAAATTCTGCCACAGAAGGTATCTAAATTCTTGTCCTCCACCTCAGTGGTTCCATCCTTAGGACCCAGAGGTCATCACCACTAGTGCCACCATTGTGTCCTTACTGTCACTCCTTGCCTGCTGACCATGAGCCTCACTGAGACCTTGGGCTTGGTCCCATTTTATTTTATGGTTTGTTTTCTTTTGAGACAGGGTCTTGCTATGTCGTTCAGGCTGGCCTTGAACTCCCAGTGACCCTCCTGCCCCAGCCTCTTGACCTATCTAGTAGCCTCATTTTAAAAGTAAAACAGAGCCAGGTACAGAGGTGCATGCCTGTAATCCCAGTACTCTGGAGGCTGAGGCAGAGGATGGCAAATTGAGGCCAGCTTGAGCTACATAGCAAGACCCTCTCCAAAAACAAGAAATAAAAACCAAGATTAAAAAACAGATGAAATTAATTTTAATAAGTTACTCAGTATATTCAAAACCTGCTCATTTCATCTAATCAGTGTGAGAATCGATGAGCTCATCAACATTCTTTCCTTCACAGTGTTTTCCAAAATTAGTGTTTATTTTCCCGTCCGGTGCTCCTGTGGCCAGTGCCTGTGTTAGGGACAGCGCAGCTCTAGACATGGGCCACCACTTCCTCTGCCTCTCGGGTCACCTGGGCAGGGGTGGGGACAGCTAAGCTCCCTGGAGCAGGTAGCAGACTCACCCTACTGTGGCCCCCATCCAGGTCTGTGCATGGGGCGCAATTCCCAGAGGAGCCAGGTTCCCAGAACCGCCGGCTGCTGCCCGACAGTCCCAACGCGCTGCATGTCCTGGACGGGCCTGAGCAACGCTACTTCCTGGGCCTCGTGGACCTCGTCACGGTCTATGGGCTTCGCAAGCGGCTGGAGCATTTATGGAAGATGCTGCGTTACCCGGGCCGGACCTTCTCCACCGTCGGCCCGGCCCGCTACGCCCGGCGCCTCTGCCAGTGGGTCGAGGCGCACACTGAGTGAGCGGCACCTGCCTCAGTCTCCCCATCCAGACAATGGGCGCTTAGCAGGAGCTCCAGTGCCCGCTGCGCCCGGGCAACTCGCCTGCTGTTCCACCGGCAGCCACCAGAGGGCGGCGTCCCCTAACCAATGCTAAGACCACTCAACCCCGTTCGGTGGTGGAGCTGTGCCCCGCGTTGTCCCGAGGATGCCCCGCCTTAGCTCATTTAATCTTCAAAATGCTATTATTCTCTTTTTACAGACCATGAAATGGAGGCTCAGGGGGTGAAGGGACTGAGCACCACCAGGCAGCACTAATGCTGGACCAGGCTCCACTTTGCCTTGTGGCCCCAGGAGTCCGTGTTCTTAGCCCCTGGCTCCTGCAGTCCCGGCCTCACTCTCTGGGGAAGGGGGAGGCTGAAGGCTCCGCCCCCGGTTGTCCAGATGGGGAAACTGAGGCCCGGAAACTTTAAGGGGCTTATGCACGGGTAAGTGGCAAGGCCCCGAGAACTCAGGCCTCCTGGAGCTCACAGGGCCCTACCGTCTCCCTCTGGGATGTGCGCCCCCGCCGGGGTGTGGGTGGGAGAAGGTGGGCAGTGGGAGGGCTTCCTGGAGCTCTTGGAGGCTCTGAAGGGTCCTCTAAGGCTCAGTGAGCTCTGTCCTCTGAGAGTAACTTTTCCCATCTGTGAAATGGGGCAGGAAGCTGGCTGTTGTGACCCATGCCTGTAATCCCAGCACTCGGGAGGCTGAGGCAGGAGGATCACCTCGAGTTTGAGGCTAGCCTGGGCTACATAGTAAGACACTATCTCAAACAAACAAAAGAAATGGGGGCAGGGTCAGTGGTCAGCTGCAGAGACTCCAAGGAGCCCCCGTCGCCCCTCACCAGCCCTTCTCCCTCCACCAGGAAATGCCAGCCTGGTCTCCGACCCCAATGCAAAATCCAATCCAACCATGCTGAAGGAGGCTTCTGCTTCAGAGCTGCCTTAGGGCCTGGCTGTGTGACCAGGGCAAGGTGCTACACCCCTCTGTGCCTCAGTGGTCTCTGTGCGCAATGGAAAGGATGAAAACGGACCTCATCAACTCATTAAATATTTATTGAGCACCGGTCGTGTGACAGGCTCTCTGCTGGATGACTGAGACCTGGGGACAGAGCAAGGCGCCTTTCCAGAGCTCAGGGGCTGGGTGATAAGAGGGGCCTGGTGTGACCAAACCTTTCAGCGAAGCCAGGGCCATGGAGCTGGGATGCAGTTGCACACGCTTCTCTCCTGGAAGGGGTTGGCTTGGGGTTAACCCCCAGACGGAGACCAGAAGAGTCAGACAGCTCGAGGGGCCCAGGCCACCCGCACCGCAAAGCCTGGGTGCAGAGATGCTGTTTAGAGAAAGAAACCATCTCTTGGCGTGGCAGGGCTGGGGGGGCACTGGGCTGGGCCACAGGGCTGCAGTGTGGTTCTGGAACAGCCACGTCACTGCTGGTTGTCTGGGAGACCTCAGGTGATGACTCAACCTCTCTGAGCCTTCGAGAAGCACAAGCGTTTCTTGCTCTTACTCAGCAGGAAATTGAAATGTGGAGGTTGTTAGGCTCTGGTTGTCACTTGGGAGGGGATGGTTTGGGACATTCATTCAGGGGTGGCAGGAGCTGCACTGCAGAGAACGCAGAGTCCAGCTATCATACTTGGCGTGATTCAGCCTTCTCTCTTGGTTTCCAGCTATGAACTTTGGCAGGGACTAAAGCCAAAGAGAGGGTGGTGACTTGTCCAAGAAAGACCTTAGGGACTGGGACTCCTGGCTCTGCTAACTCATTAACCAGCTCCTAGTGGGTACCCCCAAGAACTTGTCTGCAGTGGGCACATGGACCATAAGCAAAGACATCACCAATACCCAGGGTGACTTCAGGCCATGACAAATGCTGTAAAGAAAATAAATCAGGTGATAGCTAGGTGCACCTATAAGCTCAGCACTCAGGGAGGCTGAGGCAGGAGGGTGTTTTGAAAGTTCAAGACCAGCCTGGGCAACTTAGCAACATACGGAGACCCTGTCTCTAAAATAAAAAATGAAGGGCCGGTGAGATGGCTCAGCGGCGTACGCGCCTGCCCGGCAAGCACGAGGGCCCGAGTTCGACTCCCGGAACCCACATACGAAAAAGGGGCCGGTGATATCGCTCAGCGGCACGGACGCCTGCTGGCGCGCGAGGTCCTGAGGTCGACCCCCGGTACCCACAAAAAAAAAAAAAAAAAAAAGAAAAATGGACTAGGGATGTACTTCAGGGTGAAGGCCCTGGGTTCAATCTCCAGTCCTGCAAAAATGAATAACATAAATGAGGTGAGACAAGAGCGGGATGCAATGTCAGGTAGGGTATTGGGCAAGGACTTTTCTGAGGAGGTGATGTTCAAGCTGAATGACAAGAAAGCCACATGACTAGAGCAGGAGAGGTACAGGAACAGTGAGTACGAAGGTCCCAAGGTAGGAATAAGCTCATGAGACCTGGGGACAGAATGGGTAGAGGGAGGGTGACCCAGATAGAGGCAGGGGTCCAAATCACGCAGAGTCTTGGAGACAGGGATAAGGACAGTGGGTTTCTGGTTTTTGTTTGTTTGTTTGTTTGTTGAGACAGGGTCTTGCTATGTACTTCAGGCTGGCCTTGAACTTGAGGTGAACCTCCCGCCTCAGCCTCCCGAGTGTGTCACCATGTCAGCTTTTTGAGCAGGGTCTTGCTATGTGGAGAGAAATGTGAAAGAAAAGGACCTGGGGAACCCAAAAGGGCTGTCCCATCGGGGGCCCCTTTTGTGGGAGGGACAAGAAGTGCTAACAGGCAAAGGAGGCCTGGAAAAGGGCGGGGCCGCTTTGGCTGCTGTCCCTGCCCCCAGAATAGGACAGGGGAAGGCACAGGGATCAAGGACACCAGGCTCAGGGGGACTCAGGGCAGGGCAGACATGGAAGGTTGCTGAGCTGGGGATGGACACCCCGGTCCCTGAAGACATTTGCAAGTGAGACATTTGCCTCATACATTTCAGCATCTGCCAGGGCTGGACTTGGAGGCCCAGGGAGGTGTCAGAGCCTGGGCTCTAGAGAAGCTGCCCAGGTTCGAACCTGACTCTGCTGCAAGCGACCTCTGCACCATCCCACTTTACAGAGGAGAGAGACCGAGCTCAGACAAAGGACACATGAACATCATCAAAATAAAACCACCAGCTGGGTGAGGTGGCGCAAGCCCGTAATCCCAGCTACTCTGGATGCTGAGGCAGGAGGATCGCAAATTCAAGGCCAGCCTGGGCAACTTAGCGAGACACCATCTCAAAATTAAATAAAAAATGTTGTGGATGTAGCTCAGCGGTAGAACACTTGCCTAGCACGTGTGCCGGGTCCTGGCTTCAACCCTCAGTACCAAAATATAAAACAATTCTATTAAAAACAACTCATTTCTTTTTTGGGGGGGCGTACCAGGAATCGAACTCAGGACCTGGTGCTTACCAGGCAGGCGCTGTGCCGCTGAGCTACATCCCCGGCCCCATTGTTTCTTCGTTGTTTATCTGAAATTCCAATTTAATTGGGCGTGTTCTATTTCACTTGCTAAATCTGGCAACCCTACCAGCCTGAACCCCAGACCAAAGCCCCTGATGAATTTCTCAGGTCCCACCCTCACAATCTTCCTGCCTCAGCCTCCTGAGTGCTGGAATTATAGGAGTGTGTCACCAATCCTGCCAGTTCAGAAATGGAGACACTGAAATCTGAGTGGCCCGGCAGCCACTGCCCGGTGCCTCCGACATCCTAGCTCTGCCATCCGGTCCCCAGGCAGGAACCGGGTAGAAACGCGAGAGGAAGAAATAGCGGAGATGCTCGGCTCAGACCCCGCCCCCGATGCCAAGGTCCCGCCCCCACCCCCGAGGCGCTGTCGCCAGGCACGCACTTCCGGCCCGGGGTCGGGCCCGCAGCTCTCTAGGCCCCGCCCCCGGCCGCGCAGGCCCCGCCCCCGGCGCACAAGGCCCCGCCCACCCGGGCCCCGCCCCCTCCCGACCGCGCTGGTTCGGCTTCCACCCGGAGAAGCTGCGGCCGAGGCGCCGCCTCCACCCGGGGGCTCCGGCTTCCAACCCGGCTCGCCCGGCCCGCAGGACATGGAGCTCCGCGCAGCGGATGGAGAGGCTCCGGCGCGCCCCGATCTGCCCGCCTGGTTAGGGCCCGGCCGGGGAGGGGGCGATGGAATCGCTAGGCGGGGGGGAAGCTCAAGTTCCTGTGGGTCCCGGGCCTCTCGTGATCCCGCGGGGTGGGAGGATGGCGGAGGTCGCGATCCGAGCTCCCTGCTTTCTCGGCTTCGCACCCAGTGGGTGACCTTGAGTCCAGAGCGCCTCCCTCTGCCCTGCTTCCTCATCTGCGCCATGGGGACTGGCTGGCACGGGGGGCTCCCAAAGGTCGCCTGTTGCAGCTTCTTTAGGATGCCACACTGCTGCCCGAGGGTGGAGACTTTAAGGGGCTTGGTTCTCAGGGGTCATTCCCTGATCCCAGCCTGCACCCTCCCCTGCCTCAGTTTCCCCCATACCCTGGGACACCCCCCACCCCCCTCCCCGCTGTCTTATCCCTTCCCAGATCTGATTTTCGAGTCTTGTCAGGTGCCCAGTTCACATCCCTTCCCAGCCTGAGTCCTGGGGACAGCAGCTCCAGGACTGCTGAGGGCCTGGGACAGCATGAAGGCTCAGGTAAGTGGCACAGAGAGCGGAGGCCCAGGGGGAACTTTATCTTGCAGCAGAGCGACCTCAACTGCCTGCCCACGCTGGGACTGATAGTCACACTTCTGTGGTTTTTTATTTTTTGTTTTTCTTGGTGTGGGGGTTCAAACCCTGGGCCTTGTGCCTTTTGAGCATGTGCTGTCGCTCTGAGCTACACCCCAGCCCATGGTCACTTCCGACCTCACTGCACACAAGAAGGACAGCTGCCCTCAGGGGTCAGCCCTGCTCTGTGCGACCCCAGGCAAGTGGCATCTGCATCTTGGTTTCAGTTCCTTGCTCTCCTCACCAGCAGCGTGGAGGTAATAGTACCAGCATATCAGGAAGGGGAGAGCTGCGGCCCTGCTCTTGGCTTTACTCGGAGCCCCTGGCTGTGGGGAGAGACCTGGATGTTGGGGGGTGGGGTTAACCTCTACTGTCCCAGGCAAGGTCTCAGGGTTTGGCCCCTCCTGGACAGGGGACCAGATGCTAGGTAGAGCCGGAACAGCTGGCCATAAGGGGGAGCCTTTTTTTTAAAGCTGCTGCGGCTTGTGGGCAGAAAAGAAAAGGGGCCTTTGGCAGGATACCCTGGGGGCTGGGGCGGGGCTGTTTTCCTCCCTCTGGTTTTCAGAGAGCACCAGCTACTGGTCCCAGAACCCGGAGACACGCAGGGGTCTACCGCCATGGCCCGGCACACAGTAGCGGACTCAGGTCCCACCCCACTAAGTGGCAAGGTCCTGGGAGGGCTGGTGGGGGCTGTCACTGAGACTGCCAGCAGCGCCGGCCCCAGGCTAGGCCCAGATTCGAGAGAGCCGGAAGGGGTGTCTGGTACATGTGGCCTTTGGGCCGTGGTTTCCAGAGGCGTGAACCCCTGCACAGCAACTTTCCGATTATGGAAACTGTGGCTGGAAAGATGCATCCCATGAGTCTTTCCACCACCTGGGCTGCTGGCCTACATCCTGATCGTCATCTTGGGGACAGCCACCGAGTCAGCAGAGGGTGGGGATGGAGGTGGGGCCATGGGGCGCCACAGGGCCTGGTTAAAGCAGCCTGTGGGTTCTAGGAGCTGCTGCAGGGGCATCTAGACACCTTCCGCACGACTGCCTTCCCTCTCTCAGGGTCGCCTCCTGCTCATTGTCCTGTGCTCCTTGGTCTTTTCTGCCATCTACATCCTCCTGTGCTGCTGGACCTGCCTGCCCCCGTGCCAGGCCACCTGCCTGGATGGCCACCTCCCTGTGGACTCCAGCCCCACCGCGCCCGGGCCCTTGCACTTCAGTGGGTACAGCAGCGTGCCTGATGGGAAGGTGGGTCCGCCAGGCAGCATGGCACCAGGGTGTCCCAGCCTTGTGAACTTGGCCACTCACTTTACCTCTCTGAGCCCATAGATTGCCTGGCTGCTCACAGCTGGGTCATGGGGAGATAAAGGTCCTTGGGACAGGGCGGCAGCTGTCGGGTGGGAGAGACAGACGTCACCATAGCACGCAGATGTGTGCTTTCTATGCGTCTTTCGATTTACCTGTCCACCCTGCCATCTGTTCAGCAGGCGCACACCTGGCACCCACAGTGTGTGTGGCTTTGTGCTGATGGTGGCTCCTCTGTTTTTGTTTTTTTTTTCTTTTTTTTCTTGTTGTCTTTTTTTGAGACAGGATCTCACTATGTAGTTCAGGCTGGCCTCGAACCTATGGTGATCCTCCTGCCTCAACCTCCTGAGTGCTGGGATTACGGGCATGAGGCACCACACCCAGCTGTTTTTCTTTAATTTTTAAAAATTTATTTTATTTTATTTTACTTTATTTTTTGAGACAGGGTCTCCCTATGTTTTTCAGGCTGGGCTTGAACTCACTATGTAGCTCAGCTCAGGCTGGCCTCAAACTCACTGCAGTCCTCCTGCCTTAGCCTCCCTAGTGCTGGAATTACAGGCATGCACCACCACACCCAGCTTGTTTTTCTTAAGAGAAGTAGGAAATCCCAAGTTTGAATGTCAAAAGAGTCTATTTTGTTCTATACTGGAGATTTCCTAGGCTGAGGCAGGAGGATTGCAGTAAGTTCAAGGTCAGCTGGAACTACATAGCCAGTTCCTGTCCAAACAAAACAAAAAACTAGGGGCTTTTACATCCTCCTGTGCTGCTGGACCTGCTTGCCCCACTGCCGGGCCTCCTGAGCGACATCCCCAGCCCTTTTTAATTTTTATTTTGAGACAGGGTATCACTAAGTTGTCCAAGCTGGGCTCCAACAGTGATCCTCCTGCTTTGGCCTCCCAAACTGTTGGTATTACAGGCATGCATCATTGTGCTTGGCCAGAAGGGCCAACTTTATGTGTTAGGGGTCAATGAGAAACCTTTAAAGACCTCATAAAGATGCACACAGCACCTCTTAGGGCCCACAGTGACCTAAGCAGAACAGACCCCTGCTCATCAGCTGAGTCCGAACAAGATGAGGAAGTCTTATTCTTTATCACTGGGGTGTGGACAAACGGGCCTGTGTGTCCTTAAATCAACATTTAGGCAAGTATGCAATGCCTGCAAATGAGGCGCAACACTGTCCTTTCTGAACCGGAATCCGTGTCCCACGTCTTTGACACACTTTGGTAAACCCAAGTTCCTGAAGGCACAGAGGCCTGGGTCGTTTCCTGAACAGCTGTGGCTCATCAGCTGCCTTGCCCTCAGGGGGTAATGAGATGGCTTGGGGACCTCGTTGTAGCCAAGGTCTGTGCCACCCACTCCCTGGGCAGTTATTTCTTAGTTACTTTTCTTGTTGCTGAGACAAAAATACCCAACACCCATAACTTAAGGGAGGAAAGGTTTATTTGATTCGCTGTTTGTAGAGGTTTCAGTTTGTAGTCAGCCGGCTCTAAGGCAGGGTGGCACAGCAGAGGGGCATCACAGAGGAGAAACAGTTCGTGGCAGCAGAAGACAGCAAAACCAAGCAAGCAACAAGCTGCTTTCTGTCCCTTATATTTTATCTGGGCTATGCCCTTAATCCTAGCATTGCACCATGAATCAATCCTAGCATAACACACTCTACATCTGGCCACCTCTGAAAAAGCCCCACCTATGACCACACGAGGCTTTGCAGGGACATCTAGACACACGTCATAACATTTTTTTAAATTTTTTTTTTTCTTTTTTGAGACAGGGTCTCACTATGTAGTTCAGGCTAGGCTTGAACTCACTATGTAGCCCAGGCTGGCCTCGAACTCCTGGAGATCCTCCTGCCTCAGCCTCTGGAGTACTGCAATTACAGACATGAACCATCACACCCAGTTTCAATGTTTGCTTCTGTAACCTTGTGAAATGCCCAAGATGTAGGGATTTTAGGGTTCAGCAACAGCCACAGGAGGGGTGTGACTTGTAAGGAGGCCTTGGGTGTGAATGTAGGGTCACAGCTCTGTCAGGTGTCACCCTGCTGGTGGAGTGGGTCAGTCCTTGGAGTTCAGATACTGGGCATAGAGGCCAGTGGATGTGGCGGGCAGGGCAGGGGGGTGCAAGCCAAGGTGCCAGCTCCCCCTCTTTCTCTCCGCCTCGCCCTGCAGCCACTGGTCCGGGAGCTGTGCCACAGCTGTGCCGTGGTGTCCAGCTCGGGCCAGATGCTCGGTTCCGGCCTGGGCGCCCAGATCGACGGTGCTGAGTGCGTGCTGCGCATGAACCAGGCGCCCACCGTGGGCTTCGAGGCAGATGTGGGCCAGCGCAGCACCCTGCGCGTGATCTCGCACACGAGTGTGCCGCTGCTGTTGCGCAACTACTCGCACTACTTCCGGCAGGCCCGAGACACGCTCTATGTGGTGTGGGGCCAAGGCAGGCACATGGACCGCGCGCTGGGCGGCCGCACCTACCGCACGCTGCTACAGCTCACCCAAATGTACCCGGGGCTGCAGGTCTACACCTTCACCGAGCGCATGATGGCCCACTGTGACCAGATCTTCCAGGACGAGACGGGCAAGAACCGGTGAGCCGGGCTGCCTCCACCAGGAGCCTCTTGATGGGCTGGGGTTTGCGCTGTGGGTCAGGACGGGCCTCGTGAATGCAGGCTGGGGGTAGACTCCAGATAGGTGTCTGTGCGGCTGCGCTGATAACAAAAGAAGCAGTTACGGTAATAACAGCCATCTTCCCACACCAGGCAGTGGGGTAAACACTCTATGTCCAAAAGCCTGTTTTCCCTGAAAGAGCCTCAACTGGTTCAGCCAAAAACTTGAGCTTATGGAGTCAGGTATGGTGGTTTATACCTGTAGTCCCAGTGTTCTGGGAGGCTGAGGCAGGAGGATCACAAGTTCAAGCCCAGCTTGGGCAACTTAATGAGGCACCCCCCTGTCTCAAAGTTAAAAAAAAACTAAAACCTAAAACAAAAACTTGGGCTTTGCCCCAACCACCCTTGTGCCATCCCCTGCCAAGTGCATTTGGCTCTTACATCTTCCGTGCCCATGGGTGCCGCCTTAGCCCAATCCGCAATCCTTTCCTGCACCTTGATGCTCTCTGAACTGTTGCCCCTGCCCCTCCTTGAACTCACAGGGTCTTGAACCCACCATGTAGTCAGGACTGGCCTGGAACTCTCAGCGATCCTCTTGCCTCAGCCTCCTGAATGCTGCCATTCTCATCTCATCTCTGTTCCCTTGTCTTTGCAGCAGGTGTCACACTCTGACGTCATCTTGTTTATATTTGTTTCCCAGCTGCCCCCTCTCTAGGGAGAGTTCGTGCCTGGCCTGGCAGGTTCAAGGCAGTATGGGGCCTGGGATGTTTGAATGAAAGAGCTCATGGGGAGGTCAGGGTGGGCTGCCTGGGCTGGCCTCCTTCCAGCTCCTGTGCCAAGTGGGGTGTGGGACTGGGCTGACAGGGCTCCTCCCCATTACCACCTGTAATTACTCCCATTTCACAGACAGGTCGAGGAGGCTCAGAGAGGTTAATGGTAAATCTGATGCCCCACAGCAGAGGCAGGGTTGGAATGGAAGACTCGAAACACTGCCCTACCTTTTTGGTGGTGTTACTGGGAATCCTATCCAGGGGTGCTCTACTACTGAGCTACGCCCCAGCCCTTTTGTTTTTGTTTTGGGACATGGTGTCACTAAGTTGCCCAGGCTGTTTTTGAACTTGTGATCCTTCCTGCCTCAGCCTCTTGAATAGCTTGGATCATAGGCATGTGCTATCATGCCCATCCACTCCACCACTCTTAACCACCGTGCTCTGTGGCCACCTGCTGTCTCCCCAAGCCTGGCCTCTTAGATAAGGAAAGGATCCGGCCAGAGCCCACACCCAGTGTACCAGGTACAAAGCGGGGCTTGATTTAACCCTGCTGGGTGTGGGGCTTGGGCGCACCTGGCTCTGCAGCCAGCTCTCCCTCTTGCCTGCCATTGGCCTTGAGCTCTGTGCGTGGTCTTTGGCACAGAGAGCGCCATGCTGAGGCTCTGAGAGCATGGGGTGTTGGCAGGCCCTGTGACAGTGTCCCTTTCTCCCCCAGGAGGCAGTCGGGGTCATTTCTCAGCACTGGCTGGTTCACCATGATCCTGGCCCTGGAGCTGTGCGAGGAGATCGTGGTCTACGGGATGGTCAGCGACAGCTACTGCAGGTCAGGTGGCCACTCACAGGAGGGGTGGTGCGGGGCACCCAGGCCCTGCAAGAGAATCCAGGAGCTGTAGGGGCTGCATGTGGCAAAGGCACAGAAACCCCATGGGCAGCAGACCTCAGGAAATTGCTCGGCTCCCAGAAAAGGCTCCTTTACAGACCCCAGCACTGTTGGTGTGGCCCCAGGCTGCCTGCCACCTCCTGGAGCCTCCACCTCTTTGGTGTGAAATAGAGAAAATAATTGAGCTTTCCTGAGCTGGGCTTTGTGGCACAGGCCTGTAATCCCAGCACTCTGGGAGGCTGAGGCAAGAAGATCTCAAGTTTGAGCCAAACCTGGGCAACTTAGTGAGACTCAGTCTCAAAAAGAGCTGGGAGTGTAGCTCAGTGTGAAAGCCCTGGATTTAAGCCTCAGTAACACACACACACACACAAATTGAACTTTCTAGGGTGGAGGTATAGCTAATGGTAGAACATTTGTAGAGCACGGTTGAGGCCTTAGTTCCTAGTTTCCATCCCCAGCACTGGGGGGAAAAAAAATTATACCTTTCTGAGAAGGTTGTGTAACCATTTAGAGGGACTAATCCAGGAAAGTGCCTCCCAGGAGCAGGGGGATGTGTAGATATATAACATGTATCCCTGGTAGATTACAGTTAAGTTTTTACTTTGGTTACTGTTTCAGCTTCCTAACATCCAGTTCAGCTCCAGAGAGGGTATTTTGCAACACTGTTACATTATTATACTTCACTGTTATTGTAACCAGTTCAGAAGTGTTCACCCCCGTTCACACAGGAATTTGTTTCAAAGCTCCTGGCCCTGACCAGACTGGTGGCCTGCTGGGGGCCCCTGGGCAGCAGGGCACGCAGGGCTGGCTGCCTCTGTGTGTGGGAAAAGAGGGGCCCGCTACCTGGGACCAGGCCTGGGTCCCCAAGGGGTGGCGGGGGAGATCACAGTGTCCCCACTGGCTGTGTCCCCGCCCTGCAGGGAGCAGAGCCACCCTTCCGTGCCTTACCACTACTTTGAGAAGGGCCGGCTGGATGAGTGCCAGATGTATCTGGCGCATGAGCGCGCGCCCCGGAGTGCCCATCGCTTCATCACCGAGAAGGCCGTGTTCTCACGCTGGGCCAAGAAGAGGCCAATCGTGTTCGCCCACCCGTCCTGGAGGGCTGAGTAGCTGCCGTTGCCAGCCAGCCACCCACCACACTTCCTCCAGGCCTGTGTCCCATCCCAGGCCACCACACTCCACCATGAACATTTAATTTATGCCTCTTGCCTCCTGCCGCATGCCGGGCTGACCTAGGGCTCCTTCCTGCCCCACCCTGGGGACACCCGGAGCCATCTCCAGCCCTGTGTCTTGAGGGGCCCTGGAGGGGCGCCTTCCCCACTCCCACTCCCCAAGGAATCATGTCTTGATTTGGGGGTTCAGCCCACCACCAGGTCTCTCAAGTGGCCTTTGCCTCTGGGGCCAGTGGCCCCACTCACCAGCATCATGACCTGTGCCAGTCCCTGTCTGTCCGCTATCCACCCCAGCCACCTCTGGTGCCACCTTCTCAGGCTGGGGCTCTGGTCAGGGTAGCCAGGAACCTGGGGTTTGTGGGGCACAGGGGCCTCTGAGCATGACCACCAGAGCCGTCTCCGGAGTGTACGGGTAAATGCGTTTTCTGGACACTGTCTGGAGTGGTCATGTGTCCAGGGTTGGGACTGGGGCTTCCTTCGTGGACACAGGCCCAGAACGTATTGACCAGAGGGCTGGCCAAGCCCTGTGGCCCCTCCCAGGCCACCCCCCCATGCACGTGCACCCCTCTGCCCCGAAGCCATCCCACCGGCTGCCACAGCTGTGGGCCACAGCACAGCTGTGCTGCCCCAGGAGATGGGGCCAAGTTGGATGCTTCTCGGGGACCCCTGCCCTGCACCCCACGGGAACGGAGTCAGGACCTGGTAGGACTGGGGCAGGGGTTGGGGGAATTCCACCACCCCACCTCACCTTCCTGGCCCAGGGGTCAAATTCCAAAGCATTTGGCAGTTAGATTCCCTATTAAACCTGAGGTTGGTTAATTTATAGACAGGAAGGCAAAGGGTGGACCTTCAGGGACGTTGCCAGTCCGGAAGTGAGGCCTGTACTGGCTCTGGCTATGGCCGGAGCCCTTCAGTCTCAGCTTCCTTTTCCTTACTTGCGAAATGGGAGGAACAGACCCACCATCCAACCATGAATGTGGCCCCAGCCATGGGAGGCTGAGTCAGGAGGAATCAGGCCTGAGAGCTGTGCCTGAGGCCTCAGTGTGCACCAAGGGGGAAGATCCTCCCAGGAGGAATCTACCCCTTCTCTCCCTCATTGGGAGACTAAGTTCAGAGCCCTGGGCTTCTAGGTCTCCGGCCTCATCAGGGCCTTCATGTGTGACGCAAGCCTTGAGTTTAGCTTCCTGCTCCATTGTCACCAACTTGAAATTCTTCATTTTTTCCCAGCACAGAGCCAGACCTCCCAAATGACATAGCCAGTTATGCTGAGGGCTCTCGGTGACCTGGGTACATGCTCTCCTGCCCCTGCCTGCTCAGGAGAGACCTAACACTGCCCCGCAGCACTGCCCTTGTTCCCTACCCAGTGCCAGGCGAGCCCAGGAGGTTTGCACAAGTGAAAGAGGCAGGAGAACCCTGAGTGGGGGCAGCAGGGTGATGGCTGAACCCAGGCTGGCCTTGAACATGTAGCAGTCCTCCTGCCTCAGCCTCTTGATTGGTGGGATTATAGGCCGTGCCCAACTGCATAGTTGGCACTTGATATGTGGGACCCCATCATTTTAAATGGTGTCCTCTTCAGCTGGCCCTGCCCTAGCTTGGTGGTGACAGGTGGGCAGCAGCCTCCCCGCTCCACCTCTTCCTGCTCACAGCCTCCCCATAGGTGTCTAACGGCTAGGGAACTGCAACCCTGATAGGATTCGAACCCCCTCCCCGGAGGTGGCCACTTCTGCCTCCATCCTCCAGCAAATGCTGGCCCAGCCCTTTGGCCCAGGATAAAGAGGCCCTTTGGTCCTGGCCCTGCCCCAGGTACGGTATTTACTGCTGGGTTGGCCCAAATAGTTGTCTTTCCGGGGCGGCAACCTGCAAGGAGGGACTCACCAGTCACTTCCTCTGGGCGCGCGAAGATGCCACCTGGCAAGTCTGGCAGCTGGTTCTGGTCTGCTTAGGGCTCCAGGGGTGAAGCTGAGGACCCCCTTCCCCACTTTGCAGCTATTGGAAGGTGAGTGGTGGGCAGAAGTCGCCCCACATCCCTGAGGAGGAGCGGGGCGCCTTGCCCACGCCCCATCCTTTGCTCCTCCATGGACTCGCAAAGTCCACCAGAGCCCAGAGGGGCCTAGAGGCTCGTTGCTCAGCGGCGGCCTCATCTGTGTAGACAGGGCCAGGACGCCAGGCCTCCTGGGTGCGGTGAGGTCAGCCCAGGGCCACCGGTGTGGATCTGATGCTCCTCTGGGAAGAACCACCATGAGGTTTGGGAGCAGTGTTTATGGGGCCACTTGGTGACCTGGCTCCCACCTGTCTCCCCTGGAGGCCCCTCCTGCAGGCCCCTTGTGGGCCCCAAAGAGTCCCTATGCCTGGTTCCACTGAAGAGTCCCTGTGAGGCCCAGGAAGGACCTTGGGCACATTGTGTGCTTTCACTGGGCCTTGGCTTTGGCCTCAAAATTGGAGCTGGGTGGTGGATGAGGTCTCCTAGGGCTCTTTCCAGAACACCGTGGAAGGGGGAAGTCATCAAGTGCGCAAGGAAGTTTGCAAAGGGATCTGGGGTGTGGCCCCACAGTAGAGCACTTGCCTAGCGTGCACAGGGCCCTGAGTTCCAGCCACAGCACCCCTGTGCACAAGAGATATACACACAGGTTTCCTAAGGGGCAGAAAGCATGGGTGTGAGTCACACACAGCACCCCCGCTTCTGGGGCAGGAAGGGCTGGAGCAACACCTGCTCCTCCAGAGCATGGAGTGGGGCCTGGAGGGGAGGACCGGTGCTGGACAGGTCAGCAAGGGCCACCAGGGCTGGCCAAGGCCCCCCTCCGCCAGCATGCCTGTGGGGCCTGGCCCAGCTCTCCCAGGCTTGGGGTATTAATCCTAGCCCTGACACCTGTGTGTTTTCTGAGCCTCAGTTTCCCCTGGAAAATTGAGGTAACAGTGGTACCATTGGCATGGGCTATTTTAGGGATTCCATGGGGTATGTTTACAAGGTGCTGGTGCAGAAGGAGCTCCCCCATCCTCACTATTGGGATGGAGGACCCTGTTCCCCGAACCCCTTAAGGGAAGCCATCCCTGAGGCGGAGCCTCCTGCTGTCGACCTGGGCCCAGGAACATCACAGGCCTGAGGTGGGCACTCGACGTCTCACTGTGATCTGGAGGCTGGGCTGAGGCACCCTCTCTCACTTTCGGGGTCCCAAGGCTTGGGCTGGGGAGAAGGGCTGGGGACAGGATGCTTCTACCTTTGGTGCCTCTGACCTGCACCCCGTGGCCACAGTCAGGGCCCCCTGGGGTCTGTCCTCCAGCGCCTCCTGCCACCGCTGCCTTGGTTTCTGTTCCGAAGCTGGTGGGGTGGGGTGGGGTGGGGCGGGGTGGCCAGGAACACCAGGGAGGGGATGGGGACACTGGGTGGGCAGGGAGCTGCATGTCCATTCCTGGGGGACACCCATTCCCCTTCCTGATGGCAGGTGCTTTCACAGCCCCAAGGGTGGACCTTACCCCCTGCCCCTTCACTGACTTTTCATTAAAAACGGAATGTTACTAACTTACCAAATTAGTATAATGCAAACATTCTAGAAGCTTATAAAGCTTTTAAAAGTTTTATAAAGTGAAGGTAGCCCCAGCCCTCCCGTCCCCTCCCCCCTGCAAGGACACCCAGCCCAGCAGTCCTTGTGGCACAGTTATCTGCTATGTACAGATGACTATTAAAAAATCAAGCTGGGTGTGGTGGTGCACACCTGTAATCCCAGCACTTGGGAGGCTGAGACAGGAGGATCATTGTGAGTTCAAGGCCAGGCTGGGCTACATAGCAAGACCCTGTCTCAAAAAACAAAGCAAAACCAAAAGAAACAAACAAAAAAGCAAGCAGGGCTGGGGATGTACAGAAGTTACCTCACATGTCAGAGGTCTAGGTTTCATCTCCAGCCTGGTGAAGGGGAAAAAAGGAATGCTATACTATATGCATGGCCAGACATGGAAGTACACGCCTGTAATCCCAGCACTCAGGAGACTGAGGCAGGAGGGTCACTGAGAGTTCAAGGCCAGCCTGGGCTACATAGTGAATTCTACACAGTGAGACCCTATCTCAAAAAAAAAAAGACACTATAATATATGCAGTTCTGTTTTAGAAATTAAAAAATACATCTTAAAATACAGAAACATTGTGTGACCATTGTGTTAAAGTTTTGGAAAATACAGTTAAGCCAAAGTAATAAAATTAGCCTCCCCATCCTATCAGTCCAGAAATAACCACTAGGAACACTGTGATCACTATGCTGGGAAAAGGGTATCTATTTTGATTTGGTTCATCTCCTCTTCTTCACCTTCTTTTCAAATATTGCAATATATGCTGCTAAGTACATGTATCATATGTGTAAGCTCTAATGCGTAAATAATATCATGAACCTCTTGAACTCAGTTCCCATTTAAAGCCCAGGACTTTCACTTGCAAATCTTTTCATTTCTTCTCCTTAGGGACAGAATGGCATTCTTGACTTCTACTTTTAAAACTATTTATTTATTTAGGTGTTTGAGACAGGGTCTCACTATGTAGTTCAGGCTGTACTTGAACTCACCATGTAGCCCAGGCTGGCCTAGAACTCCTGGTGATCCTCCAGCCTCAGCCTCCTGAGTGCTAGGATTACAGGCTGCTGCTACGAGGCCTAATTTAATACTTTAATCACCGCCACAGACAAAAGCTATCTCATTTGAGAAGGGGGCTACTGCCTGTGCTGTGCTGAAGCAACACTGTGTACTGTATCGTTTCATTCAACTGTCCACACTGTCTTTGCCCTCAAGTCACTAAGATCCACCGTGTGAGAGCAGCTCATTAATTTCCCTTACTGTATAATTTTCCCTGGTGCGAATAGGCCGTCACTTTAAAAAAAAAAAATTCTCTTCTGTTGAGAGCTACTTGGACCATTTCCACTTCTGTATTATTTCAAGCAGGACTGCTATGAACTTGGTCCTGTATATTTACAAGGATTTCTCTAGGGTATATGTACCCACGTCCGGAATGGAAATTTTTACAGTTTTCTTTTCCACAGTGGTTACACAAGATGCAGTTCTTTAAACTTGCTTCCTTTTTCTAAGCATCCCATAAATGTATCCTGTAAATGTCCTGCCTCCCACATCGACCTACCTACTTCGTTTTAACAGCCTGGCAGCGGCTTCCTTCTCCTAACAATGGCTACTTAAGTTATTTTTCACAGCCACGTAAAATGATGTAATGAATACCCTGGGAATTAAAAGAAGTAACATTTTAAGTCCTTATTGTCTCTATATTCTAAAAGCAAGGGAAAGGAAGTAATGTGTCAAGGTTGTGCAGTTAACCAGGTGTGGTGGCATGCCTGTAATCCCAGCACTGTGGGAGGCTGAGTCAGGAGGATCTCAAATTCAAGTTCAGCCTGAGCGACTTAGTGAGACCCTGTCTCAAAATTTTAAAATGGACTGGGAATGTAGCTCAGCTCGAAGGTCCTGGGTTCAACCCAGCGCGGGAGGAGGGAGCTCACGCAGTGGTATATGGCAGAGCAGTCTTGAACTCTGATGCCTCCCAGATGATCTGCTCAGTGAGCTGGAGGTCCTAGGTCAGGGGCCCAGGGAGAAGCTGACTCAACAGCGTCCAAGCCCAGCACGTTCCCAGACTCAGTTTCCCCAGCCGGGGTCGCGGTGCCACTAAGAAGAGATAGAGTTGGGCCAGCTTCACACCACAGGCTCCCAAAGACTGTGGTCTACTTCCTTGTCGCCACGGGCTGTCCGGAGGGGTAATGGATGCGCTCGCGCTGCCGGGGACCACGGTCGCCCACCTCTCGCCCTTCCAGGCCCGCGCCACCCTGGGGCGGAGCCAGCGGCGTCCGAGGCCCCGCCCTCCTCGCAGGCCTGGGCCGGGCTGTGAGCGGCGGCGCTAGGACCCGGCGGCGGGGCTGCGGCGGCCTGGGCCGAGCGTCGCGACCCCGGCTCGGGTCCCGGCGCCATGTGAGGGGCCCGGGGCCGCGGGGGGCCGGGCGCTCCCCGGCGGAGGTGAGGGGCGCTGCGCGGGAAGGGCGAGGGAGCTGCCCGGGCGGGGGGCCCCGCGAACCCCAGGGGAGGGAGCGATGCGGGCCCGGGGCTCCCCGGGACCCACCCCCGGCGCCTGCGCCCCCGGACCCCGGTGCGCGCCTGCAGGCGACCGCAGGGTTCACCGGGGCCCCCGCCGCCGACCCCCCGCGAAGGCTCTGGACCGGCCGCGGCGCCGCGTCTCTCCATCCTGCTGGGGTGCGGACGCGCATCCCCCGGAGTTGAGGTTCCGCGCGGAGGGGTGCAGGTGTGGCTCGGCACCCCCATCCCCGGGAACACGGAGCCCCTTCCCCCTGCCCGGAGCCGTCCTCCCACGCGGCTCGTGGGGGCGTCGCGACCCCGCGGGGGGTCTCGGTGCGGGGAGGAGCGGGCCCCGCACCCCACCCCAGCCCCCGGCAGGTCCACCCCGGGCTGGGCTCCCTGGCCTGAGCCGCCTCCACCTGCAGGCCTCTCCCTGGGGTCCCTTGCCCGGTCCGCTGAAGGGGTCCCCAGAAGGCCCGTGAGGCTCCGCGCCTTAACCAGCCCGTCACAGGCTCCCCCAGCCTGCGAGGCACGGGTCGCCCTGAACCTCAGTCTCCTCCTCTGTGAAATGGGGGTCAGGGCGGCCGTGGGCTCGCCAGGGCACTCGGGGAGTGGGCGACGCTTGGCGTGGCTCAGCCACCTCCTCCAGTTAGGAGGGAGCCGCAGGGTTGGGGTCCAGAGTGGGGAAGATCGCAGGGCTGGGGTTCATAATCGAGGAAGCCTCTGGGTCTGGACAGACTGACCACAGGAAGGGGCGCCGCTGGCCCGGTGGAGCACTTTCCAGCCAGGCACCCTCGGCCATGTCTGCTCGAATCCTTCCACGACCCCCAGAGTTACCTCCTCTTATTGTTCCCGTTTCGCAGATGAGGAAACTGAGGCTCAGAGAGGTCACATGGCTTGCTCGAGGCCCCCCAGCCAGTAAGTGGTGGAACCGGGGTTCGCAGTGGGACCTGACATGCTGTACTGACCATGGCTTTCCCAGAACAGGATTGTGACCCAGGGGACGGTGGGCCTGGCCGAGGGCACTGCTCAGGCACAGGTGGGAAAGTGGGGGCGGGCCCGGGACCCGGACTCTAGGTGTCTGGAGCGGGGGCCCGCGGGGCTATCCTGGGGCTCTGCACTCCTGTCTATGCTCTAACGGTCTGTGAGTGCCAGGACTAGCAGCTCCCCGTTCCGGTGAGCCTCAGTTTCCCGATCTGTGCGGCGGGGACTGATGGGAGCCCGGGGTCTCCCTGACTGGCTGTGAGGGGCCGGCCCTGGAGAAACCTGAAGCCTGGAGAATGAGAAGGGGGCGCCTGCGGGAGTGGGCGGGGACGGGGCGGGGCCAGGCCTGGCCAATCAGGGGCGGTGTGTGTGTGAGAAAGAGAGAGAGAGAGAGTGTCTCTCTCTCTCTCTCTCTCTCTCTCTGTCTCTCTCTCTCTCTCTCTCTCTCTGTCTCTCTCTCTCTCTCTCTCTCTCTCTCTCTCTCTCTCTCTCTCTCTCTCTCTCCCCCCCCCCCCCCCTCTCTCTGGCCGGAGGTTTTTCCCTATTCCGGGTGACAGTGTAGGAGTAAACAGCCGCTGGGTCAGGGGAGAGAGACAGTGGCCAAGCGGCCCCAGGAGGAGGGGACAGGCTGGGAGCCCCCGCCCCAGGTTCTCCCTGTGTACTCTGTCCCGTTCTGCCCTCTGGCCTGGGCCTGCTGGAGGCGGCTGGACGCAAGTGCTTGTGCCTGGTTACAGGTGGGGACAGAAAATCGGGAAGGGCAGGGTCCCAAGAGGTGGGGGCGTGGGGGCAGGAAGGAGGTGCGGAGAAGGTTGAGCCAAGAGCCGGGACTGCCTCTCTCAGATGCTGGGCTGTGCCCTTGACCCTGTGATCTTACTTGTTGAGGGATGGAGTCTCTCAGCTTCCGTGGCCCCGGGGGATCCAGGGGAGCATCAGTGAGGGGCACTGCCCATAGAGGGCTCTCGCCTGAGCGGAGAAAGGACCGCGGAAGTTCCTGGCCCGCCCCAGGCTCAGAGAATGAGTGGGAGTCAGGCAGGTGCTGGAGGGAGGGTATTCCGGACAGAGGCATGTAACCTGGAAGGGGGAGGATAGTGGAGGAGTTCGGGGACCTCTGATGAACGCTGCTTGATTCTGTGCCCGCAGGGCCAAAGGTTTACAGCAGGGCTCCAGCTGGTGGGTCCCATCACCTGGGTGGGTGCCGTCACCCGGCTGTGTGACCTCAGGCAGTCTCCTTCCCTCTCTGGGCCTCTGGGTCTCTATCTGTAAAGTGGATATAGTCCTGAGCCTTAAAGTTCTGGGTGGGCAGAAGAGATGACAGGGTACAGATCTGGAACCTTTGACTCACTGGACCCACAGGAGGGCACCAGGTCACAATCCTTTCTGGTGGCTTGCAGGTGTGACCCTGCATCCCTGCCCTCTGGGCCACCTGCAGGACGCTGGCTCCTCCCCCTCAGCAGACGCCAACCAGAGATGAGTAGCGGCAAAGTAAGTGTCCTGCCTTTCTTATTCCCCTCTGGGAAATAGGGCCCTTGGGACTTGCATGTGGCCTGGCCACCATGCCCATTTCCCCTGAGGAGCAGCCAAGGCCCAAGTTTGAGCCTTGCTTTGGTCACTGGGTGGATTCCGCCTCTCTCTGGGCCCAGGGTGTCCTCTGTCACCCTAGGCTTGGCTGCAGTGTGTGCAGGAGGTGGGGTGGGGAGATGGAGGTGGTCAGAGTCAAAGATGACACAATGTGCAATCACCCTAGGAAGTCAGCGTCCTCCTCAGTCATTCAGTCACTCATTTGTGCTTTCCTGAGCACCTCCTATGTGCCTGGCCCTGCGCACTGCCACCCTGGGATCCGTTACAGCCTTGGCCAACTGTGAGGTCTGGGAGTGAGGGAGGAGGGGTTGCATTAGTCTGAGTCTAGGAGAGAGAGACTATGCAGTACATTAAACAGGAAAAGTTTAATGCCAAAAATTCTCAACAGAAACTGGGCCTTGGAACTCGAAGGAATATAGACAGTCCCTGACTTAATCGTTTGACTTAGAACTTTCGGTTTTCTTTTATTAATATTATTATTATTATTTTGTGGTACTAGAGATTGAACCCAAAGGGTTTGCACTGAGCTATATTCCTAGCCCTTTTTATTTTATTTGCCTTTTCATGCTGAGACAGGGTCTCACTGAGTCACTAGGTCGTCCAGGCGGGGCTCGAGCTTGCAGTGCTCTTGTTTGGCTGCCACAGTGCTGGGATCACATGTGTGCACCCGCACACTTTGGACTCTCGATGGTGAAAAAGTGATTTGCATTCCATGAAAATCGCACTCTCCATCTGAAGTTGGGTCTTGTCGCTGGTGGCAGTGATAGTGGCAGCTAGACGTATGAAATGAATGCTCCATGTAGGATATTTCAGGTGTAGCCGGACTGTGAGTCAAGGAGCGTCCCACAGGATAGCAGGTATAAGGAGTGCCCCCACCTAAGGGCACAGTGACAGCCTGCTGGCTCCCATGTCAAGGGCCCTGGGGAAGGAAGCTGCTGGCCTCTGAGTGCTACAGGCAGTTGAGTATCAGGGCCCTGGCCTTGGACCACCAATCTCCTGCTCAGAGGTACAACGACAGACTAAAACACAGACAAATATATATACACTAAAGTTACAAGGGCACCAGGATGGTCAAAGGCCAGTGACAGGCTAGGACCACGAGGCATGGTGTCTTTGGCTTTTATTAGGTGTACAGCTTGATTGGGGGATGTGCTGGTGGCTGCAGGAAGCAGTAGGGGTGAACTGCTGACACAGCAAGGTTCAAGAATTGAGGAACGGTGCATTTTCGGAAAAGCACACCGGAACAGATCAGGGTTAACTAGTAACCTGACTGTCTGCTACCTGTGACTACTGAGCTAGATGGACTTTGGACCAGTCAAGTCCTCAGCTGCCAGGTTATCTTGCTTTGAGGCACCAGAACTTCACAGACTGTTTGCTGGCCTTGGCTCTGGCCATTGGCTTAAAGATGAATCTGTCCCTAAGCCAGCCAGACATCACCACGAGTCATGTAGGCCTAGGACAGACTCTCAATTTATTTTTGTGCCGATTTATTAATATTAATTATTGCCTGCTTGTACCACGTCAAGCTGGTCCTCAGCAGTTTGAGTGCTGCAGGAGCTGGAGTGTGGGACACTGTGACCGCAGCAGGAGCCAGAGGCTGTGAGTGCTGCTAGTTGGTGCTGGAGAAGCCCTGGGTGCTGCAGGGCCTCCAAGCCAGCCGGCTGCAACCCAGACCCTAAGGCCTTTACTCCTGCGCTGTCTCTTCAGCGTCCTCTACCGACAAAGCTGAATATGCAGCCGGCTGGCCAGGGCAAAATATTTAAAGGGCCCAGATTAACTTTTACAGAGCAGGCAAAATAGATGAACTTGGAGCTGAGAGAATTGGTATCTTGGTATCTGCAGGGAATTGTCACCTCCAGATTACTTTCCTCCCCTTTCTTTACCACTTCCTTTTTTTCTTCTCTTTTTTCTTTCCTTTGATACAGGGATTGAACCCAGGGTCTGGCACACACTAGGCAAGCACTCTGCCACTGAGTTACATCCCCAGCCCTTTTTTATTTATTTGTTTGTTTGTTTGTTTGTTTATGGGTAATGGGAATCAAAGCAGGCGCTGTGCCGCTAAGCTATATCTCCCCCCCCCCCCGCTTTTTTTTTTTTTGTCTTTTTGAGACAGGGTTTCACTATGCAGTTCAGGCTGGCCTTGAACTCACTTCATAGCCCAGGCTGGCCTCGAACTTGCAGCGATCCTCCTGCCTCAGCCTCCCGAGTGCTGGGATTGTAGGTGTGCGCCACCACGCCAGCTTATTTTTAATTTTGACAGTCTCACTAAATTGCTGAGGGTGGGCTCAAATTTGAAATCCTCCTGCCTCAACCCCCAAGTAGCTGGGATTACAGGCATGTGCCACGACACCCAGCTTCTAGGTTAGTTATATACCTAATACGAGGTAGATGCTATGTAAATAGTTGTGCACTGTATTATAATGAAGTCTTTGCATGTTCAATAGAGATACAACCATTGTAGGTTGTGTGTCTACCTTATTGCCCCATGGTTGTTTGAATCATGAATGCAGAACCTACAGGTATGGCCTGTAATCCCAGCACTCTGGGAGGCTGAGGCAGGAGGATTACAAATTCAAACCCAGCCTGGGCAACTTAGCGAGACCCTGTCTCAAAATAAAAAATAAAAATGGATGGGGAAGGCCCTGGGCTCAATCCTTAGCATCACCAAAGAAAAAAAAAAAAAATAAGGAACTAGCAGGTGCAGAGATCCAACTGTATGTTGATATCTTACCAAGAGTTACTGCTTGGGGAAGACCTGGCCCCTCACCTAGCCGTCTCCCATGTCTCTGGGCATCTTTGTAGCTGCAGCTGGAGGGAATCCTGACACCCACATTCAATCCAGTTGGGGCAGTCGCTCCCTGGAACCTTCTTTGTTGTTTTTTTCTGGTTTTTGGTTTTTTGAGACGGGGTCTCACTATGTAGTTCAGGCTGGACTTGAATTCACTAGATAGCCCAGGCTGGTCTCAAACTTGCATCGATCCTCCAGCCTCAGCCTCCTGAGGGCTGGGATTACAGGCGTGAGCACCCCTGGGATCTGGGGTACAATGCTGGCCCAGGCCCAGTCCTCAGAGCTGCTGCTGTAATGGGGGAGGGGCTGGCATGGAGCGTGGAGCAAGAGGTCTTGGGTGTGGTGGGTGACAGCAGGTGGGGCACCAAGCCTGGCAGGTGCCAGGGCCCTCACGGCCTCTCCTCTCTGCAGGAGCAGCGGTCAGCAGTGTTCGTGATCCTCCTTGCCCTCATCACCATCCTCATCCTCTACAGCTCCAACAGCACCAATGAGGTCTTCCATTACAGCTCCCTGCGGGGCCACACGCGCCGGCCTAACCTCAAGAAGTGGAGCCTCGTCGACGGCTTCATCCCCATTCTGGGCAACAAGGTAGCACAGACGACGCCCTGGGGGCTCCCTGGGAGCTGCTGGTGACTGATTCCCCCCATTGCCCACTGGCACTGCTTCCTCCTCTTCCTCCTCCTCTCTCCTCTACACCCTCCTTCCAAAAGGAAAGGGATTACGCCTGTAATCCCAGCACTTGGGAAGCTGAGGCAGGAGGATCACCATGAGTTCGAGGACAGCCTGGGCTCCACAGTGAGTTCAAGGCCGGCCTGTACCACATAGCGAGACCCTGTCTCAAACAAACAAACAAAACAAAACAAAAAAAGCAAAGGGTGAACCCCAGGAGTCAAGGCCTCCAGTAACTTCAGCCTCTTGCTCGCTGTGACCTTAGATAAGCACCCTGCCCCTCTCTGGTCCTCCGTCTTTCCAGGTCTCACCCTCAGTACTAATGTCCTTCCATCTCCGGAGTCAGAACCCCTCTGGACGTGTATCCCTGACCTCCAAGGATCTCTAGGAAGTCCACAGGGGTTTGGAAATAGGATAGTAGGGTGCTGGACAACTCCAAAGCAGTAATGCTGGCTGCCCTCAAGCAAGTGCCTGCTCCATGCTGATCACCAGTAATCCTCAGGCGAATCCTGTGAGGCCAGCATCATCACCTCCTGTGACGAGATGGGGTAACTGAGGCTCAGAGAGGGGGAGCCACTCATCCAAGGCCACACAGCACTGGAAAGGAGGAGCTGGAGGACTTCTCCAACCCTTGCCAAGGGGTAGCTTGCTCAAAAGTCATTCGTGCCTCCCTGATGGTTCACTGACTGGTCAGATTGTTCCTGGGGACTTCTGTTTGCTTATTCAAGCCATGACATTTGGGCTGTATTTCTGGAGTTCAACCTGCAGTGCCTCTTTCCTCCCTCACTGATCCTCCTTAAAATCTCCCAGGGCCTTTGCACATCTAGCAAGAGCCCTGGTTCTATTCTTCCTATTGTTGTGTTTTGTTTGTTTGTTTTCTTTTTTTGAGACAGGGTCTCACTATATAATTCAGAACTAGTCCTGAACTCACTATGTAGCTCAGGCTAGCCTTGAACTCCAGGCAATCCTCCTGCCTCAGCCTCCCGAGTGCTGGGATTGCAGGTGTGTGCCACTGCGCCTGGCTTGTTCTTCCTATTGTTAACTCCCCCATCACAGCTGCTGGCCTCTGATTCTCAGCTCCACCTTTATTCCTACCTCAGTCTTTGCGCTTCTGGTTCCTCCTTCTCTGAATGCTTTTCTGGGGGTGGCTGCTTCTCACCTTCCAGTCACTCAGAGAGGCCTCCCTGATGAGCTTTCTAAAGAGGCCTGTGTTCCTGTTCCAATTGCTTTGGATCACCTGACCCTGTTTTGTTTTGTTTTTTTCCCTAGCACATATTACTTATGTTCACTGTCTGGCTCCCCAACTGAAAATTCTACTTCTATTTTTTTTTTTTTTTATTGTTATATTCATAGTAGTTGTTCAGAGTCTACTTCTTTTTTAAACAGTACTGGAGGCTGAATCCAAGATCTTTGCATTGAGCTACATGCCCATCCCTTTTTTATTTTTTATGTTGAGACAGGGTCTCACTAAGTCACTAAGTTGCCCAGGCTGCACGATCTTCCTGCCTCAGTCTTCCAGAACGCTGAGGTTATGGGCATGCACCGAGATGCCTGGCCTGACTGCAAGATAATTTTTTCGGTTTTTTGAGACACAGTGTCACTATGAGTTTCAGGCTGGCCTTGAATCCACTATGTAGCCCAGCCTGGCCTAGAATTCCTGGTGATCCTCCTGCCTCAGCCTCCTGAGTGCTCAGATCACAGGCGTGCACCACTGTGCCTAGTACACCAATAAGATCTTGAGGACAGAACCTGGGTGTCTCTTGCTCATTTCTCTGCCCCCAGTATTTGGCCATTAATCGGCTTATTACAAATATTGGCAGAACGTGGGAAGAACAGCCATGGTTTCTCTATCTTTACAATGGGCATTTTTTTTTTGTGGCTCCTGGAGGTCTGGTTATACAGGGCGCAGGACTCTGCGAAGAGTGGCTGTGATAATGTTGACTTGTCCTCCTCCCCCCAGACGCTGCCCTCCCGGTGCCACCAGTGTGTGATTGTCACCAGCTCCAGCCACTTGCTGGGCACCAAACTGGGCCCCGATATTGAGCGGGCGGAGTGCATCATCCGCATGAACGACGCACCCACCACGGGCTACTCGGCCGATGTAGGCAACAAAACCACCTTCCGCGTGGTGGCCCACTCCAGCGTGTTCCGGGTGCTGCGGAGGCCCCAGGAGTTTGTCAACCGGACCCCCGAAACCGTGTTCATCTTCTGGGGCCCCCCAAGCAAGATGCAGAAGCCGCAGGGCAGCCTGGTGCGCGTCATCCAGCGGGCAGGCCTGGTGTTCCCCAACATGGAGGCCTACGCCGTCTCTCCCGCCCGCATGCAGCAGTTCGACGACCTCTTCCGGGGTGAGACGGGCAAGGACAGGTACCAACCTCCCGCCTGCGCACTCGGCATAGCCCTCCTAGGGGCCTGTTGCTCCCGGCATGTGCTGCTGCAAGCGTGTGGTTCTTGCCACCCCCTGGGCAGGTTTCCTAGGAGAGTTCCCTGGTCTTGCTGTTAACGTGGCCTCATCTCCTCAGCAGTTTCCTCCCAGCGTGCCTTGGTCTGAGGGAAAAATGTCCCAGCATGCTCTGCTCTAAAGTTACATAGCTGCTCCTAGCATCTTTCTAGGAAAGCTCCCAAGGAAAAGACTCTTCCCAGCATGCCTTGCTTTAAACACACACTGCTCTCAGCGTGGTCCGTTCTCCGGATACCTCATTCCCAGCGTGCTCTTCTCTGACTACTCTCCCTAGAAAACCTAGATTATCACCCTCCAATATAAATATAACACAGCAGCCACATTTAAAAAGTAAAAAAAAAAAAAAAAAAGAAAGAAAGAAGCCAAACCAGATATATTTAACTTTAATATATTTTATTTAACCCAATATATTCAACAGATAGCTCCAGTATGTATTTTGTTACATTAGTACCTAAATATTAAAAAATTTTAGAGCTACTTAAAGGATATTTTTTAAAATGTTGGAGGTTTCTCAACTGTTCATTGCCAGTATATTGATACATGATTGGTGTCTGTGTGTTGACCTTGACACTGCTAAACTCATTTACTGGTTCTAGCAGACTTTTGTAGATTCTTTGGGATTTTCTATAATTATGTTCTATGCAAATAAGGGTAGTTTTATTTCTTCCTTTTTAATCTGTGCCTCTGTTTCCTTTTTTCTTGCCTTATTGCACTGGCTAGTATTTCCAATACAATGTTGATTGTGTTCGAAGTGGTGAAAGTGGACCCCTTGTCTTGTCCTAGTCTTAGGGAGAAAATTTCAGTTTCTCCTTTTTAAAAAAATTTTATTTAATTTCAGTTTTTCATCATTGAATCTGATATTACTTGTAGGGTTTTTGGTAACTACTGCTTATCAGGTTGAGGAAGGTCTCTTACTAGTTTGCTGAGAGTTTTTACCACTACTGGGTATTAAATTTTATAAATATTTTTCTGTAGCAATTGATACAATTAATGTAGTTTTTCTTAAGATTACTAATGAGTGTATTATATTGATTGATTTTTGAATACTGAATCAGCCTTGCCTTTCTGGAATAAACTTCACTTGTTTGTGGTGTATATTGCTGGATATAATTTGCTCATATTTTGTTGAGATGTTTGTATCTGTGTTCATAAGACGTGCATTGGCCTGTAGGGTTTTGTTTTTGTGATGCTGGTATGGAACCCAGGCCTTCTGCATCCTCGGCAAGCGCTCTACCACTGAGCTACACCCTCAGCCCTTGTAGCAGTTTTTGGTTTGTTTTTCTTCTTGTACAGTTTTTGCCTGGTTTTGATATCAGGATCATGCTGGCCTCAAAAAATGAGTTAGGGGGCCGGTGAGATGGCTCAGCGGCATAAGCGCCTGCCTTGCAAGCGCGAGGGCCCGAGTTCGACTCCCGGATCCCACATACGAAAAAGGGGCCGGTGATATCGCTCAGCGGCACGGGTGCCTGTTGGTGCACGAGGTCCTGAGGTCGACCCCCCGGTACCCACAAAAAAAAAAAAAAAAAAAAAAAAAAATGAGTTAGGCAATGTTCCTTTTATTTTCTGGAAGAGACTGTGTAGAATTAGTGTTATTTCTCCTTACATGTTTGTTGGCATTTGCTAGTAAAACTGTCAGGGCCTAGAGAGTTCTTTTTCAAAGGTTTTGTTTTGTATTTTTGGTGCTAAGGATGGAATTCAGGGCCTCAAGCATGCTAAGCTACACCCTCAGGCCCCAGAAGGTTTTTTTTTAACTATGAATGTAGTTTCTTTTTTGTTTTTGTCTTTTGTGTTTTGAGACAGGTTCTTGCTATGTAGTTCAGGCTGGTCTTGAATGCACTATATAGCACAGGCTGACTTCACACTCTCTGCAATCCTCCTGCCTCAGCCTCCTTAGTGCTGAGATTACAGGTTGTACCACCATGCCCAGCTTCCAATTTCTTTAATAGTTATAGGATATTCAGATTACCTATTTTATCTTGGGTAGTTTGTGTCTTTTAGAGGATTGACCCATTTCATCTAAGTTGTCAAATTTGTGTATGTGGGTGTTTGTGGAATTTTCTTATTATCCTTTTAATATCTACTGGGTGTGTGGTGATTTCCTCCTTCTTTGTCAGTCTTGCTGGAGATTTTTTTTTTTTTGTGGGTACCGGGGGTCGACCTCAGGACCTCGCGTGCCAGCAGGTGCCTGTGCCGCTGAGTGATATCACTGGCCCTTTTTTCGTATGTGGGTTCCGGGAGTCGAACTCGGGCCCTTGCGCTTGCCAGGCAGGCGCTTACGCTGCTGAGCCATCTCACCGGCCCTGGAGATTTTTTTTTAAATAAATCTTTCTAGTGAACCACCTTCCACCAAATATATGTAAAGTATTTTCAGTTTACCATGTAATCAATATAAAAAAATTATCAATGACATAGTTTATATTTCTTTTTAATAATGTCCAAGAAATCTAGTGTATATTTGGCCCTTCTTAGCCATACATCAAGTACTCAGTGACCACACAGAGCTGGTGGCTGCCTTAGAGGAAGACCCACCACTGTCTCCTGCTTCCCTCTGAGCTGCGGCATGACCCCAGCATGACCTCCTCTGATTAGTGTCCCCTTAGGAGTTTGCTCCGAGTGTAGGCACAGCTGCTTTTAGCATGCTCTGTGGTCACGGTCACTCCCAGCCTATCCAGCTGTGACCAGTGTCCCTTGGAGTTTATTCCCAGCATGCGTGGGTCCTGCTCATTCCCTTATAGGCACTTGCTCTATGGCTCTGATCTCTGCCCAACAAGCCTGCTGCCAGCCTGCCAGCTTCCACAACTCCTGTGGGAATGAGCTGGGGCCACCATGGGTGGGTGGGAAGTTTCTGGAAACTCCATGTGGGTTGACCATTCCTCCCGGGCTGCTCCCCATCCCTGCCCATTTGTCCCTTCATGCTGACCCCTCTCTGCCCACAGGGAAAAGTCCCATTCGTGGTTGAGCACAGGCTGGTTTACCATGGTGATCGCGGTGGAGTTGTGTGACCACGTGCACGTCTATGGCATGGTCCCCCCTGACCACTGCAGGTGAGCGCTCCAAGGGAAATGCTCAGGGGTTGGCGGCAAGATTTGAGGGTCCCACTCTTGTGGAGCTGGAACTACTCTGCAGAGGTGGAGGATCCTGAGATTGCTCTAAGCTCAGCCAGAGTTTCTTCATTGATAATAATAATTATAGGACAAGCTCTCTAGGAGACAGCTACATTTTACTGGCTGCTGATCATGTCCCATGATTGCATACATTTATTATTTTGCACCTCATAGCATAAGGGGAGCTGCTGTCGTTCTCCCCATTTCATATGTGCAGAACACTGAGGCAGATGCCTTCTGAGTGTCTCATAAATACCAAGGGCTGGGCCCAGGCTGCAGAGCCCATGGTTTTTTTTATTTTTGTTTTGGTTTGGTTTTGCGGTACTGGATTGAACCCAGGGACTTTGCATTGAACTACATCCCCAGCCCTTTCTTATTTTTATTTTTCATTTGGAGACAGGGTCTTGCAAAGTCCCTAAATTACCCAGAGTGGGTTCAAGCTTGCAATCCTCCTGCCTAAGCATCCCAGAGTGCTGGGATGACAGATGTGCACCACCATGTCTGGTTAGAGCCTGTGGTTACCATTACCCTGCTCTGCTGCCCTCTTGGGGAAAGGAAAAGTTTCTACCTCATTAAAAAGAAAAAAAGGAGCCGGCCATGGTGGCACACACCTGTAATCCCAGCACTCAGGAGGCTGAGGCAAGAGGATTGCTGTGAGTTCGAGATCAGCCTGGGCTACAAAGTGAATTCAAGGCCAGCCTGAACTGCGTAGCGAAACCCTGTCTCATAAAAACCAAAAAAAAAAAAAAAGTTTGATGGGTACAAACCTAGTCCACCCTATACCCATCCTACAGATGGGAATGGAACAGAAGGGCAGGGATTTCCCCCACTGAGGTCCCATGGCAGGTGAGGGGCTGAAAGCAAAGGGTCCCCGTGGTGCCCACCCTGCCCTGATGCCATCTGCTGTGCCTCAGCCAGCGGCCCCGCCTGCAGCGCATGCCCTACCACTACTATGAGCCCAAGGGGCCAGATGAGTGTGTCACCTACATTCAGAATGAACACAGCCGCAAGGGCAACCACCACCGCTTCATCACTGAGAAGAGGGTCTTCTCGTCGTGGGCCCAGCTGTACGGCATCACCTTCTCCCACCCCTCCTGGACCTAGGCCACCCTGCCTGGGGGACCTCCCGAGGGACACAGAAGTGGCTCTGGGCTCAGCCACCTGAGCGCAAGCCAGCTTCTGAGCAATCAAGGCTGGCGAGAGTATCTCCCAGCCAATCAGGGCCTTGATGAGAGTATATCCTCCAGCCAATCAGAGTGCCTGGGGTTATCTCTTGGCCAATCAGGGATTTGGGATTCTATGTGGTTCATCAGGGGTGTCAGGTCTTTCTTGTTCAGTCAGGGTCTGAGCATAGTCAATCAGGGTACAGGGGTCTTTCTGAGTCAGTCTGAGGCTAAGGACATGTCCTTTCCCATGAGGCCTTGGTTCAGAGCCCCAGGAATGGACCCCAAATCACTCCCTACTCATCTGGGACCATAGGGTCCTTCCCAAGGAGCCGGGAATATGGTGTTGGCCCCTCAATTCCTCCATCACAGGGAGACAGTGTGTGGGCAGGAGCCGTCTGGAAGCCAGGCCAGAGAATCTGGGGGTTGTGGGGAGGCCCATGAGGTGGGAGGCTGGTATCCAGGTCTTGGCTCCTCCCGAGTGACCTTGGACAAACCCCTCCCCATCTCTGGGCACCGTTCTGCCCACATAGGGTTCTGTGGTGTCTGAGACCCTCCCACCTCCCCTACCCAGCACCCTGTTGGCCCTGGGATGGGAACCCCAACCTCTGCCCCTTGCTGGTGGGCTCAGAGGCCTGGGGGACCTGGGGTGCACATCTCCACCTCCTGGGAGACCTTAGGATATTTTTGTGCAAACTCCCCAGGGTTGGGGGACACCAAAAGGAATGGGACAAACCTTAAGCTGTTTTCTTGGCCCCTCAGCCCAGCTTCCATTAGCTTGGCTCTTAAAGGGCCAGGCCTCCTTTTCTACCCTCCAGCAGAAAGGGTCCCCACCTGTTGGAGGAGACTTTGGGGCTGAGAAAGGGGATCCCAGCACACTGGGATTCCATGTGGCCTTTGTCTGGCAATGTTGAGGGCTTCTGGGGTCTCCCCAGAGCAGGGCCTCGGATGGCTATTTCCTGGGGTCTGGGATGGCTGTCATCTGGGCTCTGTCCCCTTGAGCAGGCACTTTACTAAAGCTGGCACTGGGTGGGGTTTGTTTGCCCCTGCTCTTCTGGAACTTGGAAGGAAAGGGCTTCCGGAAGGAGGCTGTGGAGCGGGAAGAATCAGCACTGGAAGCCAGCTGCGAGCCATTGCACATTGGGTTGTCAGGGTGGTGACAGCCCCAGACTTGGTTTTGTAATGATTTGTACAGGAATAAACACACCTAAGCTCCAGCTCTGTGTCCCGTGTCTCCCCTCTCTATGTCCCAGCTGGGGTGTCCTGAGAACCGTGCCTACAGCCTCTGGCTGGGAGCTTTCCAAGGGGTGGCCGGTCAGCTCAGTCATCTGGCCAATTAGTGTGGGGTCTGGCCCTGACCCTGGGCAAATCAAGTCACCTCTGAGAGCCTTGGTTCCCTCATGGGCAAGTGAGAGCAGCCAGTGCCCTCAAGCAGCTCAGGCTAAGGTGCGCACCAAGAGTTCCCGCAGAGTTTGGGGAGGACATCTGGGCCATAGAAAGAGCTGTAGAGAAAAGGAAGGAGAAGACCAGGGCGATGAGCAGAGGTGGAGGAAGATGGCAGGTGGTCCGGCACAGATGTCCGCTCTAGGGCCTAGGGACCTGAAGGGCAGGGACATTTCCTGCCAGGCCAGCAGGAGGGAGCAGGGAGAACGTGGCTGGCTGCAGCCTCAGCAGCGGTGTGGGGAGCGGGACTCATGGTGCAGCCAGCCTCTTCGCTCAAGGGCTGTTTATTCCAGATTGGCAGGAGGTGAGATTACACCCTGTTTCAGCAGATAAGATGCCCTTGGGATCGAGACCTAACAAAGGGTGACTGTGTGCAACAAGGGTATGCGGCCTGCTGGGATCTCCCAGGGGCTGCTGGGGATGGAAAGAGCTCTCCTGGGCAGCGGGCCAGCCAGGAGGGTGGGCTGCTAAGGCTAGGAGGCAAGAGTGGCATCTCGCATTTGTCTCTTGTCTAACAATGTCCCTAAGTAACCACTCGATGTATTAGCTGCAGTTGAAGGGGGAGTGTCAGGTCGGAGGAATGGCAGAGACCCACAGTCTGGCTGCCATGGCAGCGTGGGAGGGAGCAATGAGAGATAAGACTCAGGCTGGATGGCGAAAGGCCAGGAATGTCAGCTAAGGGTGGCCAGACCTTGATCCCTACTGCTGGCAGAATTCCAGTGGGAAGGCTGGGTGTGGTGGTACACGCCTGTCACCCCAGCACTCTAGAAGGCCGAGTCAGGAGGACTGCAAGTTCAAGCCCAGCATGAGCAATTTAGTGACTTAGTGAGACTCTACCTCAAAACCAGAAAAATTAATAAATAAAAAGGGACCGACCAGAGGAGGTAACAGAGGTGGTAAGGAGGGTGCAGGAGGGGCAGGGGCTCGTATGTCATGCGCAGGGCACCTAGAGCCCTTTGTGGCCTGGAGGTAGGGCACACTTCCAACTCCTCAAAGAGGTTTCTGGAGACTGGGGTGTAGGCATCGGCTTCTGGGTAAGGTGTCCTGGACCTCATGGTCCTCTGTCTGCTCACAGGTGACAGGTATTCAGTTGCTGGGTGTGGGCCCTGGGGAAGTTCATTTGAGGGTCTAGAGGTGAGACTTGGGTGCAGGACATGGAGCACAGGAGGCAGGGGCCACGTTCTCGACTCCCAGTTCAACCCGGAGGTGACTGCTCACTGCCAACGGTGGCATCTTGAATCATCCCAAAGCTGGCGGCACTGCAGCCCTCTTCCCTCTGAAACCTTCACTGGCTCCCACTCACTGGCCAGGACCAACTTCTCTCCTCGTGTGGCACCTCAGGCCACCTGCACCTGCGTCTGCACCTGTGTCCTCCCCTGGTGACCCTCAAGGCCAGATGTCCCCTCACCCCTGCACCTCCTGGCAGCTGCACACCCAGGGCAGCTGCTCCTCTCAGGGCTTCCTGTGGATGTCAGGGACTGCACCGGTGCCACCAGCTGGGCCAGCTGGGGCAGCAGAGCCCACCCCGCTCCCTCAGGGCCAGGTGACCCCAGATAATTGACCGACCTCAGCCCAGCACTTCTTTTCAAGTCTTGGAATTCTTTCTTTAACCAAAATATTTTTTTAAAACTTTCGTTTTTATTTGCTTATGTTTTTAGAAATTGTTATAAAATAAATTGTATAGATGATATAAGGTAGAAAGTGAAGGCATTGCCCATTCTAGTCCCTGTTAAAATTCCAGAGTAAAATTTTCTACATTTTTTCCTACAAATATTTTTTCTCCCCCTTTTTCTTTCTTTTTTTAGGTTATAGCTGGGAACTAAAACCCCGAGATTTTAATATCCCATCATTTGTGGAAAATCCACAGGGCATATGCAAATAAGATAATTAAAGCAGGTACTTTACATTTTTTTCTATTTAAAAAAATTATTTTAAAAGTCATGGTTTAAAAACATACCATTAAATTTGTCATCTTAATCATTTCACATCATCTTGCAACAAATCTTCAGAATGTTTTCATCTTGCAGAGCCAAAACTGTGTCAACACTAACGCCCCTCTCCCTACTCCCATCCCTCTTCCCCTAGCAACCACCATTCTACTTTTTTTTTTGTGTGTGTGTGGGTACCGGGGGTCGAACTCAGGACCTCGCGTGCCAGCAGGTGCCTGTGCCGCTGAGCGATATCACCGGCCCTTTTTTCGTATGTGAGTACCGGGAACTGAACTCAGGACCTTGCGCTTGCCAGGCAGGCGCTTATGCCTCTGAGCGATCTCACCGTCCCTATTCTACTTTCTGTTTCTATGAGTCTGACTAATATGTGTGTATGTGACTGTATAATATTTGTCTTTTTGTGATTGGCTTTTTTTTTTTTTAAACAGGGTCTTGCTATGTAGTCCAGGCTGGCTTCGAATTTGCAATCCTCCTGCCTCAGCCTCCCAAGTGCTAGGATTACAGGCATGTGCCCCCATGCCCCATGCTCAGCTATGATCGGCTGGGTTTTTTGTTTTGTTTTGTTTTGTTTTGTTTTGCTTTTGAGACAGGATCTCACTATGTAGTGAGGCTGGCCTTGAACTCACTATGTAGCCCAAGCTGGCCTCAAACTCATGGCAGTCCTCTTGCCTTGGCCTTCGTAGTGCTGGGATTATAGATGTGTGCCACAACTGGAACTTTTTTGAGTTTTTTGAGATAGGGTCTCGCTATGTAGTTCAGGCTAGCCTTGAACTCACTCTGTAGCCTAGGCTGGCCTCGAACTCTTGGCAATTCTTCTGCCTCAGCCTCCCAAGTGCTGAGATTACAGGCATGTTCCACAATGCCCCACTGTGATTGGCTGATTTTATTTAGCCTAATATCCTCAAAGTTCCTCCTCTTCCAATTATTTTACATATAAAGTAATAGTTTTATAGAAAATCAGAAAAGCTTGGGGAGCTGGATGTGATGTTTCATGCCTGTAATCTTAGCTACTCAGGAGACTAAGGCGGGAAGATCACAAGTTCAAACCCAGCCTGGGCAACTTCACAACTTAGGCAGACCCTATCTCAAAATAAAAAATAAAAAGGGCTGGGATGCAGCTCAGAGGTAGAGCATGCATGCATGAGGGTCTGGGAATGAGCTCCAGTAGAGCTAAATAAATAGGGAAAGTCTCACCTCCAGCTAATGGGGGTCACATGCACACATCTCCCCTCGTTTTGTTTCACTGCACCAGCTCTAAGAGGGTATCATTTCTGTTTTGTTTTTACAGTGCTAGGGATCAAACCCAGCTCCTCACAGATGCCAGGCAAACTCTCTATCACCGAGCCACATCCCAGCCCTTTTTATTTTACTTCAAGACACACTTTTGCTAAGTTGCTCAGGCTGGCCTCAAACTTGCCACCCTCCTGCTTCAGAAGGATCCCATCTCCAAGGAGCTGGGATCACAGGCTGCACCGCTACGCCCTGAGTGTTTCCATAGTAAGAAAATGTGATTTTAACCTTGCAGAGGTAAAATGAAAAAATCAGGAGACAGACTTTACACACACACACACACACACACACACACACACACACACATGCACAACTACATGTTTAGAGTAATTTTTATACATGTGGGAGTGGCCTGGGCAGCTGGGGATTTTGTCTATTTCTCACCAGCACTGTGCCAGTCCAGGACCTCCTGCCCCCCCAGCACCATCCCACTCTCGGGAGTCACCAACCCTCACTTCTGGCTGTGCCACCTCCCAGTCAGTCCTGGCTGGGACTCGAAAACTTTCCTGTACAAATTTTGTGCCCACATATATTTCTTTAGAGGAATTTCGAAAAGTAGAAGGGCACATTGGAAAGCCTCAATATGTAGCCAAGGCTAGCCTTGAAGTCAGTGTACTCCTCCTGCCCCAGCCTCCCAAGTGCTGGGATTATAAGTGTGTGCCACCACACCCGGCTGAAAGTTTTGATTTACGTTGTCAATTTCCTTTCCCCCAAAGGTTATACAATGCACACAACCATTTGTGGCTCCTCCCGCCAGGACTGGGGATTGAACCCAAGGTCTTTGCACTGAGCTACCTCCCCAACTCTTTTTTATTTTTTATTTCAAGACAGGGTGTCCATAAGTCAATATACTGCCCAGGGGGGGCTCAAATTTGTGATCCTCCTGCCTCAGCCTCCCAGAGTGCTGGAATTAATTACAGGCGAGCAGCACCATGCCCTGCTCACGGCTGGCTCTTTATAACCTACCCAACCAGCAGGTCTTTGGGACCTGAGGGATGTTCAGTCCCAGAGAAATTCACAGGGCCCCTCCCAACCAGGAAAGAGGTGGGGGATGGGGTGTTGGCACAGGACCCCTGGACAGCGTCTGAAGAGGGGCCGGGGGACCTCGGCACCATCGCGCTGTGCGACCTTGAACAAAGGGCCTCACCTCTCTGGGCGTTAGTTTCCCCCGCTGTCCTACGGGAAGCTTGGCCTTGTCCCCCGGGAGTGATCTGGGTGCAGCGGAAGAGCGCGGACGCAGCCTCGGGGCCGCCTTGGGGCCGGCGCGGCGCCGCGGGCTCCCGGCTGCGCCCGCCGAGCCCCCTCCGCCCCCACCCCCGCCGCCGCGCGCAGGGCCGGCTCCCGGCATGCCGCGCGCTGACAGCCTTATAAATAGTCCCCTCTGCGGGCTCGGCGAGGACGGCAGGGCACGCGCTGGCCCCGCGCCCACCGCACCCTCCCCAGGTCAGTGCGCGACCTCCGGGCGTCTCCGCGGGGAGTGGGGGCGCGCCCTCCCCCGTGCGTCTGTGTCAGGCGGCCCTTGTGTGGCACGTCTGTTTGTATCCATGGTTATCATCTGCGGGGTTTGCCCGTCGGTGTTCCCGGGGCTCTGGGGTTTGTGTACACTGCATGCGCTTTTGTTGATCTCTGGGTGGTGGAAGGGGGTGGGGACGGGGTGGGGGGGCCGCCCCTCCCAGCTTCCCTGACTCCTTTGTCCCCATCTGCACTCCTGGGGCTCCAGGTCCCTGACTTTGGCTCATCTTAGTTGGGGCCTAGGGTGGCCTGGCTACCTGCCAGAGGACCTGGGCAGGGGCAGCCTGAATGCTTGTCCCTCATGTCACTTCGATGTTGGGAACCCCCAACCCCCACCCCATGATCAGCCCCAGGGATGCTGAGCCCCACCCCTGCCCCAGCCTTCTATCTGGGGCTGCTCCTGGGGCCTTACTGTGGCCCTGCTCAGCTGCCCGCCCAGGATCCTTCAACAGCACCCGTCCAGCTCTAAGAGGGAACGCTGGCTGCCCAAGGTCACGCAACAGAGTGATTGAGTTGGGATTGGAACCCTAGCCAGTCACTGACCACTGGGAAGGCTGCTTTCACATCAGAAGCTGGAAGAGCCGGGCTTTGCCTTCGCTTTGCCTTGTGATTGGCATTAAGTCACTGTTCTGTGGGCCTTAGCTCCCCCAAGCCACCTAGCAGACCACCCTATCATCCTGGGAGACTCCGAGGCCCAGGCATGGGGGCCTTATAAGGCCAGGGTGCTCAGCCGGTAACCCAACTCCATCTTGGACCCCTGACCCCTGCTAGGCCTCCTCAGGACCTGAGTTATTTTGGACCAAGGAAGTGGCAGGTGCCTGAAGGATCTAGAGACTTAGGTTACCAGGAGGGGGCAGGGCAGGGAGGGGCCACCTCTTGGGGGCCTTGCTGTGGCTATCCCTGGCCTGGGGATGGTCCTCCTTCCCTGGGTAGCTGCTGAGGGGCACTTGGCGGCTCACACCCCTTCTTGAGCACACTCAGCAGGGCTGGGCCATAACTCGTACCCATGGACAGCACAACCATCAGCAAAGCCACCAAAGGCCTGCCTGTGCGACCAGGGCCAGCAGACCTGAGTTTGACCCCAGCTGGGCCTTGGAGCTACCTGCCTTCTCCAAGCCTGTTCCCTCCCCAGATGGAAGGAGGTCCCCAGCCCTGTGCTGAGCTCTGGCCAGCCCCATTCAGGTGGGGGACACAGGCCTGCGGTATTCAGAACGGGCACTTGCCAGTGTGGGAGTCCAGGGTGGAGTCCAGGAAGGCTTCCTGGAGGCAGTGAGGCCTGATCTAAAGCGTAAGTAATGGCCCCTGGGAGAGGACATCCAAGTGGTTGGGCACAACACCCCCACAGGCCTGAATGGGGGAACATCATCGTGGTGAATGAAGGAGTCCAAGCAGATCCATTGGCCGTGGATAAAGCTGCAAGGGGTAGCAGGAGATACATTGCCCAGGTCCTGTCGATAAGCCGAGGCTCCAGGCTTTGTTTTGGGAACTGTGGGGACCACATGCCAAAGGCTGTGAAGTGACTTGGTGTGGTGTTGACTGCCTGGTGGGCTGTAGTGCCAGGCCTTGCGTGGGACAAGGCCACTGTGGCGGGAGGTTGATGTGAGAGAGGTTTGGGGGCACGCGTGGGACTTAGGTACATAGGAAGAGTAAGGTGTGGGGGTGTCACGTGGATGAGGCCTCTGCTCCGAGGGTGGACAGGCACCAGGGATGCGGGAGTCTTGCAGGCTCTGAGAAGTTGGGGACCCTTGGGACCGGGCAGGGGGTCGGGTTGGAGGGGACCCTGAGCCCGAAACCAAGAGTGAGAGGCTGGGGTGGGGGTCGGGGTAGGATAGGTGAGAAAGGTGAGGCAGGTGGGGAGGTGAGCTCTGTGGAGTCAGGTGGGGGCAGCTATGGCAGCAGAGTGGGGTCACAGGAGGGATGGGACAGGCCTGGGCCCGCAGGGGTGGAGGATGGGACCTTCACAGGGTGGGAGCCTGGGACCAACTCACTTTCAAGATGCTGGGCTCAGTGGTGCACATCTGTAATCCTAGCACTCTGGGAGGCTGAGGCAGGAGGATCACAAATTTGAGCTAAGCCTGGGCAACTTGGTGACTTAGCGAGACACTGTCTCAAAATTAAAAAAAACAAAAAACAAAATAACAGACATGAAAAAAAAAAAAAAAGACAGACATGGTGGCACACGCCTGTAATCACAGCACCGCACTCAGGAGGCTGAAATAGGAAGATTGCTGTAAGTTCGAGGCCAGCCTGAGCTACCTAGTGAGTTCAAGTCCATCCTGAACTATACAATGAGACCCTGCTTAAATAAATAAATAATAAATAAATAAATAAATAAATAAATAACTTTTAAAAAGGGTTGGGGGTTAGCTCAGTGTAAAGATCTTGGGTTCAATACCCAGTACTAAAGGAAAAGAAGATTGGAAATGGTTGTGTCCCTGTGAGAGGCAACTATTGATTCCTCCACCTCTGGCTTCTGAGACCCTTAGTGCACCCATGTCCAGAGCAGTCCTGCCCCAGATGCGGACACTCATCTGCCCAGCTCCACTGCCTCCCGCCTCCTCCCTGGGCCTTGGGGGCTGTCGTCAAGGCAGCCAGGCTGACGCTGGCCCTGCGCCTTCTTGGCTGAGTGTCCCAAGGGGAGCGAGCGACTTTGGCAGACGCTGTCCTCACCCTTGCGCCCCCTTCATGGTCTAAGGACAGAGCAGAGCAGGAGGGGGTGGCTGGCCCCCCTAGGATGGGTGAAGCAGTGGAAGCAGTGAGGAAAATGACTTTCCCGTGGTCACCAGCAGCCCTCTGCCCTCACACTGGGTGTTGGGGCCTGGGATTCCTGCTGCTGACACTGCCACTGTGGGTGTGGCTTGGCGGAGGCCTAGTCTCGGGAGGACCCCTCAGTCCTGCTGTGCCTTGCCTTGCAGTGCCCTGACCTGGCTCCCGGGCCGGAGACCTCGGCAGGATGGAAGGTATGGAGTCCCCTCCTTGCCCAGGGTGGCCTGGGCCTCAGTGTGCCCACGCGTTGGGGAACATCCTGGGGAGAGCCCCTGGGAGGGTGAGGGGCTGTATGGACACCTCGGCATACTCCTCTGCTTCTCCCAAGGTGCGCCAGTGCCAAGATTAATATTAGAACCACCAAGGCCTCCCTGAGGCTGCAGCCCCTGGCTCACCTCCTATGCTGGGATTCTAGAGCAGGTCCCTGCCCCTTCCTCCAATGAGATCAGCCAAGTTCCTGTTCCTCCATGGGACTCAGTTTCCCTGTTTTTCTGGAGAGATGGCCCTCAAGGACGTCTTGGGCCCTCCTGGCTTCTATGTGCTGGGACCGAGAGGCAGACATGGGCGGGCAGAGAGCCTGGAACAGGCCGGCCAGGCTTCTGGCAGTGCTTTCGCTCAGCGCCTGGCACTAGGCCTTGGGCTGGGTGGCTCTTAAAGGGGCCTTGCAGGCCTGGCCACTGCCACCGTCTGAAGCTAGCATCGCCCTGCAGGCTCTAGAGCTCTGAAGTCAGCTGCCACCAGGCTGTGGCCTCCCCTCAGCCCCAGGCTTGTGCCCTTCACCCAAGGAGAAGTTATTTATTTTATTTTTTTTATGTGGGTACCGGGAGTCGAACTCAGGACCTCACGTTTGCCAGGCAGGTGCTTAAGCCACTGAGCCATCTCACCGGCCCAAGGAGAAGTTATTTTTCTGACATCTGCTATAAGCTCCCAGTCTCATGGGGCCCCAGGATCCCCACGAGCTGCCGTGCCCACTTCCTCCTAGGCCAGGGACAGAATAGAGAGGGTGGGTACTTCTTTCCTAGGGCACACAGCAAGGTGGGATGTAGCCCTGGCCCAGGAGGTCCCGGATATCCAGGAAGAGAGCACTGGGTTCTGGTTTTGCTCCTGACATCCCTTGAGCAGACCCTTCCCTCTCTAGGCCTCATTTTCCTTCTGCCCAGTGGGGCGACAAGTGCTAAAGGGGCCCAGTTTGGAACACGAGCTCACTTCCCTGTCCAAGCAAGAGTTCCACGTGCCCACCTCCCTGGCAACCATCTCCATGGCAACGTATGTTGTGGTTGCCAACTCCGCAGTAGTAGTGCCAAGGCAGGCGGGCAATGGGCAGGGCCAGGCCTGGGAGGGGAAGGGCAGGGGACACAGCAGAACGGGATCATGGGCTGCTGTTCATCTAGGGACCCTCGAAGAGAGAGGGACCGGCAGGCCAGAGGTGACGCCCCGCACAGGGAGGTGCCTCGGGATTTGATGTTCCAGCCTCTTGGCTGTGCTGAGTTCTAACCCCCAGGTCTTAGCCTCAGTGCCTCTGGGTGTTGCAGACCACTGAGATCGGCTCCCCTTTCTCTCCCACAGAGAAGCTAAAGAAAACCAAGATCATCTTTGTGGTGGGTGAGTCGCAGGCAGGCGGGCAGTGGAGCAGCCCTTGTCCCCTCCCTGGGCCCTATCCCTTGGGGTTTCTGAATGGGTGGGTGCTTGCAGGTGGGCCTGGCTCAGGGAAAGGCACCCAGTGTGAGAAGATCGTGCAAAAGTATGGCTACACCCACCTCTCCACCGGGGATCTCTTGCGCGCTGAAGTCAACTCAGGCTCGGCCAGAGGCAAGAAGCTGTCTGAAATCATGGAGAAGGGGCAACTGGTGCCGCTGGTGAGTCGGGAGGGGGGACTGAGTGTGTGACATGGGAAAGATGGACCCTGACCCACTGTGGCTCCCCATTGCCCTTCCAGGAGCTCCCAAGGCCCTGAGGGACCCTGCCCTTTCTTCCCCTCAAACCAGCAGCATTCCTTCCTACTCACATGGGTTTTTGTTTTTTGCTTTTTGTTTTTATATGCGGGTACTGGGAGTCGAACTCAGGACTTCGTGCTTGCCTGGCAGGCGCTTATGCCGCTGAGCTATATCACTGGCCTGGTTGTTTTGTTTTTTGAGACAGGGTCTTGCTATGCAGTTCAGGCTGGCCTTGAAGTCACTGTGTAGCCCAGGTTGGTGATCCTCCTGCCTCAGCCTCTCAAGTGCTGGGATTACAGGTGTGGGTCACCATGCCCAGCAAAATAATGTCAAGTGTATTTTATTTCTATTTTTGGTACTGAGGATATGAATGCAGGGCTTCATGAATACTAGGCAAGCACACTTCCACTGAGCTACACCCCCAGCCCATGAGACACCCCCCCAACTTCATACTGCAGCAGCCAGCCCCCTTTGCCCAAAAAACCTGCATCACACTGGGAAACTTCAGCCAGCTCTGTCACTGCCAGTCCCCTCCCCAGACTGTGAGCTCCCTGAGAGAAGGGGAGCCCCAAGGTCTCCAGCCAGAGGAGACCTCCAGGAAACAGGGACGCTTGGGCCATCTGTGTGTACCCAAGGGGGGTGTCCAGGCGGCAGGCCAGGGCCAGGAAGGGAGGCTGAGGCCCTCACTCCTGTGCTGCCTGCAGGAGACGGTACTGGACATGCTCCGAGATGCCATGGTGGCCAAGGTGGATTCTTCCAAAGGCTTCCTGATCGACGGCTACCCCCGGGAGGTGCAACAGGGAGAGGAGTTCGAGCAGCGGGTAAGGCACACGGCTGAGCAATGTGGGGGATGGAAGTTCTGGCCTGCCTGGAGCCTTGAATGCCAAGGAAGGACATCTGCCTCCTTCCTCAGGCCACTGGCAGGCCTTGGGGTGATGCTGCAAAAACAGTCCCCATGGAGATCATTGTCCCCAGGGTACACATGAGCACACACGCACACACACAAACACATTCAAGGCCCCTCCATCCGCCTGAGCACATGCACGCATGAGTGTACACAGGTCACATGAGCGCACTCACACAAGGCCACAGCTGCATGCATGACACACTGGCACGTAGAAGCAGGGATGTACACATGTGCACATGCATAGGTCCACACATGCATGCACACACTTAGATGTGTTTGGGGCCATATGGAGGACTCAGATGGGGCTGTAAGTACCCAGGAACTCTAGGAAATGGGATTAGTGCCAGGCGTGGTGGCACACACCTATAATCCCAGCACTCGGAAGGCTGAGAAAGGAGGTACACCAGCCTGGGCTACACAGTGACTTCAAAGACAGCCTGAACTACATAGTGAGACCCTGTCAAAAAAAAGCAAGGAAAGAAGGAAAGAAAGAAGGGAGGGAAGGAAGGAGGAGGGAGGGAGGAAAAGAAATGGGGTTAGTGACGTCCCTGTCCCTCCTGGAGCTGTTGGGACTGCGGGGCAGGGCAGTCTGGGCAGGTGATCATCTCAGCTCTGGACACCAGGGGGCACCAGGGCCTCGCTGAAGGAGGATGGGGACCCTGGAGGTGGCGTGGGGCCCATGGCTCTCCTGGGGGACAGCAGTACCCTGCACTCACTCCCCAGGCTAAATGCCTATTGTTCTGACTGGGAAACTGAGCCCTCGAAGACGGAAGCTCAGCTAGGGCTGCGGTGCCCAAGAGCCACCCCATAGATCACGGCCTCTGCCCAGGGTTGGACAGAGCCTACGTGCTGCTCTGGGGCTTCAGAGAAGACAAGATTCTGTCTGGAGCTGAGGCAGGGATGGGGTAGGATTGCAGCTAAAGGGACTGAGGCCCCCGAGGGCCAGCAGCCTGCTAGGGTCCAACAGCTAATGTAGGCCAAGGGGCCAGGGACACTAAATAAATAAATAACTGCAGAGGTCTTTGAAAGGAGGGGAGATAAAAGGGGCTAGAAGAGCAAGGCTTGGGGCCAGTGGGGTGGCATCTGGAAGACATCCCGGACAGGTGGGGAGGGGACCTTGGCAGAATCCCGAAGGTGAGGGCCTGGTACTGAGGCTTAGTAGGTTGGGGTCAGCCCTGTGGGAAGGGGCTCCTAGCAGAGGGGACAGTGCGGGTCTCCTATGGGAAGGAGATGGGTGAGAGAGCAGATGGCTGGGTAGACAGTGTAACCATGCACGTAAGGACCTCGGGCTGTCTCCTGAGGGCACTCGGGAGCCATGGGAGAGGTTTGAGCAGAGGAGGTGCAGGGAAGGTCAGTTTTAGAACGGTCTCTCAGGCTGCACAGGGAAGGGATGAAAGGTCCGTGTGGGTGTCTCACAGGGGGCCTCAGAGGTGGGAAGATTTGGGGGAGGATGATCCCAGAGGGCGGGAATGGGGCCCCTGAGACATGGTGCCCCCCACCACCACAGATTGGACAGCCCACGCTGCTGCTATATGTGGACGCAGGCCCTGAGACCATGACGCAGCGGCTCCTGAAGCGTGGGGAGACCAGTGGGCGCGTGGATGACAATGAGGAGACCATCAAGAAGCGGCTGGAGACCTATTATAAGGCCACCGAGCCTGTCATCACCTTCTACGAGAAGCGTGGCATTGTCTGCAAGGTGCTCAGCCCAACTCACTATGTGACCTCCGGCCAGCCTAGCTTTCTGAGCCTCAGTTTCCCCACTAGTTCAGTGAGAGGCTGCTAATCCCCATGGCTGAGCTCAGGGAGCCATGGCTGGTCTTTAGGGGAAGATCAGTCCTGCCTCAGGGCCCCCAGCCACTGCCATTGCTCCAGACTTAACAGCCTGTCTCCCCTCAGGTCAATGCTGAAGGCTCCGTGGACAGCGTCTTCGCCCAGGTGTGCACCCACCTGGATGCCCTCAAGTAGCCATGCCGGAGCTTCACTCCCCCTACCCCACCCTTGCCCTCACCTGCCCAGCCACCACACACAGAGGAGGCCACTTTGTCCTGAGTCGGGCAGGTGCTGAGCACTAAAGGCATTTCCAAGGACATTTGGTTTTCCTCCTCTTTCTTTGCTTCCAGTTGATTCATGCAGGGTTGGAGTCTTCAGCCCATCCCCCGCACCTCAGCCAGCCCCCTCCTCCTGCTGGGGACCCTGGCCCTCCCTCACCTAGCCGTGCCCAGCCCAGGTGAGTGAGGGGCTGGGCTCTCACGTTCCTCACCCCGTGCAGCGTGGCCTCGGCCCTGACCCTTCATCTCCCTGAACTGTTTTTTCTGTGCTGACCGTGTGGGGCCTGGACAGCAGCAGGTAGCAAGGTCACTGCTGCATGGCCCCCTGGGCAGTAGGTGGCACCTGCCAGCCAGCTGAGGGCGCAGTGGATCCGTCCCTTGGTGCCTGACACTGTGGGAGTCTGAAAAGGGCATGTGCACCAGGCGTGGTGGTGCACACCTGTGATCCCAGCACTCGGGAGGCTGAAGTAGGAGGATCGCTGTGAGTTCAAGGCCAGCCTGGGCTGTGTAAGGAGACCCTGTCTCAGAAAAAAGAAAAAAAAAGAAAGCAAAAAGGGCTTGTGATGAATGGGAGTCATGTTTGGGTCCCTCTCTGAGGACAGGTGATCTGAAGCCCCCAGCCCCCAGTGTGGCCCTGCCCAGGTTCCAGCTGTCCTCTGTGACCTGTTTCCAATCTAAAACAAGTTTGGTGTCCCCTGCCACCACCTTCATCACAGGGACATGCTGAACAAGGGGTGGGGGTTGGCAGTGACCAGAAACCAGATGTACCAGCATCCCTCCTGTGTCCCCTCGCTCCTTGGCTGTGTCACTGCAGAAGGCTCAGTGTGGTGCTCACCTGTTCCCAGCCGTCCCAGCCCAAGAGCCTGGAAGGACACCCATGTGGGGCGATGGTGCTCATCTCGTGTCCCCTGCTAGTGGCGAAAGTGGCTCTGCTTTTCCATTGACATTGGTTATTTAAACTTTCCTTTAAAATAAACATATTTAAGTTATAAAGGCAAGTCTACTGAAAGAGGAACATGGAATGAGTATGTGTTGGGACGGGGCAGAGGGACAGGTGGCTGCGGTGGGTGTCACACAAGGCAAACCTTCTGTTAGCTGGGGTATTGGGGTCCTCTGCAGCTGGCCCCGTGCTCCCCACGTCAGCCTCTGGAAGCACCTCGCTCGGAAGCCGCAAGTCATGGGGACTGGCCACGCTGCGCTGTTGTGGCTGTTACACTGGCAAGCACACACACGTGGGCGCACACAAACAGCAGAAACCCGACAGTTGTCCGTGGGTATCCATGGACGTTGCTTCCAGGAGCCCTTCGTGGGTACTAACTTTGAGGGTGCTCAGTGGGAGGTCCCTCATCTAAAGTACGTGGAGCCTGCACACATCCGCCTGTGTCTCCATGACTTACGCTGGCCCACACAGAGCAAACACTGGAAATAGTGCTGTGCCATGTTGTTCAGGGAATGATGAGAGGGAAAAAGTCTGTATGTGTTCAGTACAATGTAATGTTTTTTTTTGTTTGTTTGTTTGTTTGTTTTTTTGGTGGGTACCGGGGGGTCGACCTCAGGACCTCGCGCGCCAGCAGGCGCCCGTGCCGCTGAGCGATATCACCGGCCCTTTTTCGTATGTGGGTTCCGGGAGTCGAACTCGGGCCCTCGCGCTTGCAAGGCAGGCGCTTAAGCCGCTGAGCCATCTCACCGGCCCCCAATGTAATGTTTTTAAAAATTATTATTATTTGCAGTACTGGAGATTGAACCCAGGGCCTTTGCACTGAGCTACATCTCCAGTCCTTTTTGTTATTTTTCATTTGGAAACAGGGTTTCATTAAGTCTCTAAATTGCCCAGGTTGAATTTGAACTTGTGATCCTCCTGCCTCAGCTTCCCTGAGTGCTGGGATTACAGGCTTGTACCAAATCTTTCTGATGTACAGTTGGCTGAACCCACAGATGCAGATCCTGTGAGAGAGAGAGGGCACCTCTCATCTGTCACCTGGCATCCATCCATCTAGACAGGGATCCAGAGAGGCTCTTTGGTGAAAATCTCAAAGCACAGGTTTCAAACTGCAGCGACCACCACCCTATCTTTGCCACCATCACATTCATGTGAGGGCATCCCTCAGATGTGTCGTTCAATCAGCAGATGTTTCTGGGCCACCCACTGTGCTGGCCGGTCCAACTTCTCAGTCCTGGGCTCCCGCTGGAGGGGACAGTGTGTTCACCCAGCTTTGGCTGGGGGTGTAGCTCTGTGTGTATAAGGCCCTGGGTCGGATCTTCAGCACCAAGCAAAACCAAACACTCGAAGAGGTGATATATATTTTGGGTTTTGTTGTTGTTGTTTTTGTTTTGAGACAGTCTTGCTATGTAGTTCAAGCTGGCCTTGAACTCACTATGGAGCACCAGCTGGCCTCGAATTTGCAGCGATCGTCCTGCCTTAGCCTCCCAGGTGCTGGGATTACAAACGCGTGCCACCACGCCAGGTTCCAACATATTTTAACGTAAATTATAGATATGAAGAAAGTCTGCCTCTGAAGTATGACTTTACAGTGCAGCGCTTCAACAGCACCAGCTAACGCTAGCTAACACACAGTCCATGTGCAGTTTTTCCCAGTTTCTCCAAAATGTGTTGTGCAGCTGGTTTGTCAAAACCAGGATGCAGACCAGGGCTGCGCACTGTGTTTGGTTGTTGTGACAGTGAATCTTAATTGTCGACCTGATTGGATTGAGAAGCACTCCGGGAATTAGTAAAGCACAGCTCTGGGGTGTCTGTGGGTGGGCCAGAGAGCGGGATCATGGGGCTCTAACTTCACCCCCGAGTTCATCAAGGAGCTATAATTTGATGGCACTTTGGGGGGAGGCGGAGACTTAGGAGGCGGGGCCTCTTGGTGGGCATGGCCTTGGGGACTACTGTCTGATCCATGCCCTTCTTCTCTGGCTCTTTCCCTCTCTGCCTCCTGAGTGCCATGGGGTGAGCAGCTTTCCTCCTCTCCCTTGAACCAGCTGACCACAAACTGAAATCTCTGAAACCGTGAGCCACATAAACCTCTCCCTGAGTTGACCAATAGGGCTCTGAAGGTCATCAAATCTCTCTTAAGAGAGGACAGGTCTCCCCCTCTTGTTGTGACAGAGGCCTGTGAAGGTGGAAGATCTCTCCTTCCAGACTCATCTCTTGCCTCCTCCCGGTGCCGTTTTGTTTGTTTTTTGAGACAGAGTCTCACTAATCAGCTCAGGCTAGCCTTGAACTCACCACAATCCTCCTGCCTCAGCCTCCCAAGTGCTGGGATTACCAATGCGCACCACAATGGCTGGCTTCCTGCTGTCATTTAACCCACTCCTCCATTCCTTGATGTTCCTGCGATTAGTTGTAGAGTTTCACAGATTCCAGTAGATGGGTAAGGCTCACGGGTGCTTTCAAGCCAGACAGGAAGGCCGGCCCTGCAGGGCCTCTGGCCTTACAGCAAACAGCACACGCATCTCCCAGGGGCTGGTGAAAACTTGTGCATTCTGGCTGGGCATGGTGGTGCACAACAGTAATCCCACCTACTTGGGAGGCTGAGGCACGAAGATCATGAGTTCAAGTCCAGCCTGAGCAATGTAGTGAGAGCCTGTCTCAAAATAAAAAATATGGCTAGGGATGTAGCTCAGTGGTACGGCACTTGCTCATGTGCAAGATCCCAGGAGTGTAGTGGGGCTGGGGTGGGAGGGTGGATTCCGATTCAGTAGGACCATTTTGGGTGGTGATGCCCAAGCCACCAGTCCTTGGGCCACACTGTGAGCCACGCAGGGAGCCCTTGCTCTGCAGAAGGATCAGAAGGCACTTGCTGGGGGCTTTCTAGGGCCAGCCTGTGTCTCCCCCCACTGGGCGTGGCACACACAGGGTCGGAGAAGGTCACCAACACTGTCACTCTCTTCTGGCCCTGGGGACACTGCAGGCAGTAGCTCGTTCCCAGGTACTAAGCAGCCCATAGGATTAATGTCCCTAGCCCATAGGATTAATGTCCCTAACTGCAGGGTCTGCGTGAAGGGTGCTTCTGAGAGAGCCCTGCCTGGATGGTGGCCTCAGATGCCCCCACGGCCTCAGGGCTCTGTAGGGCTGGGCTGAGGCACTGAAGTGGGAGAGGAAGGAAGCTGGGAGCAGAGGAGGCCAAGGCTGTCGCCTCCCAGCTCGAGAGGGGCCTGTAGTAAACAGGAAGGCCTGGAGGCTCCATGCAGGGGCTTCGGAGGGGCAGGGGCAGGATTCACACTGGACATGCACAGCCTGTGAGCACAGGGCTCCTGCTCAGGGGAAGCGGCCCAGAGAGGTTGTGTGGCTTCCCCCAGGTCACACCGCAGCTAGACCTTGCCTGCCTTTCCTGTTTCTGACTCTTCCTGGGGTTCTAGTACGGGGCCTCCTGCCTGATTTGCTCACTACAGCTCAGGGTGCTGGCCCTTCTTGGGCCTCAGTTTCCCTCGCTATAATGTCAGTACCCTTACAGCAGAGGTCCTGGAGCCCTGGCCCCAGGAGCCCCTCTGCCTCCTTGGTGGTCCTACTGGGTTCTTCAGAACTTGAGGAGCAAGTTTCACCGGGAAGACCAACACTGCCCGGGGCCACCATTGTCCACAGGACTCCGGGGTCCCTTCCCTGGAGAAAGAGGTGACTTTGAAGGACATTGCTCCTCTAGTACAGGGCAGAATCTGCTGGGACCTTGAGTTCTTTTTTGTTGTTGTTGTTTTGTTTTTCTTGTTTTTTGGGACAGGGTCTCCCTATGTAGCCCAGGCTGGCCTTAAAGTAGTGGTGATCCTTCTGCCTCAGCCTCCTCAGTATTGGCATTACAGGGGCATGCCACTATGCCTGTGGGACCTTGAACTTTTGGGGACCTCGAACTTTTGGGGACCTCATCCCCTCTTCAGAGACCCCATCCCTGGGGTCAGAATGCCCCCACCCCTACTCTGGTCACCCAGAACTGTGACCCAGGAAAGCCAGCACAGAAGCCCATTCCCTACCCCCACAAGCATGGACAGGGGGCCAGCCACAGCCAGGCGCCTGCCATGGGACAGGGCTCAGCAGGGAAAAGAGCAAAGCCATGTGAAACTTCTGTTCTAGAGGACACAGAGACAAACTGTCTGAGTGTGGGATGTGCCCTGAGCCCCTGGGGGCAGGGGCCATTGTAAATGTGATGGTCTCAGAAGGGCTCGCTGGCCATGTGATGTCTGAGCAGGAACTTAGAGGGTGAGGCAGCGACCAAGGGCCAAGGGATTTGAGGAGTGGAGGCAGTAGGTGCAAAGGCCCTGAGGTGGGCTGTGTTTAGCAGGTTCAAGGAACTGGAGGGACCATGTGGCTGGAGCAGACTGAGAAAGGGGGAGCAGACCAGAAAGTAAGGTTGAGGAGGGAGCTCATCGGCCATTGGAGGGGCTCTGGCTTTCATGCTGTGTAAGGTGGTTGCCAATGGAGGGCACTGGGCAGAGCAAGGGTGGAATCTGACTTGGCTCTTTATGAAACTAAATTGCCCAGCCTGGCCTTGAACTGGAGATCCTCCTGCCTCAGCCTCCTGAATAGCTGGGATTACAGGTAGGCACCAGCACTCCTGGTTCTTGACTTGGCTGTAACAGGCTCCCTTGCCAGTGGGGAGAAAGGGTTGGGAACAACGGAAGAAGCAAGTAGAACTGAGTGAAGAGGTGACCCTGTTGTTCCCAGAGGCAGAGGCCAGGTGGTGAGAAGCAGTATGGGGATTGAGGAAAGACCTGCCAAGGTCTGCCTGTGGCTTGCAGGGGGACAGAGAGAGAAAGTATCAAGCTTGACTCTAAGGCTTGGGCAGTGAAGAGAGGTCCAGGTCCCCCAGGGAGAGAGACTGAGGCACAGCCGTGTGCAGGTGTTATAGAAACTAAGTCAGGTAGAAATATTATAGGCAGCCAGACAGGGCTGGGCCCTCAAAAGAGTCAGTGCAGAGGATGAGAACATTACAACTGTGGCTGGAGGCGCTTTTGTTGAAGGCCAGGCCTCAAGATAAAGATGGAATGACCAGGCCTACATGCCTCCCCAAGGGATAAGCAATATACTATAGTCAATATCACCTGGTCCAATAAAGTCTAGGTAGGCATCAGTCACCCAGGTGGGTGAGCATTACCTCCATCTCTTCCAGAAAGGTCCTTATTCTTTCCATGTACACTTGCTACGTGACCTGCTTCCCCATTGGATCAACATTACCTAAGGGGCTATACTTATAATCTTACTGGTTGATCACACTTTTGTCCCACATTGTACCCACCTCGTGATTTTGTACCCACCTCGTGATTTTGCACCCACCTCGTGATTTTCTATAAAATCACCTCTATAAAACTTCCTTTCTGAAGTAGGCTCATTGGTAACCCACTCGGGCCCCCTCCAGTCTCTCAGGAGCTGTCTCTCCCAATAAAATTTCTTACTCCTAACCTCCGTTGTTCCTTAGAATTCATTCTTCGATTTTGGGGAACATGAACTCGGTGTATCGGACATCTAGTGGGTTGGGAGTTACATTTATTTCCCTTACATCATTTGGAGGTCCTAGATCACAGGGAGAGAACAGAGCCGGTTTCCGACTTGGGAAGCCTGAGGCACATAGGAGCCGCATGGGTGGGAGTTGTGGCTGGAGACAGGGCCGGGTCAGCAGCACGGATGCTGATCGAAGCTGTTTGAGTGAGGTCACTAGAGCGGTGCTTCTCACCGTGAGCTCACACATGACATGCTGGGGTCTGTTTTGTTTTGTTTTTTGAGTCAGAGTCTCGCTATGTAGTTCAGACTGGCCTTGCACTCACAGTGATCCTCCTGCTTCAGCCTCCCAAGTGCCGGGATTACAGGCATGTATCACCATGCCCACACGCCTATACTCCCAGCACTTGGGAGGCTGAGGCAAAAGGATTGAAAGTTTGAAGTCAGCCTAGGCTACATGGTAAATTCAAAGATAGCATGGACTGCCTAAGGAGATGCTGGAGAGAGACAGAGAGAGAGAGAGGGAGGGAGGGAGAGAGAGAAAAGGAGATGAGAGGAGAGGAGAGGAAAAGAGAGGAGAGGAGGGGAGAGGAGAGGGAGGGGAGGAGAAAAAACAAAAGAAAAGAAAAGGTGTGGTGCACACCTGTAATCCCAGCACAAGGGAGGCAGAGGCAGGAGGGTCATCGTGAGTTCAAGGCCAGCCTGGACTACATAGTGAGACCCTGACTCTAAAAACAACAAAACAAAACAAGAAAAGAAAATTCAGGTTCTGCCCGGCAGGTCTGGGGTAGGGCTGAGGGTCTGTGTTTCCACCCAGATCCCTGATGAGATCAAGATCACGATGTGACCAGCAAGAATGGAGCACATGGTACTTTCTGGTTGAGGAAGACGCAGCGCAGCGGCCGGCAGTCGACGGGAAGGGAAACACGCAGGGTGGATGCTCCCAAAGGACGCTGCTATCGCCAGGGCATAGACAGACAGGCTCACAAACTCTGTTTCCATTAGCTGAGCCTGAGTCCCAGACATTATTTGTCCCTGAGCTGGGACATGACGTCAGGGTCACAAAGGCCTGAGAAAACCTGATTTGGGAGTGAGAGTCAACAGAGAAGGGAAGGGACCTCGGCGCCACATCTGGGGGTTGAGGAGGAACTAGGAAGGGTGAGAAGGTGACCAGGGATGTGGGAGGAAAACAGAATGGAATGTTCTGGAAGCCAACGGAAGAAAGACAGACCCAGATTTGCATTATCCACTGCCTCTCCCCAGCCCTGGGCCCTTCCCACCCATGCCTGTTTCCTTCATTGTAAAATGGGGACTTGACAGTCTCGCCCATGAAAGGGGCTGAGAAGTGACACCTGGCAAGCAAGTGGCTCCCCTCTTGTCTGGCCCTTTGAGCTCCCCCAGGCCAGCAGGCCACCCATGCAGATGAGGAAACTGAGGCATGGCCAGTGTGGGGCAGAGTCAGGCACCCAGACTCCCAGCCCAGTGCCCTGTCCCTGCCTGCAGAAGTCCAACAGCCCTGGGCTCCAGGCTGGTGCCAGAGATGCTGGCCGCCTGGGGGCCCCTGGGGCCACCTGGAATTCCTGTGGTGGCCTGGGGCCAGGGCAGACGTGCTCCAGGCTCCGTACCTTCCTGTCCTGGAGGAGGAGGAGGAGCAGGACAAGCATCTGCCTGCTGAGGGGTCCAGACCCTGGCTCGCCACCAAGCATCTCTGGCGTGTACACGGGCGGCACCTGGAAACATCTGTCCCCCACAGGACACAGATGGCTCCGGTATCACAGGGGGTGGGAGGTTGGAGGGTCTGCTGGCTCAGGTGTGGCAGGGCATAGGGACCACCTTGGGCCTGAAAGAGGACAGGCACCTGCAGAGAGGGCCACCAGTCTCCTGTGACCGTGGGGGAAGGAGCCAGGGGATGTGTCCCCCTCCACGGCACTTGTGTGTGACCTCCCAGGGGTGGGCCGGGGTGAGAGGGTGGATGTGTCCCTTGGGGTAGAAAACAGCTAACCGGTCTGTCCCTAGATGCAATTGCATAGGAACCCCGAGCTTCCCAGGGACAGGGGAACCAGTCCAACTGGTGCCTTCTACTAGGGACCAGGAGCCAAGCCTACCTCACTGTGTCTCACTTTCTCCATGACCCTCACTCCTGTCTTACTTTACAGCTTAACTCATCCCTCCCATAAACGCATCTCAAGGCCCAAAGGGGCCCTGGCTCTGAGCAGGTCCACAGCAGTCAAAGCCCCTGTCCTCGTGGGGCTCCTAGTGTGTGAAGAATGGTCCAATCCAGGCCGGGCATGGAGGCGACACCTGGCACACAGTTGGAGCTAAGTGACCCCTCCCCACCCCAGACCCCGAACCCCGGGGGTTCCCACCTCTTCCTTTCCCCCCATGAGGCCTTGGGTCGTGGGCTCCAGGCACCCCTGAACTTCCTGAGAGGTTTTCCTCTCCTTGGACAATGTCTAGGTTCTGCCTTGTGTCCACCTGGAGTCTCTCTCTCTTTCTTTCTCTTTCAGGCTTTTTTTTTTTTGTGTGTGTGTGTGGGTACCGGGGGTCGACCTCAGGACCTCGCGCGCCAGCAGGCGCCTGTGCCGCTGAGCGATATCACCGGCCCTTTTTTCGTATGTGGGTTCCGGGAGTCGAACTCGGGCCCTCGCGCTTGCCAGGCAGGCGCTTATGCCGCTGAGCCATCTCACCGGCCCTCTCTTTCAGTTTTTTGAGACAGGATCTCACTATGTAGTCCAGACTGGCCTCAAACTCGCAGAGATCCTCCTGCCTCAGCCTCTCGAGTGCTGTGATCACAGGCCCATGCCACACCTGGCATCTGGTGCTTTCTAAAGAAGCCATCAGGTCTGTTTACAACCTGGGTGGGCATGGGCTGTGCAGCATGGAGGGAAGGGGGAGGGAGGAGGTTTGGGGAGAGCAGTAGATGGGGTCCCTGTTGCTGCCCAGAGACCCTCGCCAGTCCCTCTCAACAGCAGCCGCCGCCCAAGGTGTCTCAGTCCCTGCACTGTATGTGCTCGCTCCAAACTCAGCTCAGGAGACAGCAAAGAAAGAGCGCAGCACCGTGTCAGGTGGCACTGGGGTCTCCACTCACCAGTTGTCCGTCGGGGTCACTTAAACCTCGGGGAGCCTCCTCTGTGGAATGGGGGTGTCACAGAGCGGCCTCCGGGGTGTCTGGGAGGAGTCAGGGCTGATAAGGTGAACGCCTAGGGCGGGCCCTGGCCAGGGAGCGCCTGGGGCTGGGTTAACCGTCCCTGGGGTGCAGACCCTGCTGCAGGGCATGGAAACCCCACAGCCCCTCTCCTCCCCAGTCAGCCACTGTGGTCTCAGTCTCCACGCTGCAGCTGCTCCCAAGGTGGCCTGCTAGCCACGGTGGGTCCCCCAACCCCACTAACCCATGGGGCAAACCTTCCCCAGCCCCCACCCAAGGAGCCACAACCCTTCCTGGCCCATGCCAGCTCTTGCAGGACAACCCACGGCCTGCCAGGGTCACCAAGGCAGGAAGGACCCAGGCCGAACCCCTCCCTCCCTTTTCTTCCACCTTTTCTTCCCTCCCTGAGCCTCGATTTCTCCATCTGTGATCCAGGACAGCACACACGAAGCGTGGGTCTCTAAAGTCCAGCTCTGCCCACACCCTTCAGCTCAAGGACCCTCCACAGCTCCCACGGGCCCTGAGGATAAAGACCTGACGTCGAGTCTGCCTCTCCTGGCTTCCTGTCCCCACCACACCCTGCTGTCCCACAGAGGTCTGAGCACGTGCGTCTGTGTCTGTGCCTCTGCCCGGGCTGGTGCCCCTGCCTGACACGCCCTCCTTGCCCCTTCCTTCTCCAGGTCCCTCCAAGGGCAGCCTGCGTGCCACCCTCCTGCAGCGGCCTCAGGCTTCCCTCTGTGAGCGCCCTGGGCCTGCCTCGCGCACAGTCGGCCGCCTGAGCGGTGCCTACCGTGCGCACAGCTAGCATGCGCAGTTCTGGCTATGGGGGAGTATGGGGGTGAGCGGCTCAAGTACGCAGGCGCAGAGCTCAGCACTGCAGTACCCAACCATGTAAATCTACAGACAGCCCGAGGGAAGGTGGCTCAGAGCAAGCAGAGCAGTGAACCCAGGGTCCCCTGACCTTAGAGAGACCTCGAGAGTCTGGCAGCCTCTCCTTCGGGGGTGTCTTTTGTCTCTGAAGGACTTCCTACCTTTGAGGGTTGGGGAGAGGTGACACAGGGTCCTTGGCCCTCTCTGGGCCCTAGATTCCTTGCTATGCCAGTTTGGGGGTGTTCTTCCTTCCCAGTCTTGGGCCTAAATTTCCTTGTCTGCAAAACAAGGTGCCAGCCAGCCAGTGTCCGGCTCATGATGTTGGCTTCCGTGCCTGAGGGGACCTGTGAGTCCCAACTCCTCGTCTCTCGGGACCAGTTTCCCTGTCTCCTCAGGCCTCGGCTTCTTCATCTGTAAAATGGGAACACTGAGCCCATGGGGTGGTGTGCTCCCCCATGAAAGGGTTTAGCAGTGCCCACGCCGTGCTAAAGAACTGTTGGTGTGGTACACCTCCATCTGGGGGGCCAGTCTTGGGGGCGCTGGATGGAAGGTGGGGCGGCGGGGACACAAGCCTTTAGCCTGGGCCCTCTACCCACCCAGAACCCCCCCACCCAGCGACAAAGCGGAGAGCACTTCCTCTCCCCGCCTGGCAGGCGGCCTGGCCCGGCCCCTTCTCTAAGGAAGCGCATTTCCTGCCTCCCTGGGCCGGGCTGGATGAGCCGGAGCGCTCCTGCTGCCGTCGGTCACCCCAGCCTCCATCTGCGTCCCGTCCTGAGCCGGGACCGTCGCCCCTGTCGCTGTCCACAGGATCCGGTGCCCCCTCCTCTCCACCCGACTACCAGCGCCCCCGGCCGGCTGAGTCCCGTGCACGCTTCTCCTGACCCCTCGGCCGCCACCCCAGAAGGCTGGAGCAGGGACGCCGCCGCTCCGGCCGCCTGCTCCCGTCGGGTCCCTGCGCGAGCCCACGCCGGCCCCGGCGCCCGCCCGCAGCCCTGCCCCTGGACACCGGATAGGGCCCAGCGCACGGAGTCCCGGGCCACGGCATGAACCGCTGCGCGCTCGTCCTGGGCTTAGCCCTGCTGTTGGCCGCCTGCAGCCTCAGCCCCACAGGTGGGTGTTCAGGGACCCCAGTGTCGCAGACCTCCTTCCTGGGTCTGAGCTCACACCCCGCGGGGCTGTCTGGCGGGGAGGCTCCAGTGGCGGGGAAAGGTGACCAACCACCCCAATTTGCTGGAACCAAGGGGTTTCACAAGACTTGGCACTTCCAGCATTAAGTCTCAAGCAAAATGGGACATTATTTACCTGAACCCTGGTGCTTAGCCTCTGTCTACCCAGCTCTCACCAGGAAGCCCAGGTCCCAGAACACTGCAGTTCTGGGAGAGTTCCCTGTCTTCTCTGGGCCTTGAGTTTCCCGTCTGAGGAGTGGGTGGGAAGGAGGGCTCATGATCATGGCAAGCCCTGGGTTCAAACCTCATCTCCTTGCTTCCTTGCCAATGTGATCTTGAGAGGCCACCTTCAGGCCTCAGAGCAAAGGAGAGCTGCTAACAAAGTCCCCCCAGGATGTGGTGAAGGTCAGTGGTGAGGTCATGCCTGCCGAAAGACTTGCTATTGTTGTTGTTTTGTTACTAGGATTTTGTTGTTGTTGTTGTTGTTTTGATTATTTTGGGTTTTTATTTTTATTTATTTATTTATTTATTTATTTATTTTGTGGGTACCGGGGGGTCGACCTCAGGACCTCGCGCGCCAACAGGCACCCGTGCCACTGAGCGATATCACCGGCCCCTTTTTCGTATGTGGGATCCGGGAGTCGAACTCGGGCCCTTGCGCTTGCAAGGCAGGCGCTTAAGCCGCTGAGCCATCTCACCGGCCCATTATTTATTTTTTTTGAGACAAGGTCTCACCTTGTAGTTGAGGTTGGACTTGAACTGACTGTGTAGCCCAGCTTGGCCTCAAACTCATGGTGATCCTCCTGCCTCAGCCTCCTGATTGCTTCCATTGTCACTAGCTTTAAATTCCCTCACCTTCCCCGGGCTTTTGAGCAGTCTCCGATCCTCACAGCCAGGCCAAGACTGTGGCACTGCCTGCTCTGTCCTCCCTTTTCTGCCCCCAGGAAGGGTGCAGGCCAGGCTGGGGCTCTGCGGGCGTCCTGACCTCTGCTGTACTGAGACTGCCAGAGGAGGGGTCTTGAGGAGTTGGGGAGCACAGCACCCCACACTCACTGTGGGTCTCCGCTCTGTCCTGGGGACACTAGGCACCCATCTGTACACCCAGGGTCTTCCTCAAGGAGGGAGCCCAGCATTTCAAAGCCCTTAATCCTTGGTCTCTAACACTCCTGAGAGGCCGGAAACCAAGTCTCAGAGGCATTGAGTGCCTTAGCAGGGATTTGGCTCCCAGAAAATTGCTCCTAACCACACGTAACAGGGCAGCCCCTTCTCCACCCACCCTGGGACCCTGCAAGATGGTGGCCACTGTCACCCATTTCACAGATGGGAACGCAGAGGCCCTGCCACCCAAGTTCACACCCAGAGATGGGGCTCCCACCTGGCCTCCAGGATGTACCTCCAGGCCCTCTTCCTCCTCCTCAGGAGTGAAGGAGCCAGGCGGATGTGTGGGGTCTGATTTTATAGGATTGTGATGGGCTTTAGACACCAAGGATTAGAGATCTTAAAAGGTAGTGATGCTGGACCTGGTGGCACCCGCCCGTAGTCCCAGCAGTCTGGGAGGCTGAGGCAGGAAGATTGCCAAATTCAAGCCCAGCCTGAGCAATTTAGCGACTTAGTGAGATTCTGTTTTAAAACATAAATAAGTAAGGGCCGGGGATTTAGCTCCGTGTAAAGGCTCTGGGTTCAATTCCCAGTACAGGAAAAAAAAAAAAAATAGGCAGTGATGTTTGGTAAATACTTAACAATAGAGGAGTAGAGACAAGGACTTGCTTTGTGATAATTGTTGCCAAATATTCCCTCAACCTGACCTAACTGACCAGCTCTCCACCTGGGGTGTGGGAAGCCCAGCACAGCAGCACACGGTACCTCAAATTTTCCTGCACACCTCATAGGTCCGGGGACCTCAACAGCGTGAGTGAGAGTAAATAAAGGAATTAGGAAGTAGTGAGTTTTGATCATTATTATGTTTGTAAAAATATACAATTTATTTCATTGTAAGTTTGAAGAATTGAGTTCATAATAGCCATAATGAGCCCGGCATGATGGCGAGTTCAAGGCCAGCCTGGGCTACGTAGCAAGACCTTGTTTCAAAAACCCCAAAATAGGGCCGGTGAGATGGCTCAGCAGCATAAGCGCCTGCCTGGCAAGCGCGAGGTCCTGAGTTCGACTCCCGGAACCCACATACGAAAAAAGGCATACAGCCCCACTGTGGACCCCCGGCACATGGTGGGCAGCTGGGCCTGGGCCTGAGCATGGGACCCGGATCTCCAGTCCCGGTGTGGAAGGAGTGAGCCAGGCACCCCTGAACAAGACAGAGGGGTGAAAATGGGTCCAGTCTTCCCGGAGCACAGAGTGGCAGAATTTCCCAAAATCATAACTTACTCATGGCTTTTTTGCCTAATATTTATTTATTTATTCATTCATTCATTCATTCATTTATTTTTTTTTTTTTGTGGGTACCGGGGGGTCGACCTCAGGACCTCGCGCGCCAGCAGGCGCCCGTGCCACTGAGCGATATCACCGGCCCCTTTTTCGTATGTGGGATCCGGGAGTCGAACTCGGGCCCTCGCGCTTGCCGGGCAGGCGCTTAAGCCACTGAGCCATCTCACCGGCCCATTCATTCATTTATTGCAGTACTGGGGATGGAACCCCGGCCCTCCTCACTGAGCTACATTCCTGCCCTTTTTAAATTTTTTATTTTGAAACAGGTTCTTGCTAAGTCGTTAAGTTGACGACTCTGGGCTCAAACTTGAAATCCTCCTGCCTCAGCTTCCCAGACTGCTAGTGCACAGCCATACCCAGTGTCCATAACTTTTGCCCTCACAACTCAATCTTAGGCAGTGAGCCCTGGAGAGTTCCTGGCCTGCTCTGTAGAGATGTATGGCCACAGGTACCTATAACAAAACCCAGCACCAGGACATCCTAAATGTCCGTCAACCAGAGCCCCAGACAACTTTCAAAACAATGGGACGTGGTGTGGGGACAGGCAGAACCATTTGTTGACCACACTGACAGGTAGATGTCTGGGGCGATCTTTAGGAGCCCGAATAGCGTGTCGCTACTCACAGCACACAGTATACATGGAGAAGATTCTGGAAGGACTCGTGTCCAGTGTACCAGTTCCTCTGTGTGGGATTTTCCCTAGGGGACTTTCACTTTCCAAAGCACATTTTTCTGTCATGCAGGAATTTTTTTTAAAGAATTAGCATGTGGAGATTTTTAAAGAGCAATTTAACCATATGGTTGCTTCAGCCTGATTAAAGAAATTAGTAAGAGTGGAGGCTGCGGGTATAGCTCAGTGGTGAGCTCTTGCCTCACACGACAAGTTCCTGGGATCCATCCCCAATACCACAAACAAAGAAAGAAAAAGAAGGAAAAAGAAAATAGATTAAAGAAAAAACTGACCTCCGAACTCCTAGCACAGTTAGCCTGCTGGTGGTGGACTGCTTTCTCGTCTTTATTGCGCTTATTTTTAAGGTAATTTTCATCCAGGCAGATCACCATCTGGGGGTCTTGTGCGCCCTTCTTCTTCTTTTTTTTTTTTATGTGGGTACTGGGAGTCGAACTCAGGACCTCGCACTTGCCAGGCAGGCACTTATGCCGCTGAGCCATCTTACCGGCCCCATTGTGTGCCCTTGTGTCCCAGAACATTTCCATGTTGTTGTATGGACTCCGTGACAGTTCTGGAATGGCAGTTCTGGAATATTCTGTCCCTTCCACATGCCGTTGTTTGCCCAGTGAGTCCCTTGTCAGATATTTAGGCAGTTTTCCTTTTGTTCTGGTTATAAACACCACTCCATGCACATTTTTGGTACATGCACTTTTCCTATATTGGCTGAGCCCGGTGGCTGGGATTGAAGTGTGGATGTGGCAGAGGTGGGGCCTGGGCCTCACTGGAGAGGGGGCCAGTGACACAGGCCAGGACCTCATATTTCTTCCAGGCCATATTAAGGGCAGCTTACCACTGGCCAGGAGGGTAAAGGATTTTGGGGAGACAGCAGGTCCTGGGGACAGTGCAGACAGGACCGTTGAGATTCCCTCTCTAAGCAGGGTCTGGTGGCGCATGCTTATAATACCAGCACTCAGGAGACGGAGGCAGGAGGATCACCAAGAATTTGAGGCCAGCCTGGGCTGCGTAGTAAGTTCAAGGCCAGCCTGAACTACACAGCGAGACCCTGTCTCAAAAAACAAAAACAAAAACCAAAGCAAACAAACAAAAAGATTCCCTTTCACTTCTGTGGTCGTGCGTCAGGCCCGGTTTATAGATAAGGTCATCGGAGTCCGGGACAAGTCAGTCCCGAATCCAGCCCCGGGCTGCCTGCCCACAAACCCAGCTTCTTTTCCCTGCTGGAGGGAGCCTGGCTGCAGGGACCCTCATCTCGGGCTCAGCTGGCCTCAGTAGCTGGCTAGGGTGGGGACACTCACTGGCACTTAGCGCCTGCGGTATGCCAGCACCACCCCAGCAAACTTAGCCCTCGAAAAGCCCTGGGAGGCAGGAGCTCTTGTGCCCCCATTTTACAGATGGGGACACAGGCGGGTGAGAGGTGTTGCAGAGTAATGACCCGGAAATGGCCAGCTGGGGCTTGAGCCCTGGGCCTAACCACTGCACCATCCTGTCCCAGGGGGTGACGAGCATCTTCTGCCTGACCTCCCGCCTGGGACCTGTTCCTGCCTTCAGAAGCAGCATGAATGCCCTGCCCTCTCCCTGCCTTCATTCCAGGATGGGACCATGGAATCCCCAGGGGAACATGGGGCATGTCCCACCCATCCCTTTCTCCTCCCCACCCAGTACCCACAGGGAAACTGAGTCCCAGAATGGAGGAAGGACTTGATGCAAGTCATGCAGCAAGTTACAGGCAGGCCTGATGAACCAGATTCACAAAGGTGTCCTCGTGCCTGCCAGAGCCTGGGCTGAGTGACCGGGACACAGGATGGGCCAGGCTCCCTCCTGTCCTGGAAAAACTCACCATCTGCCGGGAGTGCAGACCACAGAAAATCAAAACAGTGCATCTGGGCGTGTGTGGTTCCCGAAGGACATCTGGGTCTGATGTACCTTGGAAAGGGGAAACCATTCCAATGAGATTTTCACAGCAGGGTTTTGAAGCATGGATAGAAGTTGGCCAGGTGGTCAAACAAAGGATGACCACGAGTCTGAGAAAGGGCCCGGCAAAAGCAAGCAGCGAGGTGTTTGGGGGAAAGCCCAGATCTCCCCGTGCTGGGGCATGTGAATGCACACGTAGTCGTCACGGCAGCTCATTCATGGGGAGTCGGCTTACACTGCGATGTGTCACCTTAGGGAGAAGCTCACCAACTCTGGGAGGGAAGTATTGTGATTGTCATTGCCCCATTTCACAGAGAGTGACACTGAGGCACAGAAAGAAGCTGGAAGGTGGCAGAATCAGGATTGCAACCTTTGGCATTTGTGTGTGTGTGGGGGGGTACTGGGAATTGAACCCAGGGCCTTGCGTACACTAGGCAAGCGCTCTACCATGGAGCCATACCCCTGCCCTTTTTATTTAATTTTGAGACAGGGTTTTGCTAAATTGCCCAGATTGGGCTTGAACTTGCAATTTTCCTGCTTCAGCCTCCTGAGTAGCTGGGATTATAGGTGTGCACCTCCACGCCCAGCTTCCTACCACTTTTCACTTTAGGCTGCAGTGTGTAAATTTGACCCTAAAGGCCTTGGGGAGCCATCGGAAAGACAGGGCCGAAGGGGAGTGGAGGCCTCCCTGGTGGCCTGGAGAGAGGCTGGCTGAGCCTGGAACTCTGAGGCTGCCATTGGACCCTTAGGGGAGTACAGGATGGCAGGAGGGTGGCAGGGCAGCTGAAGGAGAAGGAGCGTTTCACAGCAGAAAGACCCTTGATGGAAGATATCTGCCCCAGCCAGGCCCATAATGCCAGCACTCTGGGAGGCTGAGATGGAGGATCGCAAGTTCAAGCTCAGTCTGGGCAATTTAGTGACTAAGTGGGACCCTGTCTCAAAATGAAAAATGGGCCGGATGGAGCTCAGTGTGAAGGCCCTGGGTTCAGTCCCTAGTACAGCGACTTTCAGGAGTGTGTGGCTCTGGAAAAAACTGAGCTGTACAGTGATCTTTTCAGATATTTCTATGGGGAATGGCAGTTGCCCATGTATTGCCAACCAACCCTGCCCTGGTATTGTGAATTAATATTCACAGCTCCTATGCGTGGAGCACCCACGGGGTATGTCCCACATCAGACTGACTTACTGCACCAGACTGACACACTTGGAAAATGCATGTCAGGTGCCAGAGCCGGAGCATCAGGGTTCCAATCCCAGGCCTGCCACTTGGTAGCTGTTGTCTCAGGGTGCGCTCATCAACCACCCCAGCCTTCAGTTTGTTCCATGTAAAATGGGTGCCACGTCTGCTCCCTTCTGGTGCTGCCAGGGACTCAAATAGGGGAGTCCTGAGAGGCCTTGAGACAGGACCCTGGCCCACAGGAAGCGGGATGGAAGCCTCTTCAGTAATTGTGGGTCCATAAATGGAGAAACTGAGATCTGGGCACACCGTAGTCCTTGTCATACTCAGGATGCGGCTTGGAGAAGTTGACTTTGGCTCTGGGTGACCTGTCTTCGACGGGGCTGAGCTGGCACATGAGCCAAGCCATCTGGCTCCAAGGCTCTTTTCTTTTCCTTTTCTGTTTTTGTTTTTATTTTCTTTGGCCCTGAGGATTGAACCCAGGGCCTTTGCACTGAGCTACATCACCAGTCTTTTATAATTTATTTTATTTTATTTATTTTTGAGGGTTTTTTTGAGACAGAGTCTCGCTATGTAGCTCAGGCTGGCCTCGAACTCACTATGTAGCCCAGGCTGGCCTCGAACTTATGTCAATCCCCCTGCCTCAGCCTCCCAAGTGCTGGGACTACAGGTGTGTGCCACCATGCCCAACCCTATAATTTATTTTAATACAGGATCTTGCTAAGTCGCTAATTTGCCCAGGCTGTCTGGAATTTGCAATCCTCTTGCCTCAGCCTCCCAGAGTGCAGGGATTGATTTACCCATTGCCACACCTGCCTTCCAGGGCTATCTTTCTTGACAATATCCACCAGGGGTTCCAAGAGTGGTTTGCAAAACCTGGGCTATAGCTGTGCTTTTGGGCGGGAAGGAGAGGAGAGGAGAAGATGGTGGTGGGAGGTGGCCCAAGGGTCTCGACCCAGAGGCCCGGTCACCCAGGCTCCCGGTGGCGGCACCGCCTCTGACCGGGTCTGGTCCCAGGAGGCCTTGGAGTTTCCCTTGGTGCCAGGGGATTGTTTTCGGCGGTCTGGGCTCCGGGAGACAGGCTCCGGCGTCACCCTCCCTCCCGTCTCCCCATTCTAGTCTGCGGGGTGGGGGCAGCCAGGATCCAAAAAGGCCCCAAAATAAATGGACCTCTTATCTGATCTCCCAGCCTGGCCCGTTATCTGATCATTACATAATGGCCAGGCTGACGGCATGGAGGAGGTGGCCCCAGGCGGCCCCGGCAGTGCAGGAGGAACTGGGGTTCCTGGAAGTCTGGGGGCGGGGCAGGGAAGGAGAGGAGGCCAGACTCCGGGTCACTGCAGGAGAGGGGGCCGAGCCCCAGCCTGGTCCCCAAAGCTGTGTGACTTTGGCAGATCCTACTTCTCTGAGCCTCAGTCTCCCCATCTGTAGAGGAGGGGCTTGGACCTGAGTCGGGGGACTAGGGGGCCAGAAGGAGATGAGAATGCAGGAGAGAGCATGGGCTTTGAGTCTGCTGGGGTGAGAGAGACCCCAGAGACCTGGGTCCCAGAGGACCCTGTCCTAGAGGCTACAGGTCCCAACTACACACCCCACCCCTCACACCGTCAGTGCTCCTGCAGTGATTGCAGCCAGGAAAATAAATGCGCGTTTTTTGTTTGTGTATTTTGAGACAGGGTCTCACTGTGTACTCTAGACTGGCTTTGAACTCACTTTGTAGCCCAGGCTGGCCTTGAACGCACAGCAAGCTTCCTGCCTCAGACCCCCAAGTGCTGGGATTATAAGAAGCCACCATGCCAGCAAAAATAAATGTAATTAGAAGAACTTCCATGTGTCTGTCCTGTCTCATGGTGGCTTCCCAGCACGCTCTATGGCTGGGGTGGGTTCTATTCTTCATGTCATTTTCCAGACCAGGAAACCAAAGCTGTGTGGTGAAATCATTCGGCAAATGTATGTAGCAAGTAGGGCCCAAGAGTCAAGGCCAGGACAGCCTGGCTCCAAGGGCCTTGAGCCATCTTGCCATATTGCCCAGGCACTCTGGAGTCCCTGGCATACTCAGGATGGGGCCAGAACAAGGATTTATAAGGCATGGTGGTGCACACCTGTAATCCCAGCACTGGGGAGGCTAAGACAGGAGGATCACTGTGAGTTCAAGTCCAGCCTGGGCCACTTAGTGAGTTCAAGGCCAGCCTGAACTACATAGGGAGACCCTGTTTCATAGAACCAAAAGAAAAGTCCTTGGGCCCACGGAGTGCAAATATCCTTGCCCTAATCTGCCCTTGCAGGGAAGCGTGGCCATCCTCCATCTTGTCTGACCTCTTAGCTCTGAGGCCAGCAAGTTGTGGAAAGGTGAGGAAGGAGGAGGCCGGGCAGGCTGCAGACAGCCCCCCTCCTTGGAGCTGGCGTCAGCTGGATGTGAGGCAGTCCCTCCGCGCCCATCTTTGATCTCCAAGAAAACAGGAAATGAGCGCGACAAGATGGAGACACAAACTTCCAAACAGTCTCCCCTTCTCTGTCCTCCTTCCCTCCTCCACTGCCCCCCTTACCACGGCACATTCCTTAGGACGAGGTGTAGGGGCCTCATTTCCTTTTCCTCCTCTGAGGGGTCAGGGTGAAATTCCATTCCTCTCCCTCGGGACCTGCGTTTCCGGGCCGCCCAGCCGCAGGCTAGGCCTAGCTGAGGCCTAGGCTGAAGACAGTGGCTTTCCAGCCTGGGCTGCCCTCTTGCTCACCCTGTTCCCTGGGGCAGGAAACTCTGGACCCTCTTGGGAACCATGCCTCTGGGGCCACTTCAGGGTCAGGAGGGAAAGTTTTGTGCTGACCTCAGCTCCTGCCTTCTTTGAGGTTGACCTGGCCTTGAGTCTCAAGTTCGAATGTGGACCCTGAGCCTTGGGTTACCAGGTGCGGCAACAATAAATAGAAGACGCCCAGTTAAGTTTGAATTGCAGATAAACAATGAAAGTTTTTGTAGTATAAATATATTCCAGGCATTATTTGGGATATACTTATACTTTTAAAATTATTTATTGTTGCCTGGTATGGTGGTGCATGCCTGTGATCCCAGCACTTGGGAGGCTGAGGCAGGAGGATTGCAGAGTTTGAAGCCAGTCGGGGTCACATAGTGAGTTCAAGGCCAGCCTGGAACACATGGCAAGATCCTGTCTCAGAGAACAAAATGAAGCACATATAATGTATTGTCTATCTGAAATTAAAATGTAACTGATATCCTGTGTTGTGTCGACCTTAGACCTGGAAGCACTGTGACCTTGGGCAAGAGACTTCTCCATTCTGAGCCTCTGTTTCTTCATCTGTGGAATGGGTACCATGATACCCACCTCTTAGAGTAGCTGTGAAGACAATAAAACCCGAAGTCCATGTCAGGTACCTAGCAGACATTCAGGAAATGGGAGTAATTGTCACCTGGTTGCTTTTTTTTTTCTCCCTGTTGTTGGTAATGGAACCCAGAGCCTCTCACGTGCTAGGTGAATGCTGTGTGCCACTGAGTGACATCTTCAGCCTCTTATCTGGCCTCTTTCCCACTCTGCTTCTCCAACAGGTCTTGCGGAAAATGTCCACTGCGACCTACAGCCTGTGGACCCCCACAGAAGCGAGGTGACGTACATCACCAGCCAGGTCTCAGAGGGCTGCGTGGCACAGACTCCTGACACCAGCCTAGAAGTCCACGTCCTCTTCCTGGAGTTCCCAAATGTGAGTGCCCCAGGCAGGGTCAGGAAGCAGCTCCAGGGCCGTGGGACGAGAGGTGCCTTCCTGGTGGCCGTCCCCAGGGTAGTGGTCCTGTTCTCCCTGGGGCCCCTGCCAAGGAACCCACGGGGCCTCTCCCGCTGCCCACAAGGAGCAGCATTTCCGGGGCAGGGGCAGCTTTTGGAAGCCACTCCAAGACCCAGGTGGAAAGGGCTGGATTTGGCGAGTGCCTGGTGGGAGGCTGCATGGGTGGCAGCCCAGGGGCCTCGGGGTCTGTGCACCCCCAGAGTGGGACTCTCATAGCTTCTCAAAGGATGCGGCTGCACTCTGGGCGGCTCAGACTTCGAGAAAGAGCACCCTTTTCTCCCTGGAATGTTCCCTTATTGTACGTCTGTGACCCCACCAGGCAATCTCAGAAAGCCAGAGAGACCCGTCTCAAGACTGATCGGTCACCTGTCCCAGGTGGACCTCCGAGTTAGGCAGCGTGGGTGGCCTTAGGTCCTAATAGTGATTTAGCAGTGTGTGGCTCAGGGTGAGCACGTGGCCAGCCTGCCTCTGAAACTGTTGAGATGTCTTGCATTTGTGTGGTGATAAGAAGGTGCCCAGACCACCAAGGAGGGGTCCTTGCTCCCCACCGCCCTGCCAGCCATGAGGACTGTGGGCTTCGATAATCTCCAAACCACAGATAGCACCAGACACGTTTTGTGTGGTTGTCGGAGGCACGGTAACTTTTTTGCAAATTTGGTAAGGCTATGGACAGTATGACTGCTCTCTGTACGTTCGTTTTATTTGTTCTGATGTTCAGGTTCCTCGTGTCTCTTCTGGGAGACTGGGATTCCCAATCGTGATCACTTAACGGCAGAGGAAGATCTGAGCCAGGTGTTCAGGTCCAGGTAGGGGACAGGTGTGGAGACAGTCAGCCAGGTCCCAGGAAACCGGTGCATCTGCAGGGAGCACAGGGCAGGGGACTCCAGGTGACACAGAATCAGGCAGGGCTTCCTAGAGGAAGCAACCATGGAGGGCGGCCAGGAGCTCACTGAGTACAGAGGCAGTGGGAGGAGCAGAAGGAGCACGAAGGCAGATGCTGGGGGAGCGGCTGTGGTCTTGGGGCTCAGTGCACCCCAGGAGCTGGCTGCTCACCTCCAAGTGGGGCTGGGGAGATGGGAAAGGTCTGTCGTCTTGTTAGGGAGCTTGGTCTTTATCTGGGGACAATGCGGTCATTGGGGTTAGGAGCATAGGTTCTGGCTGGGCACTGTGGTACACATTTGTTGTCCCTGCTACTTGGTGGGTTAAGACAGGAAGATCGCTTGACTCCCATGAGTTCCAGGCCAGCATGGGCAACACAGGGAGACCCCCTATCTCAGAACAAAACAAAATCACAGTGACAAAATACACACACGGATTCTGAAGCCACACAGTCCTCCAGTGGGGCTTTGGCTAAACTTTTCTGGTTGCATGGCCTTGGGCCACCTGTCCTTACCTTGGTCTTCCTCCAGCCACTGGAAACATGGAGATGATGATAATAGTTCCTACCTCACAGAGTCACTATGCGAATCCGGATGGACAACGCAGGCAAAATATCAAGTGCAGGGCCTGTCGAGAGCCACTGCTTGATGAATGGCAGCCATGGTTGTTGTCACTGCTACTCCTCCTCTCTGGGTTCATTTCGTACCGTGAATACCTTCATTTTGCAAGGCGTGGCACAGTTCACAGAACAGCTTCGTATCTGCCGATTCATTTGAGTTTCAATTTTTTAAAATTTGGTTTTTTGAGATAGGCTCTAGCTGTGTAGCCCAGGCTGGCCTCAAACTTGTGATGATCCTCCTGCCTCAGCCTCCTGAGGGCTGGGATTACAGGTATGTACCATTATGCCTGCATTCCTTTGAGCTTCAGAAGTGATCACCGCAGGTAGCCAAGGAGAGGTGTGAATCTACTTTCAGAGTGGCTAGGCGAGGTCTCCCAGCCTCCTGCGCTAAGGGTTGTGCCCGTGATTCTGGCTATCTCTGGCTGTGATCACCATGGAGCCTGTGCCTCAACAATCCCCCTTGCCAGCCCTTGCCAGATCTGTGCCCTGCCTGCGGAGATGCCGAAAGTAGAGGCAGGCCCTACCCTTGAGCCATCGCCAGTCCAGGGATGTGGGCAACAGCAGCCCCGGAGTTCAGTGGTGGAGTTGGCATAGGGCAGGGGTGCAGGGGGCTGTAGGTGACGATAGGAGAAGCACTGGACGTGGAGGAAGGGACACCAGCCAGAAGGTCTCAGCGTCTAGCCAGAAAGCACGTGGCAGGTATTCCTGGCAGAGGCCACTGTGTGTGCAAGGCCTAGAGACAGTGGCCTGGGGGAGGGGTGGGCCTCTGGGCAGCCAGTCCCATCATGCCTGACTTGTGGCCACCTTCATCAGTCCCTGGCACCAAGAAGTGGCTTTCCCGCCCACCCCCGTGTAGCCCCAGAGCCCTCAGATTTCCTGTGGGCGGGTGGCAGCCAAGAACCCTGGGGAAGTGGTGCTCAGCATGTGTGTGTGGGTGCGTGCTTGTGTGTGTGTGCACATGTGTGTGTGTGTGTGTTGGGGTGGTCAGCAAGCAGGCAAGGGGCCACTGGGCACGGGCTTTATCTTGCTGGGTCCCTGAAGGCCAGGCCGGAGCCTGGATTCCGGGAGGGGGCCAGGGTCATATCCTGACCCGGGAGACAGGAAGCCGCCTGGTGTCTCAGCGGTTCCCGTCAGGCCACCATGCTGATCCGCGTCTTCCTAACAAACCCCAGGCCAGGGCAGAGCCAGGGCAGTGGCTGATTCACCCCACTTCTGTGCGAACGGGGAGCAAAGACATCCCACCCACCCGTAAGCGGATGAGCCGGCCAGCGCCTGGCACTGACTCACGTGTGGCCAGAGGGGCAGGCGAGGCTGCTGGGGCCCCAAGAGAGAGCCAGGAGGGACCCTGGGCTCCCCCAGAACCTCCCAGAGGCAGGGGCCTCAGACCTGGGTGAGGGCCCCATTTTAGTTGTACCCCTCTCCAGGGCAGGGACCTCTCGAGGCTGAACAGATGCTCCCAGCTGGAGCTTTCCCCTCTGTGCTAGGCCCTGCTGTGGGTACCCAAGACCCCTGAATTCCGTGACGGTGGCACTGAGCCTCCTCCCAGGCTGCGTTGGACTCCGTCTTGTCCTGTCGTCTAGAGGGGGCACTGCTTGGCCAAAGTGAGCTCCCCAAGACCCGAAGTGTGGTGGAGCCAGCTGTTTGGGGGCAGGTGTGGCAGAGCTTGGGCATCTGGTTAGGCTGCCACATGAGGACCCATGAGCACACTGCTGTGCTGTCACAAGCAGGGCGAGCTGGGTGTGGTGGCGTTTGGCTGTAATCCCAGCACTCGGGAGGCTGAGGCAGGAGGATCTTGAGTTCTAGTCCAGTGTGGGCAATATAGAGAGATCTTATCTCAAGGAGAAAGAAAAAGACATGGTAAGAAGGACTGGGGTCAGGGCTGCCATCTGTGTTCTTGTCCCAGGCCTTGCAAATGAGACCAGCAGGCTTGGTGAAGGGTCCTGGGCCAAGGGGCAGAGTGGCTGGGTGGGGCTGTGTCGGTCTCGCTGTATCCCCAGTGTCCCTCTCCAGGCAGCTGAGGTGTGTAACTGTCTGTTGCATGGAGGACGGGGGGGGGGAAGGGTCGATGGGTAACGAGGGAGGAAGGAGCAAATGGAGTAGCTCCCAGCATTTGCCATTTGACCCCCAGCGTGGTTGGTGGAGTCACTACTCTCTATCTGTCATGTGGAGGGGTTGCCTTGGTTCTGTGCAAGCACCTAAGGACAGAGCTGTACCTTCTGCTGTCCCTCTTTGGGAGCACAGAAGCTGCTTCTGAGGCAGGCAAATGAGTCAGGTGGCAGGGAGGGCTGGGGGAACAGGGCCTCTCAGCTGGTGGCGGGAGCATCTCTCTCCAGGGGCCCTGGGAGCCCCTCTGAGCCACGTGGCTGGACACCAGGACTCCCAGAAGCTGGGTGCTGAGACTCCCAGGAGGCAGTTGGAATGCAGGGGCTGCCCAATTCTAGAAGGTCGCTGAGCCTGGTTCCCTGGCACAGACAGGAGACTGAGACCCAGGAAGGGACCGGTGGTGTCTCAGCCTCTGTCACTGCTGCCCAACGTGAACCCTCCTGCTCCTTCCAATAGGTGTGCAAGCTATTGTCACCTACCATTGTCCTGGGGCCTTGGGTCCTGGAGCTCTCCAAGGAAACCCAAATCCACAGAACTTGGACCTTATAAAAAAGGTGCAGCATTGACTTAGAATCTACCCAATCCTCTCCTATATTTTAAAACATCTTTAGATTACTCATAATACCTAATATAATGCAAATGACATAAATTATGACATGACAAAAAGCCCGTATGTGTTCAATAGAGATGCAATTTGTAAAAATATATATTTCAGGCTGGGTGTGGTAGAGCACGCATGTAATCCCAACACTTGGGAGACTGAGGCAGGAGGATCACTGTGAGTTCAAGGCCAGCCTGGACTACTTAGCAAGACCCTGTCTCAAAAAACAAACAAACAAATATATACATTTCAGGCTAGGAATGTCAGCATGTACCTGTAGTCCCAGCTATGTAGGAGACTGAGGCAGGAGAATCTCTTGAGCCCAGGAGTTCAGGGCCAACCTGGATCATATAGCAAGACCCTGTCTCTTAAAAAAAATTCAATCCCTGTTTGATCAAATTTTCAGAGGTAAAAACCATGGATACAGAGGGCCAACTGCATTCAGCTGGGTACTGGACAATCTGCTTTGAGGCAGACACACAAGTCTGCGAGATGTTCAGCCCATTTTCCAGATCTGAAAACTAAGGCCCAGCAAGGAAGGGTCACTGTCTAGGGTCACGGGCTAATGATGGAGCCCACATTTCAACTCAGATCCGTCTGGCTGTGACCCATTTCCTTGGCCACCCTTCCTGTAGGCACTGTCTGGGTCTGCCAGAGGTGGTGACAGAGGGATGGCTGGCTCCAGTGTGGCCGCCTCTGAGCTGGCCCTGGGAGGGTGGGGGCCGCAGGCAGCCCCGAGCTCCGCTCCGAGAAGAATTGCTGGAAGCGGCTTTCTATAAGTGGCCACTCGCGCTCAGGGCTTCCTCGCCGAAATCCCCTTCCCGCCACCTACCACCGGCCAACAATGGCGTCTGAGTGACACTGGCACAAAAATAGCAACTCGGTCTCCCGCCCACCCGCTCAGGGGCAGGCCCGGGCTGGCAGGGCTGGGGATGAGGGGCTGACCGGTCATGACTGGGCCCCAGGATCCCGGAAGCAGGGACCCAGGGTCAGGTGACAGCAGGAAGAGGGCCGGGGGCATGTGTGTGAGTGGCCACCAGTGACTCAGGGCTGTGGGGAAGGACGGGCCTGCTGTGGGAAGCCCCCTGGGTTTCTGGGAACACGACACCCCAAGAGCCCCACTTTCCAGCTTCCCTGAGTTTCCAGACTATTCTGTTACTGTGCTGTGACCTGGCCAGTGATTGTGCTTCTTTGGGCCTCAGCCCCCAGTCCCCAACTGTCCAGGGAGGGACTTGGTGACAGTGGAGTGGCAGACTTGGTGTGTGAGTTCTGGGAGAAGAGTGGAGTGCTGTGACAAATGTGGCAGAGCCCTGTCCTCCTAACTCCTGACCCCAGCATGACTGGGCTCTAACCTCCACTTCCCTTTTGTCACTTCTTGTAGCCGGGGCCCCACTGGGTGCTGTTTCGCCCACCCTGTCCTACCACCATTTCACAGATGAGGAAACTGAGGCATAAAGTCACAGGGCCAGCAGCAGGACACAGGCTCCCAGGGCTCTCTCTTTATGGCTCAGGGCTCCCGCAGCCTGTGGTGTCACCAAGACACACAAGACAGGTCTCCTGGCTGCCATCATCAAACCATGGAGCCCATTTGTTGCCACGGGTGTGCCTTGACATTCTTCATTGGGCGAGGACAGACAGGTGGTGCTGGGGGAAGTCGAGGGAGAGCAGGATTGAGAAGGCCGCAATGTCCAGGAGAGCTACCCATCTGTACAGGGGCTGTGGGCTCCACTTTGGTCACTGGTGGGTGCCCAAGCTCAGAACAGGGCCAGGTGCTGATTAGAGTGAACCATGAGAAATTACTGGTGCTCAATTGTTTTATAAACAGCTTTATCAAGGTAAAACTTGCCCATTGAAAGTTCACTGTTGAACTGGGTATAGTAATCCATCCCTGCAATCCCAGCACTTGGGAGGCTGAAGCAGGAGGATCAGTGTAAGCTTGAGGTCAGCCTGGGCTACACAGTGAGTTCAAGCCCAGCTGGAACTATGTACATAAGAGACCCTGTCTCAAAAAAAAAAAAAAAAAAAAAAAAAGAAGAAAGTGTACAGCTGGGTGGTTTTTATACACTCAGAGTTGCACGAGTATATGATTCTTTGGATTGACTGGCACAGGGCATCAGGGTAGGCAACCAGGCTGGGTCAGTTCTCAAGGAAGCTCAGACAGGTACTGGGCCCAGGCCTTTCAAGACACCAGCAGTGTCGGTCACTTTTTGCTCTGGTCAGTTTCAGGTAGTGATCACAACACTGGGACAATACATATGTATTTCATATTTTATCAAAATACAGAGCTGGGCACAGTGGTACACATTTGTAATCCCAGATACTTGAAGGCTAAGGCAGGAGGATCTAGAATTTGAGGCCAACCTGGGCAATTTAGGGAGACACTCTCTCAAGATTTTAAAAATTAATAAAAAGGGCTGGGGATGTAGCTCAGGGATAGAGCATCCCTCCACTCCATCCCCAGTACTGGAATAAAAAAACAAAGCTCAAAAATCAAAACATGGTAATCACATCCTTATTTTGTTTCATTTTTGGTACTGGGAGTTGAACCTAGGACCTTCTTACAGACCTACATCTCCAGCCCATTTTATTTTTTATTTCGAGACAGGGTTTTGCTAAGTCAACAGCCCAGGCTGGGCTCAAACTTGCAACCTTCCTGTCTCAGCTTCCTATAGTCCTGCGATTATAGGCATGCACCACCACACCAGGCCAGCATTTAGTTTAATTTTTAAAGTGTTAAGAATGCATAGTGTGGGCCAGTGAGATAGCTCAGCGGCACAGGCACCTGCCTGGCAAGTGCGAGGTCCTGAGTTCGACTCCTGATACCCACATTAAAAAAAAAAAAAAAAGAATGCGTAGTATTGGGCCAGGGATATAGTTCAGCAGCACGTCGCCTACCTGGCAAGCACAAGGTCCTGTGTTCGATTCCCGGTTCCAAAAAAAAAAAAAAGTATGCATAGTGTTTTTGAAAAAAATCAATGAAACAAAACGCTTTGAAAATCATTGGAAAACTTTAATGCGAACATACACATATGTCAATTTGAAAATATTCTGCTATAAATTAGCATAAGAATATTTAAGAATGATAACCTAAAGCTCACCCTAAAATGAAAAAAAAAAAAAAAATTCATGGAACATTAGAAATGGAGTCACATTATTTGCTCTTTTTGTTTGCTTTAAAGAGGGAACTCGCTCACACAGTGGTCATAGTGTCCCCACTGAGCCACGGAAATGTTTCTGAGCACATTTTTCCAGGGCTGTAAACTCTGTCTGCGGCTCTGTGACATTAGCCAGGAGATCAGAAGTGAAATCCAAAAACTTCCCACCGCTGTGTCCGTCTCAAAGCAGGCTTCTCCCTCTGACAGCTCGGAGGGGTCCTGTGGGTCCGCTCCTGGCGACTCTCGCAGAGAAGCTTCCCATTTGTCTCTTTTTTTTTGAGCCAAGATCTCACTTTGTAGTGCCGGCTGACCTTGAACTCACTATGTAGCCCAGGCCGGCCTCGAACTCAAGGCAATCCTCCTGCCTCAGCCTCCCAAGTGCTGGTATTACAGACAGGCACCACCACAACCGGCTTCCCCATTTGTCTTTGTCCCTGTGGGTCAGCACCACGCTTCCCAGAAAGTCCTGGAGGGGAGGACGGGTCACTTTCTCCACAGAAGCTACACCCCTGGATTGCTGCCTTCTTTTTGTCTTCGGAATAAGATGTGGAGCGGTGTTGTTGAGCAGTACAGGCATGAGGGAGCCCCCACTTGCTGTGTGATAATGGGCAAATGACCTCACCTTGCTCTGCCTCAGTTTCCTCATCTGTAAGAGAGAATAATAATGATACCAGCCAGGTGTGGTGGTGCACACCTGTAATCCTAGCACTCAGGAGGCTGAGGCAGGAGAATGGCCATGAGTCGAAGGTCAGCCTGGGCTACATAGTGAGTTCAAGGCCAGCCTGAACTACATAGTGAGACCCTGTCTCAACAAACCAAAATAATAATAATAATGATGATGATACTTACCTCTAGAAGTTGTCTTGAGGATTAAATGAGTTAATGTGCAAAGCCCTTACACAGTCCTGGCACAGACCAAGCCCTGGGGAAGCATCGTGTATTATTGCTGTCTTTAGGGGGACATTCTAATTACGTACAGCACTGACCAATTACAGTTGGTAGTGCAGGCTGACAGCGTAGCTCAGTGGTATGGCATGGGCTTAGCGTGCATGAGGCCCTGGGTTTAATCCCCAGCAGTAAAGAAAAAAATATTTTTGAATAGAGTGGGTACATTTCAAAACAAATAAATTCAGCTTCACATTCTTATGTGAAGACAATAGCAATACCAACAAAGATACCAGCATTTTAGTACTCTGAAAGTATTAAAGGGGAATATTGTAAACTACAACAGATTTTTTTTGTCTTTTGTTTTTTGAGACAGGATCTCACTGTGTATTCCAGGCTGGCCTTAAACTCACTGTGTAGCCCAGGCCAGCAAACCTCCCCTACACACACACACACACACACACACACACACACACACACACACACACACACACAGAAATCCATCAACAGAAATAGTAAATCTTGACTGATGATCATGTGACGTTCAGATCCACCCCAATTTTTCTTCTTGCGGGGTTTACTGGGACTAATCTCGTCCATTCATTCAGCCTGTGCTTTCCGAGCACATCTGGAAGGTCAGGCGCTGCTCTGGGCACCAGTCATCCTCAGTGACCTGGCCACGCAGGGTGAGGGGAGCGCGGCGATGGCCCACGAGGCATCCCTGCTCTCTGGCCTGCCGCACCTGGGTGAGTGTTGCTGGTCTGAGCTGAGTGTGCGTCTCCCTGTCCCTCCCCAGGCCGTGACACAGCTGGAGCTGACCCTCCAGGCGTCCAAGCCGAACGGCACCCACCCTCAGGAGGTGCTTCTGGTCCTCATCATGAACACGAACGTCTTCCTGCACCTCCAGGCCCCGGGAATCCCACTCCGCTTGGCCTATGTGAGTGTCGCCCCCAGCCCCGACTGAAGCCCTGGCCACCCACGGAGTCCCCTGCCCTCAGTCTCCGTGGGCCAGCATCTCCCACCCCAGGGCCCCGGCTGGTTTTCATTCTGACATTCGTCACCAAGGCCCCGACTGGTGAACCCGTGTGCCCTGACAAAGGGAACCTAGGGGACAGCAGGACCAGGGGCATGTCAGGCTGATGAGCAACCGGGCCAACCCGGATCCTCCACAAGCCTCAGTTTGCCTTGTTCATTGCCTCCGAACAAGTTCTAAGACATCTATTTGAAAATATTTAAGTACGAAGGGGAAAGAACTGAAGGAATCTTTTTGTTTTTTGTTTTTGAGACAGACCCTCACTGTGTAGTTCAGGCTGGCCCTGAACTCTTGGCAGTCCTCCTGCCTCAGCCGCCTGAGTGCTGGCATGACAGGCGTGTGCCACCACGCCTGGTCAGGAGGAATCATAATGGTGTGTTAACAGTGGTTAGGGCTGGAAAGTGGGATTCGCAGGAATATTTAGCTTGTTCTTTACACTTTGCTCTATTTGCAAGAGTTGTTGTAATTGACACGGCCCACGGTAGAGACACATTATTCTTAAAACTTTCAAGCCTGTTAGACACACGCATCAGAGAGGAGGTCTGTGGGATTTGTCCCACGGCAGGGGGCTCAGGGATGGAGGAGGCCGGTGGCCTGTCACCCTGCCTTCCCCAGTGGAAAGAAGGGTCCCCCCTGGCGGGGGTGGGCATCAGGAGCAGCTGTCTTTTATGGGGTGGGAAACAAAGAGGGCAGGCCTGCTGTGGGAAGGAAAGATGACAGGGGCCGCACAGAGACGGAGAACAGGCCCTTGTGTGACTCCTTCTCCCCTCCTCTCCCCGCCGGTGGGAGTGTGAGCAGTGAGTCCATAGTGACCTTGCTGCAGCTGCAGGCTTGGGGCTGGGCTAGGAGGTGACAGAGGCAGAAGCACCTCACGGGCCTCGGTGTCAGGACTTGTGCTAGGTGACTGGCAACGTCGTGTCCTTCAGTCCCTGCTTAGCCTCACATTACTGACGACCCCTCCCCCATCTTTAAACCACCAAGGGGGCCGGGTTCCTCACCAAAGGCTCATCCCTTCATCCCCTTGTTCATTCCTCTGGACTGTAGTGCGCTCTGTTCCAGGGGACTGTGCTATGGTGTCTCACCTACTGTCACCATTGGGCAGTCCTCCTTCATATCCAGCCTGAAGCCCTGCTGCTGCTGCCGGGTCAACTCAATGCCCACAGCTTTGGTGATGGAACAAAGGAACTCTTGAGTCACTGGCCCCAAAGGCTTCCTTGAGATCCTTTCCTCCACCACAGCCCCTCCCCCAGGAAGCCTGCGTGATTCCTTTTCCGGTCTGGCAGCCTCTCCTGAGGTAGGGCAAGGATGACAGATCCTGAGCCACCCAGATCCCCGATCTGCATGCAGCCAGGGGACCTGTCTTCCTTCTCGTTCTCCTTAAAAAACACCCTCTGCCCTCTGTGGCTTGAGGACTTGGGCATGGCTGATTTCTGAATGGTGAGATCTCCCAGGGAAGGGACCAACCTGTCATTCATCCGTTCACCCATTTCTTTTTTCTCCCTTCCTTCCTTTCCATGCACAGGAAACCCCCACCACACCACGAACCATGTGTCAGGGTGAAGCTGTTTGTCCCTCATACACCCTCAGGGTACAGAGAGGGAGACAGCAGGCACGTGGTGTCACTAACGTGGGCTGGGCGAATACAACCACGGCAGGGTGATATTGGGACATGCGGGCGAACAGGGTTTGTCCTTACAGCCCCCATGCGAGGAGGGAGACAATGCAGATTGGTGGTGGCAGATGTGGCCTTCCTGGCCCCTGCACGGGACAGAGGGGATTCAGCCGGGGAGCAGCATCCTGAGCATCCCTGTGTCTCCCCAGGACGCCAGCCTGGTCATCTTTCAAAAGCCCCTAGAAGTCAACATCACTCAGCTGCCCTCATTTACCACCAAGACCAAGATCCTTGACTGGGCAGCAACCAAGGGTCCCATCGCTTCGGTGGCCTCGCTGGACAACCCTGGCAGCATCCTCCTCCGCCTGGGCCAAGGTTGGCTTCCCCAGTGGCCTCTCTCTGGCTCCTGTGACCCAGTCCTCGGACTGAGGCACTAAGGGCGCATGGTGGAGTGTGATTTGCCCTGTCACACATAGCATCAGTGCCCTTTTGATACTGTGATTCCTCTTTCCCCAAACATCAGCCGAACCTTGTGAAATGCCAGATGTCTTACTTAACAAACCTTACCACTTTCCTATTATTTATTGTGCAACTACTATGTGCCAAGCCCTATGTAAGGCACTGGGGACTCTGCGGGGACTGATTCAGGCCCTGTCCTCCTGGAGCTGACGCGGTGATGCATTCAGCTCGGTGCTGTCATTTAAGGTCTTGGTGCGTGCTGTAAGAGATCGAGGAGGAGGAAGCCTCCTCCTTCTGGGTGGTGGCCGGTCGCATCCCCAGCACATGCCGTACAGGCTCATCCCTTATATTAACCCTGTGTTGACCCATGAGGAAACAGAGGGGTGGGGACTTGTGCAGGGTCACCCAGCAGGTCCTCAACACCCCCATCTCAGTGTGCCATCCTATGTGCCCCCCACCGCTGCCTCCGTCTGTGGGTGAGGCTAGGCTCTCGTGTTAGTGCCAGGCTGCTCGGAGAGGGCACTGAGGTGCGCTTGTCTCCGCAGCCCCGAAGTCACCGTCCTTCTGCCTGCCAGAAGCCCAGCAGGACATGGGCCGCACGCTTGAATGGCGGCCGCAGGCCCCCGCCTTGATCCGAGGCTGCCGCTTGGAAGGTGTAGCCGGCCACAAGGAGGCGCACATCCTGCGGGTCCTGCCGGGGCCCAACGCCGAGTAAGGGCGCCCGCCCCGCCCCTTCGGTCCTGGTACCCGGCCCCACCCACGCCCCGCCCCCAACGGGATCCTTGTGGGTGGGCCCGCTCTCCTCCCACAGACTACACCTGGCCAGGTAAGCGCGCAGCCGCTGCCACCCTGTGCCAGGCCGCCTCGTCCGCCCTGCCTGTCCCTACCGGGCCTGGCCAAGCCTGCGTTCCCGCCCGCGCTGACCCGGCTTCCTGTCGCGTCACAGGCCCCGGACAGTGACTTTGAAGGTGGAACTGAGCTGCACGGCCGGAGATCCTGACGCCGTGCTCATCCTGCAGACGCCACCCTATGTGTCCTGGGTCATCGACGCCAACCACAACGTGCAGGTCTGGGTGAGTGTGGCACCGACCAACAGACGGCCCAAACTCCCAGCCTCCGCCATCAGGCCACCTGCCGGCTCCAGCACCCCTGACCTGAGCCTTTAGGTCCCATGGTCCTTCTGTCCCCAGCGTTCTCTGTCCACCACCTGTCCTTCCACCAGACCTTCACTCAGGCCACCTCCTCCTGGAAGGCTTCCCTGATCCAGCAGGGAGCCCCCTAAACCCAGCCCTGTGGGTCAAGGCCAACTCGGAGAGGCGACTCCTGCGCAGAGTGGAAGGACAATCAGGAGCCAGGAGATGAGGGAAAGGTGGGCAGGTGGGGGGAACGCGTCTGACACCTCTGCCCTGCCTCCCTGCCTTCAGACCACTGGGGGATACTCCTTCAAGATCTTCCCCGAGAAGCACATTCCTGGCTCTGCGCTCCCAGAGACCCCACAAGGCCTACTGGGAAAGGCCCGCATGCTCAATGCCAGCGTCGTGGCCTCCTTTGTGGAGCTTCCTCTGGCCAGCGACGTCTCCCTGCAGGCCAGCTGTGGTGAGTCCCAGCCCCTTCCCCTGCCACCCGCACCACCCCGGGAGTTTGGGCGAGCGACACCAGCCAGCCTGAGCCTCACTGTCCTGTGTGCAACGGGAACAGTGAGCAGCTAACCACCCCAGAGCTTGGTGCCCGAGCACTGTGGGCACTCAGTGACTGTCCCACAGGCGGTGGGCTACAGACCTCTCCTGCGCCCGTCTCCACCACCCCACCCAAGGAGAACTGCAGCCCTCACCTGCTCCTGTCCATGATCCGGCCCTCGTGTGCCAATGGCGTCATGACACTGGTCCTCAATAAAGACCATGTGAAGGTGAGAGAATGCCTCCTGCCCGTGCCCATGGGGACAGCGGCTCCCTCCACCACCCGGGAATATTGGGTCCTAACCTGGAAAGGGGGTCAGGTCACATCCTGCCACAAGCCTCCATTCTCCCAGTTGTCCCAGTTGTGCAGTTGCTGATGGTCCCTCCCACATGGTGGGAATTAAGTGAGATCTGAGAGGCCAAGCACATGGCACAGTTGGAAGTGGTACGAACTCACACTCAGCAAACGGTGCCAGCTCTCTGCAGGTGCCATTGATCTCAAATGCTGGCCAGGCTGGGTGTTAGCTTAACAGGATATCTGTGCAAGTAGCCTCTGCCTGATTGACAAATGAATATATTTATTATGAAAACAATACATGCAGGCCGGTGAGATGGCTCAGTGGCGTAAGCGCCTGCCTGGCAAGCACGAGGGCCCAAGTTCGACTCCCGGAACCCACATACGAAAAAAGGGCCAGTGATATCGCTCAGCGGCACGGGCGCCTGCTGGTGCACGAGGTCCTGAGGTCAACCCCCGGTACCCACAAAAAAAAAAAAATACATGCTTTTAAAAATATGCAAGAATTAGAAAAGAAGAAAATCTTGAGCTTGCATGTGCAGTTCCAGGACTTGGGAGGCTGAGGCAGGAGGATTGCTGTGAGCTTGAGGCCAGCCTCGGCTACATAGTGAGTTCAAGGCCAAGCTGGACTATGTAGTGAGACCTGTCTCAAAAAAAACCAAATGGAAAAAGAAAAAGAAAATCTTAACCTCCCCACTTGAACACAATGGGTGCCAAGATCTTTTTTAATTTACACATTCATGTATTAAATAAATTAAATAAACAGATACACTAGAATCTCAGCCAAAAGGCCGAGAAGCGATAATAAACAGATAAATGATGATGTAAGTAACAGGCAAATACAAACATTATGAGGACTTTAGATTTTTTTTAAAAGTAAATTTTTGTTAATTAAGAAAATACTGTTACTTTCCCAAAATACAGAACTGGATTCCAACAAAACAATTTAATAAAATAAGGCACAATGTTTCACGAGGTACAATTCACACAGGTTAGTTAATATGGTATAAGATTACATTATTCTGTTATGTCCTGGGGGGGTGAAGGAGAAGTACTAGAATTGAAGTAGCTTAAATATTCTTTTTAGAGCATTTACCACTATAAGGTAATATATAAGTTCGATACAATAAACTATACAGAAAATAAAACTTAACTGTTGAATCATTCACTTTTATCATTAACTTTTTTTTTTTTTTTTTTGAGACAGGGTCTTACTATGTAGTCCAGGCTGGGCTTGAACTCACTATGTAGCCCAGGGTGGCCTTGGAACTTGAAGCCATCCTCCTGCCTCAGCCTCCCAAAAGGCTGGGATTACAGGCGTGTGCCACCACACCTGGCTTTCTCTGTGTATTTCTTATGTGGGTGTAATCATAACAGATGCATTCATTTGTCTCCTACTATTTCACTTAACCTATTTTGGGGAATATGACATCTGTACTTAATATCATGTCATTAATAAGCACATATTATTCCATTATATCGACATATAATTTCTCCCCTTTGTTAGACTTTTAGGTTGTTTTTAGGTGGTTTCTCATTCTGTAATATTTTAATACATGGGAAATGTCATTGTGTGTGAAACTTTTCTTTACATGATTCTTCTCTCAGGACCGATTTCCACTCGAGTAGGATGCTGGTCAGGGTCCCCGAAGTTTTGATATACTCTGCCAATAGCCCTTCCCAAAAATCATTTGAATTTTAACTGTGGGTTCGCCACGTCTCTCTCTCTCCAGACTAATTAAAAGCAAAATCATACAAACAAAAGAACCATTGCCAGTGTGGGAGGTGGAACATGGAGTTCTATTTTTAATTTATAATTCTTTTTTTTTTCTTTCCTTCAGAAAACTAGAGATTAAAGCCAGGGCCTTGAGCACACTTGGCAAGTGCTATACCAATGAGCTACACCCAGCCCTTAAATTAGAATTATTTTGTTAGACTAATGTGGGGCTGGGGAGATAGCTCAGTGGCATAGCACCTGCCTGGCAAGTGCAAGGTCCTGAGTTCAATTCCTGGTACCAAAAAAAAAAAAAAGAGAGTAATTGTAGCTCCATGTGAGTGATAATAACTTGCCTCTTTATTGCTGGGGTTTGGTATTTTTCTTGATAATTTTTATAGGCTTTTTACATCAAAAAGCATGGCCCATAGAAAATTTTGGCCATTGCTGGGTATGGTAGCTCATGCCTGTAATCCCAGCACTCAGGAAGGCTGAGGCAGGAGGATTGCAAATTCAAGCCCAGCATGGGCAGCATAGTGACTTAGTGAGACTGTGTCTCAAAATTTTAAAAAATAAAAGAAAGTGACTGGGGATATAGTTCAGTGAGAAGGGCCTGGGTTCAATCCCCACTTCACCCCCTCAAAAAAGTGGCCCTGTTTCTTTCTCCTGATTTATTGCAGTTCTTTACAGTTTAGCTACAGCAGATTTTTTTTTTCCAGTGCAGGGATGGAACTCACTAAGCATGGTACACACTAAGCATGGTACACACTAAGCATGGTACACACTAAGCATGGTACACACTAAGCATACATTCTACCACTGAGCTACACTCCCCATGCCCACTAAAGTGATTATTAAAGTGGTTATTTTTGGACATTTGTAAAAATTGGGGGGGCAAGCGTGGTGGCACATGCCCATAACCCCAGCACTCAGGATGCTGAGGCAGGAGGATCACCAAGCATTCAAGGCCAGCCTGGGCTACATAGTGAGGTCAAGGCCAGCCTGACCTGTATAGCAAGACCCTACCTCAAAACAAAACAAAGATACAAATCTGCACATTTTCTCTAAGCATATACATCTGTATGGAAGAAAACATGAAGAAAATGGTCCTTACAGATTCATCCCAGCACAGAGCCCACCGCCCTCCCGCTGACTCACAAAATGTGGTCACTGTGCAGAGAACCCTGTGTGGCTGCAGCTCCCCCCGAGGGTGGATGTTGGCTAAGGAGGCCCTGGGCAGCATGGCCATCAGGGGTGGGTAAGGGATATTGGGGGCACAGAAGCAGTCAGGACGGCACCCTAATAGAGGGTGTGGTTTAACGGGACTCGGGAGGGACCTCCAGCTGCCCACTCAACTCTGAGTTTCTCTGCTTCTAAGAAGGTGACTGAGAAATTCTAGGATTGGATTCTCCTGAGATGGGTTGGCAAACTCTGTCCTACTGCCGGCTTTTGTAAATGAAGTTTTATTGGGACACAGGCACATTCATTTACATATGATCCATGGCTACTTTCAGTTTGTGACAGCAAAGCTGGGTAATTACAACAGAGACCATATGGCCCTCAAGGCCTAAAATATTGACTGTCTAGGTCTTTCCAGGATACATTTGCCAATCTGCAGATCTGGGATCGGATTATGCCTGTGGGGTGTGCCTGCCCTGGGCTGTGAGTGATGAGTACAGGTGGAACACGACGCATGAATGTTTCCGGTTTTCATAGTTCTAGATTTTCTTTCTTTCTTTCTTTCTTTCTTTTTTTGTTTTTTTGAGACAGAGTCTTGCTATGTAGTTTAGGCTGGCCTTGAACTCTCAGCAGTCCTCCTGCCTCAGCCTTCTCAGTGTTGGGATTAGAGGCATGCACCACCACACCTGGCCATCTAGATTTCTTTTAATCCATGTATTAGAAGACAAGCATTTAGTAGCAAGTCAAACTCATGATGTCACAGATACTGCTTAGGACAAGCACAGAACAAAAGTGAACATAGTCACAAAAGGTGTTAAGTTGTAAGCGGTGTAGGGTGATGCAGTCACACCAAACAACTGGGGACAGAGAATGGCGGGTGTGGGAGCCCTTGGATGAGGGTGACAGACAGGCCCCAGGGAGCTTTTTGCCTCCTGATGATGCCCCTCCCTGACCCAGGCTCTGCAGTGCGATGTCACTAGCCTGACCTTCTGGGACCCCACGTGCCAGGCCGAGGACAGCAACAACCAGCTTGTCTTGCGCAGCAACTACTCAAGCTGTGGCATGAAAACAACACCACACATGATCAGCAATGAGGTAAGCACCAGGCCGGAAAGGTGTCGGGACCAGTATAGTTGGGTGTCCCTGCCGCTGCTCCCTGGTCCTGTGGGCTGAGGGATGTTTGGGGAGCAAGGCTGTGCTTGGTAGGGACACAGGACAGGCTTGGCCACTGGCTGGCTCAGTCTTCCCATCCATCAAATGGGTGTGTTGGGCGGGGCCCCATCTAGGGTCCCTTGTGGCTCTGACCAGTTCCTTGACTCTGTCTTTGCAGGTGGTCATCAGTATCCTGTCGGACTCATCACCACTGAGGGTGAGAGGGATGGTACTGTGCTACCCACCTGCTCCAGGCTCTCAGGGGGGCCCCTTGGGATGGGGGGAGGGAGCAGGCTTCAGAAAACTCAGGCCTTGGACAAGCGTGGTGGCGCATGCCTATAATCCCAGTACTCTGGAGGCTGAGACAGGAAGATTGCTGTGAGGTTAAGGCTAGCCTGGGCTACACAGTGAGGTCAAGGCCAATCTAGAATACATAGCAAGACCCTGTCTCAAAAACATAAAGAAAAAGAAAAAGGAAACTCAGGCCCTGACCCTGGAAAGTGGTGTCTTGGCATGCCTCTGTCTCCCTCTATAGTGGGTACTGGAGTAAGAGGGCTCTATTTTTTTTTTTTTTTTTTTTTTTTTTTTGGTACCGGGAATTGAACTCAGGACCTCGCACTTGCCAGGCAGGCGCTGTGCCACTGAGCTATGTCCCTGGACCAAGAGGGTTCTAACATACACTGGCTGTGTAGCTGTGGGCAAATCCCTTCATCCTTCTGGAACCTTGTCACTAAGATGTCACAGGGAAAGTGCATCCCACAAACCAGGTGCCGGTGTGTCCTTGATAAATACCAGCTCTTCAAAAGGGTGGGGGTGATATAGTTCAGTGGCACAGCACCTGCCTGGCAAGCACAAAGTCAAGAGTTTGATTCCTGGCACCGAGAAAAATAAAAATAGGGTGAGGAAACCCCAGACATACTAAGCCACCTTATCTTTGACAAAGGTGCCAAACACATTCGCTGGAAGAAAAATAGCCTCTTTAATAAATGGTGCTGGAAAAACTGGCTCTACACATGCCGAAGATTAAAACTAGATCCATATCTTTCACCATGCACTAAACTAAATTCAAAATGGATCAGAGATCTAAATATTAAAACAGAAACATTAAATCTGCTGGAAGGTAGGATAGGTAAAACCCTTGGAGACATTGGTGTAGGCAAAGACTTTATGAATAAAAACTCAACCGCACGGGAACTATCCCAAAGAATCAATAACTGGGATCTCATCTTATTAAAAAGCTTTTGCACAGCAAGAGAAACCACCAACAGAGTGAAGAGACAACCCACAATGTGGGAAAAAATGTTTGCCAGCTGTTCCTCAGACAAAGGATTACTATCGAGAACATATAAAGAACTCAAAAAAATCAGACCTCCCAAATTTAAAGACCCACTCCATAAATGGGCATCTGAGATGAATACACATTTCTCAGATGAAGAAATACTAATGGCAAACAAATATACAAAAAAATGTGCAACATCACTAGTCATTCGAGAGATGCAAATTAAAACAACACTGAGATACCATCTCACCCCAGAAAGAATGGCTACTATTAAGAAATCAACTAATAACAAATGCTGGAGGGGCTGTGGGGAAAAAGGAACCCTTCTTCACTGTTGGTGGGAGTGTCGACTGGTACAGCCACTGTGGAAGTCAGTGTGGAGATTCCTCAGAAAACTAGGGTTGGAGGTCCCATTTGACCCAGCTATTCCCCTTCTGGGCATCTTCCCAGAAGAATTAAAAACATCGTACCACAGCGATATATGTGCACCCATGTTTATAGCAGCACAATTTGTAATAGCCAGATCTTGGAAACAACCCAAATGCCCATCAACTGAGGAATGGATAAGAAAGATGTGGTATTTTTATACAATGGAGTACTATTCAGCCATTAAGAAGGATAAACTGGAGACTTTTATAGGTAAATGGATGCAACTCGAGAAAATACTCATAAGTGAAATGAACCAGAAGCACATGTGTAAGCATCGTATTATCTCTCTAGTATGAGAAACTGAAAGAGTAAATAAGATCCAAAATGTACAATAGATATGGTGAATCAAAAAGAAACTGGTCAAAAGGAAAGAGAGACTGGAATAGGGAAAAGAAAGAAGGGAAAGGGAAAAAAATTGTATATATATATATATATAAGATGGTTAAGATAGATACACTACCATTTTTACTTAGTTCATTGAAGAGTAAGGTTTGTGCCAATAATGTTTGGACAATTGAATGCTAATGTCTGGTGTCCTGAATAACTAACTTAAAGATAGTAATACGTAATGTATTAACCATTGTTACCCTCCTATTATGTTGTTTTGAAAATTTGTTCTTCTTTTGATTTGTTTTGTTTTTTTCTTCTCTTTAAAATAAAAAAAAAAAAAAAAAATAGGGTGAGGATGAGGGCGCGGCCCCTCACCCTCCTGGGCTGGTGCCGCCCAGACTGACAGTCTCCCTCCTGCTCTCCTGCAGAAAAATGTGAACTGCGTCCATACAGACGGCCTCGCCTTCCAACTGGGCCTCTACCTCAGCTCAGACTTCCTCCAGGCCTCCAGCACCATGGAGCTGGGGCAGCAGGGCTTCGTGCAGGTAAGCGTGCCCCACCCCAGCCTTCAGCTCCTGCGGGCCCCTTGTGTGCCTGACCTTCCACCACTGCTGCAGAAAAGATGAGGACAAAACTTCCACAGGGGTCCGGCGTGGTGGTGCATGCCTGTCATCCCAGCACTTGTGAGGGCGAGGCAGGAAGATTGCCATGAGTTTGAGGACAGCCTGGGTGACATAGTGAGCTCAAGGCCAGCCCGAACTACACAGCGAGACCCTGTCTCAAAAACAAAACAAGGGCCAGGGATATAGCTCAGTGGCACAGCACCTGCCTGGCAAGTGCAAGGTCCTGAGTTCGATTTCCGGTACAAAAAAAAAAAAACTTTCAGCCTGGATGGATGGGGAGGGATAGCCAGGGACGGCATTGCTCAGAGACACTGAAAAGAATGTCACCCTCTCTCCTTCCTGTGTGTTCCAGGCAGGCCCCTCCTGTCCGTCCACTGTGAGGGATAGGAGTGGGGACCCCTCTAGCTCAAGCGAGCAGAGGGCAAGGCTCGAGAGTAGCTGCCCATGCCTGGTCCCCTTGCCTCCCTATATAGGTGACCATGTCTCCATCCACTCCTGACATCACATTCCTGCTAGAAAGCTGTCACCTGGACTTGGGGCCTGAGGTGGACACTGTGGAACTCATCCAGGGCCAGGCAGCCAAGAGCAGCTGTGTGAGCCTGCTGCCCCCCAGCCCTGATGGTGCCCAACGCTTCAGCTTCCTCCTCCGTGTCTACAGGGTGCCCATTCCCACAGCCGGCACCCTCAGCTGCACTGTGACCCTGACGGCCAAGAACTTGCCCCAGGTGAGGGGGCCCTGGGCCAGACCTGGCTTTGAGGGTGGCTCCCGGGTCTGGGATTTGCAGGCAGGGAAGCTGGCAGCTCAGAAGTGGGACCAGCTGGCAAGGGGCACTCTTGCTGCCACCTACAGCCTTCTGGTGGGATTGCCATATCCATCCATCCATCCACCCACCCATCATCCATCCATTCATGCATGCATCATCCATTCATGCATCCATCCATCTGTACTTCCACCATCCCATCCAGGCATCTACCCACCTACCTGTGTGGTCTGATTTCCAATGTCATCTCAATGAACAGGGGACTTTAGGGAAGAGGAACAGACAATCCTGATTTTCTGCATTTGCTAGTGTCAAAGTTTAATTGTGCAGATGGCTCAGCGGCATAAGCACCTGCCTGGCAAGCGTGAGGTCCTGAGTTCAACTCCCGGATCCCACATATGAAAAAAGGGCTGGTGATATCACTCAGCGGCACAGGCACTTGCTGGTGCGCAAGGTCCTGAGTTCGACCCCGGTACCCACAAAAAAAAAAAAAAGTTTCATTGTGCAGTGAATCTCCATTCTCAGGCCCTCCGTGCTGGACACGCTGACAGGGTCACCCCGGGTCTTTGCACACAGAAAGGTCCTCAGGATCCATAACCTCTCTCTGGGTACATGAAGCCAGGGGAGCCTTTGGGGCCCCCTCTAAGTGGCCTCTGCCTTCAGGCCAGGCATCCAAGCTGAACTGGCTCTGAGTACACTTGCACAAGGTTAACAGTGCTCACAGGCACCAGGGCCTCCTGGAACTCACAGGAAACCTCACGGCAGCCGAATACTGTCCACTGATGCTGTCCCACAGCAAGGTCCCCTGGGACATGTCCCCCACAGGCTCCCAGCTAGAAAGTGGTGGGTTGGGACCCACACCTGCAGCTCCAGGCCAGGGCCCAAGCCAGGGAGACCTGGATGCTGCCCCCTGGGCTGTGCCACACCCTACTCGCTCTCTTCCTCTCCAGGAAGTACAAAGGACCATCTCCATGCGCATGAACATTGTCAGCTCCGACCTGTCTGGTGAGTTCCGCCCCCCACGCCCTCTGGGAGGGAGGAATGGACAGCCCTGGACAGCAGGGCAGAAGACTCCATCCCTGACCATGAGGTGGCGGCATCGCAGGCCTGGGCTCCCTGTCCAGCTTTCTTCTCCACCTGGCTGATGGCTGCTTGACCTTGCTGGGGGGCAGGGCCTCTCAGATGGAGCATAAAGTGCCTTGTATTCTTTGAGGCCCCTATGTGGAGGATGCCCCTCAGCCCAGCACCCCCTGACCTCTTCATTACCTCCTCTGGGCCCTCCAGGCAGAAGAGACTCTGAGGTTGGGGGCAGAAGCAAGAGGTCCCTGCCATGCAAGCAAGGGTGGGGTCCCCACCCCCAGCCAGGACCCGGAAAGCAGGGCACAGATGGGACATCAGAGACCACAGGGGAGGCCCCCTGGCCCAGGGTCACCCAGGAGGAAGGAGGGTGAAAGGAAGGAGTCTGGAGAGCACCCCATCTGTGCTCCCTAAAAAGTCTTCTTAGTGCTGGCCTTGGGTGACAGCCCATTTGCTAGAGGAAGAGACTGAGGTTCAGAGAAGTCAGGTCAGTGACCAGCCGGAATGAGCACAGAAACTTTGCTCCTCACCAGGTGTGGTGGCACACACCTGTAATCCCAGCACTCAGGAGGCTGAGGCAGAAGGATCTCAGTGAGTTCCAGGCCAGCTTGGGCTACATAGGGAGTTCCAGGACAGCCTGAACTACATAGCAAGACCCTGTCTCAAAAAGCCAAACCAATTTAAAATAAATAACTAAATAAAAACCAACATGGGGGGCCAGTGAGATAGCTCAGCGGCGTAAGTGCCTGCCTGGCAAGCGTGAGGTCCTGAGTTCGACTTCCAGAACCCACATATGAAAAAAAAGGGCCAGTGATATCGCTCAGTGGCATGGGCACCTGCTGGCACACGAGGTCCTGAGGTTGACCCCCAGTACCCACAAAAAAAACCCAAAAAAAAAAACAAAAAAAACCCAACAGGGTAGGGGCAGGGCTGGGGCAGGGCAGAGCAGCAGCACTGACACCCTGCCCTCTCTGGGTGGCACAGGTAAAGGCCTCGTCCTGCCCGCTGTGCTGGGCATCACCTTCGGCGCCTTCCTCATTGGGGCCCTGCTCACTGCCGCGCTGTGGTTCATCTACTCGCACACGCGTGAGTATCCCAGGCACCCCCGCAGTGAGCACTCAGGGCCCCCTGCTGCCACCGAGGGAGCCTGGTGAAGCCTCTGAGGGGGTGGGGAACCCCAGCCCCCCAGCCAGGGCCCTGACCTCCACCCCTGACCCTGCCCCCAGGTCCCCCTGGCAAGCAGGAGCCCGTGGTGGTGGTGGCTGCCCCAGCCTCCTCTGAGAGCAGCAGCACCAACCACAGCATTGGGAGCACCCAGAGCACCCCCTGCTCCACCAGCAGCATGGCGTAGCACCTGGCCTGAGTCCCAGGGGACCCCCCAGCCAGCCCTCACCCAGCAGGAGATGCTGTGTAGCCGCCAGCTGGGACCCACTGGCCAGGAGCTTGCCCTAGGACCCCAGCGCCTTGCTGCTGCCACCCTGGATGGAGCACACCCTCTGCACCCGCCCCTCCCGCCTGCCTCTCAGAGGCCATCTGCCAGCGAGGGCACCAGCCTGGAACAACTCGGGGGTTCCCCACCCCACTGCACAGAACCTCTAAACCCAGGGCCTCTAGGACACAGCTGCCCAGGACCACATAGAGACAGACCACTGTCCTGTGCATTTGCGTCACTGTAGACACTCAGGGCCCTGCCCTTTGAACCCAGACCAAGCGCTGGGGAGCCACACTGGCTGGGAGGTGTGAACTCCAGTAGGACTCAGCCGCTGTCACCATCCAGGAGGACAAGGGCCTGGCCCAGAGCCACCTGGAGCTGGTCCCTGTGGCCTCCATGCCTGCACTGGCATGACTTTGATGGGGAAACTGAAGCTGATGGGTGCCCGGCCTGGGAGCCCCGAGGGCCGCATGGAGACCCCTTCCTGGCCCATCAGGCGGGAATGGCCAGCCCCTTGTCCTGGGCCCACCCCTTTATATCCACCATCAATAAATCAGACATGAAACCAGCGCTGAGCTGGGCTGCATGAAGGGGGGCTCTGTGGGAGGGGGCACGAAGAGTACTGCTCTTGACTTCATGACAGGTGTGACATCCTAAACACATCAGGTGGCCAGGGGACAGCATGTTTGGATTAAATTACTTCTATTGCTTACTCACTTGGTAGGACACCCATGGGACCAAGCACGTGACACACCAAACACCAGGAGGCCCTGTCCACACTGGCACTGAGGTTCAAAACAGGGCTCCAAAAGCTCTGGTCCCCACTCAGGACCTGCCACTTACTGGCTGTGTGACTAGCTCTTGTGGCTTCTCGAAGCCAGCTATGGGTGCAACAGTCCAGTTCTTGGTTTTAGCAATTTCTGCAAAGTAGTGTGAGGTGTGTGGCCAACAGTCCTGGGCCGTCTTCTCATGTCACAGCGGGGCCACCTGAGGCTCTGCGGGAGGGGCTTGTCCCAGGCCACATGGCCAGGCTCCCTCTGCCCATTCCAGCTCCTAGACTTCCTGCACACACAGTTTTAGACTTCCTGCACCCCCAAACCCCCATTGTGTGATGGGGGGCAAAGATGAAGATCAATCAAAGGTTTTGCCATTTCTTTAAAAATAAAATTAAAAGGCTTTAATTCACTGCAGCTATGCTGTCCCCAGGGTGCCCCAGGGAGGGGCCCTCTCCTTTCCCAGAAGGCACTGGGAGGAGGAAATCTATCGTCAGCACACGGCAGGACCCCAAGCCCAGCCAGCTCACACGACCAGCCAGGCTGGGGCGGCGGGGGAGATGGTATGGGCTGGGGAAGCCCCCACTGTCTGGGCTGGGAGGAAGGCGAGGCCAAGGCACACAGCTCAAGAGAGGGTGGCGCCCTCTCCCACCCCAGTCCACGCCCAAGCCCAGCAGACTCAGAAAGCTGAAACTGAAAGGCACCTGGCATGAGTTCGTGGCGGGAAGGCAGGGCAGGTGCGGGGGGTTTCCACCTCTCAGCCCACCTGTGGCCATGGCTACTGAGACAGGGAAGGCTCCAGCAGCTTGAGGACGCTGCCCACCAGGTGCAGGCTGCCAGTGACCAGCACATGGATGGCACCAGCCTCCTGGAGGACGCTAGCCCCGCTACTTGCTGTGGGGTGGGTGGGGAGGCCCCTTAAGGGACTGGGTGGATGGAAAACAGGGTCCCGGCCTTGGCTGATCCACTGTAAGGCATGTGAGACACAGCTGAAGACGAGGGAGCTGGCACTGCAGGGTTGGGGCGGGTGGGACACCAGCAGCAGGGGCGTAGGCCCACCGAGCTGTGGGGGGCTGCAGAGGGCGGGGCTGGCCTGCTCCTCGTCCAGACGACTCCAGTGCTGCTGGTGCTCCAGGCAGCGGATCAGCACCTGGTCCAGCGTCACTGTGAAGTTCTGCTGGTCTGCAGGGGCAAGGACAGGTGCATCAACCACAGGGGCAGGGACAAGCAAGAAGGGCTGGTGCACCAGGCCTTTCCACACATTGCACCATCAGCCTCTGCTACAGGTCCCCACAGTGGACACAATGAGAAAACTGAGGCTCAGACAAGTTCAACTGCTTGCCCAAGGTCTAGGGGGCACAGCCAGACCTCACCGTCCTCAGCTATAAGCTGGGTATCCAGGGGGCCTTATTACTTCTGGGAGGCTGGTTAAAAATACAGACTCCAGCTGGGGATGGTGGTGCATACCTGTAATCCCAGTACTCAGGAGGCTAAGGCAGGAGGATCGCCACAAGTTCAAGTCCAGCCTCACATTGTGAGGTCAAGGCCAGCCTGAACTACACAGTGAGACCCTGTCTCAAAAAACCACCATGTACATCTATTCATTCCAGTAGTCTCCCCAGATAGTTGATGCAGGGGCTGGGGATCTGTACTTTTAACACTATCTCAAACTTATTTTTTTTCAACATGATGCACAGTATAAATTTTACATTACAGCTCATCACATACATATATATTCTGGAACAGAATCATCAGCAAACAGTATCTACCCTTACTTTGTGCAATGCACACTGGGATTTCCTATTCCACTCTTTTTTTTTTTTTTTTTTTTGCACAGTAGTAGGAATTTAACCCAGGGCCTTTGCACTAACTGAGCTACATCCCCAGCTCCTTTCTTATTTTTTATTTTGAGATGGGGTCTTGCTAAGTCACTAGTTACCTAAGCTGAGGTCAAACTTCTGATCCTCCTGCCTCAGCCTCCTACAGTGCTGGGATTACAGGCGTGCCTTACCACTGTCAGCTCTACTGTATTTCATTTAAAGTAAATGCTGGTCAAACCCCACAAAATTGATTTCAATGACCATTTTTTAAAATTCTTTTTCACTACTGCACCTTAGTACAAAATTCAAAATGTACCAGAGAGTATTTGTACAATAAAACCAATCAGCCTCCTAGGCCAGAGCTGCAGTTTGGAAGCTCCCCCCATCACATCACCACAGAGCACCCACCTCAGGCCCCTCAGCCCCCTGCTGACCCCCAGAGGCCACACCTGTCCCGCCTCACCTGCGCTGCCTGGGGATAACACTTCCGTGAGGTTGGGGCAGAAGACAGCATAGTCAAACTGACAGGGCTAGAAGGCCAAGGACTCAGGGTCAGATGCCTCAGAGGATGCCCCCCACCCCGACTTCCGAACGCCCCACAGCCCCCTTCCTGGACTACAGCAACACTGTAGCCCCGTCCCTGCCTCAGTGTACCCTGCCCAGCCTGTGTCCTGGTGGCAAAGGCACAGCCTTTGTATAGGTGGGGGACAAGAGGCTGGGGGCTGGGGTGCACTTGCTTAAGGTCGCCCAGCTGAGGGTGACCCCAAATCCATACTGGGGAAAGAAAGGGCTTTGCACAGGGACAGGTTCTGGTATGAACAGCCTCAGCTTCCTGGTCTGTGAAATGGGAGACAATCCCCAGCAGCTACTTCCACCCTCTAGCCTACACCAGCCTCAGTTTCCCCACACTGTAAAGGGCCTCCCTATGCCTTAAAACCCGTTGACTCCTTAAACCAAACTTGAAGCAGGTGCCCTTAGGGGCAACCCCTCTCACGGAGCAGCAAGCTGAGGCTCAGGAAAAGGCCACCTTCTGTCCCACCATGGAACAGTGGCTAAAGGCACAGGCCACATGGGCCTACAGCCTGCACCTTCACCCACCACGTGGCCCTCCCTAACCCCAGAGAACATGGCTACGGCCTATACATGACCAGGCTGCCCCAAGCGCCTGCTGCATTACATGTAATCCCCTGCACCATTCATGGGGGAGGGAATCAGGCACCAGCTGGGGGCCACACAGCCAGGATCAGGGCTGCTGGGCAGCCTGCCAACTCCCCGCCCAGCTGGGGCCTCACCTGTAATAGCTTCAGCAGGGCCGCGGGGTCCCTGTCCCCAGTGGAGTTGAAGAGCAAGACCCGCACCTCAGGCCCACTGCACCAGGGGACAAGGAAGAGGGTGAGAAGGGTGCTGCCCTCCCCACTGGTCCACTCCAGCCCGTCCCAAGCCCTGCCCTTCCTGGTAGGACCCTTCCCCTCCCCACAGGCTCTACCCCCACCTGACACACACCTGGGGGGCCTCTGGTTGCGCTGCAGCGCCTGGCGGAACCAACACACACAGGCCTGCATGCTGCTGGTGGTGTGCGCGCCATCCAGGTACCAGGTGAGGGGCCCACGCCGCAGCACCTGTGTCCGGCCCAGCCACTCTGTGTCCTGAAGCCCTAGTAGGAGCAGGCAAGGCAGTGCTGAGGGATCCTCTCCAGCCCGGTCCTCCACCTGCACAAATCCAGAGCCTGCTGGCCTGGCAGGGCGCCACTCTGAGAATCCCATCAGCCCAGTCAGTGAGATTGGAGCTGATCGGAGCTGATCGGAGCTGATTAGAGCTCAGGCTGCCTCACCGGAGGAATCTGCCAGGCCACTCTGAGAGGGGGCTGCTGGCATATGCTATCCCACGTGACAGCCCCAGAGCCCTGAGCTCACAGCTGCTCTGACAGCAGCTTGGCACACAGTGGGCACAGAGAAACCATCTGCTGAAGGGTCTAATGACACCAGCACCTACCATGTGCAGGACTTTAGGGGGGTAAGAAACATGTGGCAGCGTCATAGTGACAATGTGTCACCTCTAGTGACAATGACAGGAATGGCCATGCTAACGGGTGGGGCCCTACACCCACATTCTCCAGGCACCTTACAACAGACCTTAGCAGTAGGTCCCATCATCATCTCATTTGGCACACGGGGAAACAGGCTTGAACAGATTCCAGAAGTCAAGGTCAGGGAGGTGTGGTGACCCTTAGGCACCACCCGCACTCCCCCTCAAGAAACCAGAGGAATTCTTGGAGAGGCAGGGACAGTCCGGGCTGGGCAGGTGCCACTCACCGTGCCGCATATGGGATGTGGGCTGGAACACGGGAGCCAGGGGCAGCTGCCAGAGGACACTCAGCCCAGATGTCTTCAGCTCCCCAAGGTCTGTGGGGTACATGGCCCAGTGTGCTCAAGGCCCCCTAGGCAGGCTCCCCGCACACTGCCTGTCTGCTGCCCCCAGCACCCACTCACCCCGGTGCTCCTGCTGCCACAGCCAGCAGTGGGCCAACTGCAGAGCCAAGGCTGCGTTGGACCTCTGGTGCTCGCCCTCCAGGCCCAGGGTCAGCGGCGGCCCCCCTTCCTCCAGGGCTTCCAGGGGTGGACACAGGTAAAGGGGGCACTGGGGGCAGTGGGCAGCGGCTCTCAGCAGAGCTGCCATTGTCACCTTGGTCAAGTGACCCTCCCGTCACTGCCTACCCACCAGAGCCTACTGTGTCCTGGTTCCTGAACCAAGATGGGCTCCAGGGCCCTAGCAGCTGGCCCGGCTCACTCAATGCACAGATGAGTAAAGGGCTAATGGGAAAACCCCTCCCCCACCCGTCTAATGGGACTCACTGAAATCTGCTGGGCGCGCTCCCTCAGCACCGCCAGGGGACCTTCTGGCTGCAGCACCGTAAAGGCAGGGATGCCAGGCTGTGGGCAGGCCAGGAAGGGTGAGGCAGGGGCAGCCAGGGGACCTCTGCCCTCCCCTCTCCCGTGCCCACAACCCTGGGTCTGGACTGCCCCTTAGCCTCTCATTGCTCATGTTTCAGTGGAGAAACTGAGGCCAGAGAGGAATTCAACTTTGCTGCAACCACACAGTAGAGCAAAGACAGGAACCCAAACTCTGGGCCAGACACAGTGGCGCATACCTGTCATCCCAGCACTTAGGAGGCTGAGACAGGAGGATCACCATGAGTTCAAGGTCAGCCTGGGCTACATAGAGTTCAAGGCCAGCCTGAACTACTTAGCAAGACTGTCTCAAAGAACAAAAACAAAAAAGAACCCTGGCTGTGTTGATGGCCAGGACCTCAGGACCTCATCCTGAGGACACAAACACAAATAGCCCTGCCCCAGCATGAGGCCTCCTGTGAACCTCCCCTCCCCCAGCCTGCTCGGTCACCTTAAAGATGCCTCCTTTCTGCCATGCGATCTTCTCCACCGTGTCCCCCAGAAGGCTGGTGTGGTCGATGCCAAGAGATGACACTCCACACACTACAGGCTTCCTGTAGTTGACAAAAGGGCCAGGGTGCCCTTGCCTTGAGCCATCAGGCAGCAGGTAAGGCCTGGCTCCTGACCCCTCCCTGTCCCCAGGCAGCTGCCCTCACCTGACAATGTTGGTGGAGTCATAAGCCCCGCCTATGCCAACTTCCACCACCGCCAGGTCCACCTGCGGGAAGCCAGATGGCATGGCAAGGGGAAGGGTGCCCAGGTGCCATCCAGGAGTGGCAGCCCCCAGCCTTCTGAGCTGCCATGCCCAGGTGAAGGATGGGGAGTAAGCACACTACGCACCTTCTCTTGGAGGAAGACGTGGAAGGCCATGAGTGTGAGGAAGCGGAAGTAGGTGGGCATGGACACACAGCTGTCATCCTGTGGCATGGGAGCACATCAGGGCCCGCAGCCCCTGGACTGCAGCATTGGGGTCCTGGCACATGCAGCACCCTCCCTGGCCCACCTGCCAGCCATGCGACACACGCACCTTGGTCTCCTCCAGCCGGTGGTAGAGGCGCCAGAAATGCTTGGTGAAGAGCTCGCGGCTAATGGGCTGCCCGTTGATGCGGATTCGCTCACGCACCTGCACCAGGTGGGGAGAGCTGCCGGGAGACCTGGGGTCATCAGACTCCCTCCCTGAGCCTCTGCTGAAATCCCTTCTGAGGCTCCCCGAGCCCTCAAGAGAGATCCCTGCCCCACCTTGCAGGACCCACGGAGGGGGTGGATGCTACTGGCCTCTGAGTCTCACCTCCCCTGGGCCCCTCAGCTTCTCTCCAGCCCCATGCTGCTCTTCCTACCTCCAGGCCTCTGCACCTGCCTTTCCCTGTATCACCTGGCTCACCCTCCTCACTGTGCAGGTCTTTCCTAAGAAACCCCCCACTCCTAACCAGGTGTGGTGGTACACGCCTGTAATCCCAGCATTCAGGAGGCTGAGGCAGGGGGATCACCTACATACTGAGTTCAAGACAAGCCTAAACTATACAGTGAGACCTTGTCTCAAAAAAATAGAACAAAACCAGAAACCCCCCTCCAGAAAAGAGGAGGAAAGACTCTCAGCCCCAAGATGGAATGGCACATTCTCTGGGCTCCAAGAGTTCCCTGTTTTCCCCATCATACAGTGTCAGTCACTCTGCTAACATCCACCCACAATGTCCACCTGTCTTTCAGCCCTCAAGAAAAAGTCCCTTGTGCGAGTTCAAGCCAAATCCCTGGGCTGATCACAAGGCCACATGTGCCCAAGTCAGCAGTTAGGATATTTTACAAAAAAATTTTAGAAGACAGATCATTGCTTTATACAGTCATGTGTCATAACCTATTGGGGCACAGTTTGAGACAGGGTCTCGCTATATAGTTCACGCTGCCCTTGAACTCATTATGGAACCCAGGCTGGCCTCAAACTCTTGGCAATCCTTCTGCCTCAGCCTCCTGAGTGCTGGGATGACAGGTGTGCACCACTACACCTGGCACATAATAATCTTTCGGTCAGTGACAGACCACATGTGTGAGAGGGGTCCTGTAGGATTACGCCACCTAGTGACATCGTGGCCATCTAAGGGTACATTAGCTCCCTCTGCGATATTCATACAACAAAATCACATATGGACACATTTCTCAGAATGCCATTAAGCAGCACAAGGCTAGATTTGAATCCTCAGATATCCTCCCTTAGGGACTCCTTCCCTCCATTTATTTTAAAGAACTGTTGGCGGAAAATGCACTGGCCTGAAATGACCCGAGGTGGTTTTGGATGCTTACAGAGCTGGGCTGATCCACCTAGTAAAATAAAGACCGGGGGTGGAGCTCAGAGGCAGAGCAGTTACCTAGTATGTATGAGGCCCAGGGTTTGCTCCTCACTCAGCACTGCCAAAAAAATCTTTGAAAAGCCAGGTGTGGAAGTACGTGCCTATAATCCCGACACTCTAGGAGGCTGAGGTAGGAGGATCACAAATTCAAGCCCAGCCTGGGCAACTTAGCAATGTGACCACCCCTATTTAAAAAAAATTTTTTTTTTCATTTTTAAAAAGGGTTGGGATGTAGCTCAGTGAGAAAGACCTGGGTTCAAATCTCAGTATTGCAATAAAAAAAAAAAAAAAAGCAAAAACAAAAAATCCCACTAAAAAATGATAAAATGAGGCAAAAATCTTAAATACTCCTGCCAGGCGTGGTGGCACACGCCTGTAATCCCAGCACTTGGGAGGCTAAGGCAGGAGGATCTCAGTACTTCAAGGCCAGCCTGGGCTACAAAGCGAGACCCTGTCTCAAAAAAACAAAAAATCTTAAATACTCCAACCCTAAGGAATAAGTCCTGAGGAAATAACCACCAAATTAATCCCTTGATTTTAAAGTGACTGGTGGAGCCTTAGCCAAGGCTGGCAGAGCTTTGCAGCCTATCTCTGGAGACCTTGCAATGAACATCATAAATTACTTTCACCATTTTTTTTTTTTTTTTTTTTTTTTTTTGAGACAGGGTCATATAGCTCAGGCTGGCCTTGAATTCACAGCAATCCTCCTGCCTCAGCCTCAGTGCTGGGATAAAGCCACACCAGGCTTTATCTTCACCTTTAAGCCCTTCCAAGCCAGGTTTCTGCTCTTTATAGCAAAGACATTCTAACTGAAAACATGTCTGTGGGGCTTAAAGATTATGTTTGGAATCTAAATTAATAAAAAGACATCTGACTATTCCATCCATGTATTTAGCTTATACATTCAAGTTACTGTCATCTTCCCAACATTTTTTTCATTATGAAAACTAAGGACTGCTGTCAACTTGGGCAGGTATGTTTGTTTTTTTTTTTTTTTTTTTTGTGGGTACCGGGGGGTCGACCTCAGGACCTCGTGCGCCAACAGGCACCCGTGCCACTGAGCGATATCACCGGCCCCTTTTTCGTATGTGGGATCCGGGAGTCGAACTTGGGCCCTTGCGCTTGCAAGGCAGGCGCTTACGCCGCTGAGCCATCTCACCGGCCCAGGTATGTTTGTTGAATGAATAAACTCTGCAGAGAGACATGTGGCTGACTTCCTGGGGTGGCCTTGGGTCACAGGTCAGAAACACATCCCCCCACCAACTCAGTACCTAAAGAATCCAGTCTTCAGGCCATAATTCCGGAGAATGCGCTCTGTGAAGGCACAGGTAGAACCCTGCAGAGGAAAGGCACTGTGTGGCAGGTCCTCCCCTCCTACCCTCCTGCCTGCCTGGTGGGCCTGAGCCCTGGGTCCTGCCCCTCACCTTCCCCTTGGTCCCAGTGACATGAATGACGTTCAGCCGGTCCAAATCTTCCACCTGGGGCAGAGAGACAAGCCCACCTCAGCCACAAGACTCAGAGAGATGTAAGTCGGGGTGGTCGCGGCCCCTCCCTACCTTACCTGCAGCCCACTTCTCGCCAGGAACAGGTCCATGGCTTCCAGCTGTTTCTGGGGGTCACCTCGCTGGCGCTTTGCCTGCTCCAGGTAGCTGGCATTGGTCTGCAGGGTGTTGAGCATGCGCACGGCATCCTGCGACAACCACAGTCCCCATGTGACAAGTTAGCTGGTTAAGGGTCCTTAGGGCCAGAGGCACCCAGCACACCAGGGGCCAGGCCGGCCCACCAGGCCTGCTGTGCCAGCCCTGTTGCCCTAGCCTACAGGCTGAGCAATGGGGAGAAAGCATGGCATCTTTCCAGCTCTCATAAAGATAGGAGCCTGAGGCAGTTCAGCCCTACCCAGGGAGTGCCAGGAAGAAGGCTGCAAGACTAACGGAGTTGGCACTGCTTCCTGCTTGGGTCCCCAGGCTCCACTCCCTGAGCCTTCGGCCTCATTCCCTCCACCGATATGCCGGGCCCTTACTGGGCTCGGGCCAGAACCATGGAAGGCTGGGAACTTAAAATTGTGGAATACCTGGGGCTTCCATGCCCAAGGCTGGGAATCTGGGGTTCAACATTCTGACGCTGTGAACAGCTGTTTGAAGCAACCAGAGGAAGAGGACGAAGCTCGGAGGGAGGAAGGTGTGCCCAGGACTTCCAGCCAGAAGAGGCAGGTGGATACAGCCTCGGGAGATGCCAGCCTGGCCGGGTGGGAGTGGAGGTGCGGCTTGTTTCCCCCAGGACTCGGGTACCACTTCTCTTGCCCTCAGTCAGGGCTTCGCGGGTGGTTGGAGGTCCTACCCCCTCTAAACCGGCGACACCTGCCTGGCTAGTATCAGGTTCTAGCCTCTGGCGATGGCGCTCGGCACAGCAGCCCCAGACATACTCTGTTCTGAAGATTCTTGGCCCTCCAATGCCACACTCCGGCCCACTCCCCAATTCCAGGCATTTAGACCCGTAACCTTCTGTTGAATGCGGATCTATATCCCTGGATCTTTCGAGTGTGAACTTCGAATTCCTTCCTCTACTTCTCTCTCAATCCCGCACTGCCGGGATCAGACTCCGTGGTCACCAAGCCCAACCGAGCCTCTGGACCATTGGGGAGGCTCTTATCACCAGTGCGGGACATAACAGCTTCAGAGTTCCCAGATTCCGGACCCACCTTCCTAGTCCCTGTCCCCACCCCCCGACTCCAGGATGTTCCCGCCCCCGACTCCCTCAGTTCCCCCTAGAGCTGGCGGAGCCCGGATGCTGAGCGCCCAGGCCCACCCACGTGTCACCGCCCCAGGGGTACCTGATACTCCATGCCCGGCTCCTGCGGCGCCGGCCACGCGCTCAACCCCCGCTGCCCCGAGACCTCGGTCGTTGCACCACGCGTAGAAACAGCTACTAGGGACAGGGCCGCGCGCAGCTGTTTCCGAGCCCTCGACATAGTCTCGGTGCCGCGGGGAGCTAGGCCAGCGCCGGAGGTGCCCCCAGCCCCGCCTAGCTGGGCTACGCCCCGCCCCCGACACGCCCCTGTCCTCCACCAACCAGCGCCGCCCGACCCCCACCCGACCAATGAGAGCCGGCGCCTTCGTGGGGCCATCTTTGTGAGGGGCAGGTGGCGGGGTGGCCCTGCGGAACCGCCCCGCTTGTATGGGGCGCACTCCCAGGGACTCCTCTCTTTTAAAGGGACACGCACTCCTTTCGTCGCGGTCCTCCCTAGAACCCTGCCGTCCGTCCAAAAATAGCCAGGCGTAGTCAGCATCCCTAAGCCCCTACTTAGGCCTGAACCAGCCCTGAGCCAGGATACCATGACAGAGCTGGCTGACGTGAGGTGGCGACATCGCAGCTGAGACGTGTGGGGTGCGACCAGAGGCTTCCAACCTAAGGGAGGGAACTTCCAAGCTAAGGGAGGAAAACAGTAATTGCAGAGAGAAGTGGGCACTCCGGGAGCTGGTTCCACCTGACTGTCCCCTACTGCCAGGATGCTGGATCCAGCAGGCCCGGTAGCCCCGGAAGGAATTTGGATTCAATGTGGCTGACATTAACATGGCTTTATGGAGGAAAACCATGACCAGATGGGCACTTTGCAAGCTCCCTGGGGCTGCTGATGTGTGGAGAATGGATCTGAGGATCACCTTGGGGGCTGGGACAGTACTCTTTTCTACCAGTGGGTAAAGAAGACCCCCTAGCGTGAAAAGGAAGCCTGGAGAAATCTTTGTGACAGTGGAGGCCCCGAAGCAGGGAAGAGGTATTGTAAACCTGCTAGGGAAAACCCGGCAGAAAACGGGCAATCCGCCAGATGACTAATGCGATTTCTATACCTCCCTCTTTCTTCCCTGCACTGGCAATTATGAGATTATTTGAAGGGCTGGGTGCAGCGGCACAGGCCTGTAATCCCAGCAGTAGGGAGGGCTGATGCGGGAGGCTTTTGAATTCCAGGCCAGCCAGGGCTCCATAGTGAGAACCTGTCTCATAAATAAGTAAATGCCAAGAAAATATTAAAGAGATTGATTTCTAAATAAACAACTGATGTGAGGAAGATTCTGTCCCTAGCTGGATTCTGCTATTTGCACACTGGTGGGTGCCCCGCCCTGGCTCCCATGGGTGATGGAGAGCTGCTTTCATTTCTTGGTTTCCACTTTTTAACTGTTGTGACTTTCTGTACACATACAAGTGCATATCATGTAATAGCTGCATAAATGTGATTGTAAAGAAGCCTTGAACATCTTTGGTGTACTCCCCAGCTCTCCATACACACACAAACACTTCCTTCATGGATAATCCAAGTGTGTGTCCTGTTATTTTCTACACTCATGAAATCAGACTCACCTAGTCAATGCAGGTGACAATATTTTCTGCATGTTAACTTTCTTACTCAGCTATAAGGTTAAACCAAGTGTGGTGGCACATATCTGTAATCCCAGCACTTGGGAGACTGAGGCAGGAAGATCGCCATGAGTTTGAGGCCAGCCTGGGCTACATAGTGAGTTCAAGCCAGCCTGAACTACATAGTGAGACCCTGATTCAAAAAACCACAAAAGGACCTTCTAGACATTTACTTAGGAAACACATAGTATCCTCTCTGTGGATGCAAATGTGCTGTAAACACTCTTGACGCAGTTGCTCACTCTGTCCTCACAGTGACCCCATGAAACTGGTATCAGTATTGTCACCATCCTGTGTGAAGGGTAAGGAGACCGAGGCACAGAGGAGTAAAGGCATATGCCCAAGTCACAAAATCAGCATCTGAACTCTGGCCCCAGTCCTTACTCCCAGCCTCCCTCTCCCTGCCAGGGTGCCACAAGTTCAAGGTCTTTAGTGGCTGCCTGGCCTTCCTGGGGGTCTGTCTCCTTTTCATACTCACAGATTGAAAGACCATGGGTAGATAGGTGAGCCTGTGTTGTACTTTCTCCATATACCTTTTGGGGGTAGTGCTGGGGACTGAACCCAGGGCCTTAGATTGAGCTACACTGTAGTCCTTTTTTCTTTTTTTGGAGACAGGATCTCACTAAATTGCTAAATTACCCAGGCTGGGCTTGCACTTGCAATCCTCCTGTCTCAGCCTCCCAGAGTGCTGGAATGCAGGTGTGCACCACCACACCCAGCTCCTATTTTTGTTGTTTTTCTTCTACAGAGGTGAGGCTCCAACCCAGGGCCTCACACATGCTAAGTAAGAGCTTTACCACTTAGCTACAGCCCACAACCTCTACACACCTTTACATCCAGAACCTCACTTTGAACTATGAGCTGACTCATTGGCTATTTTTTTTTTCTTTCATGGTACGAGCTGAGCTACGTTCCTTTATATTTTTCTTTTGAGATCGGAACTTGTTAAATTGCCCAGGCTAGCCTTGAACCTGCAATCGTCCTGCCTCACCCTCCTGAGTGCTGGGTTTACAGGTGCACAGCACCGTGCCAGGCTACTTTTTTTTTTTTTTTTTTTTAATGTGGGTACGGGGAGTTGACCTGAGGACCTCGCGCTTGCCAGCAAGCGCTTGTGCCTCTAAGCGATATCACCAGCCCTTTTTTTCCTTTATGTGGGTTCCGGGAGTTGAACTCAGGACCTCGCGCTTGCCAGGCAGGCGCTTATGCCACTGAGCTATCTCACCAGCCCTACTTTGTTTTTTTTTTTTGAAGCTGCACAGCGCTCCATGGTGTGGAACTACTATTGTATATTGGGCTGGTCTCCTAGGGAGGGATGTTTGGGTGGTTTCTGGTATTTTGCCATCGCAAGCAATGCTGCATCCAGTGGTGTTTTACCCATCATTTCTGCTAGTGTGAGCACAACCCAAGAATCAATTCCAAGAAGTGCAATTTCGGGTCAAAGGTGAATGGCATTTGACATTTTCACACTGATTGCCATGGTGTGCTCCTCAGAGGCGATGCCAGTTTCTCCCCCTCCAGCTGGCGAGTGCCAGCATTCCCTCTCATCCTCAGACCCAGACTGTAGTTGCCAATGAATGGGGCGGGGTTCTCAGGGCAGTTATTATGAAGGAGGCAGAGCACTTTTTCTCTTTTGTTTTGTGTTGTTTCTGAGACAGGGTCTCACTATGAAGTTTAGGCTGGCCTTGAACTCACTAGGGAGTCTAGACTGGCTTCAAACTCCCAGTGATCCTCCTGCCTCAGCCTCCCAAGTTCCGGGCTTAGCCCACACCCAACTTGCTTTTTCTTATATTTAAAAGCCATTTGTGTTTCCTTTACAGTCCATTCACCTACTTTGTATAATAGCTTTTTACTAGAAAAGCCGCAGATGTTTGTGGAAGGAAATAGAAGTTTAAAGGTGCATATCCATAATCCCAGCACTCTGGGAGGCTGAGACAGGAGGATCTCAAATTTGAGTCCAGCTTGGATAGCTTAGTGACTAAGTGAGGCCCTATCTCAAAATGAAAAAAAAAAAAAAAAATTAAAAGGGCTAGGGATGTAGCTCAGTGTGAAAGCCCTGGGTTCAGTCCCCAGTACCACACAAAATATAAGGAAAAATCAAAGGCACTTTCATCACACGCCTGCCGACGAATGGCTCAGCTGTAGAGGGTGAAAACATCCTGCTCTCTCTCCCAGGAATACAACAGTAATAAAGTCATTATTATGGGAGAAAAGAAAAGAAAGTAAGGCGGCCAAGCCCCAGATGAGTGTGGAGCGGTGATGGAAGCTGGAGCCACCACTAAAGGGCAGCTGAGGATCCTGATTTATCCCTACCTTCCCAAAAGAAAGGGAGGTGCTCATTCGTCCATCAATCATCTGGTAAGAAACTGGCTCTGTGCTAGGCCCTAGGCTGTATGCTAGGGACTGTATGGGGAAAGGTGATGAGGTTGTACTCAGCCCAGTACAGGGGCTGAGAGGGAACTAAAGAAGGAAGCTGAAGCCGGGGCTGGTGCTGCCCACCTGTAATCCCAAGCACTTGGGAGGCTGAGGCAAGAGGATTGCCAAGAGTTCAAGGCCCGTGTGGGCTACATAGTGAGTTCAAGGCCAGCCTGATCTACATAGTGAGACCCTGTCTAAAAAAAAAGAAAGAAAGAAATGAAAAAGATGAAATCACAACAGACACCACTGAAATCCAGAAGATTATTAGTATTTTGAAAACCTGTACTCCTATAAATTGGAGAATCCAGAAGAAATGGATAGATTCCTAGACTAAACAAAGAAGATATAAAAACTCTGAATAATCCAGTAACAGACACTGAAATTGAGGTAATAATAAAAAAATCTACCAAAAAACCCCCCACAACCTGATGGATTTCCGTCTGAATTCTATAAGAACTACAGGGAAGACCTAATGGCAATTCTCCTCAAACTCTTTAATGAAACTGAAAGGGAAGAAGGACTACTACACTCATTCTTGGAAGCTAGCATTACCTTGATTCCAAAAGCAGACGAAAACTTAACTGAAAAAACTACAGGCCAATCTTCAATGAACATAGATGCAAAGGTCCTCCACAACATACTGGCAAACAGAATACAGCAAATCATTAAAAAGATCATACATCATGACCAACTAGGCTTCATTCCAGGGATGCAAGGATGGTTCAACATGCACAAATCAATAAATGTAATTCATCACACAGAGAGAAGCAAGGAGAAAAATCACATGATCATCTCAGTAGATGCAGAAAAGGCCTTTGACAATTGCAGCAACACTCGCTCATGATAAAAACCCTGAAGAAAATAAGTATAGGGGCCGGTGAGATGGCTCAGTGGCATAAGTGCCTGCCTGGCAAGCGTGAGGTCCTGAGTTCGACTCCCAGAACCCACATACGAAAAAAGGGCCGGTGATATCGCTCAGCGGCACGGGCGCCTGCTGGCGCGTGAGGTCCTAAGGTCAACCCCCGGTACCCACAAAAAAAAAAAAAAAAAAAGAAAGAAAGAAAATAAGTATAGAAGGCCTATCTCGATCTGATAGAAGCCACTTGACAACCTACTGCCAACATCATATTAAATGAGGAAAAACTGAAAACCTCTCCCCGAAAATCAAGGACAATTGCTGGGTGTGATGGCACACGCCTGTCATCCCAGCACTTGGGAGGCCGAGGCAAGAGGATTGCACGAGTTTGAGGCCAGCCTGGGCTCTGTAGTGAGTTTGAGGGCAGCCTGAACTACATAGCCAGACCCTGTCTAAAAGGACCAAAATAAATAAATAAATATGGAATTGTTTTTCCAATTTATCTCATCCTCCAAGCACCCCTCCTCCCTGCCTGGTGCCAACCCAGACCCTCATCAACAGGAGAGGAAACAGGACCAGAGCAGAATCACTAAGGTGCACAGCTAGCAAGCAGCGGAGCTGGGCCTCAGCTCAACCCAGCTCTGGCTGATTTCAAGCAGCTACTGATTTAGTTCTTTAGATCAAGCTCGGAAATTCATGGCCAGCATTTTAATTTGTGATGTGGGCTTTTTTTTTCTTTTCGTTCCTCTTTTTTTTTTTTTTTTGGTTTGTTTTTTAAGACAGGGTTTCATTATGTAGCCCAGGCTGGCCTGGAACTGTATGGATCCTCCTGCCTCACCCTTCTGAGTGCTGGGATTATAGGCATGTACCACCATACCTGGCTCTTTCCTTCTTTCACTTTTCACTTTTCTTTATTTTTTTTTAATTTTTCATTTTAAGACAGGATCTCACTAATTTGGAATCTTCCTGCCTCAGCCTCCCTGACTGCTGGGATTACAGGCCTGTGCATGCCGACTTTTAACCTAGATTTTCCTAAATAATAGTGAATGTGAGTTCTGTCTAAACATCTGCATCGTGCTGATGCTGTAACATGTGCATCTTCAAGGAAGGCTGTATCCAGAGCCCTGTTTCTCAGCAGTGACAAGGCCAGATAGCTAGAGTGGCTTAGTCATGGACAGGGTCATGGCTCCACGCCCAGGCCATTCTTGATCCCTGCCCCCACCTGGTGCGAGCCTTGTTAGGTGATGGAGTTGTTTGACCAACAGTGCTCTGCACTTGAACTCACTCTTGCTTCAGCCAGAGGCTCCACAGCTGGCAAGGAGCCCCATGAAATGCCACTGCCCCCTGGCCCCAGGTAGGCCCTGGCTGCAAAAATAACACACTACATGTCCCTCGGCAAGTTCCCTCACCCCTCCAGGGCTCTAGTCTCTAAGGTAAGGATGCCTGGGTGACCACAGAGGCACCCTTCCTCCACTGTCGGCAGGTTAGAAGAGGTATCCAGAGCTCGGGGTGCAATCTCCAGGAGGAGGGAGATGTGTCCTGTGGTCCCCTCCTACAGGAGGCTGGGGGCCACGTAAGCTCCTGTAGGTGGACCACACCCTCCCAGGGACCCTGCAGCCCTGCCCTGCCCCACCCCCGTCCATCTGTCTCTCCAGCCTGAGGCCCAGGGCAGCTGAGCAGGTCCCAGCCCACAGGCCCCTCACCTCCTGAGCTCGTCCTTCTGTCCAGCCATCCCCAGCTCTGAGCATGTGATGCGACTGAGGTGCAGGGTCCCCTGGGAGCTGAGTTCAGAATCTCCAAAGTTGAGCCTGAGTCCCCTGACCTCACCCGTTGCCGCAGAACACAGGGAATATGGGCCCTGCTCCTCCTCGGTTCCCCAAACCATTCTTGTCCTTGAGCTCAGCCTCTCAGTGGGGCCTGCAGTTAGTACCACACCCAAGCCCTCCAGGCCCTGAGGGATGTTTACACCCCTCATACTCTCTAAGAAACCTGAGTGTGGTGGCACACGCCTGTGATCCCATCGCAAGTGCATGGGAAGCTGAAGCAGGAGGATCACTGAGAGTTCAAGGCCAGCCTGAGCTATAGAGTGAGTTCAAGGATAGGAAGACTCTGTCTCAAAAAACAAAAAATGAGAGAGGCTTAGTGAGCCAGGTGACCTGACCAGAACCACTGGGCTCTCCTACCTGGAAAGAGGCTGTTTCATCTGTGAAACGACAGCTGGACAGGTCTTGTCGCTCCATGGTTGCTTCCCACAACTTCTCAGCCACTGAGGACACAGGCAGGGACCTGGCGCCTTTCATCCCTCGATTTCACCTCCACAAAGCCAGCTCTGCCTGCTGCCATGGGGACTTCGGGCCCAGCTGGGCAAGAGGAGAGAAGCTGGGGACTTCCAACACCTCCCCTACCTGATGGCACTGGAGACAAGCTGGGGGAAGAGGTTTACCTGATAGGTTCCCGTCCTTATCCTGGGATCAGCCCAGGGACCTTGGCCAGGCCTGGCAGGTATCCCAACCTGACCACAGCGCTACTCAGAGTGGCCCGGAGTTAAATAACAACTGGGGCGGAGGTCAAAGGTAAACAGCGGCAGGGGTGGGGTGGAAGGGGATGTGTCTGGGAGACTTCCAGACCTTTCATGGGTTTTAAGAGTTATCATTTATTTAATTTTTTTGCCTTCCCATTCTGTAAGATTCTTCTAGTAGGCTGTGGTGGCGCATACCTGTAATCCCAGCACTCAGTAGGCTGAAGCAGGATTACCATGAATTTGAAGCCAGCCTGGGCTACATAGTGAGTGAGTTCAAACCTGAACTACATAGCAAGACCCTGTCTCAAAAATAAAAACAAGGCTGGGTGTTGTGGTGCATGCCTATTATCCCAGCACTCAAGAGGCTGAGGCAGGAGCATCACTGTGTTTGAGGTCAGCCTGGGCTACTTAAGTGAGTTTAAGGCCAGCCTGCACTACATAGTGAGACCCGGTCTCAAAAATAAATAAATAATAAAATAAATAAATAAAAAGTAAAAACAAAAAAAGAAAACACAGAACGCAGTCCCCAGCCTGCAGGGCAGGGCAACATCAAAACACATGTAAATGACCCAGTAAAGGCCTTTCCATTTCACAGCCTCTGTCACCTGTCTGGACTCCCGACTCACTCAGCTGTGCCAGACCTGCATGTGTTGGGTAGAGTCAGGGGCTGGGGACACAGCAGGACCCTGTGGGCCCCTCAGCTGAGAGCTTTTATTCTGAGCCCCATAGCTCCCTTCACAGATGGGCACGACACCCATGTCACACCAGGGTTTGGGACTGAAGCCATCCCAGCTCCTCTTTAGGGAGGACCTGGGGGAAGAAGGGGTCGGGGTGAACTGGGAGCCAGTAGCTCCAGGGTCTAGGGCCTGCTTTGCTTGTTTTACTATGGTTTAGCCAGGGGTAGTGGCATATGCCTGTAACTCCAGCTACTCAGGAGGCTGAGGCAGGGCAATTCCAAGTTCAAGACCAGCCTGGACAACTTAGCCAGAACCTGTCTCAACAAAAAGGCTGGGGATGCAGCCTAGTGCAAGAGCTCTGGGCTCAATCCCCAGTACTGCAAAGGAAGTTTTGGGGTTTTGCAGGGGCGGGAGAAACAGCAAAGGGGAGAGAAAACAAATTAAGATTGTTATGTACATGTACCAGCTCCCCAAGGACTTTAATTTTTTGAGACAGAGTATTCCTCTGTAATTCAAACTGGCCTTGAACTCACTTCTTGACCCAATAGTTCCACTCAACAGAAATTTCTTAGAAGTGATTGAATAGTGGTAGTCTATGATGCCATTCATTCCTCACAACCTTGGTGGTTTCATGGTCTGTTTAGTGTCTGCCAGGTGCATCTTCAAGGCGAGTGATGCAGACTGGGTGCTGCTGAGGCCCAGTGGCCTGGCCCCACCCCTGTGGAACTCACTGGACCAGGGCCCAGTGGCCATGAAGAGGCTGTCTGGAACAAAGGAGTAGAAAACGCGTAGGGCACAGCTTGGCGTCGGCTCGACACGAGAACAGAAATCCCAAAGCACATGGATATGGATGGGTCAGGTGGCACAACTGAACCCAGCCTTCCAAGAATTTGAGGCAGGTGGGCGGTTCCATCCATGCTTGTATTTTCTCACGATTAATATTTTTATTTGTGTAATAAACTATATTTTTGTTTTATTAGTACAGGTTTAGGTTTGTAAGACAATGATCACATTCCTTGGGGAGCTGGGTATTGTGGCAAATACTTGTAATCCCAGCACCCTGCGAAGCTGAGGCAGGAGGATTTCGAGAAGCCGGGCATGGTGGTACACGCCTGTATCCCAGCACTTGGGAGGCTGAGGCAGGAGGATCTCCTAGAGTTGGCGGCCATCCTGGGTTACATAGTGAGTTCAAGGCCAGCCTGAACTACACAGCGAGACTCTTATCTCAAAGAACTAAAAATATAAATAAAAAGGGCCAGAATTGTAGCTCAGTGTGAAAGACCTGGGTTCAATCTCTAGTACCACAAAATAAAAAATTTTTTAGCGAAGCCTTTTTTCAGAGAAAAAACATTTTGAAGACCTGCCCAGTCCCAGGAGTTTTCCTTCAAGCTAATACTCAAAACCTTAGGGGGGGCCGGTGAGATAGCTCAGCAGCATAAGCGCCTGCCTGGCAAGCACAAGGTTCTGAGTTCAACTCCCGGTACCCACATACAAAAAAAAGGGCCAGTGATATCGCTCAGCAGCATGTTCAACCTGCAGTACCCACGAAAAAAAACCTTAGGGCACCTCCCCATTTTAATCTGATTCCTAGCTATACTGGGCTGAAGCACCCTCTCAAATTCACATCACCCGGAACACAGTGTGGCCTGCTGTGGAGAGGGCCTCTGCAGATGTCACTGGTGGGAACAAAGTTATGCTGGGGACAGTGGGCTCTGAATCCAGTGACTGGTGTCCTCCTCAGAAGCAGGGAAGACAAATGCCATGTCCCTGGGAAGATGCAGACAGTCTCTCCATGGGCTGTAGCAGTCTCCAGATTGAACGAACTTGTCATTTTAAACCAGCTTGTTTGTGCCGCTTTTTTTTTTTTTTTTGAGACAAGGTCAAGGTCTCGCGTTGTAGCCTAGACTGGCCTCAAAGTTTGGGTGGTCCTCCTGCCTCAGCCTCCCTAGCGCTGGGATTACAGGTGTGCGCCACCATGCCCGGCATGTTTGTGCTTTGTTAGAGCAGTCCCAAGAAAAGGCACAGAACTATCTCTACAAGAACACACTGCTCTTCACAGGGCCCCAGCCAGCCGTTCATGCCAGCTGTTCGGCCTCCTGTCACCACTGCACAGTCCCATGGTCCTTCCAGTCCTCTAGTCACTTCCTCCACCCAGGAGCTTGAGTGACCTTTTCAAGTCACAGATCTAATCGTCATTCCTGTGACTGAACGCTCCGGGCCAACTGTGAAGGTGTCTGTCAGCCTCAGCACAAGGGGCCCCAGGGCCACCAGGGCAGACCATGGAGGCTTTGCTCACCGGGGCACTGAGACACCTTCCTCAGACACCCCCAAAGGTCAAGCCAAGGGGCACAATGCCTACCTACCCTTCGGAGCACGTGTGTTCTCCAAGTGTTCTGGCTTGTGTCTAGGTGCCCCCCCAAAGCCTCACACAGTCACGGGTGGGGAGTTTTGAAGGTGGCTGGATTTGGGATATGTGAATGTGGGTTAAGGGAGCCCCACCCTGGGTGTCAGCAGCACCAATTAATAAGCTTGCTGCCTCCCTGCCATGGATGTTCTCCTCTGCCAGGCCCCTCTGCCGTGCTGTCCTGCCTTGGAGCAAGCCAACTACGGACTGAAACCCCTACTAACTGTGAGTCAAAGTAAACCTCGCCTCCTTTAACTTGCGGGTGTTCAGTACTTTATCTCAGCAATGAGAAAACTAAGACACCAGGAGGTTAGAAAAAGAAAGAAAAAAATCATCAAGACCTCCTGCGACTTCACGCACCAATTCCTAACTGCAGCTGCGGGCTAAGAGTTGGTCTGAACACAAAAAACACAGAGTGCTTACTGCGCAAAAAAAAAAAAAAAAAAAAAAAAAGTCAACTTTTAATTATAACTGATCAAACTTCATCCAGGAATGTCTCTGAACTGAGGCAAAAAACACGATAAAATTCTCCTGCCGAAGAAACCGAGTTCTCACCGGCCCCGGTGCTCCCGAGGCCCAGGCCAAGGGCAGAAGGTGCCCAGGGCCGGCTCTGCACCTCTCACACATCTCTCATCGTCCCAGGGAGGACTGGGGACGGCGAGGGACCCGCCCCTCCTCCTGTCAGCTGGGGCTCTTAGGAAGTCACTGCCAGGTGAACCTCTCCAGCCCCACTTCCTGTCCTAAGGTGAACGGAGACCCCTCTGGGCACCATCCGGAAACCCAAGGACAGGGCACCGCACCCCATGCCCTCCTGCCCTTCAGTCAAGGCGCTGCTTCAGTCTGCTCAGCTGGTTGCTTTTGGTGCCCAGGCAGGGATTAAATAAAACGTGGAAAAGAACTGAAATGCCCTACGGTCTCCACAACGCAAGTCACATAGCAGAAGAGAAAGTAAGAGGACGGCACTAAGGACGAGCGGGCCCGGCCGTCAGAAGACGCGCTCGAACTCCGTCTGGTTGGTGGCAGCCGGGTTGCGGCTCTGGTTGGTGGTCTGCTGCGTGATCTGGCTGCCCTTCCGGCGCGGTGGCGCCAGGTACTCGAACATCGACGTCAGGTGGGTGGACAGCATGCCCTTGAGGTCCGAGGGCATGGGGTCAGACCAGAAGAAGTCATGGTTGAGGGCGTCATCGCTGTCAATGCGCTGCGCAGGGTCCAGGACCAGCAGCTTGTCGATGAGGTCCAGTGCGTAGGGGTCGCGCACGTAGGCCTTCAGCCTGTCCTTCACCTTCCGCTTCTGGCCCTTGACCAGCTCCAGCTTCTCAAACAGCTCATACTTGTCCACGTTCGGCCACACCTGGGAGGGAGGCATGGACAGGGCGGAGTCAAGTCATCTGCTGGTCAAGCACCGGCTGCTCCCAGACCTCTGCTGGAGGGAGAGCCGGGCTCCTCCCAGGGAACAGCAGCAGTGGTCAGCACAGATGTAGCACATGCCAAGCGCCTGGCCTTTCACACAAGCCACCTAGGATACCTGTGCCAACCAACCCTGACACAAACAGACATTTTATCTTTCTGCAGTACCAGGCATCAAACCCAGGGCCTTCCTGTTGAGCTACATACCCAGTTCTTTTATTTTATTTTGAGACAGATCTTGCAAAGTCACTACCTTGCCCAGTTTGGGCTAGAACTTGCAATCCTCCTGCGTCAGCCTCCTGGAGTGCTGCCATTACTGGTGTGCACCACCAGGAGTATTTGTTTTACAGAAAAGAAACCCGGCACTGATTTAAACACCCTGCCCAAGGCCACAAAGCCAGCTGGGGCCAGGCTGAGACCCAAACATAGCCCAGGGGGCTCCGGAGGCCAGGCCCCGACCTTGCACAGCCCCTTCCCCAGGGAGAAGTTCTGCTCTCCTGCATGCCCCACCTTACCCACTGCACTAAGGAGGGGAGATCCTCCCGGTCCCACTCAGCTTAGCCACGCACCTCCGGGGTGATGGAGCCGCAGAGCTGGCTGATGAGGGCGAGCTGGTGCTGCTCCGTGTTGCCCTGCATGATGGGGCTGCGGGTCCACATCTCAGCCATGATGCACCCTGCGCCCCACAGGTCAATGGGCGGACCGTAGTCCCGCTCCCCTGGGAAGAAGAGCGCACCGGGAGGGCCCCTTGAGCCTGTGGGCCTCCAGAGACATGGTGCCCCGGGGCCAGGGGCCTAAGCAGCTCTGGCAGTGGGAGGCAGTGGCTCGGCAGGTGCCTGGCCCCTGCCCCCCGTGCCGGCTCGGGATCCTCACCGAGCAGCAGCTCCGGGGGCCGGTACCAGAGCGTCACCACACGGTTGGTGTAGCGGTTGGGCTGGCTGTTCTTGGCCAAGCTGAAGGCCCGGGCCAGCCCGAAGTCCGCCAGCTTCAGGACCCCATCCCTAGTGATGAGCACGTTGGCGGCCTTCATGTCCCTGTGCAGGATCTGCAGGGGAACGGGAGGGCGGGCTCAGCCTCGTCCCCACGGGGGCCTCAGCCACACCTGCACAGCAGCAGCCCACGCCCCACCACCTTGTTCCTGTGGATGTAGTAGAGGCCGTTGAGCAGCATCTGCATCACTCTCTTGATCTCAGACAGCGTGAACTTGACTAGGACGTTGCTCAGCAGCCCAGCAAGGTCGTGCTCACAGAAGTCGAACACCAAGTATATGCTGCCCTTGCAGCGGTTATACGGGGACGCTGAGGCATAAAGGGCAAGGCGGAGTCAAAACTCTAAACCCAGCTCACTCCACCACCACCAGCTCCCACCCTCTCCAGCCTAGACACCTGTGGCCTCTAGAGCACCCATGGGTGCAAGCACTTCACCGGTGGGTGCCGTGGCAGTGGGGGAAGCACTGGCTCCGATGAAGGATGAGAAAAAGTAGTGGCTATGTCAGAGTCAAGAGGAAGCAAGTTAAGAGCTTCCAGCTTAGCTTTCGCATAGGCTCAGCTGGCGGAAGCCTCATTTCCTCGTAAGATCCAAGCAACTCACCTTTGGTTCGACAAATCTCAATCAAGTTGACCACATTCTCATGTTTGAGAAGCTGAAGGATCTTGATCTCCCGCAGGGCTGTAATGGGAAACTGGGTAGGAGAAAGAGAGGAAATGGTCAAAAGTGAGAGTGCTACAGACTCTCTGTGAACTGACCCTGCGCCCACATTCAGGGACCCTGAATCGGCAGGCAGAGGGGGTTATGTGCTCTGACATCAGCTGTCTCAGATGCCTGACCTATAAAATGGGCATAATAGTAGCATGCACACCTCAAGGAGTTGGTTTGAGATAATGAACTAAAACGGGATAAAGACTGACTGTTAGTAAACCACAAAATTTTAAATTTTAATTAAAAAAAATTTTTTTTTGGAAGCAGGATCTTGCTATGTAGTGCAGGCTGGCCTTGAACTCACAGCGATCCTCCTGCCTCAGCCTCCTGAGTGTTAGGATTACAGGCGTGTGCCACCACGCTCAGCTTGTTATGCATTCCAGGATGAGCTTGAACTGCATCTGCATTTAGCAGAGCTCTCTCATGGGAATCTGAAGGAATGTAAAAGACTTACGGAGGGCCGGTGAGATGGCTCAGCGGCGTAAGCGCCTGCCTTGCAAGCGCGAGGGCCCGAGTTCGACTCCCGGAACCCACATACGAAAAAGGGGCCGGTGATATCGCTCAGCGGCACGGGCGCCTGTTGGCGTGCGAGGTCCTGAGGTCGACCCCCCGGTACCCACAAAAAAAAAAAAAAACCACGGAAAAGTGATGGGTGTGGGGTTGAGGTTTGTAGAATAACGATGACATTGAGGAGACTTGGTTTCCTTCAAAATTGCCTGAGGTTTGATGACAAACCACCCACGAAGAAAGAAAAAGAACTAATAATCTGGCTGCTATCCACTCATGGTTTGAGGTATTTGAGGGTAAATGTCAAGCAATTTACACACCATCTGAATACACGACTATTGATGAGTATCTTGCAGCATTTCATGTTCACTGTAGCTTCAGGCAGTATATTCCCCAAAAAACCTTCAATATATGGCATAAAAATTTATGCCCTTGTAAATGCAAAGACTTTGCTTTCAATTTAAAAATTTATCCTGGAACTCAGCCAGCAGGTCCTTATTCATATAGTAATAAATCAAATGATGCTGTGAACAGACTTGTTGCTCCCATCTCCCAAACTAATTGGAACATGAGATTCAACTATTGGTTTACCAGTTTCCAACTGATGTTACATTTGCTAACAGAACACAAGTCGACCAGCACAGGAACTGTACATAAGAACAAAGCAGAGGGCCGGTGATATTGCTCAGTGGCACAAGCGCCTGCTGGCAAGCGCGAGGTCCTGAGTTGAACTCCCGGTACCCACATTAAAAAAAAAAAAAGAGAGAAAGAACAAAGCAGAAATTCCAAATGAAATGTTGTGATTTCAAAACAGAGAACTGTACAGTACAATCTTCGGATTTCAGAAAGATGTAACACTGGCCTCCTATATGGCAAAGAAAAACAAACTGGAACTGCTAATGTCAACATTGCACCATGATGGAAACACTGACAGGGAAACCTTGACAAAACGGAAGTCTGAAATGGAAACTTGTTACAATAAAACCTAAGGTGGAGATGTTGATGAGTTATGCGGCAACTGTGATGTCACCTGAAACACAACGGTTGTGATTTACTCAATCCTAATGGGTGGTGTAAAGTTTGGTAGTTTACAAAGAAAATAACAAGTGCAAAATATCAGAGAAAAATTTTCTTAGAAGATTGGGGCTGGAACTCATAAGAGAGCATTTACAGAGGAAAAACAAAATGTTTCCACCCAGGGAACTATGCAAAAAAATGTGCAGCACACCAGTGAGCTGACAGGTGAACAGGCAGGCACAGCATCACGAAGATCTACCACAACAGGAAAACCAAAAAGTTGTTAACTGTGGCCTACAGGAAAGGACAAAACAAAACACATACTATCCGTAGAAGCGATACTCGTGCATGGAACATGCAGTTGTTATGTGTGAAGACGGCCTCGGGTGTGACGGTTGAAGCAAAAATTATTTCTGTGGCAGATTTTTGTTTGTATTTACATTGTAGTTGACATAGGTTTTTATTTCTGATGTTATCTCTTAGATTTTGTAAGCAAGCACACAGCTGAAATGAAAATGTTGATGTCTACTCTAAGCACTCATTATATATATATATTTGTGTGTGTGTGTGTGTGTGGGTACCGGGGGTCGACCTCAGGACCTCGCACGCCAGCAGGCGCCCGTGCCGCTGAGCGATATCACCAGCCCCTTTTCCGTATCTGGGTTCCGGGAGTCGAACTCGGGCCCTCGCACTTGGCAGGCAGGCGCTTACGCCGCTGAGCCATCTCACCGGCCCTCGTTATATATTTGATATTTTATTTTATTAGTATCTTATTTGCCTGCTAAGTGCACATTATACAATATAGTAGGAAGCTCCTGACAAAACAGGAAGAGAGGTGACAAAAATAGCCTGCCACATAGGAAAGAAAAGCTAAGCACATGTGCCGTCAGTGTAAGTGAGACTTGTATATGGAATGTGCTGCTGTCAGGTGTGAAGACTGCCTTGGGTGTGATAACTGAAGCAAAGATTATTTCTGTTGTAGAGTTCTATTGGTATTTTCATTGTAGTTCATATAGGAATTTATTTCTGATATTATCTTTTAGGTTTTGTAAGCAAGTACACCGCTGACGTGAAAATGCTGATGTTTATTCTAAACCCACAATATATATTAAAAGTTTAATACTTTGTTTAATAAAACTCGTAAAATTAAAATAACTCATCAATAGAAAGAGTCTAAAGAACGTGGGTACTATACACCCACAATAATGCACCTTTATGACAAAATTGGCATTATGCCCCGTGGGCTACAAAAAAATGGCAGCGGTGGGGTGAGACAAGATCTTACGATGTAGTCTAGGCTGGCCTTGAGCTGATGATCCTCCTGCCTCAGCCTCCCAAGCCCAATGGCTGTTTTTAAGATTAAAGAAATCTGCGGGAGTGGTGGTGCACACTTGTGATCCCAGCACTCAGGAGGCTGAAGCAGAAGGATGGCCACGAGTTCCAGGCCAGCCTGAACTGCACAGTGAGACCCCTTCTCAAAAAACAACAACGACAAAAAAAAAAAAAAAAAAAAAAAAAAAAAAGGCCGGTGTGGTGGCGCAGGCCAGAGGATCACAGAGAGTTGAGGCCAGCCTGAATGACGTAGTATAAGAAATTTCATACAGGGTATGGTGGCACATGTCACTAATCCTAGCACAAGGAAGATCACCACAAGTTCAAGGTCAGCATGGGCTACATCGTGAATTCATGGCCAACATCCGCTACATAATGAGTGCAAAACCAGTCTGGATTACATTGGGAGACCCTGACTCAAAAACAAAACAAAACAAAACAAAAAAAGATTGAGAAATTTCCTCGCAGAGAAGTAGGTCTCTAGTAAGCCCAGCTGAAGCTAGGATGGGGTTAGGAGAGAGCCTACTCCTTTTTGATACATTCCCTGAGTTTCAGTCACTTTTAAAAAAACTACATGCCATGCTAAGCATGGTAGCACACTCCTGTAATCCCAGCACTCAGGAGGCTGAGGCAGGAGGATCACCGAGTATTTCAAGGCCAGCCTAAAGTACAGCCAGATCCTGTCTCAGGGGGAAAAAAAAAAACAAAAAAAACAAAACCAAAAAAAAAAACAAAACAAGCAAAGACCACACACAAAAAACTGTATGTCTGTGCTTCCCTTTTACATTAAAAAAAAACACTAAGGGAAAAATATCTAAAGGTTGCTTAATTTCCACAACCCATGTGCACTCCATGCAAGATCCGTCTCCCTCCTGACCCTCCCCATATTTGACTAAAACTAAATCATCAGATGCTTTAGAACATTTGAACTAAAAGATACAGAAATTTCTAAGCTACTAGATATAAACTGAATCCCAACTAAGTCGCAGAAACAACGAGCGAAAACCCAAGCCGGAGTCCAGGACAGCTGGCTCCCGGGACCCGTACTCACCCCCTCTTTCTCGTTCTCCATCAGCACCTTCTTCAATGCCACCTTCTGGCCGGTCTTGCGGTGCTTGGCCTTAAACACCTCCCTGCAGCCGAAAAAGGAACGCCAGGGGAGCTCAGCGGCGATTCCGCAGGGCCCGCCCCTCCCCCAAGAGCGCTGGAGCAACAGGAAGGAGATCCCGGCGGGGCGGGGCCGGCGACCCGGGCACGCGGCTGCTCCACCACCCCGTCTCTGCTCTCTCTCTCCGAGCTTCTGTTTCCCCATCCCCGGTCCCTTCTCACCCTGGCGTGGTCGGAGAAATCCCGCTCCTTTCCAGGGCGCCTCTCTGCAACCCCTCCCCGCCCTCCACCTCAGATCTCAAGCTTCTCTCCGCTAGCCAGCGCCGGCAGGCCCGAGCTGGCTACGGCGCGGCCTAGCGAGCCCAAGGAACAGCCCGGGGATCAGCGGCTTCCAAACCACCTCGCGCCGCGCCCTGGGCGTCCCGACATGGGCCCTGAAAGGTGCAGGCCCAGAGCTTCCGGCCCCTCGGGGCCCAGGCTTACCCGAAGGTCCCTTGGCCGATCTTGGCAAGCTTCTCGTATTTGGTCACCTCATCACAAAAAGGGCACTCCACCGAGTCGTACTGCTTTGCCATGGCCGCCTCCAGCGCGCCGCCACCGCCACCCGCAGCCGCAGCCGCAGCCGCTCCCGCTCCGGGTCCCGCCGCCGCGCTCCAAGCCCCTCCGCGGCCGCGCCACTTCCGCCTCCACGGCCACTTCCTGCCTCGCGGCGCTGACCCCGCCTCTTCCGGCCGCCGCCCGCCGCCAGGTCCCCTGGGACTTGTAGTTCCCGGGAGGCCAGGGGGAGCCAGAGCTGCAGAGGCGCCTCCGCCGCCGCCGCTGTTGCCCCCGCCTCCGCCGCCGCCAGCGCCGGCGGCGGCCCCGATCGGGGGCGCGGGAAGCCGGGGCGCTGGGGCTGGAGCTCGGGGCAGTGCGTCCCGCTGCATCGGCCCGGGCCGCGCTGCTGCCGGAGCTGCTGCCGCTCTGGCGCCCGATCGGGGGCCAGCCGCAGTGCCCTGCTCCTCCTCCGACGGCGCCGCCTCCGCCGGGCTGCGCGGGGCGGCGGGCGGGGGGGGCGGCCCCCGAGCCGCGGCCTGGGGGGGCTCCCTGCCCGGGCCCGGGCCCGGGGTGGCCGGGCGAGGGGCGAGCCGGGAAGCGCCGACGAGGAGGCGGACCGAGAGCCCAGGAGGGGGCGCGTTATAAAGGGGGAGGTGCCCGGCCTCCCTCCCCTCCCCCTCCGCCGCCCCGCCCTCCGCGGCCGCACCTGCCGCCGCCCGCCGCCCTCGGCACGTCACCGCCCGCGGCCCCTCCTCCGCCCTCGGAGGTGGGGCCCAGTGCTTGACACCTGGCCGCGGGGCGCCTTGCCGCTTGCCTCAGTTTACCCCCCAGCACCGGCTGACGCGGGGAGCCCCCTTTCTCCCCGGCTGGGTGTGCACCCCCAGAGGCGCAGTCGAGAGGCGCAGAGGGAGCGGCCTCCGGCCCTGGGAGGAGAGATCGGCCCCCGCCGCCGCCTCCGCCAAGCCCCCGCCACCCGCCGTTGACATGGTAACCGACGGCCGCCAGGGGGCGCGACGACACTGGAGGCGGTGAGAGAGCAACGCCAGGCCTTCTAGCCCAGGACCCCCCTCCACCCCATCCCGTACCGGTTTTCCGGGAGGCAGGGATGAGACCCAGAAGATCTCTGCCTCCGCCCAACTGCGCCAGAGCTGGTCTGGCCCGTGCTAAATCATCGCAAAAAGAGCTAACATTTACTCAACGCCCTCGGGTGTTCAGGAATTGCTAAGGGGTCCTACTGAATCCCGAACTAAGGGCGCCAAACTCAGGACCACTCACCCATTTTACAGAGGAGGACGTTGAGGTTCAGAAAGGGAAGGTCATTTGCCCAAGGTCACACAATAACAAAGCTGGATCTTCAGTGTGAAGAATCTCGTGGCTGTTTATTGTCCGGCCAGGAGGATGGCAGTTGGGCCTGCTGTCCTTACTGCAGACACCAAGCTCCCCTTCACCCCAAAACCACCCCACCCATTCCTTCCCCAGCATCTTTCTGGTTCTGGAAGCCTCCTGCCTCATCCTCCAGCTCTGTCCAGTTAGCAGCCCAGCAAAGCTGTCTTTTCTACCTCCTCTGCACCCTCAATTTGTCCCCTTCTCTCCAGCCTGCTGTGGATGGCTCCTAAGTGGTCCCCCCAGCTTCCCTCACCCTCATGTCCTTGAGGCTGTGCTCCCTTGATCCCAGCCCACCCCCAGCTCCCACTCCACCTACAAGAAGCCTTCCGATTGCTCCTGGCTCTCACCCCGCCCTAGAGCCCCCTCCTAGGAGACTGGAATGGTTTGGATGACCCCGGTGTCCCCAGAGGCCCTGTTCTGGGGAAAGGCCCTGCCAGGGAGGACGTGGAGAGTCTGGGGGAGGAACAGGGAGCCCCCCTCCTGGGGGCAGTGTGGAGCCAGGTCAGGGAATGAACTAGAGCAGGCTTCATGGCTATGTTATTGGTTAAAATCAGGAAGCTGTTGAATCAGGACTAGGGAGGGAGAAAATACTTGCAGTAGTTACAATTTGTGGAGAGAAATGAATGGCCTAAGCCCTACACTTAGTGCTTTATGTGAGTTGTGTCAATTGTTAGCCAAATGAAGTGGGCACTATCACCTCCACTGTGCACAAAAGGCCCAAGACTCAGAAGTGATATCACTTAGCCAGGGACAAACAGCTGGCCAGTGGCCACACTGGTGTTGGAAGCAGCTTCATCTGGCTCGAACCCCAAAAGCTTGCAGATGTCAGGGCCCCGCCCATCTGAGCCGGGTCAAAGCCCCAAGGCTTAGGGCCAAGTTGAGATGTGGGAAGGGAGAGCAGCATTGGCGGATCTGCCCCTGGCTTGCCTGGTTTGTGCTATCAGCCTTTCAGGTCCAAGCCAGCCGCTTGTTTCCCATGAGCCCTCCCTAAGTCACATCCTGTGGCAGAGGACTTAGCCGAGTTTCCGGTGATGTTGTCACCTCCACCCCAGTATCCCTGGCCCGAACCCTGACATCTACCAGTCACTTCCCCTCAGGGCCACAGGCCCTTAGCCCTGGTGGGGAGGAGGCAGGAGCCATCAGGGGCCCTTTGGAAGGCTGCCCAGCTGCTTAGGTCTGGGCCTCACAGAACCAAGTCTGGCAAAAGCCAGGAAGAAGGAGGAGGAATCAGTGATTTCCTACTCGCTTTAACTTGTTTTGGTTTTTTCTTTCTTTCTTTGTTTTGTTTTGTTTTTTGAGACAGGGGCTCCAATATGTAGCCCAGGCTGGCCTTGAACTCACTGTGTAGCCCAGGCTAGCCTCGAACACCCAGGAGCATCAACCTCCCAAGTGCTGGGGCTATAGGTGTGCACCACCACACCAACTGTTTAGCTAATTTGAGAGCGATGTCACCTGCTTTTGGTGGGTTGACTAAACTGGCAAGGTCCAGACATGTGGCCTGTCCTCAGTTAATGTCTATGACTGGCTTGCTGAGCAGGCCCCAAGAAAGTCTCTGAATCTGTGCCATTTAACTGTTAGGGAAACTGAGGCACTAAGTAGGAAAGTGAGCCATTGGCCACTGTGGTCTGGATCTCTGTGTTCCTCCCTGGAGCAGGGACAGGTGGAGCACATGGAAGGGAAGGGAAAACAGACTCCTGGGGTGCGAACTCTCAGCTGCTGGAAAATTCCCTGGGGGGGGGGATACAGGACAGAGGATGTCTGCGTGATACCCAGTCCCTGTCCGACTGTGGAAGTCCTGCTCCCCACCGCTTCACTGCCTCCTGTGATGATGTGCATCGTCTCCCTGACACTTTGCAGCACCGCTCTTAGGAGGTTGCAATTATTGGGCCCAAGTGACAGAAGAGGAAACAGGCTCAGAGTGGCGAAGTGACCTGCTGAAGAACACACAGCCAGGAAGCTTCTGAGTTTGGATTTAAAGCCAGATTGCTTGGCTCTCAAAGCCCAGGGTCATTCATTTACCATCATCCTACACTGTCCCCAACACCAGGCAAGCAGGTCAACCAGGGAAAAGCATCTACTGAGCAGTGTGGCTCCCATAAAGCAAGGGTGGGAAGGCCCATTGCTCTCTCAGGAAGCTTGAGGTCTCTTTGGTTTTAGTTTTTAAAATAGGGTCACATTATATAGTTCAGGCTGGCTTTGAACTCACAATGTACCCCAGGCTGGCCTGGAAATTGCAGCGACCCTCCTGCCTCAGCCTCCCAAGTGCTGGGATTACAGGCATGCCACTTGGCCTGGTTTAAGGTCTCTTTGGAACCTGCAAATAAAGACAAAAGTAAATGAAAAACAAATGATCGTCTGGGCGAGGTCCTCTGAAGGATGTTGTATGGCCTCATTTTACTGAGGGGGAAAAAAGCCTCAGAGAGGTAATACAACTTGCCCAGGGTAACACAGGTGGGGACTGAACTCAGGTTCGCCTGGGATCCGTGCTTTTTACTGAAGTTCGAGGCCCTGATCCTGAGCCTGTCCTCTCCTTCCCCATCCTAAGTCCCCATGCTGTCCCTGCTTGAGTCATTGACTGGGGAAGAGGGGCTAGGACAGGGAGGGGGAGAGAAACCAGAGCAGGGTCCTGTGGCCCTTAACTCCAGCTGCCCTAGTGGGAGGACTTGAAGGGCTCAGACTGAGCCGCGCGAGGAAGTCCGAGCCTGGGTGCGGGTCCAGGCTAGGCAGAGGCACCTGGAGGGATGAATGTGTTGTGTTCAGCACTCAGGTCTGCAGCACACGGCAGGCTGGGCTGGCTTCCAGCGCAGGCTGGGTAGGGTCTGTGGGACAGCCACTGCCAGCAGCTCTCCAGCCACACTCCCAACGGCCACTCAAGGCAGCACAAAGGGGGCTCTGAGCTCAGCACACTGAGCCCCATTCATTCTCCCAAGGATGACAGCAACTGCCCTGGCGCCCGCCAACAGCAGTCTGGGCCTAGTGCTGGCTGGCAAGGCATCTCTGCCCCAGCAATGTAGCTCTGGTAGCTAGGGCTCCCAGGTTCACACGCCATGCCTGTCCACTTGGGTTCACCTGGCCTCGGTCAGCGAGCCTCCTTCCTATGCACCCCATCTCAGCCCCAAGAGACCCCCATGTGCTGGCCAGGACGTCTCCCAGGGGCTGCTGAGACCCCATTTCATAGAAAAGGAAACTGAGGCCCAGAGAGGCAAAGTCTCTTGTGTGTGACACACAGCAAATTGGAAATTGGCCTGGCCAGGAAGCCAGTACTGGCTGATGCCACAGCCAGGGGAAGTTAGCCCAAGTCACACTGGAACTGTCCCCTTTGGACAGAAGCGGGGACTCACCCACAGCCTTCCAGGAGGAAGATCCCTGGCTCCCACCAGGCTACCGGATCCTCTCTGTTTCCTGACAACTCGGCACAGCAGCCAGGGGGTTTGGATGCCTGGTTGTCTGTCTGGTGTTTCCTCCTCTTTGACCTCAGTTTCCTCATCTGTGAAATGGGGACAAGTACCAGGATTTGCCTAATAGGTCTGTTATGTGGATCTAAATGATGGTCTGTGGGGGCTTCTGGCTCAGCAGGATGGTCGCGGTTGGGGACCCTTGCCTCTAAGTCCACGGCTCAGAAACCTTATCCTTTCACTCACATTTTGAGCCCGGGTCCATCCGGGCCTGTCTGTGAACAAGATTCTGCTGCCATGACCTCAGGGCTGTGTCCCATCCCCGAAGGGCCTTGGGGTCCTCTTCACCCTATCAGAACACTCAGCTGGAGCTGGGTGTGGTAGACCACACTTGTAAGCCCAGCATTCTGGGAGGCCGAGGCAGGAGGATGGCAAGTTCAAGCCCAGCCTGGACAACTTATGATTTAGCGAGATCTTATCTCAAAATAAATTTTAGAAAGGGGCTGGGGAAGATGTGACTCAGTGCAAAAGCCATGGGTTCAATCCCCAGGATGACAAAAATAAAAAATGCAATGGCTTATCTGGGCCCCTCCCCACCAGGACCACATCCAGCTGCCAGGCCTGGGGCGGTCATCTGTGTAGAAGTCAGCACCTTGGACTCTGCGTCCGGACAAGCAACTTCCTGTTCCCTCTGGCATGACTTGGGGGCCGCTATTAACATGGAGGATGCAGGAAGGGGCCATCTGAACATGAGCCCCTCTCTCACACCCTGGTTCCCAGCCCAAGGGCCAGGATAAGAGTTGCCAAACCTGGGCCCAGGGTGTGGCTCTGTGGTAGTGCTTGCGTGAGGCCCTGGTGCACACACACACACACGCCAACCATCTGCAGATTGACAGTGCACTTCACAATGTCCCCACTGTAGAAATTTGGAGACTGAGGCTTCAGAAGTGGAGATTATAATGTGTCAGCAGCACACACCTGGGTTGGAAGCCCCTACATCTTGTGGCTTCCACAGGTGTCTCAGACAACCAGTATATGCCAGGAGGCCACATTTCCTCCTCTCGGTTCTGCACACATGAGCACAAGTATGCATACACACACACACACAAAGCCAACACAAAGGAAGTTGTAAGGTGGAAGAACACTAGCTTGTGGGCTAGGGGATCAGGAAGGGCAAGATTTTTGTTTTGTTTTGTTTTTTGAAACAGGGTCTTGCTATGTCCTTCAGGCTGCCCACAAACTCATCGTGTAGCCCAGGCTGGCCTTGAACTCACAATGATCCTCCTGCCTCAGCCTCCTGAGTGCTGGGATTACAGGCATGCACTACCACAGCCAGTTTGGAAAGGCAAGTTGTAATCCAGTCTGTGTCACTGACTCACTGTGCAACCTAGGGAAAGCCCTCTGCTGCTCTGTGCCTCAGTTTCCCCATCTCTGTCTTATAGATGTGGTAGAACAAGTCATGGGGTATCTGCTAGCTTGGAAAGGAACAACCATGCTTCAGCAGGCATGGATTCTGGGCCAGGCTCTGCTTGGTGGACTGAACACAGGACAAACTGAGGCTTAGGAGGTGTTTCCTAGTCCAAGATCACATTGTGACTAATTGGCCTGCCAAGCGCTGAACTTGGGCCCGGTGGCCTAGAGCCCCAGGCCTACTCACAGCACTCTGCTCACCACAGCTGCCAGTCCATCTCCTGGGCACTGAGGCTTGGTATGAAGTGTCCTGTACATCGGCTTGTGCTCTCAGGAGCCAGACCCTCATCAGCAGCTGCCAGGTCTCCCGCGGCCCCGGCCCAGTGGGCACCAATCCTGGAGCCTGCGGTCTGTTCCCCAGCCCTCCCAGGTCCCGTGGGCTTGTGCTGTGCCCCCTGCCCCTGCAGCGGAGGCCAAGGAGGCGGCCCTCAGGGGCAGACAGGGAGGCCCCAGCCCCCGCCCCCTGCGGAGAGGGTGGGGGTGGGGCTGTGGGAGTTTCGCTGGTTTAAAAATACACAGAGGAAGCCAGTGAGGGCAAGAGAAAGGGGAACGGGTGGGGGAGGCATTGCAACCCCGATGTCCAGCTGCCCAGGGGCTTCACACTGCTCGCCAAGATGACGGAGGGGCCCAAGAAGTCCAGCAAAAAGTTCAGTGAGTGCAGCTGTCCCTGTCCGTCTATCTATCCACTTGGCTCTCCCTGCATCTGGTTCTTCACCGCTGTCTCCTTTCTGTTTCTCTTTCTGTCCGTTCCTGTCTTCCCCAGCGTCTTGACATGTCTACCGCTGTCCACACCCTGGCCAGGTCGCTCCTCTGTTTCCCAGCTGGCTCGGTGTCCAGCTCCCCGCCCCACTGTCTCTGTCTCTGCATATGTCTGTGCCCCGCCGCATCTCGGTCTCTGCTCTACAGCATCTCTGTCCCTCCGATCTCAACGCTGGGCAGGGGAGAACATTGCACGCCTCAGACCTAGGCTCACATGGATCTCAGGGAGAGCTCTAGGGAGTTACTAGAGCCAGGGCAGGAGGCAGGGGGCGATGCCGTGGGGTGCTGCTCCCCATTCCCATCCGCAGTGAGGCTGGAGGTCCTAAAAAAGCTCCAGGGTGAGCCACCGCCACCCCCTGCTGTGTTTCTTTCCCCAGTGGGGCCCCTACTGGCCTCAGCACACTGCTGTCCTCTGCTTCAATCTGACAGCACCAGGGTGTGTGTGTGCACATGTGTGTGTGTTCCTGCATCCCACAAGTGGAAATACTGAGGCCTGGGCTTGCCCGTGATCTCATGGACTAAGAAGTAGGTCTTAATCCCATCCCCAGACTTAGGGCCTCAGTTTCTCTTGTTATTCCCACTACTGTCCCCTCTGGATCCCTGGTGCCCAGGAGACAGAGCCCAAGGTGCTGAGAAGATGGGCAGTCAATGACCCCCTTCTGGCCCCTGGCGCAGTCTCTGTCCCATGCAGAGCCATCTAAGAACAGAGCACTGGCAGGCAGTATAGGGGGCCAAGACAGGCAGGGCTGGGGACGAAGCTGCAGGGGCCCACAGTTCCCAGCCATGGGCCTTCATCTGGTCTCAGCCACGGCCTCGCTGGATGACGTGGGCACGTCCCTCTCCTTCGCTGGGCCTCAGTTTCCACCCTTGTCACAGGGAGCGTCATACCTACATTCCAGCGTGGGTGTGAGGACCGAGGAGGCGGAGGATGCCAAGAAAGTGGAAAATGCCAGAGTTTTCCTTTTTACTTATCTGGAGGCCATAGGGAAATTGGATGGTGGTGGCCATGAGCGGGGACAGTCCCATGCTGAGGGCAGGAAGGAGTGACCTCACAGCTTCTGTGCCCTGCGGAAGTGAGGGGAAGATGGTATCACCTGAGCACTGCGGCTGAGCTAGGAACAGGGCACAGGAAGGAGAAGACCTCAGATGAGTGGGTGGGCAGCCCTTGGGCTGGCAACCACTTCCTGCTCCTTTCCCCCAACCCTCCACACAGAGGCTGGTGTGGACACTCCCTCCTGCCCTGCAGTTCATGTCAGTGGTTGTTCTTGTTTGTTTGTTTGTTTGTTTGTTCCGCTCACTGTGAAACTCAGGCTGGGCTCAAACTCATGGGGACCCTCCTGTGTCAGCCTCCCATGTGCTGGGATTCAGGATGCAGTGTAGTTTTTATTGTTATTATCATTGCTGCTGGGGTTGTCAATGATTGCTTTTCCTCCCCTTCCTGCTTTCCAGAGTTCTTCAAGTTCAAGGGCCTTGGGAGTCTCTCCAACCTCCCCCGGTCCTTCACTCTGAGACGGTCTTCAGCCCCAGTCGGTATCCGGTCCCCTCTGGAGCCTGACACCTTCGAAGCCACACAGGATGACATGGTGACAGTTCCCAAGAGCCCTCCAGCCTATGCCCGCTCCAGTGACATGTACAGTCATATGGGCACCATGCCTCGGCCCAACCTCAAGAAGGCTCGGGACAAACAGGCCACCCAGAAGGCCCAAGAGGTGGCCCCTGAGCCCCATCTGGTCCCTCGAGGTCTGCCTGACCCACAGGGCTCAGAGGCAGGCGAGGAGGAGGTGGAGGCTGGTGGCCTCCTGGAGGACATGCCGGCAGAGGGACCTGGCCCTTCCACGATGGAGGCGGACCCTATGAGAAAGCCTGAGGACCCCACAGCAGACACGGAGGGGGGCAGAGTTCCTCAGGATGCATGCTCAGAAGGGTAGGTGCTCCCTAGGGGCGGGGAGAGTGTCCCCAGCAAAAAGAAAAAATCTGCACATTAACCAAGTGCTTACTACAGCCAGGCACTGTGCTGACCCTGGCCCATAACATTCTCAGAGAAAACTAGCAAGGAGAGGCTGCTAGTTTCCAAATGACAGCTGCGAAACTGAACCGCAGAGAGGGGAAGTCACCTGTCCCCGTCCGGCTGCACATCCCTAGCTGCCCCAGGATCCTTCTCCTGCCACCCTCTCCCTTAATTCAGTGTCATTCAAGCGTGGAGGAGCGGAGATTGCATCAGCGGAGAGGGCCCGATAGGTCCTGGGGAGTTCTGAGGTTCCCCAAGCCTAGGCGTCTGAGAGCCTGAGAGCCTGGCTCCTCCGCCCAGGGACGCCGACTGCTACGCGGGAGAGGGGCGGGGAGGAGGGTGCGCTTAGGGGCGTGGCCTTTCCTCGACGGCGAACCGGAGGGAAAGTGGGCGGGGCGAGGGGCGGGGGCGAGGGTGGGAGGAGCGTGATCTGGGGCGGCCTCGGACGAGAAAGAGAAAGGGGCGGAGCGAGAGAGGATGCGGAGGAGCGGGCCTTTCCACTCAAGGAGTACGCGGTGGAGGGGGCCGGGCAGAAGTCGGGGAGGCGTGGCAGGGGCGTGACCTACAGGTTAAGCTCCGCCCCTGGAGTCCTGCTCTGAGCTCTAGTTTCGTAGTCTGAGAAAGGCTGCAGTCGCCGAGAACTGAGGAGGTGTCCGGCCTGCTGCTGGCGGCCACCGCGGGGAGCCATGACTACAGTAGGCAGAAGGTGCCCCACGCTGGGGCCCCCAAGGTGAGTGACCGAGCTGGGCCCGGGCAGGGCCAACGTGGGGCACGAGTGGCCTAAGGGGGAGTTCCACACCCAGGGAGCAACTGCCAAACCTGGGTGTGGGTCCTGCATCTGAGACTTGGTGTGTGTGTATGTGTGTGTGTGTGCACGCGTGCTACTGCAGACTGAACCCAGGGCCTTTCCGCTGAGCTGTGTCCCCAGCCCTTATTTAACTTTTTAATTTTGAGACAGGGTCTCACTAAATTGCCCAGGTGGGACTTGAACTTTCCATCCTCCTGCCTCAGCCTCCTAGAATGCTGAAATTACAGGCATGTGCCAGCCGCCATGCCTGGCCATCTGGACTTTTTTTTTTTTTTTTTTTTTGTGGGTACCGGGGGGACGACCTCAGGACCTCGCGCGCCAACAGGCACCCGTGCCGCTGAGCGATATCACCGGCCCCTTTTTCGTATGTGGGTTCCGGGAGTCGAACTCGGGCCTTTGCGCTTGCAAGGCAGGCGCTTACGCCGCTGAGCCATCTCACCGGCCCCATCTGGACTTTTCTAAGTCAGCTTTCTTCGGATGTAATTCTTTCCCCATCCCTGCCTCTGCTCAGGCTGGGCATCTGCTCATCTGTGCCTGAGGACAGTCCTAAGAGGGAGGGATTCTTAGCACCCCCATTTTGTGGATGAGGAAAGAAAAGTTTGCTTGCCAGTTGGACGCTGCAAGTGGCAGCCACAAGCAGGGCCATGCGCTGACACTTTGGCATTTGCTCCCCTCCAGCAGGGCCAGGGCCTGTGAGCAAAGGTCTGGGGAGCCTTGAGAACGCCAAGTCAAGACTCAACCCAAGCCTTCCTCCCCGTAGTCAGAAGCCTGCTGGTCCTGGCAGTGCCTTCTGCATCAGGCTTGGCCTGGTGCTGTCAGAGGAAGCGGACAGACACCCACCCACCCCCATCGCCTAAGTGTCCCGAGGTTCTGGGGAGCCAGCCAGACTAAACATTGTCCCTGAGACCTAGCATCCCACTGCCCTCCGAATGCTGCTCGCATTTCCCCCAGGAGTCCCTGAACGTTGGTCTGGGGCTGGGACACCAGGGGAGCCCCCTTCCCTTGTGACCACTCTGGCCCTGCCCGTGCCTGGCATCTGCTCCCCAGTACCCACAAAGGCCTGTGAGGGCCTTGGGGGGGTGAGAATTGCCAGAAAACAGGATGGGCCCCGCTGCCCGAGTCTCCAGAGAGGGATATACTCACTCCAGTGGCACGCAGGGTGTCTGTCCCCAGCCCCTGGGAGTCATGGTACACCTGGAGCAGGAGGAAGGAAGGGGAAGAGGTGAGGCTGCAGGAGTTTCCTGGTGCTCTGTTCTCCGCTGAGATCCTCAGAGGAGGAGGAAGGAGGAAGGAGGGGCCCGTCCAGCTGCTGCCCAGCACCTGAGGACCCAGGGCTCTTGTGGGGAGAGCCTTGGAGCCCTCTCAGCTCCTAACACAGAGGAGGAGGGGAACCCTGGATCTGGATGGAGCTCCTGACATGGCTCACCCCACCCCCACAGCAGTCGTCAAGCCAGGGTCCCCAGAGAGAGTCCTGATGTGGCTGACAGTGGGTGACACAGCCTTGATTGGGCCTGAAGAGTGGGCACCTCTTTTGCTCCATTTTGTCAGTAAGGACTGAGGCTTAGAGAGGGAAAGGACTCTCCTGAGGTCACAGATCAAGCAGCGGTCCTAGATTTGTCCCAGGCCTGACCAACACCCAAGGCCAAGATCTTAAACTACGGGTCATCTTTCCGCTCCTGTAAATAAAAACCTCAAAGCTTAATGTACCATTATTTTAAGTGACTTTCCATAACACCCTGGGAAGGAGGTTACAGGAGCCCATTTTACAGATGCTGACATTGAAGAGGTTGATAACAAGATGCGGCTGGGCATGGTGGTGCACGCCTGTAATCCCAGCCCTCTGGGAGGCTGTGGCAGAAGGAGTGCTGTGAGTTCAAGGCCAGCCTGGGCTACAAAGTGAGTTCAAGGCCAGCCTGGACTACATAGCAGATCCTGTCTCAAAAGCAAACAAACAAACAAAGCAAAGAAACCAAAACAGATAACATGCTGGGGATCTCAGTTAGTGCGTTTAGCATTTCACTCATGTTTATATTTACTGAGGTTCACCCATGCCACTAGCCTCTGGGGAGACAGCATCGAGCTTGGCAGACCCTCACCCTGGAACCCCGATGCCAGTGCAGGGAAGAGAGATGGTAAAGCAGAGAGATGAGTTTCTTCTAGACAACTAGAAGAAAAAAGAGCACCAAGAAAATGTAAAATCAAGTGAGGGAATCGGTTTTGGGGGAAATGGCTGGAGGAAGCAATTTAGGAAGATTAGTCAGGAAGAAAGTCTCTGTGTGGAAGTGATGTTCGAACAAAAGAATGAGGGACAAAGCCTCTTCCTGTCTGAGGAAGCACCTGTCAAGTTTTGGGAAGAGCATGTGCAAAGGTCCTGAGGTAGGAAAGTCCTCAGCATGTTTGAGGAACAAAGAGCAGAGCCCAGAGTAACTAGAGCAGAGCAGGATGGGGGAGATGGGGAGAGGAGAGAGCAGAAATAAGAGAGAAAATGGTTTTAGATAAACCAGCAAGGACTTGGTCTCGGCTCGGTGACATGGGAGCCACAGCTGGCTTCGGGCTGGAGGGCCCCACTATGAAGTGCTCTCCGAGGCTCTCTCCCTTTAGAAGAATCTTAAAACCATTCTGCTTTGTTTGGTATGGCATCGCCCAAGTGTCCTTTGCCTCCCACCTATTCACTCGGGCCTCCAATCCCAGGGGAACGGTTTGGAGCAGAGCTGGGGCACCCTGTGTTACCCCTGCCCAGCCCTGGTGCCAGGCACCGAGAAGCGGCCACGGCCACCGCCCCCCCCCCATTTCCTTTAGGAATGTTGATTCTGGTCCAAGCATTCCCAGCTCTCCCCAGAGTCCCACGACCCTCTCTCGGCCTGTGGGTGACGTCAGCAGCTGGGCATCTGGTAGTGATTACCCACCGGGGAGGGGGCGCTGGGCCCGGGTGCTGCAGCCTCCTTGGGCTCGCGAGGCCCGTCCATGTCATTTGAAGGGCCCCAGCTGCTCCTGCGTCTCATTTCCTGTGGAGACTTTCTCACAGTCCCCGAGACGCTGGCCGCCTTGGGCTGTGGGAACCTGGCTGCCTGGGGAAGGATGGGCCGCCCCCACCCCCACAATTATGTCCCCCCAACCCTCAGGGGGCCCTGTCTGTGGGCTGCTGGACCCAAGAGGCGTGGGGCTCAGGGCTCACACACTCAGCAGCTCATACACCCAGGGAGGGAGCCCTTCCCTTCTCTGAGCCTCAGTTTCCTCATTTGTACACTGAGGACCCGGACAGCACCTGCTTCACCAGACAGATGGCAGGTACGGTGTTTCTCCTGGGCTTGGACCCAGGAAGGGCCAGGAACAGAGCTGCTTGTGCAGAGGAAGCTGAGGGCCATGGAGGGGGGAAGGGCTCCTGCCCAGCTTTTGTTTTTTGTGTGTTTGAGACAGGGTCTCACTACATAGTTCAGGCTGGCCTTGAACTCACTGTGTAGCCCAGGTTGGCCTTGAACTTTCAGCGATCCTCCTGCTTCAGCCTCCTAAGTCCAGGGATTACAGGTGTGCGCCACTGTGCCCAGCCTGCCTGGTTGAAATACTATTTTTTTCACCCTCTGCTCCCCAGCTTCTCCTGTTTCCACCTAGCAGCTGCTCCCAATTTCCAGGGGAGCCCACCCCACTGAGGAACGGAGCAGAGAGCTTGAGCTCTGGCCAAGCTGTTTGCTCGGAGCAGCTGTTCACCCTGGGTCAAGCTCCAAGCCTCAGGCCGCTGTGCTGTAAAGTGGGGCTTCCAGGTCACAGACACACAGCCAGCACTCATCAAGTGCCTGCCCTGGCACATGCCTGTAACCCCTGCACTTGGGAGGCTGAGGCAGGATGATCACCACGAGTTTGAGGCCAGCTTGGGCTACATAGTGAGATCAAGGCCAGTCTAAACAATATGGCAAGACCCTGTCTCAAAAAAAAAAAAAAAAAAAAAAAAAAAAAAGAGGGCTGGTGAGATAGTTCAGCGGCATAAGCATCTGCCTGGCAAGTGCGAGGTCCTGAGTTCGACCCCCGGTACCCACAAAAAAAAAAAAAAAGAAAGAAAGAAAGAAAGAAAAAGAAAACTGAAAAAGAAACAAGTGCCTGCCCCTTTGCTCTTCTGCACTTTTTTTTTTTTTTTTTTTTTCAGGATTTGGAGGTGGATTTATTTATGTCGACAGGCACTAATCGGGATCATTCCCAGAATATCAGGCCCCGATCTCTGACGGTCTAGAGTGCACTGGTTTTTATTTTGTTTTTGTTTTTAGTTTTTTGGGACAGGGTCTCACTCTGTAGCCCAGGCTGGCCTTGAAGTTACAGCACTCCTCCTGCCTCAGCCTCCTGAGTGCTGGGATTACAGGAATGTACCACCAAGTCCAGCCTGCGGTGGGTTTTGAGTGTCATTAGCAGCCCTGGGCCTAACACCCTCAGCTGTCCCTTGGGACAGTGGCACAATCTGCCCTCCCCGCAGGCTCTCCTCCAGCCAGGTGGGGAAGGAGCAGGGACCCATCTGGCCCCCTGGTGGCCCATCCTTGAGGGGTGTACAGGGCAGGGGCTAAAGCCAGGAGCCATCCCAGCAGGGAATGCCACCCACAGCCCCAGGGCTGGAGTCCGGGGAGGGAGAGACAGGGCTTCCCAGCTGCTCTGCCCAAGGCCTGTCACTTCTCTGACAGGGTGAGTAGAGGTTGGGGTGGGGTGACCCCAACCACCCGGGAGCATGGTGTGGGAGTCCCCGGGCTGGGTGTGCCGGGTCCTTGGGTGAGGAAGTTGGGCCTCAGAAGAGGAAGCAGGAAGCAGGTGACAGGGACTGGGGCCAAGTAACCAGGCCCTGAGCCCTGGAGGATGGAACTGGGGACAGAGAGAGGGCAGACAAAGCTCTGCAGAGGGCAAAGGACAGCCAGGGTGATGCAGGAAGACACTGCCTGGAGCCCTTTCTCCTCCAGGCCCAGGCCAGAACTCCTGAAGTTCACTGAAATTCAGATTTAAACATGCGCTGAGGAAATAAAGGATAATGGGCTTTAATTACTCATTAATGCAATTAATTAAGGTAATATATGCAATAAGTGGTATCAGTTATCAGAACAAATCAGTTCATACAGGCAATGAAAGGGGTTGGTTATTTAAATAATTAATGTGGCTGATTAATGGGCCTGATTTGGCTCCGTTGTCACTATTACTTATTAATTGATTTTGCCATTAATATTAGAGGGAAAATGTCCTTAATCTATAAAATAAGGAATTAATTAATTAATGGAACTGAGGTTTTTACAAGTGGATGCTTGGATTTCTGGGTTGGATTGTCAGAATGAGGGGGAGCATGTTCTGGAAATCTCCAAGCAAAGTGAGAGCTGAAGGTTGAATAGGAATGACCTGGGGGGGCCGGTGATATAGCTCAGCGGCAAGAGCACCTGCCTGGCAAGCGCGAGGTCCTGAGTTCAGTTCTCAGTACCCACATAATGAAAAAAAAAGGAATGGTCTGGGGAAGGGGAGATGATGGGACACCAGAGGGAATGTCATGTGCAAAGGCCCTGAGGCCGCAGGGAGTGGCACTCCATGGAGGAAGTTTCAGGAGACTGGTGATGTGACACCAGGAAGGGTGACAGAAAAGAGGTGGGCCAAGACAAGAGGACTGGACTTTGTCCTTGGGGAAGCAGGGGCTGCCCAGATATTCATTCACCTTAAGAATATTGGGATGGAAGCCGGGTGCAGTAGCACCTGCCTGTAGTTCCGGCACTGTAGAGAAGGTCACACTTCAGAGGGGTGGCCAGAGAAGGGCTCCATAGAAGGACTTCCAGTGAAGACCGAAGGAAGCAGGGAGGGAACTCTGGGGACCTCTGGAAGGAAAGGGCTTCGGCAGAGGTGACAGAAGGTGCAAAGGCCCTGGGGTCTCTGGTGCTGGGGGACAGAGGTCAGTAAGACGCTTCCGGGTAAAGGGTGTAATCAGGCATAGATGGTGAGGAGCAGTCTGCGGGCTGTGAGGGTACCCTAGGCTCTCATTTGGCATGACATGGGGGCCACAGCTGGCGTGGGAGCAAAGGACAGCAGTGACTGACTTCCATTTAAAAGGACTGTGGCAGCCACTGGCGAGTGGGGCGTGGGGCCACAGGTGGGGGTGGGGCAGGTGGCCACAGTCCAGGCAAGCGATGGCAGCCAATATAAGTGGCCAAGGTCACATGCGTCTCGGAAATCCCAGCATGCTCTGGAGGGTTGGGGAGGTGAAGGCTGTTGAGTGTCCCAGTGTCCTCAGTTTCCTGCCTGGGCCGCTGTCCTGATCGCTCTACTGGCTCCAGCCATCCCACCAGAGCTGATCTCTGGGGCAGGCACCCCATTGCCAGGGCTCTGTGCCCACCCCAGGGCCTGAGGGGAAGTGGACAGGAAGTGGGAGGAAGCACTGGGAGATCCCAGTGTCCTGGCTCCTCTGTTCCCAGCAGCAGGCAGATTTCCGGGCCTGAATGGCCGGAAAGGCTGGGATGGGACACCTCACCCGGGAAGGGAGGGGAGCCCCACTGCCCCTCACCCCACAGCCGCCGGACAGACGGACGGACCCAAGGCTTAGGAAGCTACTGCTGCAGAGAGCAGCTTGAGGGACAGTTGCTAGAGGTCAGGAAGGACTTCCCGGAGGCCTTGTCAGCAACAAGGGGCCCCAGAATGTCAAGACCAACATCTTCTTAATGAGGAGCCCCTGGCCTCAGGATCTGGGGATCCTATAATATTTATTTTTTAGCTCAGCTTTATTTTGTTTTTGATTTGGTTTTGTTTTGGCTTGGTCTGGTATTTTGGTTTTTTTTGAGATAGAGTCTCACTACATAGTTCAGACTGGCCTTGAATTCACTATGTAGCCCAGGCTGGCCTCAAACTCACAGTGATCCTCCTGCCTCAGCCTCCCAAGTGCTGGGCTTATGCCCAGTTTAGGATCTTGCAAATATTTCCCTAGTGTCCAGCCTTCCCTCACCACTTTTCAGGCTAAGATGACAAACACGATGCTCATGGTTACCAGGGGCTGTGAGGGGTCATGCATCCCTTTAAGCTCCTGAGCTCCTGGAGTGTGCGAGGTGCTCTGTTGGGGACCAGTGGCTTGAGAGTGACAGAGATAAAGCCCACATCCTGGTGGCAGCGTCCGATACTGTCCAGTTAAATAAATGTGGAGCGGTCATTTCAGGCAGGGATTAGAAACTGAGGAAAGTGAAGTGAGGCTGAGGAGAGTGTGAAAGAGGAGAGGTGTTCTAGGTGGGTGGTCCGGGAAGGCTTCTTGGAGGAGGTGACTTTAAGCAGAACCCTGAATAAAAGGGAGTGAAGGGCAGGCCACATGATGATCTGAGAAGGAACGTTCTAAGCCTGGCATTCTGAGCAAGTGCAAAGGGACTGTGGCAAAAATGAGCAGGCAAGGAGGCTGATGTGGCTGGGGCAGAAGAGTCTGGGAGATGTGTTGGAGGGGTGGTGAGACATAGGTGGTCAGAGGCCACCAGCCCTCGTAGGACTTACAGGCTGGGGAGCGTACGGCCTGGCCTATGCCTGTATTCTAGCTTAAGAAAGGCACCCTTTTATTTGGATGATAATTACACGGCCATGGAGGGGAAGATAAATTTTGTTCTTCAAGAGATGGGAGGGCTGGATGTGTGGCTCGGTGGTAGAGCATTTGCCCAGAGTGTATGAGGCCCTGGGTTCATCCCCAGCACCACACACATACACACAAAAAAGAATTTTAACCAGGCATGGTGGCTTGTACCTATGTAGTTGGGAGCTACTTGGGAGGCTGAGGCAGGAGAATCTCTTGAGCCTGGGAGTTTGAGGCCAGCCTGGGCAACACAGCAAGATCCCTAGAGAGAGAAAGAGAGAGAGGGAGGGAGGGAGAGGTGGGAGCCCTCCCTGGAGGGTTAGGAGTGGTGTACGTGCATGTGGTGCGCACCACGAAGGGCTTCAGTTGTGACCTTAGGTGCTGCCTGGAGGCGGAAGGGAAGCAACAGAGATGAGAAGACCTGGGGCACTGGCCAGGAGGCTCCTGTGTGCTCCAGGGAGGTATTTGGGCAGGGCAGGTGGCACCTGAGAGGAGTGGTCAGGATCCATCCAGAAGCAGAGCCCCAGGTTTCTGGCCAGGCTGGGTGTGGCTGGCGTCAGGCAAAGGTTTTGGCCACAGCAGCAGGAGGATGCAGCAAAAGATGACGGCAACATCAGCTGAGATGGGAAGATGCATGGGGACAGATGTGATGAGTCCAGGATGTCTTCAGACATCCGAGGGAGCCATCTGGGTCTTGCGACTGGTGTGGCAGGGCCAGGGCCAGGGATGGTGCTTAGGGCATGGCTGGGGGATGTGGCTCTTGGCGGCCCTCATGGGAGGGATATGTGTTCCACACCCGGGAGAAACAGCCACCTTAGGCCTCCGCAGGCTCCACTGGGAAAGCGGGGGCATCATCCGGTGCCTGCTGGGTGTGGGCCAGAGGAGATAAGGCCATGCCCACAAGGCGTCCAGCACTTGAAGTCAAGGCCCAGGAGCAGGAGCAGCAAACCCGGGGACCATGGAGTCCCAGTGATTCAGAACCCAGGCCCATGTTACACATGCGACATTTATGACTCCTGGAGACAGCTCCATTAGGCAGGTGTTGGCCTTGTTTCCGATTTACCAAAACCCAGGCTCAGAGAGGTGGTGGCACTTGCTCAGGGCTACACAGCCAGGCCAGTAGACTGCAGTGAGTGCCATGGCTTTAGGGGCCCCTCCTGCCTTCAGGACGAGCCCTCTGGGCACTGAGCACCAGCTGCTCAGTGGTAGACAGAGGCCAGGATGGGGCCTGCACAGGGCTGGGGACACTCACCTGTCTTCTTTCCTTGCAGGGGTTCAGGAGAGCTGGAGGCTGCCGGGGACTACGTGAAGGTAGGAGGGCTGGGCGTGGCTTGGGAGACAGTGCTCAGAGCCTGTGCTGCCAGGGCTTGGCCACTTTCAGGGAGGCTCGATCTGGGTTCACCCTCAGCAGCTTCTTCCCTCGCCAGCCCCAAACTCAGCCTCCCATGGAGTGGCACCTGTCCCCACCCACCTGCTACCGGCTGGGACCCCGGGGTGTCTCCTTGAGGCAGCACTCCAGTCCCAGCCAGTTTTGTTTTGTGGTACTGGGAAGCAAACCTGGGGCCTTCCCACTGAGCTACACACCCAGCCCTTTATTTATTTTTGATTTCAACAGGAGTTCTCAGTAAGTTGCCCAGGCTGGGCTCAAACTTTCGATCCTCCTGCCTCAGCCTCCCAGAGTGCTGGGATTACAGTGCTGGGATCATGACACCCAGCTCCACCCAGTTTTTGAGCCTCTATCATGTGCTGGAGTGGGGAGCGTGCAGCAATAAGGGATGACTGGGACCTTTATCAGGGACAATGGGCACAGCTCAGACCCATCTCAGACTTACTTTGTTCTAGGCACTGGGAACCTTGCAAATGCTGTTTTGAAATAAGCATATAATGATGACAATGCTAAATGACATTTCGTATGCCAACTGTGTGGGCCCTGTGCCGGCTACATGATCGAAGTCAGACTTCTTCCCTCAGCAGGGGCAGTGAGGGCCTCTGTGTGCCCACTCACAGCCACACAGCTCCCATAGGGCAGAGCTGGGCTTGCAGATGCCAAGGCTCAAGGCAATGTCCTGGGCCTTGCACCACCCTGGGCTGGCCTGGAGCTGATTCTGGGCACACTGCAGAGGGCAGGGGCAGGCACTGAGCCCTGTGCTCAGAAGGCTCCCAGCCCAGGCGGGTACTGTGGCAGAAACACACAATGGCTTGGGCAATGCATTCGATGCGAGCCTTGGTCCTGGGTGTGAACTTCACCTCTGAGCTTGGCATTTGCTCACGTGAAGTGGGGTTACAGTGGTGTCTCCAGTCTGCCCCCACTGTCCCCAGCAAGCTCTGGTAGGGGGATGGGGAGGAGGAACCCAGGAAGGCTTTCCAGAGGAGGAAGCATGGAAACCAGGCCTCTGTGGTTGGCCAGCAACGTTCACTGTCATCTGTCCTTGAATGGAAAGCTAGTGAGGGGCAGAGGGGCAGAATGGGCTGGAGGGGGTCCAGGCCCAGTGAGTCAGAGGGCAGGTGAGGAGTGCATGGAAGCCAGGCACTAGTTCCTCTTCTGGACCTATAGACCACACGGGAGGGACCGAAGCCAGTGGGCAGGACACGTGGCCACGTGTCCCCACGCCACAAATCTTAGCTGCCATGCAAGGTAGTGAGATCCCTGAGGATTGTCAGCTTTTTATTTTTCTTTTGGTTTATGGAGCTAAATCTGTAGATTTTTTAAATTATAAAAGAAATAACACCTGCTCACTGGAACCCCCCAAAGGCTAAAATCAAAGTAATGTTAGTTTTATTTTTTGAGCCACCACCAAGGATTGGAATCTATAGTCAGTTTCCAAAACTCCACCCTGCCCTGAGGTGCTCATCTTCAAAGAGTTGGCTTTCTGAACTCCAGGGTTCCCAAACTGTGACGGGAAGCCTTTGGTTCTAAAATTACAAGACCGCAGAGTCGCAGGCTCCAGGCTCGGAGCTTTAGGTACATTTATAGGAAATAAACACCAGGGTCCAGAGAGGTGGACCCAGCTGACAGAGTCCGAAGGGCCTGGATGCCAGGCCTCTGAAGAGCCTATCTGCTTAGGACGAGAACTCCAGACTTGGAGACCCTAAGCTGGAGAGCAATAGCAGGCACTTGCTCAGCGCTTACTTTTTATTTATTTATTTATTTATTTATTTATTTACTTATTTATTTTGGACACAAGGTCTCACTATGTAGTTCAGGCTGGCCTTGAACTCACTAAGTAGTCCAGGCTGGCCCTAAACTCTTAGCAGTTCTCCTGCTTCAGCCTCCTGAGTGCTGGGACCACACCTCACTGAGCACTTACTTTGTGCCTGGCAACTTCCATGCAGGCTCTCAGCCAACACTCAGAGTTCCCCGAGGTCACACATGTTGTCTTAGTTACTTTTCTCTTTTTGCTGAGACAAAATATCCAACGCCCAAAATTAAGGAAGGAAAGGTTTATTTGGCTCACAGTTTGTGGAGGTTTCAGTCCATAACCAGCTGGCTGCAAGGCAGGGTGGCATGGCAGAGGGGCAACAGTTCATGGCAGCAGAAAACAGCAATAGCAACAAGAGCAAAAAGGGAGGAGAGAGCAAGCCTCTTTCCCTCCCTTATATTGTATGCAGGCTGCCCACCCTAGGGTGGGGGCAGCACTCACACCCCTAATCTCAGCATTAGACCATGAGTCAATCACAAACTCTAGAAACCCACCCTCATGACTGCATGAGGCTTTGGGGGGACATCTAGACACAAACCATAACACAGGTATTAGGTGTGTGTTCCAGATGCTTCTCCAAACGAGCAGATCAAGCTCCCAGAGAAAGGGGGTGAACCGAGAGTTAGGGGAGAGACAAGGTGAACCCAGTTGCCACTCTGACCATTGGGCTTCCCTGGCGCTCTGGACCCAAGTCAGTCAGGCGGATGCGACTCCGAATCAGAGATGAGAAAACTCGAGTCTCCGGGAGATTTCCCGAGGCCACAAAGGATTGGGTCCAAAACATACAGCGATTTTTTTCTTTCCAGCTTTAGATATGATTTCATTCAAAGTCCCTGCCCGCTTCGGGTCCCAGAGGAGAGCGGGGAGCTGGGGAGTCCGGAGCCCCCCATCACCAGCCCACCCATCCCTCCTGCACCCCACGGCCCCCCTGACAGCGCCCTCAGCGGGCCCTCAACCCCGCAGCCCCCGGCTCCCGGCGGCCCGAACGAGTGCGGGACCCGAGCGAGGGGGGCGTGGGGCTCGGAGTGGGGGGCGGAGGGAGGAACAATGGCCCCCTCCCCTCCCCGCCAGCCGGAGGGTGGGGTCTCCCCGCCCCGCCTCCCCGCTCCTCCCCCGCCCAGGCGATGAGGTAATCGCGCCGCCGAGAGGCAGCGCAGCCGGTGCCCAGCCGGTCGGTCCCGCGCCCCTGCCCGGCGCCGCCGCCCCCTGCCCGCTCACCGCCCGCTCACCGCCGGCCGCACCATGGCCGAGCGCTGCAGCCTGTGGAGCGCGCTGTCCGCCGCCGCCTGCTGCTTCTACCGCGGCTCCTTCGTGCAGGTGCAGGTGAGGCGGCCCGACCCTGCCCGGCTCGGGGACCGGGACGCCCGCCGCTGCGCCCGGGTCCGGGAGCCGCAGCCCCGCTCCGCAGGCCGAGGTCGGGCAGGGCTGCGGCGGCGGCGGGAGGGGGCGGGGTCGCCGGCCTCACCTCGGGGCGCCCCGCGGGGTGCGGGTGCAGGCGCTCCGCGACTCCGGGCTGCGGGCGCCGCGGGTGCTGTCACCCCCGCGGGAGGAGCGCGGCCGGGCTCGGGCTCCGGGAGGGTCGTGCGTCCTCCAGCCGTCACCGGGCTCCCGCGGCTGACCCCCGCCACCTGGCTCCCCATTGTACCGGGGCACCAGGCTGGGGTCTAAAGTGGAGGGCAAGACGCCGGGGGCTGCTGCGGGTGCCTAGGCTGGGGCCAGCGCGCCCGCCACCCTCCTGCCCCCGAAGTGGCTCGGTCGTGCTCGGGGCGCGGGTCTCCAGACCAACTGGCGGGCAGCGCAGGAGCGACCGCGGCGGCGAGAGGGTTAAACGGAAGGGGGTGGAGGGGAGGACCTGGACCCCGCCTCTCTGCGGAGCATCCTCGGGGACGCCTCAGCCCGTGGTCGGGAGACCTGCGGGAGGCCGAGGGGGCGGCCGGGCGCGGGCTGGTGGGAAGGTGTTAAGACCCTGATCCGGGGTCTCCGCGCTCTGCCTCACGCGCCCCCCAGGAGACGCCGGGCGCGTCACCCCCGTGCTGCCCCGGGCTCACACACGCTCCGAGCCCGCCTGAATGACGGCCGCGCCGCCTGGAGCGCAGCATCCGCGCCGGCCAATCAGGCGCACGCAGGTCGGGAGCGGTGAGATCATCTCTAGCCAATAGCAGCGCGCCGAGCGCAGGGATGCTGCATTCGCACACCCCCTCCCAACTCTTAGGAGCTGGGGACCCCCAGTTCGGGGTGAGGAGGAGGCCACAAGTCCCCTAGGGGTGCCCACCCTCAGGCGTGTGGTGGACCAAGTCGATCCCTCCCAAACTGCGACCACTAGTGAGGGCTGGAGAGAGGAGCCCCGTGTGCCGGCTCCCTTTGGACCATTAGGCTACCCAGGCCCAGAGAGGGGGAGTGACTAGTTGAAGGTCACGCAGTGGCAGTGTCTTGGGGCCAGGTTTTCTAGCACGCAGCTTCCTCTCCCTCTGTGCCCTCTTGTTCCCCCAGCCCCGGCTGTGGAACTGGGGGAGTCCAGGTGGACGCTCTTTATCAAGGAGGACCCGGGAAGACTGGGTGCTGGTTTCCCTTCACCCTGCACCTCCTGCCTTCCTCTCTGCGGTCTGGCATTTGGTGTGGTATGAGGGAGGCCTAGGCCTGCATGAGTCCTTGAGCTTGAGAGGGAGGGCATCAGGGACCCTCAAGAATAGGGACCTTTGGAGAAGTTTGAGGATTCATAAAGGCTGAATCTCAGCTCAGCCCTGGACCTCTCTGCCCTTCCCCGGGTACCAGGTTCTTCTGGGCACCTGTGTGAGCCACCCACGCCACCATCTGCCCCAGAACCCTGCAGGCTCCTCAAAGGCCACATTTTCATGGGTGCACCACCAAACTGCTCCCATCAGCCTTGCCACTGCAACAGTGTCCCATTGTTCTCCCAGGACCTTAACCTGGACCCTGGCCACTTCCCACACCTCATTAACAGCCATCGAAACGCCTTCCTCTCCCTCTCCCCGCTCCGCTTCCCACTCTGCCATTGCCCAAGATGCCAGGCACTCTCTGCAACCTTCAAACCTGTCCCAGCCCTGGGCCATTCTGCTGTGGCTCTACCGTGGCTTCCAGGTGACCCTCAGCCCCCTAGGGCAGGCTTGAAGCCCAGCCACTCCTGCCCTTGCCACCCACAGCCCCAGCCCTTGGCTCTGCCCGCAGGGTTCCAGTTTTACCACTCTAATCCCTGCCTGAGCTTCTTTTGCTAGGCTCCTCCAGGGTGCCACCATCTTCTCTGGGAAGGCACCCGACTCTGCCCCCATGGATGGGGGACTCACCGTGCACCTCTGAACATTCAGAAGACCTAGGATTGATTGTGTGTACTCGGATGGGCTCTCCAGGGGCAGAGGACCATCCTGGTCACCTTAGGGCCTCAGCAGCCACACAGCACCCGAGTGAAAGCATGGGATCAGAGGTTCTAGCTGCCCCTGAGCTGGGGATCGTGGTGTTGGTCAGGGAGCCCCAGGTGCTGTGGGAACAGAGGGCCCAGGAGGGGATCCGAGGGCCTGGGAAGCTCTGAGGAGCCAAGGAGTGGGTGCAGGACCCTGGTGCTCTGGGGAGCAGAAGGTGCGGGGTGAGGCTCCCCTGTGCTGCTTCTCTCGCTGGGCCAGCCCTGGGGTCTGCCTGTCCTGGAGCAGCCATCTTTGGGGGCTGGAGTTGGGGGAAGGCAGGGATGTTCCGTGTCCTCACAGTGACAGGATGCCTGTGGGGACACAGGGTGTCTGTGAGGACAGAGCTGCAGTACTCTGCAGTGCTGACCCTCCCACCCTGGCCAGCCAGTGAGGCAGGCTCTGTCCTATACCCCTCTTACTGAGGAGGAAGTGGAGGCCCAGCAATTCACATGGCCCACAAGGGCTGGGCTGCGCTGGGCTCTGAAGTAGGGTGTACCTGAGAGCAGGGGCTCCCTTCCTCCTGGCCTCAGGGCTCCTGGGGTTGGATGACCTGTGATGTCTGACCTCTGGGAACCTGGAGTGTCCTTGGACAGGTGGAAGAGCAGCACCCTGGGGGTTATCTCAAGAGTGGCCTTGGGCTTCCTTGCTGGGCCGCAGTTTCCCCATCTGTTAAGGATTACTTGAGAGGCAAGGAGTAGGGACCTTGAGAATTGCAAATTAAGATGTCCCCAGGGTCCCTTGTCCTTGTGAATGGCTGCTTTCCCATCCTTCTCTGTACAATTAATTCACCATCTCAGGATGTGTCCCTGTCCATCCAGCTCTGTGCTGGTCTTTGTCTTGGCCTGTGGTGCCTGCTGCCTCCCCTCCCACATACACCTGTGGAAATCCCCTCTCCCCCCACTTCAAGATCAGTTTGGTGTCCCTGGTGTCTAAGGCCAGCTGGCCATCTCCTCCAGGAAGCCTCCACACCACCCAGACGGAGTGGCCTGCCTAAGAGCCACAGGCTCTCTGCCGCTGTCCAGTGCCGTGGTGCTGACTGCAGGCGGCTCAGGCTGCATGTGCCTTGCGTCTTCCTCGAACGCTTCCTTGTGGACACAGCCTGGTTTGTTTATCACCACGTCCATCCCCCCCACCAGCACCTAGTGCAGGATGAGGAATGCGTCGGGCATGGTTTAGTGGCATTAATGGAAATTGCCTTGCCCTAGCTGGGTCCCATACCCGTGAGTGATGGTCCCAGCATCCCGGGAGAGGAGGGGTCCACGGGGGGAGTGGGAGTTCGGGAGGGAAGGAAGAGTGGCTTTGAGTTGGAAGCCAACTCTTACCTCTCCCACCCAGTTCTCCAAGGAGAAGTACATCCTGGACTCCTCGCCAGACAAACTGCACAAGGAGCTGGAGGAAGAGCTGAAACTCAGCAGCACGGATCTCCGCAGCCATGCCTGGTACCATGGCCGCATCCCCCGTGAGGTGAGCATGCCTGCAGCCCATGCCATGGCTCCCCAGGCCCTGGCTTCAGCCAGCAGAGGGGCTCTGACAGTGGCTGGGGAGACTGAATCCGAATGGACTGGGTTGAGGTCCGGACTGGGCTGACTTCTTCGCTCTGAGCCTCAGTGTCCAGTCTGTGAGGTGAAGGAGACTCAGTACGTACCCCAGGATTGTGGGGAAATGAAGTGACAGAAGCCAGGGAAAGTGCTTAAGCCCATGTCTGGCTCGCGTGTGCTGGATGAACGCTGGCTTTGCTGCTTCTACTTCCACCAACACCAGCCTGAGCCTGTCCGTCCATTCACACTGTACTTTGGAGCCAGGCCAGAGCCTCTGGCTTGGTATCTGGGTTGTTGTGTCCCTGGACCCAGGCTTAGATGGCAGATGTCTATGTCTACTGCCCCCCGCGTCCTGGGTCTGGTTGTGGTGTCCCCTGCTGCCCCCTAGTCCCCATGTCCCCGCCCCTGGGTCTGGGTCTCTTCTGTCCCCACCATGCCCATCTGTACCTCCTGCAGGTCTCAGAGACCCTGGTGCAGCGCAATGGTGACTTCCTCATCCGGGACTCGCTCACCAGCCTGGGTGACTATGTGCTCACATGCCGCTGGCGCAACCAGGCCTTGCACTTCAAGATCAACAAGGTGGTGGTCAAGGCGGGCGAGAGCTACACCCACATCCAGTATCTGTTTGAGCAGGAGAGCTTTGACCACGTGCCCGCCCTGGTGCGGTACCATGTGGGCAGCCGCAAGGCCGTGTCGGAGCAGAGTGGCGCCATCATCTATTGCCCGGTCAACCGCACCTTCCCGCTGCGCTACCTCGAGGCCAGCTATGGCCTGGGCCCAGCCGGTGGCAAGGCTGCCAGCCCCGCCAGCCCCTCAGGGGCCAAGGGCAGCCACATGAAACGGCGCAGTGTCACCATGACAGATGGGCTCACTGCTGACAAGGTCACCTGCAGCGACGGCTGCCTCACCAGGTCAGCTGGGACCCTATACAGGGTCTTGCAGGGCAGTGGGGGTGTCTGTGATGAGCATGCCGGGAAAGGGGACCCCAGCCACGGAACTGGTCACTCTCCATGACACTCAGTGTGCAGGGGACAGGGGAGCCTTGGGCTGGCTGTTCAGAGGTTGGGGACAGGTGTGGGACTTGCTGGCTGGGTGCCCTTGGCCGTCCCTCCCCATCCCTCACCTCCATGTGTCCCTCCTCACTCCAGGGGTTCTTCATTGCAGAGGGGGACCCCAAATACTGGCCTGAGCCACAGGGCCTGGTCTTGGTGTCAGCAGCCAAGGCATGTGTGTCACCAGGCATGTTACAAGTCTACCACATGCAGCAGAGCAGAGGGCTCTGCAGGATAGCAACCATTGCTTAGGAATCGAAAGGTTCTTGGGGACATTGTAATGACACCCGTTGCCCCTGGACTGGGTAAGACCAGGCATGGTTCCCAAATCCCTATGGTGCCTGGCCCTGTACTGAGTGCCATCCATGCCCACTCTGGTCAGTTCCCATCCCAAGCCCTCTGGCTGTACCCCCATTCATGGAGGAAGAAGTGGGCTTAGAGAGGGGAAGCTGCTTTCTAGCAAGTGGTAGGATCAAGATTTGAACCCAGGTCTGTGGACTCCAGTCTAATTTCCCTAATTTCTGTGGCTGTTGGCAAAGAGGTCGCTGTCCGTTGCCACCAGCATCTAGATGGGCCTTCACTACCCCCTCCCTGGGCCTGGTTGGATGCTGTCAGCCAAGGAACTAATGATGGATACCTGTGGGCAGCAGCCACTTGGCCTGTGGTTTGGAGTCAGTGAGCGTGTGGTGCCAGGATCCATGGGACACATGTGCCTGAGGCAGGCAGAGTGTGGGAGCAGCCAGGAGGGACTGGGTTGACTGTCCTGGCTTTCCCAGTGTCCCCTCCCTTCCTGCTAGCCCTTTCCTGGGACAGTTCTCCAAGGTTCCTCTGGGCAAGGTTCCCAGGGAAGAAACAGTTGTGCAGGTTGTGGACTGCACAAACCCTCCCTTTGTGCCCATCCCAAGGACAGTGGAGGGGGGCTGAAGTCCATCCTGCCTTCTACTTATGATGTTGAAGGAGGAAGTGAGGCCCTGTGTCTGCCCTGAGAATGGGTGCAACTGTGAACTCATACAAGGTGACTTGTTGGGTAGCAGAGTTCTAGTCTGCCTGTCCCTTCCCATCCTTCTCCTGGGGACAGGAAGACATCGAGGGGACCTAGAAGCCTTGGCTCAGGGGGTGTCCCCAAGCTTTGTGCTCTTAGGCTGGTCTCAGGTGTGTGTGGGGGTGCCAGGTCAGGATTGAGAGAGCAGGACAATGGGCGACACTGATTCCGAACCACATGCCTGGCCACAGAGGTGACCCACTGTGCCAAGGCCCAGCCCTTCCTCTCAGTTTCTGCTTTTGTTCTGTCCACTGAGAGATCGAACTCAAGAATCTCCAGGCCTTTTCTGCCTGTGAAGTCCAGGGGAACAGGCAGAGGGCCCAGAGGCAGGCTGAGGCCTGGAACTCCGGGCTGCAGCTCACAAAAACATCCACCCGCAGCACGTCCCTGCCCCAGCCCCGGGACACCATCCGCAACTGTGCCCTCAGTATGGACCGGATCCCAGACCTGCACTCGCCCCTGCCCCCCATCACCGAGAGTCCCAGCTCCCCTGCCTACAGCACAGGTACGGCCAGCCGGAGGTGGGGGGGGGGCTCTGTCCTTGATGGCTTCTGTTTCCTTGGTGGCTTTTGTTACCTGTGTGTCCAGATGGGTGTTTCTGCCTCTTTTCTGAGAGCAGCAGCCTGCAAGAATTTACTCTGAAAAACCTGGGCGTGGTGGGGCTCACCTGTGATCCCAGCTTTTGGCAGGCTGAGGCAGGAGGATCGCTGTTGAGTTGGAGGCCAGCCTGGGCTACATAGTGAGTTCAAGGCCATCCTGAACTGCACATGAGGTCTAGGTCTCCATGCTGTGACAGGCACTTACACTTCACGGCTCAGCGCCACTGGCCGAGTCCCCATAGCTTTGGCGTGACTTAGTGTGTCCTCTGGTTCCAAACCTGGCTCCAAACAAGATAGCCAGGTTTTTTTTTTCCAATAGATTTTATTTATTTTTTTACAGCAGTTTAAAGTTTACAGGCCAGCCGGTGAGATGGCTCAGCGGCATAAGCGCCTGCCTTAGCAAGCGCGAGGGCCCGAGTTCGACTCCCGGATCCCACATATGAAAAAGGGGCCGGTGATATCGCTCAGCGGCACGGGCGCCTCCTGGCGCGCGAGGTCCTGAGGTCGACCCCCCGGTACCCACAAAAAAAAAAAAAAAAAAAAAAAAGTTTACAGGCCAGTTAAAATTGCAAAGTATAGAGCACTGTCATTTCTTTCCTTTCCTTTCCTTTTCTTTTCTTTTTCATACTAGGAATCAAACCCAGGGGCTCTCTACCACTGCGCTACAATCCTCAGACCTTTTGCTATTTTGAGTCAGAGAGGGTCATGATAGGTTGCCCATACTGGGCTTGAATTTGCAATCCTCCTGCCTCAGTCTCCCAAAATGCTGCAATTACAGCTGTGCACCACCATGCCCAGCTGTGGTTCCTTCTAAATACACAGAAAGTTTCACTGTAGAAACATGCCCCACTTCATTGCTGGTTTAAAAAAAAGACTTTTCAATGGGCCATTTTGTCCATGAGGCAGGCAAAGTCATGAGGGTGGCAGTCCTGGGGGAATCTTTTCCTGGGGGATGGGGATACTCTGTTGGAGGATTGCTGCCTCTATGGCTCACCACAAATTCCGCCCTAAACACCGGGCCATTGACTTTGTCATAGGTATGAACTTACCTGCCAAACAATACATTCAAGTGTAAAAATTAAAACTCTTTACCAGCTGGGTGTGGTGGCACATGCCTGTAATCCCAGCACTTGGGAGGCTGAGGCAGTAGGATCACCGGAGTTCAAAGCCAGCCTGGGCTACATAGTGCATTCAAGGCCAGCCTGAATTGCATAGCGAGACCCTGTCTCAAAAGAACAAAATAAACAAAGAAAACAAAATAAAACTTACCAGAAATGATTTATAGAACAATCTCCAAATAATATGGCAGAGTCAAGCAGCCTAGAGGTTGAAACTTAAATCCTAGCTCTCCCACCCGCAGGCTGGGTGACCTCAGGCAGGTCACTTAGACTCTCTGAGCTTCAGCTTTCTCCTCTATAGAATAAGATCATAAAAGTACTTCCTTCCCAGGATGCAGAGAGAGGTAATGGACTAAGTGCGAAGAAGGTTCTGTGGGCATTAAGAGCTCAATGCCTGCCACCTCTGGTTTCAGTTCTGTTTTGTGGTGCTGGGGATGGAACTGAGGGCCTCACAAATGTTAGGCAAGTGATCTGCCACTGAGCTACACCCCAGCTCTCGCCTCTTATGTTTATTTTTATTCATTTTGTCATCCTGGGGATTGAGCCCAGGGCCTTCCCACTGGCCTACATCCCCAGATCATTTTTCATTTTCATTTTGAGACAGGGTCTTGCTAAGTCCCTAAATTGCCTAGCCTGGGCTCGCACTTGCAATCCTGCCTCAGCCTCCCAGAGTGCTGGGTTCACAGGGGTGCAGCCTCACTCCAATTTGTGCGGATGCCTTTAGTGTCATTGACTAGTGTTATCTCCAGTAAGTCGCCAGCGCTGAGCACATATGCGCTGGGCAAATCACCGCTGCTCGCTCACTGAGAGGCAGTCCCACACGCGCCCTGGCTCCTGCAGGTGCTTGGCTTCCCCGGGCGACCTCCTCCAAGTGGCCCCATTGGGCATGGCGGTAACTGGTCCTCTGTCTCCTCCCCACAGTCACCCGCGTCCACGCCGCCCCTTCAGGCCCCTCTACCACCGCACCACCCTCCTCTCCTGTCGCCCGCCGCTCCAGTGAGCCCCAGCTGTGTTCCGGAAGTGCCCTAAAGCCCCTCGGGGAGTCGGACAAGGGCCCCCACTCCAGCCCCAATCACAGTCTCGGCAAGGCCTCCCCATCACCGTCGCTCAGCAGCTACAGCGACCCGGACTCTGGCCACTACTGCCAGCTGCAGCCCCCCGCGCGCGGCAGCCGTGAGTGGGCTGCCGCCGAGCCCTTGAGCCGGCAAGCGCGGAGCCACGGGGAGAGGCTAAAGGAACTGTCGGAAAACGGGGCCCCTGAGGGGGACAGGGGCAAGGGCTTCACTGCGCCTGTTGTGGAGGCCACCTCCTCCTTCAACCCGGCCACCTTCCAGTCGCTGCTGATCCCCAAGGAAAACCGGCCCCTGGAGGTGGGGTTGCTGCGCAAGGTGAAGGAGCTGCTGGCCGAGGTGGACGCCCGGACGCTGGCCCGGCACGTCACCAAGGTCGACTGCCTGGTAAGTGCTGGCGGTGCCCTGCAGCGGCTTTGGGACAGGAGTCAAGGTGGTGAGGGGCTGGCTCCCGAGTTCCCCCAGTCCAGCGATGTGAGTGGGCCTGAGTCGTGGCTGTTCTTTCCCGCACTGGAACTCTGGGCTGCTCGTTGTGCCTCTCTTTTCTCCTTTTATTTTATTTAGTGGTACTGGGGGTTGAGCCTAGGGCCTTTCCACTGAGCTGCATCCCAATGTTTTATTTTGAGACGGGTTCTCACTTAATTGCTAAATCACCCAGGTTGTGCTGAAACTTGAGATCCTCCTACCTCAGTCCCAGAATGCTGGGATTACAAGAGCACACCATCACACCTGGCTTCTTTTCTCCTTAAAAAAAAAAAAAGGAAAAGAAAGAAAGCCCGGAAATGGTGGTGCACACCTGTAATCCCAGCACTTGGGAAGCTGAGGCAAGAGGATCACCACGAGTTTGAGACCATCCTGAGCTACATAGCAAGACCCTATCTAAAAAATATTAATAAATAAGAAGAAAATAAACCCATGCTGGGTGCCTGGGCCACTTAGAGAGACCCTGTCTCAAAATAAAAAGGGCTGGGAGCTGTAGACGGAGCTCAGTGCTCTGGGTTCAATCTCGAGTAACACACGCACACACACACACATACGCAAAATCAAGACGTTCTCGATTTGGCACTGGAGTTGGGCAGCCCTGAAACACAGGGTGGTCTCATTCTTGCCCCGCACTTGGGGACACTTCCGTGTGCCCAGAGCCCGCCTGATGAAAGTCAGACGCGGGTCCGGAGACCCGCAAGGCCCGCCTCCCCGCCCCCACGCCCCCTTGTGGAAGAATCAGCAAAATCCCTTCTGGCCAGAAGTCAGTGCCGGGACCTCTGCTGTGTACCTAAGGACACCAGCTCTCTCTGTGCCCGGGTTTCTCCCTCCGTGGGTTGGGAGGAACTGATTACCTAGTTATCCTGGTTTCAGAGCTCAGGAAGCGAGAGGAATCGAGGCTGAGACGTTGCTCCATGAAGAGCCTGGGCGGGAAGGGAGGAACCCGGGTGACTTCCGCAGCCTCTTCCTCCCTGGCCTCAAGGCTGCCTCTGGAATACAGGCGTTCTCGTCCTTAACCCTAGCTGAATATTTAACACGTTAGGTACCCTGGGCATTTCCCCATTTATCCCCCATTTCACAGGTAGCGAAACTGAGGCCCGCTCAGAAAGGTAGACTCTCTTGTTCCGTGTCCGACAGTTAGCGGTGGAGCTGGGATTCAAACCGGCCTCCCAGCCGGGCTACCCTCTTAGATAGACTCTCTGACTCCCAGATGGCTCGGGCCAGCCTCGACAGGAAATTAATCAGCCCTCTGGGCGTCCTTGCAGGTTGCTAGGATACTGGGCGTTACCAAGGAGATGCAGACCCTAATGGGAGTCCGCTGGGGCATGGAGCTGCTCACCCTCCCCCATGGCCGGCAGCTCCGACTAGACCTGCTGGAGAGGTAAGGCCAGCGCCGGCCCGGGGGGCTCGCAGGGACTCGGGCTGCCTCGCGCCTTCGGCCGTGGCCCTTGGCCAGGGGGACTCTCGGCCTGGCCCCCGGGGGTTCTGGCCACGCCTCCCACCCCCATCCAGATGGCCAATCGCAACCTCTCGGTGTCCTGCTCAAAGCATCCCTGCTTTCCCAAAGACTTTATCTCTGGATGCTCCGAGTGCGTCCCCTGTCCATCAGCCTTGGCCGCGCCCATCATTTCTGACCTCGCTTCGTTCATTCTTTTTTTTTTTTTTTTTTTTTTTTTTTGTGGGTACCGGGGGTCGACCTCAGGACCTCGCGCGCCAGCAGGCGCCCGTGCCGCTGAGCGATATCACCGGCCCCTTTTTCGTATGTGGGTTCCGGGAGTTGAACTCGGGCCCTCGCGCTTGCCGGGCAGGCGTTTAAGCCGCTGAGCCATCTCACCGGCCCGCTTCGTTCATTCTTAAAATAGCTTTGCTCAATGAATTCCACTCATGTATCACAAGCCCCACCGCCTGGAGTCCTGGTCCCGCCCCTCACTTATACTGACCAATCGAAGGCCCCTAGCCTCACTTTCCCTCATTCTGGCCGCGCCCCCAGTGCCTGTACCCACTGCAACCTCTCTCTGCGCTCCGCCCCTCAGCTCCCTGTGACAGGCGGCGACCGGGCCCCGCCCCGCCCTTGGCCCCGCCCCTGACCCACCCTCTCCGACAGGTTCCACACCATGTCCATCATGCTGGCGGTGGACATCCTGGGCTGCACCGGCTCGGCGGAGGAGCGCGCGGCGCTGCTTCACAAAACCATCCAGCTGGCTGCAGAGCTGCGGGGGACCATGGGCAACATGTTCAGCTTCGCCGCCGTCATGAGCGCCCTGGACATGGCCCAGGTACTGAGGGGCCCTCTGCTAGAACGCCCGGAAGAGGGGGCGCGGCCCCTGGGGACCGCTTTGTGAGCTTCTAGGCGTCTCTGGCGAGAGAATAATCAGGAGAACCGAGTTCATCCAGTGCTGACAACACCAAGCTCTTCCCTTTCTCTGGGCCTCAGTTTCCCCAGAATACACATAGCTGGGCGTGGTAACCCACACCTGTAATTCCAGTCCCTCCATAGGCTGAGGCAGGAGGGTGACAAGTTGGAGGCCAGCCTGGGCAATTTGAGCTCTGTCTCAAAATGAAAAACAGAAAGGGCTAGGGATGTTGCTCAGTGTTAGATCATTTGCGTAGGGCGCATGAGACTTTGCGATTAATCAAAGAAAACACACACACACAAAATGGCTATAACTTTGTGCTGGGAGCTACACTGTTTGTTTGTTTTTAAGACAGAGTCTCACTAAGTAGCTCTGGCTGGCCTTGAACATTCTATGTAGCCCAGGCTGGCCTTGAACTCTGCAATCCTCCTGCCTCTGCCTCTCAAGTGTTGGGATCACAGGCGTGCACCAACATGCCTGGCTTTACACTAAATTATTTACCAGCACTTGGGAGGGTAAGGCAGGGAGGTCATCTGGAATTTGAGCCCAGCCTGGGCTACATAGTATGTTGAAGCCCAGCAGAGCTACATAGCAAGACTCTGTCTCAAAAAACCTACATAAATAAGCCAGTTATGGTGGCACATGCCTGTAATGCCAGCATTCAGGAGGCCAAGGCAGGAGGACTGCCACAAGTTCAAGGCCGGTCTAAACTACATAGTGAGACCTTGTCTAAAAAATAAATAAATAAAAATAAATAAATAAATTTAGTAAATAAAAAAAATTTAATGGAGCAACTAAGACAGCAGTACTTGCTTGAGGTCATACGGCCTGAGGACTGAGGATGTGAGCCAGGGCAAGTGAGCAAGGCCTCTCCTGGGCCTAATAAACAGAAGGATGGGGGAGGATGGCAGGGCTCTGGGTTCAGCTCCGGCTCTGCCACTTATTCCGGAGTAACTCCGGACAGGTCACTCCCCTCTCTGAGCCTCATTCCCTCACCTGTGAAGTGGGCTGTTGTGCTGGCTTCGAGGCCGATGTCCCCTCCTGGACCCTGCCTGGGCTGGTCTCAGACTGTGTCCCCCCCCAGATTTCCCGGCTAGAGCAGACGTGGGTGACACTGCGGCAGCGACACACAGAGGGCGCCATCCTGTACGAGAAGAAGCTCAAGCCTTTTCTCAAGAGCCTCAACGAGGGCAAAGGTACGGGTCTGCCTTGCCGGGTGACCTGGGACAGATGCCAGCCTAGTGTGGGTTCGGCCGTGCCCACATCCTGCCTCAGCCCTCAGGGCTGCCCGCGGCCCGGAGGGGTTCACCCAGGGGGTCTGAAAGGAAAGGGTTGTGGGAGTCCTGGGACCCCAACCCTGGGAGCGCAGTGGGTGGGCGGCGGTGCCCTCTGGCTGGCCCGGGTCGCTGAGCGCCCGCTGTGCCTGCAGAAGGCCCACCGCTGAGCAACACCACGTTTCCACACGTGCTGCCGCTCCTCACGCTGCTGGAGTGTGACACGGCGCCCGCGGAGGGCCCAGAGCCCTGGGGCAGCACGGAGCACGGCGTGGAGGTGGTGCTGGCGCACCTGGAGGCCGCGCGCACAGTGGCGCACCACGGTGGCCTTTACCACACCAACGCCGAGGTCAAGCTGCAGGGTGAGTGGCGGCCATCCGGGTCCCGCGTGCCTGCGCCTCCCCACCCCTGCCTCTCCTGTGTCCTGGAAGCCTCCGTGCACAGTTCTTGTCCCTCTGTCCTGCCCTGTGTCCCCACTCCTCTTCCACCTCCCTCTTAGGTCACCAAGCAGTTGTTAGTGGGCTGTGCGGACGTGGGGGTGACTCAGCACCCTACCTGTGTGTCATGCTTTGCTTTGCTGAGCCTCAGTGTTCCTGTGAAGTGGGCGTGTGATAGGCCTGGGCTGGAGACAGACCTGCCTGTCTTCGAGGAGCCCAGATCTCCCTCTCTGGGAAGGTGCAGAGAGCAGGCGGCTCAATCTTTCTTTTCTGCTTTTCATATTAGTTAAGTCACAAAAGTTCACTGGAGACAAATTAGAAACTGCAGCTGGGAAAAATTAAGATTAAAAAAATTACCCAGAGGTAGTCGGATGTGGTGGCACACGCCTGTAATCCCAGCACTCAGGAGGCTGAGGCAGGAGGACAGCCATGAGTTTGAGGCCAGCCTGGGCTACACAATGAGTTCAAGGCCAGCCTGAACCACATAGTGAAACCCATCTCAAAACACTTAAAAACAACAACACTCCAAAACTTTTAGTCATCTAGAAAGTGTATGTTGTAAATAGTAGGAAAGACAAGGTGCTAATGTGCATGGTCTTGTTCACCAAAGCCTTGTGGGGTTTCTGGGGGGGTCCCTTCCAGTGGGCACTGGTAGGTGTGGGGGCTCCAGCTGGACGGTGGTCCCTGACTCTGTGCCCACGCCCTGCAGGGTTTCAGGCCCGCCCAGAGCTGCTGGAGGTGTTCAGCACTGAGTTCCAGATGCGCCTCCTCTGGGGCAGCCAGGGTGCCAGCAGCAGCCAGGCCCGGCGCTACGAGAAGTTCGACAAGGTCCTCACTGCCCTGTCCCACAAGCTGGAGCCTGCCGTGCGCTCCAGCGAGCTGTGACCCCCAAGACAGTTCCCCTCTGCTGTGGCAGGCAGCACTGGGGACAGAAGGGCACAGATCTTCCCCAGAGCACCCCAGGGACACTGTGATCAGCCCAAGAATGTTCTGGGTTCAACTCCAGGATCTCCCTTGGACCTCCAGGGTCCTGCGTGACTCGGCTCCGTCCCACCTCCACATGCTCACCAAGTCTCCTTCAGGAAGGACAGGAAGCCCTGTTCCTCCCACCAGCTTCTGCTGTCCCCCTTCTGATCAAGGTTCCCTGATTTTGAGCCATGGAGGCCCCGGGCCTCCTCTCCCCACCAGGCCTCTGCTCCCACTGCACCACTGTAAATAAGCCCGCCTGTCTGTAAATAGATGTACAAAGCCATGTTCTTTCTTTCATATAATAAACTTTTATGACTCTTTCTTCTGACTCTTGGGGAGTCCAGGGGTGGAAGGAAACACCCTTTTCAAGGGAAAGGTGGAAAATGCCGATCAGTGACTATTTCTTTAGCACCTGTTCATTCTAGACTGGACTTAGAGCCAGGCGGCAACAAATACCAAAGGCAAGCCCTGTCTGGGGGATCTCACATGCGATAGGGGAGATGACAGCAAATTCCAACCCAGTGGGGAAGGTCTACTGTCTCCTATCCCATTCCCTGCTGCCCACAGGAAGCTGCAGCAATGGTTTCCACATAATACACAACTAAGGTGCTGAGATGACTGGGGTGGAAGGGATTCGGAAATCTAGGATTCCAATTCCCCTGGAAGGCAGATCTGGAGAGAGAAGGGACTTCTGGGTCACAGCAGCAGGAGGAGGAAAGTTACAAACTGGCTGTCCTGACCTGGAGCTCTTACCTTTTCTTTTTAATACTGGGAACTGGTCATTTCTTTTCAGGCAAGGTGGTGTGCATCTGTAATCCCAGGTATTTGGGAGGCTGAGGCAGGAGGGATCACAAGTTTGAGGCCAGCATGGGTACATAGCTAGACACTGTTTCAAAATTTAAAAAAGCTTGGTGTGGGGATGCATACCTGTAATCCCAGCACTCTGGAGGCTGAGGCCAGAGGATTGTTCAAGTTCAAGGCCAGCCTAGACTACATAATGAGACCCTATCTCAAAAAAAATTTTTTTAATTTTTTTTTTAAAGACAACAAGTAAACATTCTCATGTATTAAACTCAAGCATTAGAGAATGTACAAATACCTTTTGGAGAAAAACATTACTCAGTATAAGATTAAGCCATGTAAAAGCTAGGTAAAAATTTTTTTTTAAACCAATGAAAATAAGGGTTGGAGACGTAGCTCAGCAGTAGAGCTACTGTCTAGCATGTGTGAGGCCCTGTGTTCAATCTCCAATATGGCAAAAAAAATAACTGGAATGTGGCCCCAGAAGCCATGGGGTATGTGTGCACACACGTGTCTGTATCTGGGGGGCGGGACAAGGATCTTGGAGGTAGGCCATGAAGGCAGTTGCCCTGGTTCCCTTCCTCCAGTGGGTGGGAGAGTTGGTGGCGGGCAATGCAGATCTGCATGATCCCAGCCAGGCTGGAGGCCCTGGGAGCCTGTTCCCTGAACTTGAGACCTCGAGGGCCTCTGCCTCGGAATCCTTTGAGCAAGAGGGGCTGCTAACATGGTGACACTGTGCATTCGATCTTTGGCAGAAGCTGGGATTGCGTTCAGTTCTATTGTTTAGTAGCTGCTTATTTGGATAAGAGGCTTAAACTCTTGGGCCCCACATCCAATAAAATGGGGACAAATAATGGAACCTAACTCCTAGGATTGACATCAAACACTTAGTAGTTGCTAGAGAAGGAGCAGCTGTGTTTCATGTATAATGGATTGTCAATGATCACTGATTATTTTCTGATTAACACATATTGTGTGCTTGGATCTCATTGAAATGTTACCATTTCTCTGTATGGCAGGTACTATTATATTACGGAATATATAAGGGACCTGACACTAAGGGCACCTATATGTTTTCACCAAAAGCTTTTATTAATGAGCTCTTTTGTCACATAAAAGAAAAAACGGGCATGCAAAAGGAGCTTTGCAAGGCATAAGGTTCCGTACAAGTTTTTGTTATACTTGTTACATCCCCCTTTGTGGTCATAATCCTTTATTCTTTCTGAGCTCCCCCGATGGTCCCTTAGTTACAGTGGCCATGGAAACACTGCCCGCGGGTCCGGACCAGACGGCTCGCGCGCTCCCCCTGGAGGCCACCTTCCATTCCTGCTGCGCTACGACCGGACGGGGCTTTAAGGCGCGAGAGAGGGGAGCCGGGAGTTGTAGGCCATGGGCATGGCTGCCCCCGAGCGGTGCACGGTGGGAGTTGTAGTTCCCAGGTCGAGGGGTTTGGCGGCCCCAGACCGAGCTCCGGCCTCCTACGGATGGCGGCTGCGACACGCAGCTGCCGGCCTTGGGGCTCGCTCCCCGGGCTGCTCGCGCTGGTCTCGGCCGCGGCCGCCACCTGGGACCTGACTTCGCTGCGCTGCAACTTTGGTTCCTTCTGCGAATGCGACTTCCGGCCGGACCTGCCGGGTGAGGGACCAGGGAGCTGGGGGCGGGGAACGGGCCCCGGGCCGGAGCATCTGTGGATCTGGAGAGGGAACCCGCGGACTTGGGAGGGAACCTGAGATCCTGGGGCACGCCCCGGAGGCGAGGGTTTGGGGTGCCCGTTGGGGGTCCCCGGGGACTTGCCAGGATGGAGAGAGACCCTTGACAGCTGGGCCCCTGGGGGTCGTGACTGCCCTTCAAGGAACGTACTGGCCGGCCAGGGAGGAGCCTGCCCTGGGGACGGTTAGGGGTCTGGTCCGGATCCTGTCGACAGCTCGCGCTCACCTAAGGCTGCAATCTAGAGAATGGCCGGGTGGGGGCGCTGCCGAGCTGAGCCAGGCTAAGGGCGCCCCTGCAGCCACAGACCCCCAAGGGTCCCATGTCCTTCTGCATCCCAAACCCAGGCTTTCCCATGTCAGGTTGGAGATGTGATTTCCCTTTTGAGCCTCTGCCTTGCTAGGGATGTGTTCTCAGCTCTGACGCTGTTCTTTTGTGGCTCCAGGCCTGGAGTGTGACCTGGCCCAACATCTGGCTGGCCAGCATCTGGCCAAGGCGCTGGTCTTGAAGTCACTGAAGGCCTTTGTGCAGGACCCGGCCCCAAACAAGCCACTGGTCCTCTCCCTGCATGGCTGGACTGGCACCGGCAAGTCCTATGTCAGCTCCCTGCTGGCGCAGTACCTCTTCCAGGGCGGCCTCCGCAGCCCCCATGTGCACCACTTCTCCCCCATCATCCATTTCCCACACCCCAGCCACATCGAGCGCTACAAGGTAGGCTGGACACAACCTGCAGCACCATTCATGGCCCCGTGGGGTGAAGGACCATGAGCAGGGAGTGCTGAGCCCAGAGAGGGGAGTCACTTGCCCCAGGCCACACAGCCAGCTGGACCTCAGCCCTCAGGACCCATGCTGACCGGGGCTTGGAAATGGTGGCTTCTGCCAGGCAGGGAGTTTTCTCTGATTCCAAGGTGGTGGCATCATGGTGCCTGCTGCCAGAGTTGTTGTGAAGGATGTGGGTTTCTCCAGTTGCAGGTATTACTTATTGAGCACCTGTTTGCCAGTCTGCGTTCTCTTCCTGTGAAGTGCTTAGCCCCTGTTTGCACCAGAGGAAGGAGTGAATACCAGCTCTGATGACTGTGGTTGACCGCAAGGCACTTTACTTTCCAGGCTGATCTGTCCCTGCTGGCAACATCATTCGTTGGGCAGGAGCAGGGAGCAGGAAGTAGTGGGTGGCATGGAAGAAGCCCTAAACAGGGAAATGGGGGGCTTGGGTTTGCATCCCTGTTCTCCTGCTGACTGGCCGTGTGACCCTTTTGGGCCACCCTTTCACCATCAGATCGTGAAGGAGCTGGTCCACTCTGAAAGTCCACATCTCCCAGGGAGGAGGATTAGTTCTTGCCTTGGGGAGAAGTCTGGGATCAGGGGAGCATCTCTGGCACCCCCCAGATTGCCTGTTTCTCCCCATAGAAGGATCTTAAGAGCTGGGTCCAGGGGAACCTCACCGCCTGTGGCCGCTCCCTCTTCCTCTTTGACGAGATGGACAAGCTGCCCCCAGGGCTGATGGAGGTCCTGCGGCCTTTCCTGGGTGCCTCCTGGGTCGTGTACGGGACCAACTACCGCAAAGCCATCTTCATCTTCATCAGGTGGGCGACACCTCTCAGAGGTCCAGCGCTCTGGTCTTGGCCTGTGCTCCCTGTGGAATACCGTACCCCACCCCCACCGCACACCCAGGCCAGTCAGGCTCTCTCACAGCCCCTTACCCTCATACTGGTGAGGCTGTCATTTGTGACTGACCTCTCCTTGCACACCCTCAAAGTATGCTGGGCTCGGTCCTTTGAGTCCTCGTTGCTTCTTTGTGGAAACCCTGGCGCATCAAGAGTTGTTCTTCCGTGGCCAGAAGTACATGGGACTGGACTTCTAGTCCTCTTGTCCCAGCTCCGTGGGTCCTGTGTTTCCTCAGGCAAGACTGCTTCACCTGTCCAAGCTTCCGTCTCTTCTTCTGAGCAGCCTCATTTTACTGCCATTGTCCTCCTGGAGGCTGGCTGAGAGACGTGCCGCGAAGGGGCACGAAAGTGTGTGCAAACTGGAAAGTGCACGGTGCCGATTCATATTACAGGGTCATTACGGGAGCTGGAGAGGGGAGGGCTGTCTTCCTGGGTTTGGCTCCCACTCACTGAGCCAGGGACACAGTGGTACCAGGGAAGTGAGGGTCAAGTCCTGACCCTCTGGCCCCTTCTGACTCCCAGCGTGTGTTCATCATAATTTTAGCAACACTGGTGGTGAGCAGATCAACCAGGTGGCCTTGGAGGCTTGGCGCAGCCGCCGGGACCGCGAGGAGATTGGCCTGCGGGAGCTGGAGCCCATCATCTCCCGGGCCGTGCTGGACAACCCACACCGTGAGTTGGCTTGGGTCCTGTCTGTGTGGCTTTGCACCCAGACCCCACGTGCCAGCCTCCTCAGGTGGGCCGGGTCCCCCGGGAACAAAAGGTTTGCAGGTGGCTGGCCTCTCCCCACTTGCACGAGCTTGTGAGGCACAGTGTCCCCCTCCCTGCCCTTCCTGCAGATGGCTTCTGGCACTCAGGCATTGTGGAGGAGCACCTGCTGGACGCCGTGGTCCCCTTCCTCCCACTGCAGCGACACCATGTGCGACACTGTGTGCTCAATGAGCTGGCTCAGCTGGGGCTGGAGCCCCAGGACGAGGTGGTCCAGGCTGTGCTGGACAGCACCACCTTCTTCCCCGAGGAGGAGCAGCTCTTCTCCTCCAACGGCTGCAAGACCGTGGCCTCCCGGATTGCCCTCTTCCTCTGACACCGGGCTGGCATCCTTGCCTCCTCTACCTGGGCAGGGCCACACGGGAAAGGCTTGGGACCTCTGCTGAGGGACCCTCGTCCTGAGCCTACTGAGAGTGGGACCCAGAACATAAAGTCAAGATGAAGAGGGGCCAAGGACAAATGGCCAGCAGGGCCCAGCCTCTGAACTGGTAATCAGGCACTGTGGCCTTGGCTACCTCCTCCAGGGAAACCCCTGGTCACCCTATGGCCTCGCTGTCTTGACCTCGCCCTGCAGCCTGGGTCTGCTTCATGTGAATTGTAACTCAGGGACCACGGTTCGGGGCTGCTCCCTCCATCCTGGCTCTCTTACCGGAGCCCCTTACCCCAGTAACAGACCCCCACCCCACCCCTCAGCCTCTGTCCCAGGATCACAGGCCATGCATGGAGGGACCCAAGCTGCCACCTGGGCCTGGATTGTGACATTTTTAATTTTGTAAATGAACAAGTGTAATAAACTTAGCCATGGGACCGCAGGAATGTTGGCTGGGCTTCTTGTTGCCCTGGAAGGGGCAGCTTTGCTGTGTGCCGGTGTGGGGGGCAGAATCTCGTTTCCCAGCAAGAAGCAGGGGTCTTACTTGGGCCTTCAGAGCACAGCATGATGGTCAGGGCCCTGACCAGCCTTGGTCCTGCTGGCACTCTGGCCCAGGCCCTGTGGGGCATTAGTCTTGTTGGAATTTGAGCTCATGCCCTGACCTGGGCCCGGGGCAGCCTCAGTCTCATTGGGCATCGAGCTCTGGCCCTGGTTGGCCTTGGTATTGTTGAGGCTCCCACTTGGGTCCTGGAAAACTTTAGACTTGGTCTTACTGGGACCCTGGGCTCGTCCCCAGTTCTGGCCATGGGCAGCCTTGGCCTTTCTGAATCTCTGCCTTGGGCTCCGGGTGGCCTTGATCTTGCTGGGCTTCTGCTTTTGACCCTGGGCAGCCTTGGTCTTGCTGGAGCCCTGGCTCTGGGTGTCCCCGGGGGAGCCCTGCATCTGAGCCTGGAAAGCCCGGGATTTTCTGGGGCAGTGGCTCAGGCTTAGGGCCTCCTCCTTGTTTTCGGAGTCTGAGGACGGAGTCTTGGGCAGCGAGGACTCAGAGAGCTTCCCAGGGGTGGTGGAGGTGCTCCGGTACTCCTGGTAAGACGTAGACGTCTCCGTCTCTGAGGTGGATGCCATCCTAACTGGGAAGGGTGTGCCAAGGGCAGTTCTCAGGCTGGCCCTTGCCCTAGCAGCTCCCCCACCTGCATCCCTGTATGGGCTCTGTATGGCTGAAGGGGAAAGCCTGCTGTTCACACCAGCAACCTGCCACCTGGGTCCCCTCTGTTGGCTGCCCCTTGCCCTCTGTGCTCCCACAGGCCTCGGCCTCTGCCCCAGCAATACCCTGCCCTGCCCCTTCCTAGCCTTGGCTACCTGCCTCCCACCAAGATTGGGACTGTGACTTCCACTTTAGAGTCACCTGCCCAAGGACACAGGGCCATCAACAGCAGAGGCCAAGTTCACATGTCCTATGTCTGAACTATTTGTGCTTTGGTTTTTTGAGACAAGGTCTCAAGCTGGTCTTGAACTCACTATATAGCACAGACTGGGCTCAAACTCACAGTGATCCTCCTGCCTCAGCCTCCCAAGGGCTGGGGTTACAGACATGGTGCCACCACCCTTGACCATTGACCACTGTGCCACTCTGACTCACATGGGCCTCGAAAGAGACCAGGGACTTACAGCCAAGGACGGAGCCTGACGAGGTCTGGTCGAGGTAGCTGTCTGATAGGGATGTCACCTTGGGAAGGGTGAGGTCCAATTTGTCCTAAGGCGGGAAACAGGCTGGGCAGTTGCAGTCGGAAGACCAGCTGGCTCTGGAACCCTCCAGCAATCACACTCCTGGGCTTAGAGCTCCTCACAGACACCCAGTGAGGGTTGTATGGGGACACAGGTTGAGACTGCAGCAAGGGGCGTGGCCAGGCGACACAGGCATAGACCCTTGAGAAAGGCAGCATTCAGGGGCTGCAGATCTCTGGTTTCCCCTTTTCAGGACGCACAGCATTAACTCAGGGGGCTTCTGTAACTACAGTGCAGCGCTGTAGGGAACGGCAGTGACGGAGGGAAGAGGAGCTCACTGCTCGCACACTGTGCCCCCTGTCACCCTCCTGGCACATCCAGGGTGGCGCGAGACCTCTGCTGTGACTTTCTCAGTCCACGTATCCAAGCCACCTGTCTGGAGCCACTCAACTGAGGACAGGCCGGTTTGCATCCAGCCCTGCCAGCCCCTCTGCGCAAGCTGGAGGCACCAAGTGCACCAGGTGCCCTTGTACAGGGTCCTGGGCCCTGAGCTCTGCCCATGGCAACTCTGCATCCTCTGAGGGTGGGGCCATAGTGACCTCGGGGGCACACAGATGGCAGCTCCGTGCATCTGCATTTATTCTAAGGTGAGCTGGAAGAATGAAGGGCCAGCCTTCCCCCAGTACCGCAGGGGATGCTGGTACTGCAGTCACCCCCATCATGGGGAGTTTCCTTTGGATAGGGGCTTACTCGATGTCTACCAGCGGGGGAACAGATAAAGAGATCACGCATCACAGTGGTGAGAAGGAGCAGCCCGCCACGTGGACCTCACAGATGTCATATTTAGGGAAAGGAGCTTGAGACAGGAGGCCACCCCATATTTGTCCATTTATATGTAGAAAAGGTGGGTGGGGGTAAAACTGGTGACTAATGTTTTCAGGAATCAAGACAGTTTGTGGCTGGGCTGGGCCAGGGACCCATCAGGAGGGGGAGGGCTTCTGGGAGCTGGGCACATGTTCTTCGTTGACCCAAGCAATGGTGTTATGGTGCATTCAGCTTGTGAAAATCTAACTGCTCATCCAATTGTTTACTTTCAGTTTTTTTGTTGTTGTTGTTTTGCTTTTTGGGTTTTTTTCTGAGACAGAGTCTCACTATATAGTGCAGGCTGGCCTCGAACTTACTGCAATCCTCCTGCCTCAGCCTCCTGAGTGGTGGTATTACAGGTGTGTGCCACCATGCCCAGCTCAATTGTTTACTTTAGATCAGTGCTCTTATCTACATTTATGCTGCATTCCACAATATCTTTAGAACCAGTACACACCGTACAACTTGTGAAGGTGAGCCCAGGCAGGTATGGGAAATTCTTCCCTGCGAGGCCCATGTCTTCATGCTCCCTCCCATCACTGGTCCTATCCCCACCCCCTGCAAGATGTGCCAGTCCCAGTAGCCAGCCTCAGTCCCAGACCCCGAGGGGCCCAGGCTCTGACAGGGGTCCCACTTACCTCTTCTTTCTCTTCCTCTGCTTTCTTCCCTTCGAGGGCCTCAGTGTCTTCCCCTGGGTCTTTGGGGGATACCTGTAGCATCTGGGAGGTGGGCTCTGGCTCTTTGGGGGTTGCAGACAAAGGCCATTTGAGCTTCCAGGAGAGCTGCAGGGCCTGGGCCTTCTGGTGCTCGAGCTCCTGCACCCTGAGTAAGCTAGCAAGCCATGGCCCCAGGGCCCTGAGTTGGTCTCCTGGACTCCACCTGCCATCCTCAAAGACTAGGCAGTGGGGCCCTAGGAGTAGGGAGCCATAGCCAGCCCCACCACTGCCCTGTGGGCCTTGCTCTGGAAGCTCACCCCACAATACCTTGTGGGATCTTGACCTGCAGGTCTCTCTCCACCATCCGCTCCAACTGCAGCTTGGTGAGGCAGCCCACCTGGCTGCTAAGCACCTCCTCCACCGACATGCCCGGAAAGAGGTTAGTCATCAGCGGGAAGAGCTGCCGGGAAAGGAGGTGACCAGAGCCAGGTGTGGGCCAAAGCAGGTGGCAGATGGCTGGTGCTCTGCCTTGCAGAGTTCTAGTTGGCATTTCTCAGTGCTGAATGGAGAGGGTCTGGGACTTGTTTCAAAAGGGCTGGACGCTTTTACCCTGGGAGGAGCAGGAGACTGTGAGAAATGAACCATTCCAACACAGAGGCCTGATGGAGCCATTCAGACAGGGTCTGACCTCTGAGCTGGGGCAAGGATTCCTTCTCGGAGCCTCACTCTTGGCATCTGTAGATGCGGGCGATGATGTTACTGGACTTGGAGGGTGGGAAGGAGGCTTCAAGGGAGTGGTGGGGTTGACATGGTAAGAACTCTGCCTGGCTCACAGAAAGTGTTCTGGCATTAGCAGTTGATTCTTATCAACAACTGCAACTGATAAATATCGTTACTGTTACCAAGGCAGATTTCTCAGGGACAGAAATCTGACTTGAGCCAGAGGTGCTGACTCTGGAGCCCACCTGCCCTCCTGGCCCAGGAAGAACCCACCTTTGGTTGCTTGGGATTCAGGAGCAGCACGGTGGCGACATCCTGGCGGGCACCGAAAGTATCCTGTAGGATCTGGCGGTTCTTTGCCCGGTACAGGTAGCACTGGGCCCTCCAGGGGTTGTGCTGAATGGCTGCTGAGAAGTGGTCCTCCGCCTTCTGGAAGTGCCTGTGGGGTGCAGAGGGCCCCAGACTGCTGTGAACTGGGTCTGCTTCAGGAAGATGGGGCTCCTGGTCCCCCCTGAAGACTGGGAGAAAACCAGGGGCCCCTGCTCCCTACAACACGCCCCTCTCTTCCCCTCCTGCTGGCCACACCCTGGACAGGCCCGACCCTTAGATGCTGGTATGAAACTCCAGTTATGGTCTTGGAGTAGGGGAAGCCTTTCTGAGGCTGTCATAAACCTAGCGACTAAGAATGAAAAACATAATTTGACTCCGTTTAAATAACGCCAAGTTAAAGAGTAGAGAAGCACCACAAAGCACAGCAATAGACACGGGCTGGGGATGTAGCTTAGTGGCAAGCGCTTGCCTAACGGTGCACAAGGCCCTGGGTTTGCTCCCCAACAGGGGCAGAAGAAAAGTTTCACATAAGCTTACTTTTGTAAATAATGATCGTTAAGGTATGCTTAGCTCAAAGTCTGGAAGAATCATTACGAATCTTGGGAGGCAAGTTTTGGAGTAATTTACAATAAAAGTTATGTATTAGTGCACATTTAAATGCTTCATTTACCATACACAATTACATTAAAAACACAATTACCATAATCATGAGGAAGACACATATTTGTAGTGAAGATTTGGAAAGGAAAGTTAATATTTACTAGACAAAAGCAGTTTGCCCCGGGGATCCTAGCAGATCGGATCACGGAGACCCAAGCCCCGCCCTGCCCCGCGCCCGGACGGCCCCGCCCACCGTCGGCCCCGCCCCCGCCGCACCGGCACTTCTGCTCGCTGAGGCCCCTTGTCTCCTGCAGGATGCACATGCGTATGTTGGCGCCCTTGTCCTGCGGGCTCAGAGCCAGGGCCTGGCTGTAGTCTGCCTCCGCAAAGGCCAGGTTACCCAGCTGGAAGAAGCAATCTAGGGTCGGAGGGCAGAGGCTCCAGTCCAGTCCAGGCAGAGGGTAACTGGGGGCTTGTGTGGTCCCAGTATTCGGTGCACCTGGGCACCTTTTCCCAGTTGCCTGAACTGTACCCAGTTTGTCTAAGGCGACACTGGGACACGGGACCGTCAGATGCCCTCCCGCCCCCACGCACCGCCGCGGTTGATGTAGAGCCCCTTCTCGCGTTGCTCGTCCCGCAGCGCCTTGTTGAGCAGCAGCACGCCCTCCTGGTAGGCACCGTGCTTGTAGCAGTGCACAGCGAAGTCGTTGTAGGTCAGCAGCAGCTGGCGCTGAGCCTGTCGCACCGTGTCACATTGGTAGTCAGTCGACATGTCCAGGGCCCTCAGGAGGTCCTCCACGGCTGCGTCAAACTCCTGCAGCCTTCGGTACATGGTGCCCCTACGGGGGAGGCCAGGGCAGGTGGCAGGGGGAGCCAAAGCTCCCACTGAGTGGCATGTGGCGGGGCAAGCCACTGCTCACCCTGCCTGCTGCCCCATGGCCTGAGTCACTGGTAGCAGCTCCCACTCCATGGTTTAGGTTTGTCCTGTGCTCCTAATTTATCAAAAATAGCCAGGTGTGTGCCAACCTACATTGAGGTCCTTGGGTACACGCAGCAGATGTTTTACCCCACTGTTTAGATGAGAAAACCCAGGCTCACCGGGGTTAAATGGCCACAAATTACATGGGAAGTCTGAGGGCAAGGTTGGCGGCTCCCAGTGCGAATTGCTCAACAGGCCTGGGCTTCTAGGATTCCCAGGATAGCTGGGCCCCACCGCCTGCCCCTCCTCCAGGAGCAGTGACAGACACCACCTCCTTGTTGCCGTGACCCCCATGGGAAGTGGGGAGAGACTATGAGAGGCTTGATGAGCAAACAGATATGAAGAGGGTCAGGGACTCTCCTGAGACCACACAGCAAACTGGAAAGGCGGGCCTGAGACCCAGGGCCAGCATCGCCACACCACATACCGGAAGAGGAAGAGACTGGGATCCAGGGGGCTGTTGTCAATGGCACAGTTGATGCGCTGCAGCGCGTGCTGCAGCCGGCCCTGTATGGCCAGGATCCCGGCATCCTGGCGGGCCTGCTGGGCCTGGTCCACCATCATCTGGAGCAGCACCCTGGCCTGTGGGTGCTTGGGATCCAACAGCAAGGCACTGCACAGGTCACGATAGCAGAAGTTGGGCTGCAGGGGCAGGGGTAGCATCAGGGGCGCCAGTAGCTGAGTCCTTCTCTGCCCAATGTGGGGAGTGGAGGGGCAGTCTCCAGGGACACAGGCTGACATCACACCATCCCTCCTGTGTGCCCCACCTCACTGTCTGTATGTACAGCATACAGCTTGACATGACCACAGCCATCTTGAGTCGTCACTGCCATAATTGCCCCTGAGTAACCTCGCTGGTTTTTCCTGCATAGATTCCCAGTGAATCATAAACGCAAAACCAGCAGAGTGCTACATGGGGTTTGACTTTACAACCAGGCCCTGGCTCCAGGGATGCACTTGACTTTGATATTATCTTAAGATAGGCCAGGGCCAGTGACATAGCTCAGCGGCATAAGTGCCTGCCTGGCAAGCACGACGTCCTGAGTTCGACTCCCGGTACCCGCATATAAAAAAAGAAAAAAAAATAGATAGGCCAATCACTTTTGTCCTCTCTCCCTGACCCAAATTGCTGGGGTCCAACCAATCTTGCTGCCATCCAGGACTGGGCTTCTATCAGAACGCTCCCAATACACCTGTGCAATCCTAGCTCTGCCTCCCTCTCTTCCTTCGGTCTCACAGTGCGAGGGGACAGTCCTCCTACGCCAGGACTGGGTTGTTCCAGAACACTGTTCCGCCTTTTCTCCTACTTGAAGGAGGCAAGTGGCACTGTGGCAAGATCCATCCCAGCCTGGTCCTTGCCATCCCCTTTCCAGCCGTGACCTGTGTGCCAGGTCAACCTTGTGGTTTGTGACAATGCCACATCCTTGTAGGACTCCTGTGAAGCTCTGGAGGCAGAGGGGCGTGTGACTGCCTGATTGTGACTGTGTGCCCTCCCCTGCACTCCTCCCACTTCTTGACCTTGAAGCCCAAGACAAACTGACTAAGAACAGATTCAAGCCTGAGTATGAGCGGAAAGCATCCCCAGGCAGATACCTCCCCCCGGGTGTGCAGGTCAGCCAGTCAGTCAACAAAGTTTCAGCAAGCACCCTGTGTCCTGCAGGTAATGACTGGGAGGTGGACAGGGCAGCAGTGTGGGCAGGGTGTTTGGGGGAAATGGGGAGGGGAAATGGCAGAAGCTGGGAGCAGAGCTTCAGAGTAGGTGGGCTTGGGCTCAAGGCAGGCAGCACCACTGAAAATGTGTGACCCTGGACAAGTCACTGTGGGGCTGTTTCTTCATCTGCCCACCGCAGAGGGCTCAAAGGCCTACGCAGACAATTACTAGTGTGAGGCCCGAAGGCGGCTCTCCCGCTGACTTACCTGTGGGATATGCGGGCCCAGGCCCTCGGCAGAGGGACAAGTCACCTAGGTGGACCCAACCCACCCCCAGAAGCCACTCCTGGAGGGCAGCACCCCCTCTGGAATTGTAGGCAGCCATTTCCGACCACCCAGGACACCCCTTCCCTCTTGTCCTGTGTCCATCGCCCGGCCAGGCCAGGGAGCAGGAGGCTGTCTGGAGCCTTTGCTCTCCTGCCCACCCTTGCCCTCCTACTGGCTCCTGGCCCAGGGCCTCCCCCTCCACCACCCCTCACAACAGCTGGAAGTACCCCATTAAGCCCTCTCACACTGCAGCACCCTCCCTGCCCAGCACCCCTCACCCCCCCAGACCATCTCCCTTGTCCCGAAGCTGTTTCCTGAATTGTGTGTCCCACAGCTGTCTGTGTGGGGCTGGGAGGAGGGCTCTATGGAGGCAAATGGGAAGCAGTAAGGAGGAAGGAAGGAAGGAAGGAGAAAGAAGGAAGGAAGGAAGAAAAGAAGGGGGAAGGGAAGGGAAGGAGGGAGGAAGAAAGGCTGCCTTGTGGTCCCCGGGGCACCTCCGCTTGGCACTTCGAACAACTGCAGCTAAATCATTCCTTGAGCTCTTATCTGCTCAGGGTGTTTGCCCGTACTGAGAGCTGCAGGACGGCAGGGATGCCAGGGTCCCTCCCCTGTGGTTTCCGTGGGGCCCAGTACAGCCCTGACACAGGGCCAGAGCCAAGTGACTATGGATGGCCACACAGCCGGGCAGCTCAGTGGACAGGGCTGGGCAGGTCCTCTGCCTAGGGAGCATGGCACCAGGCATGCCGTGGGGTCGGGATATCTGGGCTGGCTGTCACCCTGCTCCTCCTGTCATCTTGGGGCACTCCAGGGGCTCCAAGGCTGGGGAGGCCACACTCCCACCCTGCCCGCCCTGCTTACCATCTGAAAGAGGTTGTAGATCCTGGCACGGAGGATGTAGAGGTTGGCATTGGGCGTGCCTTGCCTCAGCTCCTTGGTGATGAGTGACAGGCAGTCGTGATGGCGCTGGAGGGCCAGGAGGCAGGCCATGCTGCAGGCAGCAGAGGCTGAGGGTGGGCTCGTACGCGCCATCTCTGGGACAGCGGGCAGGAAGGGGTTGCTGGGACAGGGTGCCACGCTGGGCACTCACCTTCGGTACCGGAAGCTGGGCTTCTCAGGCTGGAGCTCAGAGGCCTGCGAGAAGGCTCTCAGGGCATCCTTGAAGTTGCAGTGCTCATAGAGGCATTGGCCCTGGGGACACAGGGACAGTCCATCAGGCTGGTGACCCCAGGGCCAAATTTGGGACAGAGGGGAGAGAGACGAGACAGGGACAGAGCTGATTATATCTAGGAGAAAATTTTAGATACACAGCGTCAGAGATGGAGGGGGAGGCAGTGCTGGAAACACAGTGGGCGAGAAGCAGTGACACAGAGCCTGCAGCGGGGCCATCTGCAAAGCAGGTGACAGCAGCAGCACACACAGTAACAGTGCACAGCCCTGGGCCAGGAACCTGAACTTGTCACCTCACTCGCCCTGGCCAGCAGCTCCCTTAGGATGAAGGAAAAAGGGTCTCAGAGAGGTGAAGTAAGTTTCCTGAGGTCACACAAGAAGGGACACTATACGACAAGGCCCCTGACAGACAGCTTAAGCACAAAGCTTAGCCCAAATGCTTCTTTGGAAGAATTGAGTAACTTTTTCTGGGGGGTGGGGTTGAGACAGGGTCTCATCTATGTAGTCTGGTCCGGCCTTGAACTCACTATGTATCCCAGCCCAGCCTCAAACTTGTGGCAATTCTCCTGCCTCAGCCTCCCTATTTCTGGGATGACACCTTTTTTTTTCTTTTAAAGACATCAAGCCAGGGGCCGGTGAGACGGCTCAGCGGCTTAAGCGCCTGCCTTGCAAGCGCGAAGGCCTGAGTTCGACTCCCGGAACCCACATACGAAAAAGGGGCCGGTGATATCGCTCAGCGGCACGGGTGCCTGTTGGCGCGTGAGGTCCTGAGGTCGTCCCCCCGGTACCCACAAAAAAAAAAAAAAAAAGACATCAAGCCAGGCATGGTGGTACATGCCTGTAACACCAGCAGTTAGGAGGCTGAGGCAGGAGGATCATGAGTTCCAGGCCAGCCTTGGCTACACAGAGACACCCTACTCAAAACAAATAAACAAACAAATAAAAAACCAAAGATGTTTTAATGAAAAAACAACCAAGACTTCATTGGTGTTTCATAGTTCACTATGATTTTGTTGTTGTTTTTTCTGAGACAGGGTCTCACCATGCAGTTCAGGCTGGCCTCAAATTCACAGTAATCCTCCCGCCTTAGCCTCCCGAGTGCTGGGATTACAGGCATGCACCACCACACCCAGCCAATTTTTTTAGGACAGAGTCTTGCTATGTAGTCCAGGTTGGCCTTGAACTCACTATGTAGCCCAGGCTGGTGCTGAACTCATGGTGATCCTCCTGTTACAGGGTGGTTCCTGTAAAAACGGCTCACCAATCTTGCCTCGAACAAAGCATTGGAGGACACAAGCCAATAACGGTGCCAAGTTTATTTGAAAAGTACAGGGTGAATGGGTATGGACCCAGTTTTGCAAAGTGAACTTGGCTGCAAATGAGGTCATTATCACTTTTGTAGTGCTGGCAGCCTCTCCACTGTAGATCTGTCCACTGCCACAGCCACCAGCTGCATATGGCTATACAAATTTAAATTAATTAAAACTAAATAAAATTGATATTTATTTTTGCAGTGCTGGGGATCAAACGCAGGGCCTCACACATGCTAGGCAAGTGTTCTGCCCGTTCTACACCTGCAGCCCAGATAAAATTTAAATTCAGTTTCTTGATCACACTTGCCACAGTCATGGGCTCACCTTTCATGTGGCTGGTGGCTGTGCTACTGGACACAGCTGAGGAGATGATGTCACTATGTTGCAAAACTCTACCCACCCCTGGCAGGAAGCCCCTCAGCAGGTGAGAGGGACAGCAGACACAGGGAGAAGGAGTCTGCAAGGAGACGGCTGGTCCCAGGAGCAAGGAGAGCCCCCCAGAGCTGAAGTGCAAGCCAGGGGGCCGGAGTACATGTGGGCACCTGCAGGTAAAGCACGAAGGAAAGCCGCTCCAGGTACTTCCTGTTCTCCGGCTGGGCTGAGTAGGCCCTGCGCAGGTTCTGGGCAGCTGAAGAGAAGTCGCAGAGCTGGATGAAGGCCTCCGCCCGTAAGGCATACAAGTCTACCTGAGGGTGAGGGGACTCAGGCTGCTGTCCCCTCTCCACCACCCACTCCTCAAGGTAGGGCACTCTGCCTCCCTGAGGCTGGACACCCAGTTACCAGCAGGGACTTGGTGGTCCTGAGAGGAGGGGCCTGGCAGGTGCGACAGAGAGGGAGGGGGAAAATGTGTGTTAGAGGCTGTCTGTGTCCACCCAGGCCATCTCACCAGCTCCGGGTCCAGGTGGAGGGCGCGGGAGAAGAACAGCACGGCCGTCTCCCAGTCCTCTTGCTCCAGGCATCCCTGGCCTCGGTGGTAGCTGCAGGCAGGGAAGAATGGGCAGCGGGGCTGGCCCTGACTCTGCACCAGCCCAGGGCGTACAGCTGGGGCTGAGGGTGGGGGTAGTTGAGAGGTGGAGTGAGGGGGAGGCAAGAATAGTGGGCAGAGTGCCAGGAAAGACGGGTTGGCATTTCTGGAACATCTGGGCCATCAGTCTTGTCTCCACTGGCAGAATAGCTCATTGAGTTCATTGGGGCCCAGAGAGAGATAGTAACTGGCTGTGTAGGGCAGGAGTCTGGGACCCCAGGACAAGGTAGTCACTCACTACTCCCTGACTTTGAGAGGCACCGTTAACCCTGTGACTTTTGGTTTTATATAATCGATGTCCTGGAACACCTGGCTGGTCCCAAAGATGCACTGCAGGGTCCCCTTTGGGACTGGAATCACCCATGGCTTTGGGATGGTGTGTGAGGAGGTCTGGCCAAGCTCCAGGTCATCCTAGAACCAAGTGACAGCAAGCGGGAACAGGCCTCAGAGAGAACCCCATCCTACTTATACACTTGCCCAGTTCCCCCCCATTTCTTTTTTTTTGTGTGTGGGTACCGGGGGTCGACCTCAGGACCTCGCGTGCCAGCAGGTGCCCGTGCCACTGAGCGATATCACCAGTTCTTTTTTCGTATGTGGGTTCCGGGAGTCGAACTCAGGCCCTCGTGCTTGCCAGGCAGGCGCGTACACTGCTGAGCCATCTCACCAGCCCTCTCCCCCCTTTCTGTACTGGGGATGGAACCCAGATCTTTGGGCACGCTAGGCAAGTGCTCTAGCACTGAGCTACACTCCCAGCCCTCTCCTCAGGTATTTTAGCAGGTGGATGGAGGAGAAGTGGAAACAGGGCCTGGAAGGCGGCACACACAATCTGGGATCTGCAGCTCTCCTGACCCATTTCCTCTAACGATGTCCCAACCTCTCTCTGCAGTCCTGCTTCTCTCCCTCTCCTATGGTCCAGATCCTTACACTCATACCACCCTCTGCTCTCCTCTTCCTGACAGCCATAGTTCTAATGTCTCCCATTTCAGGCCCTGCCCTAAGTCACAGGCCTTGGGGTCCACCAGTCCCTTGGGTATCCCGTGGGACCCTCACACCCAGAAAGCTATGCTGAGTAAACCCCTCATCTGACATCTGCCCCAGGCTTTTCCACCTCGATGCATCACCTTCCCTACCAGCCATTCATGTCTGAGACACTTGTCCCATCAGCCCTCAAGTCCTGTCTGTGCCACTTTCTCAAAATCTCTCAGATCGCTCTTCTCTAGTCCCCCTCATCTGGGCCAATGTCATCTGTCTCTACCTGGATGCTTGCTCTGGCCACCCCTCCCACCTCCATATGGCTTCAAATCCGGAGCTCCCTTCCTTGGCCATGGCCTCCCTAAACTGCACTACTGGCCCTACCTCGACCATACTTGGTCTTTCCTGGAACTCAGCCACGGTCTCCTTACCCTGCCTTCTACCTTGGCTTTAGCTTTCTCCCCAGGCTGCACCTCCGGGGAGTCTGTCATGAGGTCTCTTGTAGGAGTGGGCCGGACCCAACTCCTTCCCGCCGCCCAGGCAGCCTCCCAACCTAGGCCTGGCGTTACCAGGCAACAGCTCCAGGACGCCCACAGGTTCTGCCCCAGGCCACGCCCCCAGGGTCCAAAGGCTTTAGAAAAGTTACTAGCGGGTCAAGCTAAAGTCTATGGCTCGATTTCTGCAGCGAGGAAGGGCCATAGCGGTGGCATAGCGAGGTTCCTGCCTCCCAAGCCGAAGATTAAGTAAGAGCTCCGAGAATGCCACATAAACCCCACAGGGACAAGGTGACTTCGCGTGACAGAATGCGTGGCCACGCCCTAACAGGGCCACCGCCTCGCCACTTCCGCCTTTTGGAGACATGGCGGCCACGAGGTGCAGCCCTGATTGGACCCCGCTGAGCAGATGATGTGATTGGCTGCGGGCTGGTTGACGTCAGGGGGCGGGTCCGGACCGTGAATGGGAGCAGCATGGCGTGGTCCGGCCTTTTGCTCACGGGGCTGCGGCCGAGTCGGGCCATGAGCCGGTGTGTTTTGGAACCTCCGTCCGCAGGGAAGAGGTGGCTGGTGAGTGGAGTGTGGGTAGTGACGTACGGGCTCGGGGCCCCTAGTTCTCGTTCTGCCACTGTCTCCCGGGTAAATCCCCCAAATTGCTTTCTCAGTTTTCTTATCTAGAAAAGGGGTCGGATACCAGACGGGCTTCTTTTAGGCGCTTCGCTTCTGTAATACGGCGTCCTGCCCTCTCAGCCTTTATAAGTTTCTGGGAGTTCTTGGGCCTCTTCGTCGCACCTCTACCCCACTCTAGCCCTGCTCGCCGTTTCTCCTCTGCTTTGGGTCTCAGGGAATGCTGTGCGATCAAGGGTAGTGGGAGTTTTCTGGCTTCAGTTTCCCTGGTGCCGCCCGCAGGTGGCTGGCCTGGGGAACCCCGGACTCCCCAGCACGCGGCACAGCGTGGGCATGGCAGTGCTGGGGCAGCTGGCGCGGCGTCTTGGAGTGGCGGAGAGCTGGGTGCGCGACCCGCGCTGCGCCGCCGACCTCGCGCTGGCCCCGCTCGGTGATGCCCATCTGGTCCTGCTCCGGCCGCGGCGGCTCATGAATGCCAACGGGCGAAGCGTGGCCCGGGCCGGTGAGTTGAGGGCTCCAGGGGTGAAGCTGCCGGGCAGGCGCAGGGTCCAGAGAGGTTGCACTGCCTGCGCGAGTGCCTGTTGAACTCCAGCCGCTGCGAGGTTGGGTACTTTGGGGAGCCTCCGCCTCTTTATATGTGAAGTGGGGTTCAATGAATGAGCTGGGGCAATGCCTGTCAGTGCAGATGGGCAGTAACCAGGGCCACCCTTTCTCTTGCCAAGCGGAGCTGTTTGGGCTGACAGCAGAGGAGGTCTATCTGGTGCATGATGAGCTGGACAAGCCTCTGGGGAAACTGGCTCTGAAGCTGGGGGGCAGCGCCAGGTGAGTTCCCACTGCTAAGGGTTGGGGTAGGGATGCTGGCCTCCAGCTGGGGTGGAGTAGGGCTTCTGACCCAGGCTGCCCAGGGATGGGCCACTCTGAACCCAGCTAGGGCCGAAAGGGGTGGAGGGTGCTGCCCCCCACCCCCAACACTAACTTCTCCTCCCTTATCCCTCGAAGGGGCCACAATGGAGTCCGTTCCTGCATTAGCTGTCTCAACTCCAGCGTGAGTCTGCCCTTCCGAATGGGTAGGGGTGGCCCGTGTGGGGTCCCCAACATGCCTCACCAAAGCTCCCTGGGTCCCTCTGGCTCCCCCACAGGCAATGCCGAGGCTGCGGGTGGGCATCGGGCGCCCCACACACCGTAGCACAGTGGAGGCCTATGTCCTTGGCTGCTTCTCCCCTGAGGAACAGGAGCTGCTGCCCTCGCTGCTGGATGGTGCCACTGACCTGCTCCTGGCCCACATCCGGGCACGAAGCCAGGGGCCCTCACCCAGCCCCTGACACCAGTGGACATGGTTGCTGCCTGATTGCAGTGCCCAAAAACTCAGCCATGGCCACAGAGCCACCATGCCCATTAAGGGTATCCACTTCTTATAGAACTCTTCTCTGGACTGCCCCAGGCCTCTTGAAGATTCCAGGGGCAACTGTGGGCAGAACAGTCCATTTCTAGGGTAGGGTATGGTTGGTCTCTCCAGGTGCTACTTGGGATGCAGGAAAACATCAGGAAGACTGAGCTTTTTGAGCCTTTTTAGAGCACCGGGGGCATGGATCTGTAGGATTAAAGATGCCAGCTTGGATGCTGAATCCTCCTGGTGGGGGGAGGGAATCTCACCTTTCTCCTGCCAGTGGGGTGGGGACAAGGTTGAGCAAGCCCCCTCCCCAGGGGACACGTGGGCATGCCCTTCCCCACGTTTCTTCAGCACATTTTATAGATGGGGAGGCTCAGGGACATCTAGTCACATCCTGAAGGTCACACAGCTGTGTCCTAGTAGAGACACACTGTGCACCCACGACTGGCTGCTGTCTTGCTGTCCCTGGGGCCCCGGCACCCTCACCTCAGGAGTGCTGTGTGCTCGGAGAGTCCCCATGCGGGTGACAAATGAGAGCAGCCTGAGGTCCTGGGGGTTGGGTGGGATGTGGCCTTGGCGAGGCACCAGGCCTAGATGCCCTGGCTGGGAGGTGGTGATGCCAGACAGCTGCTGCAGCAGAGATGCCACCTTGGGCAGCAGGATGCGGGATCGGCTGTGGGGAGGGTCCTGGGCTCATCACCTCCGTCTCCCACAAAAGGAGGCTGAGGTTCAGAGAGGCCTTGGAGAACCAGGCTTCTCTGCAGCATGGCCCCCCAGGCGGGTACCTTCACTGCCTCTTCTGAGGCCACCCAGGGCTACCTGCTCACCTCTGCTTGGGTGTGCCATGGGGCTGCTTCTCACTGCAGGGACATGCAGCTCTCTGGGATTTCAGGACCACGGCAGAGTTCAGCAGGGCCAGCAGTTGCTGCAGTAGCTCCTTGCGCTGCAGCTGGAGTGCCACTTCGAAGTCACCATCCTTTTCATCTGTGTACATCTACCGGTGAGGGTGGGGCTGGGATCAGGCCCACAGTTGCCACAACACCTGCCCACCTTGGGAACACTCCAACCCCACAGCCTGTTTTCTTAGTGTCCCCTGGCAGGGATGAGTATCCATTCTTTGAGTAGGGAGACTGAGGACTGAGAGGAGCAATTCAGTTCTTTGAGACCTTGAAGGGGTCTTAAAGTCCAGAATCAGAAAAGGACAGACTAAACTGAGTGTGGTGGTGTACACCTATAATCTCAGCACTCAGGAGGCTGAGACAGGAGGATTGCCATGAGTTTGAGGCCAGCGTGGGCTACATAATGAGTTCAAGGCCAGCTTGAATTACACAGTGAGACTGTCTTAAAAAGCAAAAAAAATAAAAATAAAAAAAGACAGACTGGACAAGAGTCTCTCAGGGGACAGAGTGGCTTCTGAACTCAGCTTCTTGCAGGTGGCCAAGTTCCCTGAGAGCAGCTTCTCCTGGTATCTGTCTTTGCCCCCCCATCCTCCACTTCCGGCTTACCTGCAGAATACCCTTTACGTACAAGATGGCCTGGGCCAGGGTCACCTCTAGGCTGGCCCAAATCTTCTGCTCCTCAGTCAGCTCCTGCTGTAGTCGCTGTATCTCAGCCTGCTGCTGCTGCTGCTGCTGGTTCAGCTGGTCTCTCTGGCTCCTGCTTGGGACAGGATGAGTCGACAGCCAACCTCCATCCCCTGGCTGTGGCTGGTGGCCCCGGGGCCTGGGTGCTGGGCCCTGCTGGTTCTCTCCAGCCCATCCAAACCCAGGCCTCAGCCTGTCTGACAGGCCCAGGCCGTGGGGCCAGAAAGGAACATGGCAAGCCCACCCCCGCCACCCTGCACTTGCGCACCGCAGAGCCTGGTTGTCCGTCTGCAGCTGCAGGACACTCTGCTCCAGCTGGTTCAGCAGGAGACGCAGCTGCTTGGCCTCGGCCACGCCCTGCTGCTGCTCACGGCACTTCTCAGTCAGCATGAGGATGATCTGCAGGGTGGGCAGGTGGCTGGACCCCGGGCCACTGGATGACCTCAGTGTGTCCTGTCCCCCAAGCACCAGACACAGCCAGGCTCACCCCCACATACAGAGAGGCCAGCACCACCTCTGGACAGCAGCTGGGCACCAGCAGGCTCTGCTTCAAGTTATCAGGGCTTTGAAGTAAATAAGGATAATGCAGAGCTGGGACCATCCCGGGGACCCCCCACACAGAGGCCTGTCCCCACTGTGCCACCTCCCTCATTACTTGGCTCCTGCCTGAAGCCACTCCTCTGTGCGGGGGACATCCTGAGGGCAGGGCCCCTAGGTTCCTTAGTGCTTCATGTGCCAAACGTGCTTTGGGTGTAATACATGCCTGTCATCCCAGCCCTTGGGAGGCTGAGACCGGAAGATCACCATGAGTTCGGGCCCAGCCTGGGCTATGCAGTGAGTTCAAAGCCAGCCTGAAGTACGTAGCAAGACCCTGACTCATCTCCTTCCCCCCACAAAAAAATCATGGCAAGCGCCCTAGGAGGAGGGTGTGGCAGGCACACCTTTTGGTGGCCTCTGCTGTTCCTGGCCATGACCTTCTGGGTATCCTCCAGCAGCCCCAGCTGTTTTTGTAGCTCCTCCTGGGTGTCCTTGAGCTGCTCGTTCTCCTGCAGCAGCTGCACACCTTGCTGGGACACCCTGGCCAGCTGGAGCGTCATGCTGTTGTTCTCCATGATGGCCCGCTTCATCGTTTCCCACGTCTGGTCCGAAGCCATTTTGTGGAACTCAGCAGCCACCAGGTTCACTCGCTGGATGATCTCTTTCCTCAGTCTGCTCGGGTGGCAGAGGGGAAGGGTCCAGGCAGAGGGCACACACCCTGGCACCCCTTCCTTGGTGGGGGGCCCTAGAGCCTGGGCTGCACGGGGTAAAGAGGAATTCTTGGGCCACATACAAATATAATTAACATATATCGGTAATAAAGCTTTGTCTTTTAATACTTGTAATATTTAAAAAAAAGAGGGCAAATGGTCTGTGGTCCACAGGTTGAACATGTCTGTCAGGAGACCTTTTGGGCCTTTGGAATTTGAACTATTGCAACCTGTTTTTGTTTTGTTGTTGTTGTTGAAACAGGGTCTCACTATATAATTCAGGCTTGCCTTGAATTCACTGTGGCTGGCTTCTAACTTGCAGCGATTCTCCTGCCTCAGCCTCCTGAATGCTGAGATTACAAGCGTGCACCACCATGCCCAGCACATTGCAACCTGTTACTATTAAGTAAATAAATCATAAGAAATGGCCAAAGGAAGCTCAGAGATTCTCCATCACCATCCTGAGGACTGGAGTTCTCAGCTTCGTCACTCTCTCACTCCTTGGCACATCCCAGCCAGTGCTCTAGGGAGTCCTTGACCTCATCCTATCCCCTCAGTTAGAAGCTGAGGAAGGCGGAGGCCTGCCGAGTGGGGTGTGTGCGGGCCTGGCGGGATGCCCAGCCTACCCACCTGTCCTTGTCCAGCACCGACTTCTTCTCCAGGTTGTACACATAGTCCTTGTACTCGCTCTCCTGCTTCTGCAGTTGGTCCTCCAGAGACAGGAACTTGTCCATGAGCTCCTCTTTCTGCAGACGGAACTCCTCCAGGGAGGCCAGCTTTCCCCCTGCCCGCCAAGGGCACAAGCCCGATGAGGGGCTGCCTCAGAAGGCCTTGAGTGATGCCACTCAGGGCACTCCCATTCCCCCTGTGCCTCATGCGCCTGCATGGCTGGCCTAGCACATGCTGTACCCCTAAAATAAATATGCTGCCCACTCATTACCTTCATCTGGAATGCCCTTTTGCCAACTGCCACTAATCTTACAAAGCCCCGTGCAGGCTCCACCTGTTCGAGGGAGCTGCCCTTACTACTGTGCTCTGCCCCCGTCTCATGAGAGTGACTGACAACGGCAGCTGAAATTGAACACCTTCTCGGGCCCAGGCCCTCAAGCTGCTTTCGGGGTAAAGATCATACGGGCCACTGCCTTTGTGAAAAGTCTCCAGCCTCACAGATGGCAGGGACAATTAAGGAAGACGTCTGCGAAGCAGCCCATGCCTGCTGAGTCAGCCCCTTTTCCAGGTGAGAAAACAGGGTTACTGAGAAGGTCATTCATAGAGCCACCCTGCGCCGGCGGCCTGTGCCCCGGGCTCCCGGCCAGTCCCCTGCTCACCGAGGATGATGTTCTCCGTGGTCAGTTGGTCCTTGGATTCCTGGAACTCATGGCGCACCTGGGCCAGCTGTGCCTCAAAGGCTTCCTTCTCCATCTCCTTGGCCAGCTGCAGACTCTGCAGCTGCTCCTTGAGGTCAGTGATCTCATCCACCTGCTGGTTGAGCGTGTGCTTGAGGAAGGCCACTATCTCCTTCTTGTTGTTGGCCAGCTGCTCAAACTCCTGGCGCGACAGCCTTTCCTGTGAGGCCAGCTCGTCTGATTTCCGCTGGTACCTGGGGTGGGGGTGGGGCAGAGGGCCAGGGTTGGGGCCAGGCAAGCCAGACCTCTAGTGCAGCACCTGCTGTCCTGGACACACACACATCCCCCCCAGCCATAAAGGGGCATTTGAACTTCACCTCCCCCTGTGCCCCTATTGCTCAGCATTTTATGTTTATTATATCACTAGAATACAAACCCTGGGTAGGCCAAGCCTTTATTATATTCACAGGTGTGACTCCAACATCTGTGCCTGATTCCTAGCAGGTACCCATTTGTTGAGCCCTCACAACCTAGAAGGATGTAGGTACTATGATGGCGGTACCCATTTCATAGATGAGGACATTGAGGCTCAGAGGGGTGAAAGTACTCCTAGTTAATAAGTGGCAAAGCCAGAACTTGAACCTCAATTTGACCCAAAAGCTGAGGCTTTTAGCCATGATGCCCATGCTGCAGTTGGCCAGCTCTGCATCCCTCCTGTCATCCTTCACAGTTCCAAGGTTTTGCGCCTTTTGCTGTCTTGCTTATCCTTGTCCATCAATTGAACCCACTGCTCCCTCCTCATTGGGCCCCTCCTGGCCCTGAGCCAGATTCCTGTCCCTCTCTTCTGCTCTCTTGCAGGTTGAATCTTGCCCCACTGGGTGGTCAAGACCTGATAACTGGGCTGGTGAGATGGCTCAGCGGCGTACGCACCTGCGTGGCAAGCGCAAGGGCCCGAGTTCGACTCCCGGAACCCACATACGAAAAAAGGGCCGGTGATATCGCTCAGCGGCACAGGCACCTGCTGGCACGCCAGGTCCTGAGGTCGACCCCTGGTACCCACAAAAAAAAAAAAAAAAAGACCTGATAACTTCACCCTTCTCCTCCACTTGTAAGACCCCTGACCTCCTCCACCTCTGTATTCTCAGGCCCTGGCAGAGAGCTTGGCAAATACCAAGCACCCAATAACTGTCTGATAAATGCATTTTTCCTGATACATTCCATCTGGTGTCTCGGCTCAAGGAAACCTGTGAATTTTCAGAGCACAATATAACAGACTAGTTGCCGATGGAACGATTGAAGCTATTCACAATCATTCTACTCCATAATTTACTGAACCAACACCTTTCAAAAGACTTCGTTTTTTTAATATGATGATCTAATTTTATTTATTTATTTTTGTGGATACCGGGAATCGAACTCGGGACCTCATGCTTGCCAGGCAGGCGCTGCACCACTGAGCTATATCCCCGGCCCTCAAAAGGCTTCTGTACAGGGCACTTCAGGATTGTGGAGCTGAAAGACTCCTGGGTGATGAGGAAGGAACCCAGTGTTGGGGAGTCAGGCCAGGCTGTCATCCTGGCACCTCTTCTTCCTGGGGGTGACTCTCCAAGCCTCAACAGCCCCATTGCTGCAGTGGGGTGATGCAGTGGGGCGATGTCTCTCGTGGGACTGGTGTGAGGATGTCGAAAGTGCAGTGTTAGGCAAAAAGTCAAACATTACCAGGGCTGGAAACAGGTGGCTGGCGCTACTCAAAAAGCAGAGAAAACATAATGTTTGTCCCTTGCTTTCTTAATCATTAGCTACAGGTAAATCCACACAAGCTTGTGGTTTCAAACTTTAGGTTAGGAGAAGGTAACATCCTCTGAGGGTGCTGATGAGCTCCAGGGCCTGAACCAAGTCCAGAGCACGGTGAGGCCAAGGGATTGGAAAAACCTGAAGGTGTCAAAACAAACTAAACCCAAAACACCCACCTACAGAGTAAACAAGGACCTAGTGAGCACAGCCTGTTTTCCTTGTGAAAGAGCAATGACCTCTGAGAAAGGAACAGAAATTTCTTGAAAGACTTAGTTGGGGGAGGGGGGTGTGGTGGCAGATGCCTGTAATCTCAGCACTCAGAGGCTGAGGCAGGAGGATCACTGCGAGTTCGAGGCCAGCCTGGCCTACATAGTGAGAGTGAGTTCAAGGCCAGACTGAACTACAGAGCAAGGCTCTGTCTCAATCAATCAATACATCAATCAGTCAATCAAAATAAAGACCCAGTTAATCATACAAATGTAACCCAAGACCTCGTTCAGTGCAATTGCCATTTTGGCACTTGCCCTCCTTCATGCTTGAAGGTCTTATTTTGCAATAAACCCTCCCTATACTCTAAATGACGGCCTGTGTGCCTTGTCTGGAATCCCGCATCAAAGAATTGAGGTGCGCTGCTGGTTGCTTATAGCTTTAGGACCCAGCTTCCTGCTGACAGCAGCCCAGGTCCCCTGCTGCAGACTCGACACTGGCTGTGACCATCTTCAGCCTCAATCATGGGTGAAGAGCTGCTGCCTACTTGTCTTTTAAAAGTCACCCCAAAACTTGGGCTGATGCCTGCCAACTAGGAGGAAGCTAATTTAAAATAGGAAAAATGGGGCAGGTGAGATAGCTCAGCGGCATAAGCGCCTGCCTGGCAAGTGCGAGGTCCTGAGTTCGACTCCCGGTACCCACATAAAAAAATAAAAATAAAATAGGAAAAATGGCAGGCAAATGAACACATCTCTAAATGAAGGGATAAAGGATTCCTCCCCACTAAACATGTCACACACAAAACCAGCCCTAGGATCGAATGTCATCATGGAGGGAAGAATCAACCTTCCTCATTTACATTTGAGGAAACTGAGGCGCACCATGGAGAAACCATGGCGCGTGGCAGCTGGGTAGTTAGCAGGCACCTGGGCCACTGTCAGGAGAGAAAGGAGGGACACAAGACCCACCCACCATCAGGGGGCTGCAGTTTCCCATCCGTCCCACAGGTTAAACTCTCCCCTGATAAGCTTGTGATCCCTTGGAACCTGCTGGGGATGTGGCTACTGCATATATTGAGGTCCCCATGTTCTGGAAGCTGAGAAGGGCTGGGAAAACTGATTTGCCCTCAAAATCTTTATTTTTTATTTTTTATTTTTGTCTTTTTGAGACAGGGTTTTGCTATGCAGTTCAGGCTGGCTTTGAACTCACTTTGTAGCCCAGGCTGGCCTTGAACTCGCAGTGATCCTCCTGCCTCAGCCTCCCAAGTGTGGCCATTACAGGCATGTACCACCACGCCCGGCTGTGGCCTCAAAATCTTGATGCCTCCTTATGTCATTTATGAGGAGGCTGAGAGTGGTAATGGGGCCTGAACGTCCCACAGAGGCCAGAATACAGGTCTGGAGTCCCCTGGCCAAGTACCACCAGCCTTCCCACCTCCCACCCACCGGGCCAGCCTGTCCTCCAGGTCACGGATCTGGGTGAGGTAGAACTCCCGCATCTCCGCTGCTAAGGGCGCCTCCATGGTCTTGATGGCCACGCTGGGATCCTTCTTGCCCTCTTTCTTCTTCTTGTCAAGCTCCTTGTCTACCTTGTTTGTCTTCTTTTTGGGAGCCATGGCTGTGATCACTGTTCCAAGGTCCCCTTAAGAGGCCTTAAGAGGTGGTTGCTAAGGAAGTTGGCCTGGTACATAGTAACAGCCTGAGGGAGTGAGGTTGGGCTTAAAGGGCCCCGGCCCTGTTGCTGGCTGGGTACTTGTGTCCCACCTCACCCTCCAAGGCAGACGGCGTCACTGAGGCCCTAGACCTGGGTGCCCCAGGCAATGGTATCTCAGACCAGGACCCCTGGTTCTTGGGGCATACATTTGGGTTTCCCGAGTGGAAATAAGTGACATGGGAAATTAGAGTGGTCAGAGCCCTAGAAATCACCAGCCTGCCTCTGGGGACCAGTTAGAAGCTGGAGACCAGAGAAGGTTGGAAACTCCCCATAGCCACCCCCAGGACCAGAAGAAACCAGTCGTCGGGTCCCCAGCCAGGGACTGCCTCCCCTGAGACCTGAGACGTCTTGTGCATGCTTTGCTGACGCGGCTACACAGCAAAGTTATTGTATTAGCTTCACCAAAGCAAGACGGGAGCAGCATGGTAAGAAGGGACACTTTGCTGGGCATGGTGGCACATGGCTATAACCTCAGCACGCTATGAGGCTGAGGCAGGAGGGTCACAAGTTCAAGCCCAGTCTGGGCAATTGAAAGACTCAGTCAACTCTAGGGTCAGGAAGGCTGCTCACAGGCCAGGCCACATCCATGTAGGAAGGTGCAGTGCAGGACGAGGGCCCTGAAGATGTCCTACAGGCCACAAAGACCCGCCACCCTGCGGCTGACACCTCACTGGGGCAAGGGGCTTAAACACTGAGCAAACAAACATGAGCTCCGATCCAGGAGTGATTCTCAGGAACGCAGGCCTAACAATAACATCACTGTCACATCCAGAAGTCAGGAGACTGTGCGCGCCCAATGCTGCTTCTCTCACGACCAACCAGAGCTACGTGTCCCGGGCTGATCGTGGAACCGTAACAGCTGGCAGCCTCTGAGCCACACACGTGTCTGTTGTGAGAAGGAAACAACCAACTGGTACAGGGGGCTTCACCACAACCTCTGATCAATAAGTGGCTTACGACCACCCAGGAGTGACCCCAGGTAGCAAGGCTGAAGGATAAAAGCAGGGAGGAAAAATGTGGGCAGGGACATCAGAGGCAGCACACACCCAGAGAAAAAGGCTTCAGAGAACTACTTCAGCCAAATAATGAAATAATCATGTAAATAAATGAGCAATCAACCATTGCCTCCCAGGGAGACACAGGAAAGGAAAAGACAAGAGCAAAAAAAACAGCTGGGCATGACTGTGCACACCTGTAATCCCAGCACTCAGGAGACTGTGGCAGGAGGATAGCTGTGAGTTCAAGACCAGCCTGAATTATATATCGAGACCCCCCCATCTCAAAAACAAACAACAGCGGGCTGGGGATATAGCTCAGCGGCACAGCACCTTCCTGGCGAGCACAAGGTCATGAGTTCAATTCTCAGTACCAAAAAAAAAAAAAAAAGCATCACTAGATGCTAGACAAAAACATGAAACCATTTTAAATGTCTTCAAAGACCCAAATAAAACCGTGTCTAAAGAACAAAAGGAGCAGGCATGGTGGCACAACCCTGTAATCCCAGTACTTGGAAGGCTGAAGTAGGAGGATTGTCACGAGTTTGAAGCCAGCCTGAATCACATAGCGAGACCCTGTCTCAAACAAAACAAAACAAAATAAAAAAAGGAAAATATGAGAACAACATCTCAGCAAATAAAAAATATAAGTAGAGAGCCAGGCGTGGTGGTGCAGGCCTATAATCCCAGCACTTGGGAGGCTGAGGCAGGGGGATTGCTGCGACTTCAAGGCCAGCCTGAACTGCATAGTGAAACCCTGTCTCAAAAAAAAAAAAAGGGCCGGTGAGATAGCTCAGCGGTGTAAGCGCCTGCCTTGCAAGCGCAAGGGCCTGAGTTCGACTCCCGGAACCCACATATGAAAAAAGGGCCGGTGATATCACTCAGCGGCACGGGTGCCTGCTGGTGCGAGAGGTCCTGAGGTCGACCCCCAGTACCCACAAAAGAAAAAAAAGTGGAATTTTGTTGCACATGCTTGGAAATGTGGAGAGTAATGCTGAGTTTAAGGGCTTAGGTCTGAATCTCTGGTCATTGAACACATCTACAGGAAACAAAGCTCCCAATATGCACCATCGCACTCAGAGCTCATGGTGGGATTAACCCATATGGGGGCTCCCCTGCCACGTGGAGATGATCCTTACTGAAAGATACCCCAGAAGATACCCCAACACTCTGGGAGGCTGAAGCAGGAGGATCACAAGTTCGAACTTGGCTTGGCCAATTTAGCATCTTAGGGAAACTCGGTCTCAAATGAAAAAACAAAAAGGACCAGGGATGTAGCTCAGTGTGAAGGGCCTGGGTTCAATCCCCAGGATCGGCAAAAACAAAAACAACCCCCCCCAAACCAGCCAACCAGCCAAACGACCAAACAAAAAATCCTTATGATACGGAAACTAATTCAACATAAAATAGGTGCAAATGAGAGGCCGGTGAGATAGCTCAGTGGCGTAAGCGCCTGCCTGGCAAGTGCGAGGGCCTGAGTTCGACTCCCGGAACCCACATATGAAAAAAGGGCTGGTGATATCGCTCAGCAGCACGGGCGCCTGCTGGCATGCGAGGTCCTGAGGTCGACCCCCAGTACCCACAAAAAAATAAAAAAATAACATAGGTGCAAATGAAAGTATAGTAACAATTCCCAAGAGAGTCAACAGCATATTTGAACAGGCAGAAGAAAGCATCAGCAAACCTGAAGATAGGTGAATTGAGACTATCCAGTCTGGAAGGAAGAAAAAAATAAAAATGAGCCAAGCTGAGAGACATCTACGGTATCATCAAATGTACCAAGGACCACAGAGTAGAAATCTCAGAAGAGAGACAGCTACGCGGAAAGAAAGAATATTTGAAGACGTAATGGCTGAAACCTTTGCACGTTTGATGAAAAATGTAAGTCTGCCTGTCTAGTAAACTCAGTGGACCCCAAGTAGGATAAACTCAAACAGATCCACACTTAGTATGATTTAAATCACACAAAATGTCCAGGGAGGCAGTAGGGTAGTTCTTGTCAGGTGTGGTGGCCCAAGCCTGTCATCCCAGTGGCAGGAGGATCGCCACGAATTCGAGGCCAGCCTGGGCTACATAGTGAGTTCTAGACTACATAGTGAGACCCTGTCTCTAAAAACAAAAAGACAAGCAAATAAAGTAGGTTAGTTCTTGCCCAAGGTGGATAAAGGAAAGTAGAAAGTGCTTGCTAAAGGGTAGGAAGTTGCCTTTGGGGTTGACAAAAATGTTATCAGATTAGATGTGGTGATGGTCGCACAAGCCTGGGAATACATTGCAAAATGCTGAATTGCACGCTTAGGGGAATTGTATGTATATGAAAATACCTCATTCAAGCTGTCTTTACTCAATGCCGAGGTGACACATGGGCTGCATTTGAATCTCAGCCACCCCTTACCAGCACAGGAGCCTGGGGAAGTGGCTTGAATTATGAACGGTGCTGGCTCAGAGTGGCCAAAGGGGAATGGGCTCACCTGCAAAGTCTAGCACACTAATAGCACAATTGCAACCTAGGATTTGGCGAGATGAGGGATGGTGTAAATAGCTACAGAGCATGGGGAGGAGCTCCGGAACAGCTTCTGGCATGGATTCCATCAGAGGCTGGAGGAGAAGCACATTTACCAGGCTAGAGGGTGTGAGTGGGAGATGGGAAGACAGTGCAAAGGCCCTGAGGCAGGCAGGGCAAAGCAGCTCACACTTGATGAAGACCAGAGAGGTGACAGGGAAGCTGGCGGACAGCAGGGCTGGATCTCAGAAGCCTCCTAGATTGCAAAGGAGCATTTCTGTGACCCAATCAGCAGTAGCGATACAAGTTCTAAGCTGCATTTGTAAGATCTCCCCAGTTGCAGAAGGTGAGGGATTAGAGTGGGGTGAGAGACTAACTTTTTAGGAGGTCAGGGTGCCACTCTGAAGAGACAATTGTCAGTTTTGCTATATGCTAAGCTTTATCCTAAGGGCTCTACACAGATTAGCACATTTAATCCTCACAGCTGTCCTTATGGAAGATGTATTATTCCCAATGTATTAATGTGAGAGTTGAGGGTGACACCTTCAGTCCCACAGGGAAGTCAGAGGCCCCACTCAAAAGCCCCTCTGGAAGCCATTCTGCAATAAACACTGAGAATTAAAAGTGCCAGTTCTCCAAGAGACCGAATGTTCTGTGGCCATGGTAATTGGTAGCCAACCACTGGAACAGTTCTTTTGTTTTGTTTTGTTTTGTTTTGTTTTTTTGAGACAGGGTCTATGTAGTCCAAGCTGGCCTCAAACTTGTGGTGATTCTCCTGCCTCAGCCTCCCAAGTGCTGGGATTACAGGTGTGTACCACCACGCCCAGTAACCACTAGAACTGTTACCAGAGTTTTAGGATGAGTGTTTTAGTTTTGGGATGCCTAGCTCTGGGCACCCCAACGGACCAGGCTCTGACAACCATCCCAAAATGCCAATCCAGGAGAGGGGGTGAGTGGTGGTGAAGGGCAGAAAAGAGGCAGTGGTGGAACTAAAGGTCAATTTGGAACACCTAGTTGAACTGAGTCAGCGTGGTGCTGGGTGTGGAAGGCCCACCTGAGGATCATTGCCAACAGCATGAAAAGAACTGGAGGGGACGGTGGTGCGCTGCTGATTCTCCCAGAGAAGCTTGTCGTGCTGGTTTTCCTGATACAAACTCTGCTATTCTCACTGTCAGAGGAGCTCGGATTCTCGGATTCTCGCTGTCGCTGAGGATGACTGCGGTTCTCTTCAGGGGAGCTCTGGTCCTTCCTTTGAGTGTCGCTTCCTGGCTCCAGTGCACATCCCTCAGCTGCTGGCACAGATCCTTCACCCCACTGGCGCAGACTTTTTAGCTTCCACCACTGACCTTTGGGCCTTCCCAGTGCCGGTCCTTGATACAGACTTGCATGAGACATTGTCGTGGGCTCTTGGCTTCCAGCTGGACTCATGCAGGACATTGCCATGGGATCCAGGCCCTCAGCTGGATTCTTTGCATCTCTAGTGCATGGACAGATCTCCTGCACTCTTCCGCATTTGACTTTTTGGGTGAATATTATAAAATAATCCTATAAATTTTGTGTCCTGTATTAAATCTATTCCCCTGTAAACCCTGTTTACAGATGTTTTAATCAGTGCAGCCGCACTGGGAAGAAGAGATAAAGGGGTTCAAGATCTGTCTTCGAAACTGTTCAAAAGGAAAAATGTTGTTTAGACAATTGAATGCTGATAACTTGTAACCTGAGTAACTAATTTATTTATTTATTTATTTATTTATTTATTTTTTTGTGTGTGTGGGTACCGCGGGTCGACCTCAGGACCTCGCGCGCCAGCAGGCGCCCGTGCCGCTGAGCGATATCACCGGCCCCTTTTTCGTATGTGGGTTCCGGGAGTCGAACTCGGGCCCTCGCACTTGCCAGGCAGGCGCTTATGCTGCTGAGCCATCTCACCAGCCCTGAGTAACTAATTTAAAGATAACAATATGGACTGTATTAACCATTGTTACCCTCCTATTATGTTGTTTTGAAATTTTGTTCTATTTTTTTCTCTTTAAAATAAAAAAGAAAAAATAATCCGTCTTCAAGTGGCTGCTATAGAGGACATGTCAGGCTGCTGAGTCTCTGACCCCCCTCTCAAAAGCCCACCAAAAAAATGCTATACAAAAACCTCTTGGGCCGGTGAGATAGCTCAGTGGCATAAGCACCTGCCTGGCAAGCGCGAGGTCCTGAGTTCGACTCCCGGTACCCACATACGAAAAAAGGACCGGTGATATCGCTCGGTGGCACGGGCGCCTGCTGGTGCACGAGGTCCTGAGTTCGACCCGCGGTACCCACAAAAAAAAAAAAGCCTCAGCCTATAAAAGACACCTTCTCTGTTCTGCTTGCACAGAGAAGACCCTCTCAGGTTTAGCAATAAATCTGCTTGGACTGTTGAGTTCGTGTCCCCCTTCCTCTTTTCCACTCACTGGGGCTCTACAGAAAAGGGGAACAAAGGCAAGGACTGGAGATTTGCATAGCCAGCAGTGCAGGTGATCCTGGTCAAGGTGCGGGCTATGTGGTCGGTATCTCAGGACTAGTTCTGTAAAGTTTTGGCCTTGTCATCATGGTTTGGGGAGTCTCATAAGATGATGGCTTCTGCTTTGGGGTGAGCCTCTGTTCCCATCATGGGGTGACTGCTCCAGCTGAGGGGGACCTCACTGTGCAGTGTCCTGTGGGTGACTGCAGGTTTAGGACAATGACTTGAGACATCTAGGCACTGCTCCAGGGGATCTGGAACCAGAGGTTGTAAAAGCTGGCAATTAGATGTCCCTGAAAATCAGTAACTCTTGTCTTGGTGTCCTCAGTCTTGAAGGGGAATGAGATAGGCTAGGTAAATGTAGGGCTAATACACCTTGTAATTTAGATACTTCTTAAGTGATTCACATACTTATGCTCAGAGCTGAGCAGAGATCTGATTCAGTTGTAAGGTAATAAGGGAGAAATAAAATGAAGGCAGATGCCAAGCTTTATCCTGCTTTTCAGTTACCCACTGGCCATCTGCAGAACTAGCCCCTAAGTCTTTTTTTGTATCCGGAATCAAACTCGGGACCTTGCACTTGCCAGGCAGGCGCCATGCTGCTGAGTTACATCCCCGCCCCCCCCAAGTCTTTCTTATAGAACCAGTTGTAAACACTGGTTATCAATGAACAACTCCTGGAAATCCAGCCAATCACAAGCCGCCTTACTCCAGTAAACCCCACCTTCACTCCAGAAGCCTGCAAAGAATTGCAGAAGTCCGCCCATCCCGAAGCCCTGGGCTCCCCCAAAAAAACCTATCAAGGGCCTCCCCGCCCCCCGCGACCGCGGCGCAGCGTAGGCCGCGTCCGGCCCGGGCCTGAGGAGCCGCGGCGCTGCGGTCGGCTGCGGAAGACCCCGCGCGTGAGGAGCGCGGGCGGGCGAGGAGAGCGGCCATGCGCGCGCGCGCCGCGGGGCGCTGAGGGGCGGGCTGTCGCCCTCGGTGCTGTGCCCGCGGCGGGATGGAGCCAGCGGCCGAGCCCCGGCCCGGCCTGGCCCCGGGGCTGAGCCCGGAGGAGGAGCAGGCCACTAAGCAGTTTCTTGAAGAGATTAACAAGAACGTGGCCGTCAAGTTTCTCGGGGCCAGGAAGTTCGATGTGCTCAGGGCCATCGAGCTGTTCCACTCCTACAGAGAGACACGAAGGAAGGAAGGCATCGTAAAGCTGAAACCTCACGAGGAACCTCTCCGTTCTGAGATTCTCAGCGGGAAGTTCACCATCCTAAATGTTCGGGACCCCACGGGAGCCTCCATCGCCCTCTTCACTGCCAGGCTGCACCAGCCCCACAAGTCGGTCCAACATGTGGTCCTCCAGGAACTGTTTTACTTGCTGGACAGGGCTGTTGATAGCTTTGAGACTCAGAGGAATGGCCTGGTGTTTATCTATGACATGTGCGGTTCTAATAATGCCAACTTAGAGCTGGATCTTGGCAAGAAAGTCCTCAACCTGCTGAAGGGAGCTTTTCCAGCCCACTTGAAAAAGGTGCTGATTGTGGGCGCACCCATCTGCTTCCGAGTGCCCTACTCCATCATCAGCCTCCTCCTGAAGGACAAAGTGCGGGAGAGGATTCAGATATTAAAGACATCTGAGGTTATCCAGCACTTGCCCAGGGAGTGCCTTCCAGAAAACCTGGGTGGGTACCTCAGAATTGACCTCGCCACGTGGAATTTCCAATTCCTGCCCCAGGTGAACGGCCACCCAGATCCCTTCGATGATATCATCCTGTCCTCTTTCCCTCCTGCCTTAGACTGGGACTCGGTACATGTTCCAGTCCCCATGCCATGACCACGAGCTGGTTGACTATGTTAATACCAGGCAAAAGTGGGGGATCTATGAAGAGTATGAAGACATTCGTGGGGAGAACCCCGTTGGCACTTTCCACTGTTCCATGTCTCCAGGAAACCTAGAGAAGAACCGCTATGGGGATGTCCCCTGCCTGGACCAAACTCGAGTGAAGCTGACAAAACGAAGTGGCCACACTCAGACAGATTACATCAGTGCCAGCTTCATGGATGGCTATAAGCAGAAGAATGCTTACATCGGCACCCAGGGCCCTTTGGAAAACACCTATCGTGACTTCTGGCTCATGGTGTGGGAGCAGAAGGTCTTGGTGATTATCATGACCACCTGCTTTGAGGAAGGCGGCAGGAGGAAGTGTGGCCAGTACTGGCCTCTAGAAAAGGACACTCGGATCTGATTTGGCTTCCTCATGGTGACCAATCTGGGTGTGGTGAACATGAACCATTATAAGAAAACACTTGGAATTCACAACACAGAGGAGAGGGAGAAACGCCAGGTGACCCAGAGCTGGCCAGACTATGGCGTCCCTTCCTCAGCGACCTCGCTCATTGACTTCCTGAGGGCCATCAGGAGCCAGCAGAGCCTGGCTGTCAGCAGCATGGATGCCCGCTCCCAGGGGCAGTGCCCCAAGCAGCCGCCTATCGTAGTGCACTGCAGCCCAGGCATCGGCAGGACAGGTACCTTCTGCTCACTAGACATCTGCCTGGCACAGCTGGAGGAGCTTGGCACCCTCAACGTGTTCCAGACAGTGCCACGCACGCGCACCCAGAGGGCCTTCAGCATCCAGACCCCCGAGCAGTACTACTTCTGCTGCAAGGCCATCCTGGAGTTTGCAGAAAAGGAGGGCATGGTGCCCTCTAGCCATAACTTGCTGGCCATGGAGGGTCAGTAACTGCCCCACAGTGTCCTGCCTGCTGGCCAGCCTCCCTTAGACCACCTCGGACGCCGCTGAGCCTCTAGGTTGCCATCGGTTCTGCCGAAGCCATGATCAGCCTCTCCCGTGGCTCCCAGCGCCCGTGTGCACGCAAGACAGCCTCTTCTTTCCGCCAGATCGATGGGGTGGAGTTGCCAGGAGAAAGGGCCAGCAGTGATGTGTTCTTGACTCCTAGCTTCTGCTATCAAACTGTGCCTTAGTAAAACCAAATTGTGGCTACTGATATTTGCCAGGGCCCCGAGGCAAGGGGTAGGGGCCTCCTCCCGCTCCCGATGCCGTTCTTCTCCTGGATGGAGGTCTCCTGTCTGCCCACCTTCCCTTGCTAGGATTTGGTGGGAAGGTTTCTGAGCATTTACCTTCCTGCCTGGAGAGCTTGACCAAGTTACATATTCTAGAGATTGCCTGAGTGCCAAGCACTTTTATACATAGGGCGTGTAGTCTGGTCTCCTCCGTCCTTCTGTGTGTGTGTGTGTGTGTGTGTGTGTGTGTGTGCGCACCTCTGTGTCTGGGTCCATATGTATGTGTGTATATAATATATATGTGATAATATGGTCATATTCTATAAATACATAGAGACACACACACACACACACACACAACTACCAAGGAGGCATGTGCCTTCCAAGCCCCGCATATTGGTTGGGTGCAATAAATTCAGCTAGTTCGGTTCAGGTGTGTTGAGTGGTGGCCCATTCCTTTCTCACATGGCTAAGCGTGAATGCCGTCTGCGGGCACCTTCTGCATCTACTCCACTTTGGTGAAGCCTTGTTCTCTCCACAGCCACCTTCCTTAGGAATCAACCAGACCCCTATCTACTGGAAGTTTCTCTGGTATTCTGGCTTCTGTGAGTCACCGATAAGTTTGATCCTATGGGAAGCCGCTGCTGGGAGCAGGGACAGCTCCAGGGGTGGCTCTTTCCGCACCTTTAACCCATCCTTTTATTTTTCTTTTGAGACAGGGTCTCGCTATGTAGTTTAGGCTGGCCTTAAACTCACTGTGTAGCCCAGTGTGATTTTGAACTTGTGGCGATCCTCCTGCCTCATCCTCCCCTCCTGAGTACACCCAGCTATCCCATCCCTTCTGTCTCTGGGTGTTGGCCTGGCTCTCGGGGGCCCAAATAGCCTGCTCAGCTCTGAGCATCCCACAGACCTGGGCTGTGCCTTGCGGAAGACAAGGGGGAGTTGTTCTCGTCCTTTTTGCATCTCGTTCTCAGCAGAGGTCCCCTTCAGAAGCCCATTAATCACTGGCCAGGGGTGGGAGATGAGAGGAATCAGCTTGAGGAAGTGGCTGCCTGAATAGCAACCAGTTCTGCTAACAGGAAAGGAGAGGTGGCAGTTGGGTGGGCAACCAGAGACTGACTCCCTACTTCAATGGTGATCGGAGTCTACTAACAGGTAGTGGGTGCACACTGTATACATTTGGAAAAGAAAAGATTCATCAAAAAGTTTTAAAGTAAAAAAAAAATTTTTAAGTAGAAAAACACCTGAAACTAAATTAGAATAGTTTCCCATCGCAGACAGAGCAGGTATTGTTTGCATCCATTCACTCAAGGCAGAGTTTTCTTTCTTTTTTTTTTTTTTTTTTTAATTTTTAAATTTAATTTAATTGTATTTATTTATTTATTTTTAAAGACAACAAGTAAACATTCTCATGTATTAACAAACTCAAGCATTAGAGAATGTACAAATACCTTTTGGAGAAAAACATTACTCAGTATAAGATTAAGCCATGTAAAAGCTAGGTAAAAATAGGAGACTAAGGAATGGAATAGTCACAGTGAAATTGCATTTTCATACTAGGGAGACAATACGATATTTACAAATGTGCGTCCGGTTTATTTCGCTTGTGAGTATTTGTCGAGTTGCATCCATTTACCTATAAAAGTTTCCAGTTTATCCTTCTTTATGGCTGAGTAGTACTCCATTGTGTAGAAATACCACATCTTTTTTATCCATTCCTCGGTTAATGGGCATTTGGGTTGTTTCCACGATCTAGCTATTACAAATTGTGTTGCTATAAACATGGGTGCACATATATCGCTGTGGTACGATGTTTTTAATTCTTCTGGGAAGATGCCCAGAAGGGGAATAGCTGGGTCAAATGGGACCTCCAACCCTAGTTTTTTGAGGACTCTCCACACTGACTTCCACAGTGGCTGTACCAGTCGACACTTCCACCAACAGTGGAGAAGGGCTCCTTTTTTCCCACAGCCCCTCCAGCATTTGTTATTAGTTGATTTCTCGATAATAGCCTTTCTTTCGGGGGTGAGATGGTATCTCAGTGTTGTTTTAATTTGCATCTCTCGAATGACTAGTGATGTTGCACATTTTTTTGTATATTTATTTGCCGTTTGTATTTCTTCATCTGAGAAGTGTGTATTCATCTCAGATGCCCATTTTTGGAGTGGATCTTTAAATTTGGGAGGTCTGATTTTTTTGAGTTCTTTGTATGTTCTTGATGGTAATCCTTTGTCTGAGGAACAGCTGGCAAATATAAGGCAGAGTTTTCATGTGGCTTCAACAGCAGGTCAGGTCATTCTGTGTTTTATTCTTTACAGAACTGGAACATTTTCTAGTCATGGAAATGGCCGCATGTGGCAGAGATTGTGATACTCAGATCTAATATCCATGACAATGATCAGCTCTTTACTGAAATACAGTCTGGCCAGTCACACATTAGGTTGTCAATATATATCACACACTCAAAGCTGGAAGGTAGCTGCAAATCAACACCTTTGTATCAGTTATCTAGGCTGCATAACACATCATGCCAGCATTTAGTGGCTTCAGATGACAGCCACTGAATTCGGTCTGGATCACTGGGGGTTCTTCTGGTGTGGCCCAGCCTGGTCTGATCTCAGCTGCAGCCACCCATGTACCTGCAACTCAGCTGGTGAGCGCATTTCGGGGCCAGCTGGTCCTCATATGTCTCAGGCGGGTCCCCCACTGGGCGGGGCAATGGAGGGACTACTTCTAGTTACCAAGCGGACTAGCGCAGCTTGCTCCATTGGCAGTCTCAGCGTCACAAGAGCATAGGATTGGCACAAGCTCACTCTTGCCACCTGGCTCAAAGGAAGTGACCAGGCAGCCCTGAACAGCCACTTCCGCTACCTGACAATCTGGACCTACTCTGGATGGATTTCAGCTCTGGAAAGGGTTTCTCGTATTTTTGTTTCAGGATTTGGTGTGGTTTTAGAATATGGCTTAACCAAAAAGCATATTCTGGCTCTGTAGTGATGGGGTCAAACCACTCCAAATCTTGGAGAGAAATCACTGGAGCGAGCCCCTTGAAGTCGGAAGCGGCACACTCGGTGTGTGGAGGCAGTGTCAGCCTGTGTCCTGTGGACTTCCCACGAGCTGACTGAGGAAACTGCCCGGGGGCTGCAGCCACCTGCAGTCACAATGTGCATACTTCTTCCTGGAGGCCACCCTCCAGGGCAACTGGTGCCTGGGGGACATGTGGGTGGGTGCCTGGCCCTGGGCAGCCAGCCACCTGTGCTCCTGCCGCCAAGCCCTCCCCGCTGCTCTTAGATCCAGGGTTCTTTCAGCATGGGGCCTGCTGGCCCTGGCTTACAAGGGGAGCATTACCTCACTAGAAAACTACTTGTGAACATGGAACTTTACAATTTTTTATTTATTTTTAATTATTGTAAAATAAAAATAGCAGTCACTGTCGTCACTGTGTGCCCAGTTCCGTGGATTTAAGCACCTTCCCACTGTTGTGCAACTATCACCACCATCCAACTCCACTCTTTCAGCCCCGCAAACTGAAAGCTCAGTCTGTGGAGCCCCTAAGCCCCCCATTCTACTGTCTGTCTCCAGGGGTCTGACTACTCCAGTCCCTCAGAGCAGAGGGCATGAGTATTTTATGCTCTTGTGACTGGCTTATTTTATCAGTGTCTTCCAACTTCATCCTTGCTGTAACATGTATCCAAATTTCCTTCCTTCTTAAGGCTGAATAACAGTCCCGTGTGTTTGTGTGTCATTTTGTTTACCTGTTCATCCATCAATGCACACTTGAGCCGCTTCAGCCTTTTGGTTATTGTGAATAATACTGCTTTGAGCACAGTTGTACAAATATCGCTACAAGCCCCCTTTTTCAACTCTTTTGGGTTTATACAGAAGTGGAATTACTGGATCATATGGCAATTCTGCTTTTAATTTTTTGAAAACTGCCATATTGTTTTCCATAGCAGCCACACAATTTTACATCCCCACCTATCGTGCATGGTGTACAAGGGTTTTACTTTCTCCACATCCCCACCAACACGTTATTTTCTGTGTGTGTGTGTGTGTGTCTGAGACAGGGTCTCCGTAGGTAGTCCAGGCTGGTCTTGAACTCATTATGTGGCCCAGGCTGGCCTCAAACTCAGCCTCCTTAGCCTCAGCCTCCTCACTGTGGTTTTTTTTTTTTTTTCTTTTTTTTTTTTTGTGAGTACCGGGGGTCGACCTCAGGACCTCGCGCGCCAGCAGGCGCCCGTGCCACTGAGCGATATCACCGGCCCCTTTTTCATATGTGGGTTCCGGGAGTCGAACTCGGGCCCTCGCGCTTGCAGGGCAGGCGCTTAAGCCGCTGAGCCATCTCACCGGCCCCTCACTGTGGTTTTGATCTTCATTTCCCTAATATTTAGTAAAATTGAGCATCTTTTCATGTGGTTGTTTGCTGTTTGTACATCTTTTTCAAGAAATGTCTCTCCAAGTCCTTTGCTTACTTTCTAATCAGGTCATTTTATTTTTGTTGGTGTTGAGTTGTACAAGTTCCTTTTTTTTTTTTTTTTTTGGGTACTGGGAGTCGAACTCAGGACCTTGCACTTGCCAGGCAGGTGCTTATGCCGCTGAGCTATCTCACTGGCCCCCATATATTTTTTTTTTCCTTTCAAATAGATAATGCGTGGGGTGAATCAGGGAAGTAGCTCACTGGCCCAGGAAAGTTCAATATTTATTCTTCCTCCCCATCTTCTTTTTCTTCTTTGGTTTGCCTGGATAAAACCAACATCCTCATGAGTTCTTTGCTGCAGCCCATATAGATTCACATTCTACAGTCACACCAGAATCCTGCGACCTACTTTTACTGACCATGTGTTCCTGAGAATGGCGAGCATGAGCTCGAGTCAGGCTGCTTTGCAACAGTGGGAGGATGATGGCCACATTACTCCGTGCTTTTGCTTTCCTGTGTGCAAGGAGGGCTGATGACAACGCTAACTCCTGAAGTTGAAAAGATTTAGCAAGATACATACAAAGCACACAGTGCCTGGCACGTAACAAGTGCTCAGTATGTTAGCCACAGTTACAGTGATTATCTTCGCTTTTTGTTGTTGTTCAGCGCAGCATTTTTGGTTTTTGTTCTTGCTTTTTTGAGACAGTCTCACTTTGTAGTTCAGGCTGGCCTCAAACTCAAGGCAATGCTCCTGCCTCAGCCTCCCAAATGCTAGAATTACATGTGTGCACCACCACACCTAGGTAATGAGCACTTTGTGTGTGTGTGTGTATTTTTAGACAATGTCTCGCAATGCAGTCTAGGCTGCCCTTGAACTCGTGGAAATCTCCTGCCTCAGCCTCCTGAGTGCTAGGTTTATAGGTGTGAGCTTCCATGCCTGGCCAATGAAGCACTATTAAGTCATGGATTCTTTTGAAATTGATAAGCTGAGGTAATAGGATAATAATCATCCTTTCCCCATGGGTGGCGACTAGCCTGACTTTGGTATTTATCATTCCCATGCATGTTTTTACACATCTGCAACGTATGTATCCATAAGCAATATCGCTTTTTTTTTTTTTTGGTACAGGAAATCGAACTCAGGACCTCGCACTTGCCAGGCAAGCACTGTGCCACTGAGCTATATCCCCGGCCCCTTCCATAAGCAATATACAGTGCTTGTCCCTCTTTTGTGCTGGCAGCCGAACCCAGGGCCATGTGCATGCTAAGCATGTGCTCTACCACTGAGTTGCACCCCCAAGCCTCCGTTGCTTTTTATGAGGATTTAAACCTTTCTATAAGTGCATCATTCTGCATGGCTCCTTCTATACCTTGCTCTTCACTCAACATTGAGTCTCTGAGATTTATTCACGTTGATCTATGCAACCAGAGGTGCTCAGAGTATTCCAGGGTGAACGCACAATGTGTTCCCTCTCTGGCTGACGAACACATATTTTGGGGACAAATTCACAACGGCTAGTTTTACATACTTCCCCCTAAGAGACAAATAGAGGCTTGGGATTTTTGGTATTACTCTTTTGAGATTTCCCATTATCCCATTAGGGGTGGGCCGTCCTCTCCCTACTAAGACTAAGACTAAGACTAAGACTAAGACCAAGACCAAGACCAAGACCAAGACCAAGACCACTAAAACTAAGATGCTCCAGGGCAGGATCCTCCTTAGCTTAAGATCACCACTGCCCTCTGAGTCATCTGATAATCCCCTCCTCAATCAGTAAATGTTGAGGCGCTGGCCTTTGTTCCTCGTGAACAACTGGTCATCCCAGATCCCCACTATACCACCATTTCGTCTCTTGTTCTCTCTCTCGCTGTGCACTAACACCTGGCAGGAGATTGGGGCTCACTGCAGGGGTCTCCGATACACGCGGGCTTTTCAGTTTATGAGCTTGTGGGTTCCTCTTCCCAGGCTGCACTGGGAGCTGTCATCCTCATCCACGACTGAATGCTTAAAATGCTTACAGCAAGCCAGGCTCAGCTTCTCCACAGGAATCACAGGAGGGAGCAGAGTCCCTCATCAAGGTCATGTGGAAAGATGCCCCAAGTGGATTCCACCAGGTCTGCGCTCCTCGTCACTGTGCCATTCTGCCTTCCTGGGAACAGGTGCGTAGCCTCACACCAAGGTGGGTTTCTGGCCTGGCAGCAGAGTCTGCTGAATGCCCCACTGTGGACCGGGGCCTCTGGAAGGGCCAAATGACCGGTGGCAGCTCACAGTCTTACAATCGCTCATGAGAGGTGCAATGTTTTGGATAAGCTCTGGTTTGCTTCAGAACCCTTTCCCCTCTACCGGAGTTTCACACCACTGCAGATTTGAAGTGATGGGCTCCCCCTGTGTGGAATGACACAGAGAACTAGGACTCTGGCCAGGACTATAAAGTATCATGCTTATTTGCTCTTAAATGGCAGTTGGGGGAGAGGAATGGAGAGAGGTGACAGAAAGCCTTGGCTGAAGGATGTCAAAAATAACTACAGTTGGGCCGGTGAGATGGCTCAGCGGCTTAAGCGCCTGACTGGCAAGCATGAGGGCCGAGTTCGACTCCCGGAACCCACATACGAAAAAAGGGCCGGTGATATCGCTCAGCGGCACGGGCGCCTGCTGGCGCGCAAGGTCCTGAGGTCGACCCCCCGGTACCCACAAAAAAAAAAAAAAAAAAAAACTACAGTCATTCCCATGGATCCAGAGTGAAAGATGAACTTGGAGGAAGCCATCAGTCTTACTTTGCTTTCATGTAAACTCAGCCGAGAACAGTTTTTAGAACTTTAAACTTCCAATCTTGGATCTCATTCCAAGGCAATCTGGTTAATGGTGAAATAAACACTGACATATGGCCATAGGAGTCTCCAAGAGTGAGCTTCACGAATTACTGCATATCCCTGAGGCTCAGTTTCCTCATCTGCAAACTTGGAGAGGACCCACTTAGCAGACAGGGGGCATGAGAGGCCAGGCACGGTCAGTAAATGGTCATTATCATCATCACCTCCTTACAATGCAAGTCTCACCAGGGTTGCAGTAGTGCAGATTCCAACATTTGGCCTTGAGTGTTAGATTTCTCAATGCTACAAAGAAGTCTTAGTCCATTTTGTTACTCTAACAAAATACTTGAGGCTAGGTAGCATATAAAGAAAAGAAGTTTATTTAGCTCATCATGTTGGAGGTTCAAGGGCATGGCGCAGGCATCAGGTTGGGTCTGGTGAGGATCTTACGGCTAATGGCATCATAGTGGAACAGTGATCACATGGCAAGGCAGGAAGTCAAAGACTGGGAGAGGCCAGGCTTGCTCTTTTCTAAGGGTAGCACCCTCAGTGATCTGATTATTTCCCACTAAGCCCCATCTCCTAAAGGTTCCGTCACCTCCCAGCACTGTCTCTCTAAAGATCAAGCCCCCAAAGCCCAGACCCTTGGGGAACATACTTAAACCATTTCCAAACCCTAGATGGAGAACAGGCTTTAATGAGGTGAAACGAGTTCATCCAAAGAGCTCCACTGCCTTGCACCTTGTATCCTAGTAGATGCCGTGTGACCTCGATGGTCGCTTCAGGGTCTACTCCCTAGGTCCTGGATAGGTTTCAAGATAAGCAGGACATGCACTGGATTCCAATCTGGAAAGTTTGTTACATATGTGGGTGGGAACAGACGAGGGGGTGCCGATGCTAATGAAGGGATCCAGCTCACTGTAGGCCCTAAATACACCCGTACCACGCACTCGAGTGGGGGCATCTGCAGATGAGCCCTGCAGTGTCCGAGGCAGACAGGCACCCTAAAGAGGGAGAGAAAGAGGCACGGAAGGCCTACGTCATCTCTAGGCAATGCCCCGTTGCTACGTGGGGCCCAAGATAAGGTTCACAGATCATCCTCAAATGTGAGACAGCTACAGAACGGTGCAAGGAATGGTGACGTGGATCAAGAAGATGGAGCCACCACAGGCGGGGCTGGCCCTCTCTGCAGGGGGCCATTGCAGAGGGCTTTCCCTTCCACTCCCCCAAGTAAAACCAGCCTGGGAGTTGCTCCGGACGTGAGAGGGCGCTGATTTCTTTATTTATTAGACTTGAGTGCTTTAGTACAGAACCGTACAGAGATGATACATGTTTGTGCTTCAATACTTTCAAACACAGAGATTCTGATAATTTAAACAAGTTTCAAGACAGAAGAGCTTTTTTTTTTAAAATATCCTTTTGATAAATTATTTTTATATAAATAACAGAGAAAGGAAAACCAACATGTTTGACAAACAAAGTCCTGAAGCATGAGCATCACTTGGTCAAAGGGAGGGGACAAAACAAGCAGCGACAATAAGAAACAAACCAATGCAAGGTCCTACAGTTCTGTCCTAAGGAAATAAGATCTCTTAAGGGGAGAGCGGTGACCAGGAGGAGACCTGAAAACTAATCTGAGTGCAGAGGGAGATTTGAAAGCCAGGAGAAGAGAACGTCACAATGCATCTAACGGGGTGGGCGAGGAACACATTGTTGAAGGAAGGCGGAGGCTGCGCTGAACTAGCATACACCACATTTGCAACAACGTCACAAGATACAGTAAGATACACACAGTCTGCGGGAGGGAGAGGAAGGCGGGGACTGGGCAGGGACGTTTTTGTGACTTCCACTGTCATATTTTGCAACAACAGCAGCAGAGTAAGCGGTGTGCTCAGTCCCGGGCACCGGGGAACTGCTGAGTCCTGAGGATGAGGAGACACCCTTCCAGCATCTGTTTCTTTAATTTCTGCTTTACGACTACATTTTTATACAGAGAATAAAATGATCATTTTCTCTTACAACCACGATGACATATGACTGCGCAATACACAAAATAAAGAATCACAGGTATTTTAAACTGAGGATGATCTAACAAATGTTGCTTGCAAGGTGGGGACAGGTTCAGCCTCAGTCTAATGAGAGGACAGAGGGGCCCTGTTCTTCAGGTCCACGCCCCTTCCTCCAGAAAAGGGTCCCCTGCCCAGGACCTTCCTGACACTTGAGCCCTGACCAGGCTGACCCTGCTCATGAAAAGAAGCTGTTAGGGACGCTGCTAGGGGAGGAAGGAGTCTGGTCAAGTGGGCAAGCCTAACTATTCCCCAAAGGAGACGGTGGTCCTAGCAAGCGAATGCTCTTCACGCGTCCGGCCATGGTGACTCAGGCTGGAGGACTTCCCTCAGGGTCACAGCTCTGCGGACACAGGTCAGGGAGGGCAGTGCCAGCTGTGGAGAAGACGCTGGCCAATACTCAGCCTGGCTGTGTGTGAACACCCCCAGCCCCTACCCGCAGCCATGCTGCCAGGGCCATGAGCTACTGGGCGGAGAATCTCCAACCTCACAGTGCGTCTGACCGCTGACTATCACTTCTCAGCTGATCTGGATGAGAACAGGCACCAAAGGGAGGACTGGAGTGGAGAACAGATTCATCCTCAGTGTGAAATACTTGGAGAACACGACACCGCTATGAACCCAACAAGAACAGAACCACCCAAAACGAGATCGTAATTACACCCAAACTTCTACCTTTCCATACTCAAGCAATTTGCACATGTCGCTGGGGCTATGTACAAGGTCACAGAATCATAAATAACGGGGAGGAGTCCATTCGTTCTAGAGTTCACAGACTTCTGCGGCACAGCGCTTGCACATGAACTTCTCCTTATAGGATACATATATAAGATACTCTTTTTTAAAAAACACAATGCATTATTCTCTTTTGTTTCAAATGAGAAGAGGGCATCATCATGAAACACGAGAATGCAGCGCAACAGGGCCAGCCAGGGCGTGCAGGGCTGGGAGGCAGCAAAGTAACCGAGACGTTGCGCTAGGGAGCTGCGGAGCACTGTGGGAAGGGGGTTGCGGTTTGGAGGGGCGGCTTATTTTTTTAACTGCTTATTTCTTCATCTGTTTTATTCAGTTTCTTCAGCGTGTCCAGCAGTTTCTGTGGGGTGAGAATGTGCGTGGATCCTGGGGGAGGCAGAGAAGACAGTGAGCACGCCCGTTCCGGCTTCAAGTGCTTTTCCTCTCCTGCGCTCCTCCACTCCCGGATCTGTGCCCGTGCTCCTCCCCCACTGTGGTATGGGTCCAGGGGAAGCAGGGAGGGCCTTAGGGATGGGGTCTGGGCCCTGCCACAGTAGGCCTGGGAGATGTTTGGGGACTGTGGTTAAACAAAACACATCATCTGGCTCAGGCACGGTCCTAGGCTATACTGAGGAACATGCCACCTCTCCATCAGAGCCCAGCACCATCTGCCCGGCGATGGGGCGGCTGCTTTTCTCATTCTTTGAACTCAAGGTGAAGCCAGGGAGAGAAATTCCAAACAGTATGGCCAGGGGAGAAGGGTGAGAACAGGGCAGGGGCAGGTAGGGGACCATGTGTGGAAAGGATGGTACCTGGTAGGGAGGACATGGGTGGGCAAAGCCCCTGGGGAAGCCACTGACTGGTTCTGTCGTGGCAGGGGACCTCAGGTGTGAGAGGGGAAGGGCGGGGACCTGAGGCCTTACCTTGCAGAGACCGCACATTGTAAGATTAGAAATGCTTGCCAAAGTTTAAGCTAATGGAATCAGATAGACTTCTAGTGCAAAAGTAAAAAAATAAAAATTAAAAAATGAAGGCCTCTTTCATAAGGAGAGAGAGAGATCTAGTAAGTGCAGTAAAAAATGATGCATGGATTGTGTGATTTGGACATGGACTCAATCAAACAGAAAGGAAGTGACTGGTGGCGTGTGAGCATGAGGCCTGCACGCATGCAGCAGTGGACTTCAAAGAAAGATCCTGGTGGGAAGGAGGAACTAAACAAAAGAGATCCGTGCTTGAAAATGTGCCTCCCTGGAGACCTGGGGAGGGATGGGCCTTCGTGGGAGTAGGGGAGCAGAAACCCCAGATGCCAGATTTCCCTCCAAGGCAGGCAGAAGAAAGCTTTGGCTGGCATGTTGGGCGTGATTCCGACACCAGGGCCCCTATGCCTCTGACCACTGCTTGCTCAGCTGACCAGGACTGCTGGCACAGGGGACCTTCCTGGTCAGTCCGGATCAGCAGAAAATGGGTAATATCCTGTCCATTGTGAGAGGCATCTGCCAAAGTCCCATCCTCTCCAATTCCAGCCCCAGTCCCCACTCATTGCTCTCAGTCAGGACCCAGCCCTTGGTTACTTCCCAGGGACACTGAGTGGATGCCCTGAGTACACAGCCTGTCCGTGCCCCTGCTCTCTCAAGCTGACTCATTATTCTGCAGACCTGAGGCTCCTAAGCAGATGTGATGCAGGTTTCAGGAACGTGTCCCTGGGTGTTTTTAGAGCTCCCCTTTACCCTGAAGCACAGTCACTTCTGTGAACTTATCAATCTTCCCACTAGTCCTAGAGGAAGTCAAAGGCTGCTAGACAAATGAGGCCAAAAGACATAAACATGAATGCAGCTCTGAAGTGTGGACCACTGCCAGAATGAGCCTTCCAAACCTCAACTCAATGCGGCCTGTGTGTCTGGACATGGAAAGACAGTCTCTGGATATGGGATGTGGTGGGTAGCTGGGCTTCCCTAAAGGCAACAGGAAGCACACCTGCCACAGGAAACCATCCCTAACTCACTGCTCCCCAGCTACCCAGCTGCATTCCAGGAAACAAGAAGGCAGACTCAGTTTCGTTTTTTTTGGTACCGGGAATCGAACTCAGGACCTTGAGCTTGCCAGGCAGGTGCTTGTGCCACTGAACTATCTGGCCCCAGATTCCATTTTGAGGATAACTCCAAATCCCAAGAGGTTCCTCTGGTCAGATGCCTACCCCTAAGAGCAGCCCCCATCCTGCTGACATGCAAATTCGGCAGCTGGGGGAGGCCAAAGAGAGGTTAATGAATCCATGCTCTAGAATTTTCTGATATTATCTGATCATAGACCATCTGAAGTTCCCTGTCTTGACTGAGAAGCAATTTTAGGACAGAGCCTTGGTGACAACCAGGTACATTTCTGGGCCTTCTCTTACCTGGTCTCTTTAAAGGGACCAGCCTGGTTAGTATTAAACCAAATCACCTCAAAGCCAATTGTTTATTTTGACACATAATAGTATCATTTCAATAATGTTGACTGAGCTTTTCTCTATCATAAACACTGCAAATAGAACTGAGTGAGTCCGTAAGACACACTTTACAAATGTTCTCATTTTGACTCTAAACGTGGCCATGTCAGCCTTCCAGAAAAGAGCAGCAGGTGGTTTCCACCGCTCTGTGGGTTTACTTCACATAACTGGATGATGATGAAACAAAGCGGGCGCTTGTCCAAGGTTTTCAAAGCTGTGGGTAACACAGCAAGTTCTGACAGGACAAAATCCTTCCTCTACACTGACATCAGCTGGACAAGCAAGAGTTCTAAGACTGGCTAATCACCCAAGACAGGCTGGCACAGACCTACAGATGCTGGGAGACCCCCGTGGCAGTGGTGAGGAGAGCTTGATGATCAAGGGCATTGGGAGCACAGTGGTCAGGCCCACTCCTCTGCCCACGGGCAGGAAGAAGGAAGGCCAGAGCGGAAGAGTGCTTGCTTGGGGTGATCTGGTGGCACAGAGAAGTCTCTGTCCTCTCAATTCTGGGCACTTGGGGACTTCCTGGGAGGAGAGGAGATGCAAGCGATGCTTAACAGCAGCTGGGCTCTGAACATAAGTCCAAACCTGAGTCCCACTAAGAAGGAAACTTACCTGACCCCAGTCTGGAATAAAGCAGAAACATGAAAAATAAAAATGCAAGCCAGGCATGGTGGCGCATGCCTGTAATCCCAGCACTCGGGAGGCTGAGGCAGGAGGATCGCTGTGAATTCGAGGGCAGCCTGGGCTACAAAGTGAGTTCAAGGCCAGCTTGAACTACATAGTGAGACCCTGTTTCAAAAAGACAAAAAAGCCAGGAATATAGCTCAGCAGCAGGCACAGTGCCTGCCTGGAAAGCATGAGGTCGTGAGTTCGATTCCCGGCATAAAAACAAAAAACAAAAAACAAAATTTCTCCCAAGTGCTGTGTGCAGCACAGTAGATATAATCCAGACTCTAGTTTTTTCATTTGCTGCTGACAGCCTCTTCGGCATTCCCTCATGATTGGTGCTGTTGGCCCAAATCAACCAGAGTGAAGAACTGGAAACTTAAAAGGTGTCACTTTGTGGACAATTCAGAGTGATCATGGGCAGACAGCAGAACGAGGGTTGGTGGAATCTGCGCACTTCAGCCGTCCATACTGGCTCCCTGAGACCCAGACCTGGGGGAGCTGCCTCAGCAAAAGGAGAGGGAGGCATTGGGAAGATGAAGCGAGGCACTGTCACCCATGCAGGATGTCCGCTGGGGACAGTCACTGCTGGGCAGGAAGACTCATCTCTTTAAAGATACACTGCCACAGAACTGATATTCAAGGAGAAAACTCAGGCTTTCCAATAGTCTACACTATTTTGCCCTTTGGTCACCTGGAGCTGTCACATTTTTTTCCCTCCCCGATGCTGGGAATTGAACCCAGGCCTTCCAACATGCTAAGCCAAGTGCTCTACCACCAAGCTAAATCCCCAGCCCTAAGTCAGATTGTAATCTACTCTCTGGCTCACTGGCATCAGGTCTCTGTGCTTTGGTGTCCTGAGTCCTGTAAAATCCAACACTGCCAGCCAACTATTTCAGAGGCCAGAACTTAGTGCACAACCAGAACTTGTGCTTTCTCTGTCTTGACAGCAGCAGAGGCCCAGCTGACTGAATAGAAAACAAGGGAAATCCTGCAAAGGGGAGGCTTCTTGGGAAGCAGGGACCCCCAGCACTAATGACAGCAGGATCCTTGGGGTGCAGGTCTGTGATTCCTTTGGATCCTGCAAGGGGTCTATTGTCACTGCAGGTAGGTGGCAAGTCCTCTAGGGTCTTCAACACATCCTGAAGCAGATGCTGCCCACCTACCTGCCAAGTATGCTCAGAACTAGATGTCTCTAACACCTGATCAAGGTGCTGCTAGGGAATGACTGTTTCTAAACAACTGCTTCTATTTCCCACCCACTGGCCTTGCTTTCCAGAGGAAGGTGAGCCCAGGCAGGATGGGGGGCAAGACCCAGGGCTATCACCAGCTCCTTTCCAGCTCATGGCTACCTCGGAGCATGCCATTCCTCTGCCGGCACGAGGAGAGAGGAGATAAATGGTGCAGCCTCCTGTTCCTGCCTTCAGGATGCAGGACCACTTTCTTTATAGAAAGGAGCAAGCTTCTGATGTTATCTAGCTAAGGCTCTGCTGGATCGTTCCCCTGCAATTCCTCAGAAAGACAGTGGAGTGGGGGTCTGCATGGTTTGAGGCACATATCTGAGTTACTGAGTTACACACTGTGAGAGCTCCAAGGAGCCTCAGGGTGCTCCAATCCTGCTTCAGGAGTGGGGTGACCTTCGGTCACTGCATTCGTGGAGGAGCAGGGCTGGAGTCCAGTCCTCTTGGCCCTGAGCCCAGGTTTTTTTCCACCTGCTTATAGGTGACTCACTGGGCCACATCTCAGTTCAGGGTGAAGAGATATTTTCAGGGTTCATCCTCAGCAGTGTATCCAAGGTCAGGTGCACAAAGGCGGCCTCATCATGGATTATGTAACAAAGCTGAGGAATTACGCTGTAACAGATCGGTGGCCACTTAAAACACATTATAGGAGGTGCTAACACTTGTGAAGGATGGAGGGAGACGAAGGAATGAGGACAATATGGAAAAACACAATTTGGATCATCTACAAACAGCAAAGGGGTTCCTGGGTAGCAAGCTTGGTGGGAGAGAGGAGGATACTCTTATAATGCACAGAGCATCAAGAGCAGATTTCCCCTGAAAGGCTCCAGATCTCACCAAGAGACCTCAGAGTGAGACAGTGTATAGTCACTCGACTGCTGGAAGATTCGCAGGAGAATGAAAATAAAAGCAAGTTCTTTGAGAGCTCATGACTACTACATGCCATGTTCTGGAGAGCAACACTGGACAAAAGCACTTCTCACTGAAGACTGGAGTCCACCAAGCCCATGTGGCTTGTGCCATTCACCCTTAGCGCCTGTCCTTTGGGGAAGTGCCTGTGCAGGGAGAAGGTATTCAACCGTCTACCACTGACTTGGGCCTAGTCTCCACTCCCCTCCAAGCCTTCCTCGCCCGGGCACGCATGGGCATCTCCCCTGGACACTGCCTTTTCCAGATGGCTTCATTCTCAAGCTCCTGTGCCACGCCACCACAGGGACACTTAAATTCCCTGTGGGAGCCCATAGCACGACCCTGGGCAGCACGCCTTAGGCAGCCCTCAACTTCTGGCTACCTCTCTGAGAACTGCTCATGAGGCTCCGTTCCTACTGCTCTGGTTTAACCTAGTGGCCGCTGCTGCCTGTCTGAGCAGCGTGTAGCCCAAGACATGAGTGAGCTGTCAGGTTGGAGCCCACAGGGGGTCAGGGTGGGTATGAAGGCAGCACTGGACACATTTTCAATCGGTGTTAAGAACTGCAAGCATTTTCTTGTTAAAATAAAATTTAAAAAATAAGAAACCAAAGAGGGAAAAATAAAGAAAAAAGAGTGACGGAATAATCAAAGAAAACCCTTCAGAGTAGAAGAGTTTCTTTTCTGTAATAAGCTGCTTTTACTTTTTTCTTTGGCTCTCACTCCATTGTTGGAGCCTGATCCTCAAAAGATACCCTAGAGGACTCCCTGAAGTCGGGGTGTCTCAGGTCCATGAGAAATTTGGTGGGAGTAAGAATATGAGTAGAACCTGTGGGAGAACAGAGGCCAGCTGACTGCTTGAACAAAGGTAGGTCATAGGAACATGCCAATTTAGGCCTATGTTGTCCGCAGCCAATGAGGCGAGAGGAAGCAGGGCACACAGGCAGGCGTGCATACACACACACACACACACACACACAGGAACACAGGCAGCAATGCAGCAGGTGTGCACAAAGCGGATGAGGTCACACACTGGACGTCAGCTGTCTGTGCGAGGCCCCCCCATGAACCTGCATGGGCAACTTTCTACCCCTGGATTTCCACCTCCCACCATGGAACCTCAAGGCAGATCCAAAGGGGAAGAGTAAGATTTATAGCCAAAGCCTGGCTGTGACAGCTTCTGTCCAGGAAAGCTGTGTTTGAGCTTGTAATTATTCAACACGCTCATGCAACACATATGCAAGCAGAAAACAGAGCTGCATCACTTGGGCCTAAACCACAGAAAGGAGAACAGCTATAGGGCAAACTGGCGATCAGACAGGGGAGGCCTGAGGGCCTGGAGAGGGAAGTGCACTCTTCCCACCAGGTGGTGGTCCTGAGAAGTACTGATGGTCTCAAGTCCATCTTGGTGGACCGGGGGGGGGTGCTGTGACTAGGTCACCCCAAACGAGGTATAAAACTAACACTTATTGAGGTAATGACTGTGCCTGGGATCATGACCAGTAGTGGGCACCTATGGGTATGGGACAGGACTTCCCTGTAGCAGTTCACATGTAAATGGCCTGTGAGGCCAGCCTTAGGCCGAAGAGAGGACACTAGGAAGAAGCACAGCACGCCCCTTCCAAAGGACACTAAGGTCCCGGCCTTATGCTTTCCTCAGCATGAGTATGTTCCCACAGAGGCCACAGCCTCTTGTTGACTAGAAGTGGTGGGAACTTGTTGGAGGAGCCCTTAATGGAGTGCGGCAGTCAGGCTGGTAGGTTCCGGGCACTATCTCCTCACACACTGCCCGTCCATCTCCAGGCTGAGGGGTGGAGGAGGACCTTAAGGACTCCCTGCCATCTGTGGAGCACTGATGGCATGGGCCCAGGGCTAGGAAACTTGCAGCTCTCAACTCAGGCTTAGCTCAAGGCTGCAAGTGGGTGTTATAAAGCTGGTTTTGTTGGGTAAGGGGAATGGCTTCTTGGAGAGGGTAAGTCACTTGCTTAAGGTGACCCCACTTGGCAGTGACAGATATCAGGTTTCAGCCTGAGTGCTGGACTCTATGATCACGCACTTTCCACCTCATGGCACTGCCTTTCAGCAAGGACAGACAGGAGAAGGGAACCCTTCCGCCTTTAGTTTCTGCTACCCAGGTATCTAGGACTGGGTTTCACTGGGGCGATGGAGAACCTAGGACGGAATGCGACACCAAAGCATGGGATGGAGTCTGAGCAATGAGGCAGCTCCTTCCTCTGGAAGGCACGCGGGACTCACCTATCAGCACCTCCCACTTGCCGTTGGCTTGGGTCACCTCGTAAGCACAGCGCATCTCGTTCAGGCTCACACCCCCGAGGATGAAAATAATGAGGCGGGGGCCACTGCGGTACTCCCCTGGGGCCTTATTCTTGTGCCAATGCCCATAGCGGGCGCTGAGGAGAGAGAGGAAGACACTGATGTCTGTCTGCACTTACTAGTATCCTGTTCTTCACACCGTGGCGGCTGTCTATGCCATGCCATAGCTCCGTGCAGCTGGACCCGAAATAGACCAGACGCTTGCTTGCAAGGGCTGGCTGAACTGAACTCCAGTGAAATTCCCAGCCATGTCAGCACCTGTGCTGTGACCTTGTCACCCTCTAGAAGCATTCAGGCAACAGACAGGTTCAGTCAACTCTGGCATTGGATAGGTCACATTCAGCAGCTTTCCTGGCACTGTGCTCATTCAAGTGTCCACTCCAGATCTTACACCGTCCTGAGCTGGCCCAGGGCACTGAGGCATAAAGACAGGCCGGGGTCCTCACTCATCCCCTGAAGGCCTCAGGTAGGCTGGGCTTCCCAGCACTGGGTCCCCAGGGAGAGACAGCCCCTGTTTGGCAAGAGGTTGAAGTTCAGAGAGTGGGTGAGTGAGAGAAGCAGGTCTGAACCATGCTGTGATGGAGGACGGCTCAGCACTCTTGTATCCTGGGGACAGGCAGAGGGCAGAGGCGAATCAGGCACCACTGCCAGGCTGCCTCCTGAGAAGCACAAGCGAGCGGCCCTGCAGTGTAGGGGCTCCCTGAGTCCCTGCACCTCCCTTGGCGCAGGGAGAAAGGGGTTGTGTCCAGGTTGGGAAAGCAGGAAAAATGAATGGAAGACAAGAAGTTGTGTCAGGACACGGAAGTGTTCTGACTCAGGACAGCATTCCAGTTGCTTCCCAACCTGGATGCATCTGGGGCTCTGTCTCCCCCTGCTGCCTCTACCAGCCTGGCTGTGGCCCTTCTTGGGATCTTGTCTTTTCTTCGAAGTTTGGCAATGAACATTTCACTTGTGCTGCCATCAGAGGGGATGCCAGTGCACAGACGCCACCACAGGCCTCTGGCCCAGGCCCAGGAAGGCTAAAAATGAAGATGGAGAGAGAGGAGAAGCGAGAGAAGACAGGCACAAAAGCAGAGGAAGAGGGACAAAAGGTCATGTGTCCTAGGCTGTCAACCCTGGGAACTGCAGTCACTGGTGCCAGCAGTCACCTTCTTGGAGTCACTAATTCTGCTGTCTCCTGCTCATGTGCTCAGCCCCAACTGCTCTCAGGAGCCACTGTATGGATACACGGCATCTTGTTTACTTATTTCAGTCAGTGAATGTTGGTGCTGTTTCCACACTGGGGCTATGACAAACAGAGCCACTGTAAACACAGTGTATCAGGATTTAAACAGGGTGTTCAGGGAGAAGCAGAGGTAACACTTGGTTAAAGACCTGAAGGAAGTAAGTGGTAGGCTGTACAAATACCTCTGGTGCATTTCAGGCAAAGGGAAATGCAAATGCAAAGGACCTGAGGCAGAAGTGGGCCTGGCAAGGGGGTTGGTGTGGCTGAAGCAGGGTTTGCAAAGGGAGAAATGAGGAAGGAGAAGCCAGTGTGGGCTGTGGTCGGGACCTGGCTGCATGCTGGCTGTGGTGGGGGGTGGTGAGAGGCTCTTGTGAGTAACAAGAGACAACCACGTAGCTGCCATCCACCCAGACACCATCTCCCTGCTCGCCCCGTGTGTACCCACCTGACAGCAGTGGTACTAAAGGAGGCAGAGGAGCGGGTAGAGATATATGGGTAGTGCTTGGTATCAAGTTTGTCCTCAATAGTATCCTGCAGAGAAGAAAGACAGAGGTCAGGCCTGCTATCTATGTGAAAAGGGAACCAAAGCAAGATGACTCTAAGAGCAAGGGAAGCAGCAAAACTGAGGCCAGATTTGGAACAACCTGAGCTCTCTCACCACTGCAAAGGCCCAGCCCATTGCTCACATCGGCCACATGCTGCACAACTGGCTGTTACACTGCCCAGGGTCGGTAGGTCTAGTCTTTAAGTATAAAAAATAAACTAAGTTTTCCATGTTTCTCTTCCAATTTTCTGTTTAAAAATAACCTGTCTGAGGTTACACATGTTGTGTTCTTTCCACTAAATTCCTGACACTTGCCACCAGCCTGGTGGAAACTAGCATGGGCAGTCTCTCCTGCAGCCTTTTGAGGGGCTGACTGTCTGGTGGGTGGGTTCCAGTGAGCCACCCCTGCTGCCTGAAAACCCGAACTCCTCCCAAGAGCCACCATGTGATACCTATACCTGTCCTTGAAGGCCTGGGAAGCGGAGCAGAAAACAAAGGAGGGAACGAGGCACAGAGGCTGGCTTTATCTGTTCCACCGAGCAAAGACATAAAATTGGCTTCTGTATATTTCCTGTCCACCCATCCTTTTGGATTGTGTGCCTTAAAAATAGGAAGCTGACTCATCCTATCTATTTAAAATACATTTATTTTAATGTATGATTCAGTAGGAACCCCTGGGGTGCTACAAACTAAGGGATCCTGGGGAAGACCCTAGTTTTTTTTTTTTTTTTGTGGGTACCGGGGGTCGACCTCAGGACCTTGTGCGCCAGCAGGTGCCCGTGACGCTGAGCGATATCACCGGCCCTTTTTTCGTATGTGGGTTCCGGGAGTTGAACTTGGGCCCTCGCGCTTGCCAGGCAGGCGTGTACGCCGCTGAGCCATCTCACCGGCCCAAGACCCTAGTTTTGCTCGCCTGCCAAGTGTGGAAGTTGAGCAGGTTATCTTGAGGCTAACCCCAAAGATCTGGCGGTGCAGGACTATACAGATTCTTCCCGCTACAAGGAGAAAGGCTGGGACATAGCAGGAACACCACAGAGCCACCGTGCTACCACCACCTTTATCATCCTACAGCCAACAGATGCGGAACACCTGCTATGCGCAAGGCACTGTGCCAGAGGACAGGCAGCCAAGGAGACGGGATCACTGCATAAGATGACCCAACTGTAAGCACCACACATGCATGTAAAGGCACTTGACACTGCTTCAGGAGCAGAGGAGGCCTCGCTGTGCCAGAGGGCAGACAAGTGGGGTGGCCAATGGGCACCATGCAACCTTACGAAGACCCTGAGGGAAAGCAGGACTCAGGGAAGGGCCAGAACATTCCAGGCAAGGGACCTGTTTGAACAGAGAACAGAGGCCTGGTTTCCTGGTGGGGGTGCTCGGGGAGGGGAGTGGCAGGCCAGGCTGCATCACCTTGCTAAGAGCCTTCCACAACCAGTACCTTGTTCATGTGACCTCTGAGATGCTGCCATGGGCCTGACTCCTTTGGACATTGCACCATTTGAGGGCCCCAATGCATAGGGCCACATCTCCCAAGACAACAACAGCAAATGGATGGCTCCTGGGGGCTACGTCATGGCTCTTTATGAGCCCTTGGAATAAGGTGCACTTATTCCCTCACGGAAATGAGACCACGGGGTGTCATGGCCACCTGAGAGCAGGTGAGGCTGGAAGCACCTGGCTCCCCTTCCACACACCCTGCCACTGACCTCCATGATGTCCTTGATGATTGGGGTCCACCGTGAGAGCTGGTAGGTCTGCTCACTTATGCGCTCCTTCCGCTCCGGCTTGCTCCTGCGGCGCAACGTGGACTGGAGGCAAGCACACATGACATCAGACTCTGATCAGGGGCCACCTGTGCCTCAGTGGCCTCTGGGAATTCTCTCAAGGACTCTCTCAAAGTCAGCATTGGCAAAGAGTAGTAAGAGGGGAGGTTTCCCCCAGAAAGTACAAAATGTACCCCTTTTAGGACTAGAGCAAATTTGGTTCTTTAAAATCATGAAAGATAACAAATGTGGGTCAAATATAAAAAGTTTTTAAAAACCCAGGTAAACAAAAAAATTTTTTTGCCATCACTGAGCCTGGTGGCCTGCCTGTAATTCCAGCTACATTGGAGGCTGAGACAGGAGGATTGCAAGTTCAAGGCCAGCCTTGGAAACTTAGCAAGACCCTGTCTCAAAACAAAAATTAAAAAGGGCTGGCTTTGTAGCTCAGTAGTGGAGCACTTGCCTGGCATCTGCAAGGCCCTAGGTTTAATTCCCAGTACCTCAAGGAAAAAAAAGTCTCCTACCTATGATAGAAGACAATACTATTTTGGGTATGATTTAGTTTTTTATTTCAATAGCATAGGTTGTACTAAGTGAATCACCTCTATTATCATTTAGATCTTTCTTCTGAACAAGGGTATATAAATACCAAATCCTGCCAGTGACAGATTGACCACTGGTGGCCATGGCACACAGTCTGGGTCTTTTAAGATTCTGGCTCACCTGAAGCTCTGATAGTTCTGCTCCATGGGCTGCCTGCCTATAGGTGGAACATGTTCTGAAAGGTCCTGTAGAGCCCTGCCTAGAGTGTACCGTGTGGGACTCCAGATGACCTGCCTGGCTTGGTTCTTGCCCAACCCTTCTGCCCAGTGCTCAGAAGTGGCAAGGCAGCCCGCCTTCAAATGTGGCCTTCACTTCCTCAGGGCAGACACTGAGTTTGAGGCGTCCACAGGTAAAGTCAGACCGACCTCAAGATACGAAGGGTGAAATCAGGTGACCTCTTAGAGTTCAGTTCAGAAATGCAGCAGCTTAGCTTTGGTGACTGTAACTTCGGGAGGTACATGTCTGCTTCCTGTCTGCACTTTGGACACCTTTATCCCCCTGATTTTATCTGCTTCTCCTGGGTGTGCGGGTGTGACATGAGACACTGTCCCTTAGTACAGGAGCAGACAGGACACTCCACCCTTTCCCCTCTCCCACCGTCAAGGGCCCTCACATCCGTGACGATGGGCACACCGAGGTGCGCCATGTTGGTGATGATCTCACTGTCCTCTGGGGGAATCTGGGCGTGCTGGATCAACTTGTTCAGGTTCTCCTCAGTGATGCCTGTGGGCACAAGATGGCCATCAGCACACCCAGCCACCATGACCCACTTCCGTTCTCCTGCTGAAAGCAGCAGAAACTGGTACCACAGCAATTCGACTCTAAGACAAAGGCAAAACAATACTCCCTGCTTCCATTCGAGTCACTGTCCTGAATGATGACCTTCAGCAGCTGCCCCTTGTGATGTTTCCATCCGTCCTGCTTTTTAGCAATCCCTACCCACCCTCACTGTGCATCAAAGTCAAATTGGATAAGGGAGTCTTTTTTTTTTTTTGTGGGTACCGGGAGTCGACCTCAGGACCTCGCATGCCACTAGACGCCCGTGCCGCTGAGCGATATCACTGGCCCCTTTTTCGTATGTGGGTTCCGGGAGTCGAACTCGGGCCCTCGCGCTTGCCAGGCAGGCGCTTACGCCACTGAGCCATCTCACCGGCCCCGGACAAGGGAGTCTTATTACCCATCTCCTGCACCATGGACACTCGGGGCAACTATGCTATGAGTAAAAGTCAGTTCTTTGATAAGGCAGAGATTACAAATGTGATGCAAGTTAAAAACACCTGGTAGGAAAAGCTCTGGTAAACTGTCATGAAGCCAGTCAGCTCTGCCTTCTTTCTAGCCCTGTCTTCCTCTCTATTGTCCACACTGGTTCCTGAGAATTACAGGGCGCTACTCAGCCTCTCGTTGCAACTGATTTGACTATACTGCATCTCCCCAAACATGAAAAGCTCCTAGAACCTATTCTCCTTTCCCATTCTGTCTCTCATAAAACAAGTTTGTGCTGCTTTCTCTCTCAGCCTATCCCCCCCGTATACCCCGCCCTTCTTACCATTCTTCAAAAAGATGTAGAGAAGGATGATGCGGATTTTGTCATATGTGCTGACATTTGCATCCAGCAGGATGGGGACAATGGCTCTCATGGGGTCCTTGATCTTTTCCCCTTCTGCGTCTGTGCCCATTGCCAGGTCCTGTAGAAAACACATCTCTCTCTACTTCTGGTGATGGGTCTGTACAGATGGCAGCATTTTAGAAGTTCATGGCCCACGAATGCCTGGGGTCTGCAGCCTGGTTGGGTCAGGTTGTTAACAGGGCTTCTCCTCTCACAACATGCAGTATCAGTATTAGTGTCACAGGCACTGCTTTGGACAGCTTTGGTTAAGAGTGCATGGCAGCCTCTAGGTGTCTTCTCCAAATGAGAAGAAACCCCAGGGCCTGCCACCTCATGTGGGGTAAGACATCCCCTAGGTGAGTGCGCCTGAGGGTTCCTGTGCCAGTTCCTAGGCCGCTGGCAGCCCAGAAGAGCTCTGGCATCTCAAGGGGCCTCTACATGGTTAGATTCTTTCCACTGCATTTTCCCTGGCATGGAAGGACAAGATTTTTGAGTTTTGACTACTCTAGGGTTTTAACTTCTGTTTTTAATCTTCCCACTTTTCAAGGATGAGGGAAAAAAAAAGGAGGGGTTTTTCCAAACCTGCAAATTCAAGCCCTGGGAGATGAAGGAGAGAAGGGCTGACAAAAGAACTGGGCATGAAAGGGACTGGAGGGAGCACAATGCCCTGCCCCACTGTACACCTCGGATCCAGGGGGCAGTGCACAGTGCACTGCTCTCCACAAGCCAAGGGCCACCTGGTCAGTTCCTAGAGGACCCCCCACCCCCACCCCCACAGCTTCCTTTGTGGCTCTTTGGAGGCTGGAGGCTTCCTTTTTTCTCTCAAGACCCCAGAAGTCCACTCAAATGATCTCAAGTGATTGCTGCTCTCCAGGCTGGGTCTGAGGAAGGTAGGATGGCTCTGCCTCTCCCAGGCTCTCTCACCTCTCCTCCTAGCCCTGACTCTGTAGGACCTGACTCTCGGCCTCTCTGCAAGCCTGGCTAAATGCAATGAGTTCAACAATACTTTTGAGAAGTTTTAAGCTTCTAAAGATTAATCTCAAACTGTGTTTCTATTGACCTGAGAACAATCTGCTTTTTGGATCGTCAAGCTCCTTGGGAAAGGACACATGCTTGCCAAGCTCACCTAAGAAACAGATGGATTTTGCCCCTTATAAAATAGCCGACAACACGGATGGGGCTCGCAAACCTAAGCTGGGCTATCTCACCAACCCAGAGGATTTAAATCTTAAGCTTTTACACTGAGAATTCGAGTTAGCATTTTATTGTGAAAAGAGACTTTCAGCTGAGGTTTCACAATCTTTTTCTTTTTTTTTTTTAATGTGGGTACTGGGGGTCGACCTCAGGAACTCGCGCACCAGCAGGCGCCCGTGCTGCTGAACGATATCACCGGCTCCTTTTTTTCGTATGTGGGTTCCGGGAGTCGAACTCGGGCCCTCGTGCTTGCCAGGCAGGCGCTTATGCCGCTGAGCCATCTCACTGGCCCCACAATCTTTTAATGTTCTCTCTCTTCCCTTACAAGTTGACACACAGAGGCTGGGGGCAGCTCAGTGGTAGAGCATGTGTTCAGCATGTGCAAAACCCTGGGTTCCATCCCCAGCACCACCAAAAAAAAAAAAATTGACACGCAGTTTAGTAATATTATCACACTTGAAGAAAGGAGGACCAGGTTAAGGGACTCTAAACAATACCCCTAAAAAAAAATGTGTCAGTTCTGTGAATTCCCTTTTGTAGATGAAGAAAATGCAGAGAGAAATAGGCACATAAATATATATATATATATAAATAGTGACAGAGAAAGAACTCAAATTCCAACCTCTCAACTTCCAGGATGAAATGTGGTCAGTGACACTTGGGAGGATTCTTGACCTACTACTGCCCTGTCTTCTCTCAGCTTCAATGTCTCCACAGCTGGCCTGCTGATAGCAGGAGGAGAACACACTGAGAACATAAAATTCAGCCTGTCGATGTATGACTGGGAACTCCCTATGTCTCTCTTCAGCCATTCCAGGGAAAAAAGAGCCTTTAGAAAGAGCCAGGCATGCAAAATCCAAATGGCACAGCACTCAAGATCAGTCTAGTCCCTACCATTGAGAGTGGAACCAGACCAGCTCCAGGGCTGAGACAACATGAGGTCGCAGGCTCTCCCATGTCTATTTCCTACGATTCTGCAGGATGTTCAAGGTCAGATATTAAAACTCAGCTGGGTGAAAGGGCACAGCAGAAGCCCTGCCATGCAGAAAGGGAAAGAAAAAGTCTTACCTGCTCTACTCGGCAAAGTTTATCTACGGTGCCTTGGTAATGCTTCATACAGTCCTCGGCAAGGTGCAGGTGGGTTGAATACTGGGAAAAAGCACGGGAGTGTTGGTGATCAAGGAAGTAATCACTGGCTCACGCAGCATCAGCTGAACATACAACACTGCACTGGGCAGTAACGGTGTCTGGCCTCATAAGGACAGAAAATGTGTGCAAGTGAGTATACAAACACAAAGGAGAAAACGTTCCATGTCAGGAGAGAGGGTCAAGGGTGTGCTGGTTTTACAAGGTGTCCACAGATTTTTTGATACACTTTCCTCCAGAAGAGGAAACTTAGTTTCCTTCTCCTCAAGTGGGCAGGGTTGGATTTAGTAACCACTTCTCACACCCAGGCAGAAGCTAGGGTATGTGATATGTAAGAATAGGACATCCCCCTGGCCGGCTCTCAGATCATTCAGTGTGGGGACGCCTATGGCCATGTGGTGAGGACATCCAGGCACAGGGAAAACTGGGTATGGGAGGAGCTAGGGCCTCCCACCCACAGCGAGGGACTGGGAAGAACAAAAGAGAAAGGTGTAGGGGAGAAAGCAGAGGGATGGGAAATAAGTTGTCTATCCTAGGCCTTTTCTTTCTAATAAAAGTTTTAAAGAGGACTAAAAATACGTAGATTTCAATTAGAACAGTAGGGCTCTACAAGATCTTTTTGCAGCTGTTTATATACATGATTCAAATACATCACTCGGAATTTCCACACCTTGCTGAGCTCTTTCTGGTACTGGGGCATCTTCTTCAGCATCTGGGACAGGTCCCGTATGGTGGTCTAAGGAAAAGGAAAAGGAAAGCAGTGGTGTAGCTCTACTGGCCTTGACCTAACACGCTTTGCAAGGCACCAGACAGGACAGCAGCCACACTGGACTCCCCAAGAGCATGCTCTGGGGCCCTCAAGATGAAGCTCTTAAACACAAGATCAAGTGTGTTTAGATTTCCAGGCCTCTAGCTCAAAAACTTATTGATCTAAATGTCGTGGTTGTCTTCCAGGTGGAGCGTTAAGCCCTGAAGTCTAACACTTAGTTTTATTCCACTGGATTAGGAAGTTGTTGAGAGTATAATTCTTGCCAAAAACATTTTTTTTCATTGTTTTTCTTCTCTACACCGCTTTTGGCATCAAGTGTGCACTTCTGCCCAGCAGGAAGGCTGCAGTTGTAGACAGATGGAAAGCAGAGAGGTTAGACAGGGCTGAGAGCCACCCTCCCAACAGGCCACATAGGTCTGTTTACTTTCTGACTATGTGACCCACCTAATTCTGTCCATTTATCCAGCGAAAATCTACTGGAGTACTAGTACACCCTGAGCACTATGAGGCGCTGGAGATACAAAAACAAAAGAAAATAAAAACGTATTACAAAAAAGAATTGCTGCTTCATGGATCTTAACCCTTAGCAGAGGCACCAAACAAGCCACGGCAATAGAGTGGATCTGGGCTTTTGGAGCAGACTCAGTGGGTAGCATGAGTGCACATAACTTGCACCTCACTGGTCTAGACAGAAACCAGAGGAGGTTCCCCAAGGAAACCATGACAGAGCAAAGGGCCCGCGTAAGGCCTCAGGCAGGAGCACTGTGGCTGGCCGGAGTGAGGAGCTTGGGGCAAGGAAGGGGTGGCAGAGAGGACACAGCCCGATGGCTTCACTTGTGAGGGGCTGTTTGCAGATAGAAGAAGCTGGACTGTGAGGGGATCCAGAAGACACTAAATGGTTTTAAAGAAGAAAGTAACATGACCAGAGATGCTTTGCTAAGTCCACTCCCCTTGACTAAGCTGACAGGCAGTCAGGTTAAGGAGAGGCCTTAGTAAATCAAGTTATAAATTCTAATTCCACCATGAGCTAAAAAGTCTCATGGCTTTCTGGTTTAAAATGACTCCTGAGCCAAGTGTGGTGGTGTATGCCTATAATCCCAGCACTTTGGAAGGCTGAGGCAGGAGGATTACAAGTTCAAGGCACCCTAAGCAACTTAGTGAGACCCTATTTCAAAATAAAAATTAAAAAAACATAAAGGGCTGGGTATGCATCTCAGTGAAAAAGCCTTGGGTTCAATCCCCAGTGCTGGGGTGGGGGTGAGGGACAGCTGCACACCATGATCTCAAATAGCAAATATCAATCCTCTAACAAAAATCAGCTTCCTATAAACATAAAAATATGGAACCTCCAGGTATGAATCTTAAATGCACAAAGAAGATGACTGATATTAAATGAAGACAGAAATATGATTCTTATTTATTCTGAGGGGCATCTTCCTCGGAGTGACAGCAAGCACAAATTTTCAGGCCCTTTAAGCACTGGCAAGTGTTTACCTTCTCTCCGGTATTCATTCTCTTGCTGGAAGAAAAATCTTTCAGAGACCGGGTGACTTCCCTAGAAAATGGAAGGAAGCAGCTAAGTTCCACAACTACGCCAAGGGCTCTCCGTGGATGCTGCAGAAGTCATGCACTAGCTTTCCTTAGAACGGGGCAGCACCTCTCCTGCCACGGAGGTACATATTTAAAGTGATTTTCTAAGTGAAGAGAGAGAATGCTGTTTTTCCAACTAATATTCTAAATCAGTGGTTTCCAGACTAGGGTGTGCCAGATGATTCCAGGGACAAAAAGAAGAAAATACCAGAGTATCTATTTGTGTTTCTTTTAACTCATCCTTTTCAAATAAAGAAACATACTTTTTTGGGGTGTTGGGATTAATTTTGGGCCTTGTACACGTTAAACATACACTCTATCACCAAGCTACATTCCTATACCTGAAATATACATATTTTTATGTTTGAAAAATACACCATGTGTATGTTGCAAAACACACAAATTTACACATATTAGTGCAATAAGGCATATAATACATTTAATCACTAGAAATGTGGTTCAGAATTTTTTAAAGTTGAGTGATCAAAAAGATTTGGAGATCATTTCTCTAAACAACAGAACCACCCAAGAATGTACTGGTTTTTTCCTTGTGAATTTCCTGAGAACACCAACTCAATGCAGCAGAATGTGTCTTTCTGAAAAAAACAGAATTGTTACCTACAGCTTAAAGGGGTTATAACAATGTTTAAATTTTAGAAACATTGTGCAGCATTTCCAGAGCAAGGCACAGTTCAGGAGGTAGAAAGTGCAGGCAGGGGCAGGCAGCGAGGAAGGCCACACACGCACCCCCTCTATCAAAGGCGGAGCACTACACTGTAGACTGTAGGTCTGAATCTTTCACAGCAATGTACTAGTTTTACACACTTGTTTGTTACAGGGCAGATCTAAAATGGCCCCCAGAGCCTAATGTGTTTGGAAGGTGATTGGATTATGGGCAGTGCAGCTGGGCGTGCTGTTCGGAGGCCGGGTCTGGTGGAGCAGACCGTCACTGGGGGCACAGCCTGGAAGGGTTTCTCTCAACCCCCAGCTCTTCCCTTCCCGCTGCTTCCTGTCCACCGTGCCTCACCGCCAGACTGTCCTGCGTTGGAGCCAGCTGACTATGGACTAAAACGCGAGCCGAAATAAACTTCTCTATTAAGTTGTTGGCGTCAGGTACTTTGTCCCAGCAAGAAGGGAGGTAACTATGCTGATGTTTATAAAGCATTTTTCTGGGAGTGCTACAAATGCTTCCCCAGAATCCTAAAAGCACCTAATCCAGAATGGAGTTCCTAACTTTGTGAGGAGGGAGTAGCTCAGACTCAGAGAAGGAACGTGTCATTCTTGGGAACATGCTAGTGGCTTGGCCACGGCAAGGAACTGACTCCTAAAGGTGCCCAGAGCACAGGCATCACCCACAGCTCTGGGCAAGATGTGCAAGCTGGGGAGGGCAGAGCTGGCGCGAGTCTTACTGGGACACTTCCGCAATGTGCTTGTGGCGTAGTGTTATCCACAGGTCATCGTCTTCATCCAGGAGCACTTCCTTCACCCGTGCTTCTCCGATGCCACTGGTCTCATACCTAGAGAGGAGATGGACTCAGGGGAACCCAGCGGCCACAGCATTCACTAGACCCCCTCTGCTCTACTGTAACAGCAGCCTGGTCCTCAGCTGCCAGGTGACCAAGCGAATGCTCCTGATGTGCTGGTCAGGTCAGCTGCAGCAGCTCGAACCCCAGGAGAGACTCGGCGCTCTACTCCAAGCCAACAACTTGGTTAATACTTCAGGGTTGGCTGACCTGAGGGGCCCCCACTCCCTAGCCTGAGTCGCCCTGTCCAGGGCATGAAGTCAGGTTATATGCTGCTTTGGAGTTACATGGAGGGGAAGAGAAGGCTCCCGTTTGTCCCTCCTCTGGGAAAGGGTTGTCATCTCCAAATGTGTGGTGGCGATATGTAACAGCTCCCTACAGCAGGCCTGCAGCACAGTGTTACATGTGAAATCAGGAACTGGAGGAGGAAGCAGAATTGCAGGGACTGAGAGGGAAAGGAGCTGAGAGTCACTCAGTTTCAAAACCTTCATTTGGAAACCACTGTCTTTATGATCAATGTTACAGAATAAATAACACTAAAGCTACACAGTCTGTTTCCATAAAAATAAAAATTGTTTTTTTTTTTTTTTTTTTTTTTTTTGTGGGTACCGGGGGGACGACCTCAGGACCTCACGCGCCAACAGGCACCTGTGCCGCTGAGCGATATCACCGGCCCCTTTTTCGTATGTGGGTTCCGGGAGTCGAACTCGGGCCTTCGCGCTTGCAAGGCAGGCGCTTAAGCCGCTGAGCCGTCTCACCGGCCCCATAAAAATAAAAATTGGTTTTTAGACACTGAGTTGTTTTGTTTTGAGACAAGGTCTCGTTATGTAATTCAGGCTAGCTTTGAACTCACTATGTAGTCCAGGCTGGTCTCAAACTCTTGGCGATGAACTCTCAGCAATCCTCCTGCCTCAGCCTCCCAAGTGCTGGGATTACAAGTGTGTGCCACCATGCCCAGCTTAGACACTGAGTTTTTTTTTTTTTTTTTTTTTTTTTTTTTTTTTTTTTTTGTGGGTACCGGAGGGTCGACCTCAGGACCTCGTGCGCCAGGAGGCGCCCGTGCCGCTGAGCGATATCACCGGCCCCTTTTTCATATGTGGGTTCCAGGAGTCGAACTCAGGCCCTCGCGCTTGCCGGGCAGGCGCTTAAGCCGCTGAGCCATCTCACCGGCCCAGACACTGAGTTTTTGATCAAAAAAATATTTTTATAATGAAGAAAATGGTTCCACTACACAAAAAATTCAGTAACAAACCCTTAGTTAATATATTTTGTGATCTATAATTAAGAACTTTAAATTCTGAGTAAAATAAATACACTCAACACATGAAATCAACCTAATAACCTACCCAAGCAGGCTAGGAACTGAGGTGACACAGGCTGTGAACTAAAGACCCAAATAAAGTTCCTGTCCTGTCCTCCCTGGAAGGGGACAAATTCCTTCCTAGAAATAGCATTTGGATTCAGGGAACCCACAGCAAAGCTTATGTGACAGACTGTATCAGTGTATCTGCTTTTTGTAGGATTAAAAAAGTGCTCTTTTTCTTAGAGGCATTCTCAGTTCATCTGCAAAGCTGCAGTCACCCTGGAGTCTATAACACTACTTACTTGTAAACGTCATTTTCAATAGGCAGCAGATCATAACTCATAGCCTGAAAAGTCAGTTCATGAAGCACAGGGGAACTGGGGTCAAAGCCGCGGTCCAGGATCAGGAGCTGGGAGCGGGCCTTGTCCGGGCCCTGGGGGGAAACAGGGAGATGCTTCAAAAGCCACCCCACCCGATTCAGCCTCTCCAACTAGTGGAGCCCCTCTTGTAAAAGGGCAGCAGGAAGCAAATCTACTAAAACAGCACTGAGTAATCAGTTTACCGCTTGACAAGAGCACCAATATACCCCATGTGAGACTCTACTGTTTCTGTTACCTTACAAGGGCCCTTTGAAGCAGATCTAAGGTGGGCTGGGGGCCAAAGAGAGCTTGTTCAGGAGAGGACTGCCCAGGTTCAGCTACAAAGGAGGTGACCAACTATCTGTTGTGTGGGGGACCAAGGAGTTCCCAAGACTTGGGACTCTCAATTCTAAATGGAAGGTAGTGATGGAAGAGCTCTGCATCTTTTTTTTTTTTTTTTTTTTTTTTTCTCTCTCTGTTTTTTCTTTACCCTCTCCTTTTTAAATTTTTATTTTATCTTATTTTATTTTATTTTTTTGTGGGGTGGTGGTGCTGGGGATTCAACCCAGGGCCTCACCATGCTAAGCCTGTGCTCTCCCACTAAGCTGTGCCCCCAGCTCTGGGCTTCGCATGTTGACTGGATTGGTGGTTGCACAAATCTATCTATGCCTGTGTTAAAACTGTACAGAACTGCATGTACACCAGGTACGTGCAAGGACTAGTGTGATCTAAATGAGGTCTGGCAATGATACTGATGGAAATGGTCAGCTGTCTTAGCTATTGTACCACTGGGGGTTTCCCTGGATGAGGGACGTTTGGTGCTGAAACTGGGAAAGTCCTGCAAACAGCATCCGATTGGTCCCCTTGGTTGCTCTGAACATACCTGGCTCAGGCTGCCCCAGGGCTCTGGACAGTACACAGGAAAAGCAGCCTCACACAGGCTCTGTGAGCAGCAGAACTGCGCTTCCCCAGGGAATGTCAACAAATACTGTGGTCACTTGGGAAGATAACCTTGAGGTCCCAGCCTGTACTTACCTCCCCCATTGTTGGGTCATCAGCTTTATAGGCATCAAGCTTGTCCTGGATTAGCTGAGCCAGCAAGGCGTTGTCCTTGTATTCCCTGACAAAGAAGTGACAGTGAATGGCCCATGCACCCAAATGATGCATTGACTATCCTGGGAAGATGCAGGACAGTGCAGGGAGGGTCAGAAGACATAAGCATTGCCTATACTAGGTTTGTTTTATAGCAAGAATATATTCATATGTCACATGTATACTTGAAAAAGAAAATAAAATACTTAGCTCAGTGCCTGGAACATAAATAAGTGATTTTCTTAATTCTTCTCTTCTAAAAACTATCTAAATGGAAGCAGAAGTAGTCTTTCCAGGAAGCTTCAGATAAACAACCATACTTCAACAGAAAGCCCTGACCACTCATCTTTTTCCCATGATCAGAACGTCTGAGCCTGACCTGTGTGATTCTCACTTCCCTTGATTCAAATTCCCTTAGGTCTTGCTTTGTTTTGTTGGTGAGTGACATTTCTGTCCACAACACCAGACCCATAGCAGTGAGGGCTGTGAAACTCTCCCCTTGGCCAAGTCTGACAGTGCTTCCTGGGCTCCACCTGGCTTTGCAGATGGTGCGAAGCTGCTGCCCCACCTCTCAACAGCCTCAGAGCCACACAGCTCCACTGCCAGCCTAAGTTCCTGCTGCTCCATGAGGTGAGATGGCAAGGCCCATTTCTGAATCTCCACCAGGCTCTTGTCACTGAGTGCCAACAACAGGGCAACAATGGGGGCAAGCCAGTGCCAGGGAAGCCATGAGCAGGAGCTTTTCTAGAGTCCCCAGTGCCAACAGGCAATGAGGACAGATGCAGCACAAGATCCCCGGAACCACTGGGCTCTGGGTCCTCGGCAGCCACCCCCACCTTCCTGGCCAGCCCATGGTGTCTACAGTGCCTGGGCTGCGGAGTCTGTCAGACTCCGTCCTTCCCTCCTCTCATCACTCCACGGCAGCCCCTCTGCTCCCCTGGAGATGGTTCCTGCTTCTCACCTTGCCTCCTGCTCCCTGTCCTGCCTCCATGCTCCTAGAGCACTGTGTTCAACCCCCCAGATGCTTCCCAGTGAAACCACGGAAGGACAGAACCCCAAGCCTGACCATTCAGGCCTCCAGAAGAGGCAGCATCTAAGCCCTGTGCCCCACGTGGTGCTGGACTACTGATCCTTCCCAAACTTGATCTTTGCTTTTGCAGCTCCAAGCTTTGTGTGTAACAATGCCTTCACCGTCCTCCTCGTCTGTCTGTTGAGGCCAGCACCTGTCTTTGGGTCCCAGCTCAGACATCACCTCAAGCTTCAAGCTCTTCTTCACCCTCTGCCCACCCTCGATGCCTGGAAGCAGCTGCATAGCCTGTATCGCAGGTGTGCACACCACGTGCACATTAATATCCACACTGTCTCAGCCCTACCAGATCTGGGCCTTCTGAGGACAGGGCTGTGTCCAGCTTTACGTCCCCCCAGCACTCAGCACGCAGCACGCAGCAGCCCGGGGATTATACTCCCCATACTGTATCTTATTCTCAAAAACCTCTGCAAAGACGATACTTGTTTTTAAAGGTTAGACAGAGATTAAAAACTATGAAATCTGGGCTCCAGTTACATGGAGGTTTAATTATGCTCTTTTCTGAGTATCTTACTATATTTCACAATAAAATTTACAATTTCTCTTTTAAATAAATGAAGATCGGAAGATATTTTTTGTGTATGTGGTGCTGGGGATGGATGGAACCCAGGGCCTCCCACATGCTGGCAAGTTTGTTCTACCACTGAGCTATATCCCCAGCCCTTGGAAAAATAATCTTAAGTGAGAAATGCTAAAGGTTTTTTTTTTAGTACTGGGATTGAACCCAGGGCCTTTGCACTGAGCTATAGTCCTAGACCCCATATTCATTTTTTGTTTTAAGACAGGGTATCACTAAGTCACTAAATTGCCCACATTAGGCTTAAACTTGCAATCCTCCTGCCTCAGCCTCCTGGAGCGCTGGGATTAGAGATGTGTGCCACCATGCCTAAATCAAGATCCTTAAATCCTGACTCTCTTGAGACAACCGCTGGAGAAACCTCAAGGCCAGAGGAAGATAAGGGGATGGCTCCTCTCCTGAGGACACATGGGCTCCCACTTGCAGCAGCCTGTGTTGCCTTACCCCCGATACCGCACAGCTGGGTACTCCTTCAGGGTGGCACACAGGGTTGCGATCTGCTCTGCCAGACGCTCCAGGATAGGGTTCTTCATCTGAGCCTTGTGAGGACTGTAGAAGCTTTGGAAAGAGTCAGCAGAATCCAAAGAATACACCTGAGGAGAAAAAATATACATGGTGCGTGGTCCAGAACGGTGAGTAGCCAGAGTCATCTCCATCCTAGTGGCGGGACTATAGGACATGCTCCCATTTATTCCAGTGCCAGGCCTATGCTGAACACTTGGGAACTGTTAGTGACCAAAACATCCTCCTTCAAAGACTCTGTAATATAGTAGGGAAGGCAGTAAATAAGTAGAATGAAAAGTAAAGTGTATGGTATTGAGAACTTGTACATATATGAGAAAATAATACAGCAGGGAAAGAGCACCCAGGAGGGCTGGCAGGGAGGACACTGGGACTCATGCAGAGCTGATGTCTGAGGTCAGGTGTTTTGCCACCAGCAGGAACTTCAGGGAGGGAATGGGTGGCACCAAGGACCACTGTGGCCAAGTGTGAGTCTAGGGTGTCAGACAGACAACAAAGAGGCCAGGAGGAAAAAAGAGGAGGTTGGCATAAGATCATACAGACCATTATGAGTTTGGTTTCAATAAATAGGGAATGAGCTGGAAATTGTACCACAACTGTGGGCAGGTAAGGGGCTTTTTATAGGTTTAATAATATCGTGTCCTCGGTAAAATGTTCTAAGTATTCTATGCATTCGTCCCTGTCCTCCTCCTCCCCTTCTTCTCTTCCCCCTTTCTCCTCCTCTTAACCCTTCTCCTCTTCCTTTCTTCTTCTTCTTCTCTTTCTCTTTCTCATGAAGGGTTCTGGAAGTTTAAAATTCTCTCTTAGGCTACTGAGTCTATCAGCTACCTCTAATCTCTCAGGTCCTCATTTTTATTTATTTATTTTATTTTATTTTGGTCCTGAGGATTGAACCCAGGGCCTTCACACTAATCTACATCCCCAGCCCCTGCCCCCTTTTGAGACAGGATCTCACCCAATAAGTTGCCCAGGCTGGCCTCAAATTTGCAATCTTCCTGCCTCAGCCTCCCGGAATGCCTGCATGGATTGGATTGTAGGCATGTACTGCTATACATGGCTAAAGTTCTCCTTTATGTATACTACTCTGATCTCTTTAAAAAATAATTTTTAAGAAACACTTACTATTTTCTTAAAATTTCTAAAATACTGCTGGCCATGGCAGCACATGCCTGTAATCCCAGCTACTCAGGAAGCTGGGGTAGGAGGATCCCAAATTCAAGGCTAGCCTGGACAATTCAGTGAGATCCTGTCAATAAATAAATAAATAAATAAATAAGGACTAGGATAGTGATGGCGAATGTATGGCACGCATGCTTCAGTGGGCAAACAGAGCCCTTTCCGTCGGCACATAAGCCAAGTCGCCCCAGCATCTGAGCATCAGATACTCAGGTTTAATTGCAGTGCTGGCACTCTGTGATAGGTGGCTTTTGGGTTGCAGTTTGGGCACTTGGTCTCTAAACGGTCTGCCATCACTGGACTAGGATGTAGCTCAGTAGTAGAGCACTTCCCTAGCATGCATGGAGTTCTGAGTTCAATGCCCAGTTTTTAAAAAATCTGAAATAGAGGATGGTTGTATCTGCTAAAGCTGGATTTTATTCAACCCAGGTGGTCACGGGACTCACACAGAGGAAAAAAATTTCCTGCCCTCAAGCAGGAAAAAAAAGGCTTTAAGCCAAGTGAGAAAGGAGAGATATGCTCACACTGCCACTCCTCCTTTTCTAAGAATAGGTTGCTCTCTGGTTCTAGAAGCTGACCCATAAAGATCCAATATGCCACAATCATCTTTTACCACCACAAAATGCATAAAAGTCCTGTGGTATTTTTATTCTTCGTTTGTTAGAAGATATTTTAAAAAGCCTTAAAAATACTAAGATAAATTTAGTATACTCTCTCACAAGCAGCTTTGCTTTTACTGGTTTAACAACTTTGATTTTTTTCAAGGGGAGAAGTTTGTTGCTGTGGCCTTTGGTGCATGAAGCATTAAAAGCCAATGACGGTGAGAACCATCTGTTCTTTTAGCAAGTGACAAGCTGAGGTTATCTCCAATAAAAACAGTCTCCTTCGTGGCAGATGGGATGCTCCCTCCTCTCCTTTTAGATTGGCTACTTTTGGTTATCCAAGGAGTCAGCCAAGAGGAGTAAACACTGAGCTAGGATGATGTGCACCCAGAGAAAGGAATGGTGGCTGATATAAAGACAGAAGTAATGGGCAAGTTAGATGAGGGCACTGGGCAGGCGCCCACAGAAAACCTTTTCCATTAAATAAACACCCACATATAACATGTCCTTTGGCCAATTAAGAACTTGAAACTTCTCCTGCTTTATTAAACACCCCCCACAGAGCTTCCGGTAGGATAATGAGGGTGTAGCCCCTGCCCAGCCTCACCTGGGATTCATATGGGAGAAATGCAATGTTGATTTCTGTCAGTGTTTTGATGACTTTGGCTGCTCGAGATTTTACCAGCTCATTAAACAGGGCATCTGGACAAGCTGCAAGAAGGACAAAAGAGTTTGTTTCCCATACCTTTGTTGGTTCATTTAATAGCTACACACATTTAATGATTCTTTATTATTCAGATTTTTAAAACTTTTATTTTACTTATTTATTTATTTTTTTAGACACAGCCTTGCTACACAGTTCAGGCTGGCCCTAAGTTCACTATGTAGCCCAGGCGGGCCTCGAACTCACAGCGATCAATGGCCTGCCTCAGCCTCCCAGGTGCTGGGATATAGGCATGCTCCACCACACCTGGCCCTTATTATTCAGATTTTTAAAAGGCAGTTTGAAAATTCATCCAATATATCTAATACCTTTAGGGTATAAGAGGAATGGAAAATCACCTGCAAGGCTCTCAATAAGCCGCAGAGAAACAAACAGCAATAGACTGAGATACTGAGAGCTAATAAAAACTATTTTCTGATTCCAAGGAAAAGAAGGGGGAAAAAAAAACAGAAGAGACTGTGGGGAGAATGGAACTACTACATTGTTGGTGGGAAGGTAACCTAGTACAACCACCATGGAAATCAGTGTGGAGGTTCATCAAAAAACTAAAAATAGAAATTCCATTTGACTCAGCTATCCCCCTTCCAGGTATCTTCTCATAAAAGTTAAAATCATTATAATACAGGGATATATGCATACTCATGTTTATAGCAGCACAATTCATAATAGCTAAATCTTGAAACAGCATACTGCATATGTCCATCAACAGATGCATAAATAAGGAAAATGTAGTATTTATACCAAATGGAGCACTATGCTGCCATAAACTTAAGGCATTTGTAGGCAAATGGATGCAAATTGAGAACATAATATTAAGTGAAATAAGTCAGACACACAAACTCAAATATCCCATGGTTTATCTTATATGAGAAACACAAAGAACAAAATAGAAGAGATAAACAGGAAATAAGAAGCTCAAATACTTTCCGAAATTACAAGTTCCATTGTGTTAAAAATATTTCGTTATACATGCTACTTGATTTCATTTATACCACTAGTAAATAAATAAATAAATAAAAAAGGGCTGGTGAGATGGCTCAGTGGCATAAGCACCTGCCTGGCAAGCGCGAGGTCCTGAGTTCGACTCCCGGTACCCACATATGAAAAAAGGGCCGGTGATATCGCTCAGTGGCACAGGAGCCTGCTGGTAGGCGTGCGAGGTCCTGAGGTCGAACCCCAGTACCCACAAAAAAATAAATAAATAAATACAATATGGGGCCAGTGAGATGGCCTAGCGGCATAAGCGCCTGCCTAGCAAGCGCAAGGTCCTGAGTTCGACTCCCAGAACCCACATATGAAAAAAGGGCCGGTGATATCGCTCAGTGGCACGGGCGCCTGCTGGTGCGCAAGGTCCTGAGTTCGACACCCCGTACCCACAATAAATAAATAAATAAATAAATAAATAAATAAATAAATAAATAAATATACTACTAGTTTTCTTAGTTCATTGAAAAGAAATATTTGTGTTATCTTTTTTTTCTAAGAATCTTTTGGTTTGTACTTTATATTCTAACTACTTTTGAAGATAACAATAAACAGTGTAATAACTATTGTTACTCTCATTGCTTGATTATGAAATTTTATTTTTTCATAAAATATAAAAGAAACAGAAGTGACTAAGAAGAGATAAAGAAAGGCCTTTAGTATAACCGAGCACCACACACTTAACATATATATAAGAAGGAAAAATAAAATCAGTGGGAAATGTGATGCAGGCCCCACCCCTTCCCTGAACTCTAAGGAGCCAGCTTTACAGAGCTCCCCCACCCCGGGCGGGGACCATGACCTCCAGCAGCTCTCCCAGGCCAGAAGCTTCAGGTGTCCAGAAATGCATTCCTGACTTACTGTCTCTACTCCTCCTTTTGTCACTCCTGCTCAAATACTTTGATTATTCTGTGCTAAGCCCTTCCCATTTCCTCAGTGGTGACTTGGGGGGTCTTTCTCTAGAGACAAGGTAGGGTGAAGCCTTGCTGTCTACTCTGTAGCTTCTCACCTCTCACAGATTCTCCCCTAGGATCCATGCACAACCCACACAAAATACAAAACCAATTCCAAGACAGTGATGTAGGTCTATTGACGCTAAGACCACTGGATGGACATCACAGTGTTGGAAACCCGATGGAAATGCACTGCAGGTTAGAGTGCTGGCTGCAAGTCTGCGCACAAAACCCCAAGGCAGCAGCAGGAAAATGTTTCTCTGCAGGAAGCCCCTGGCCTTAGGTGCCTGGAGAGCTTTCTTATCCGGAAGAACTGCACGATCTAGTAGGCTTGTATGGGTGTGTGTTTATTTCTGTCTCTTATGCAATTTACCTTCTGAAAAGAAAATGAAAGATCAGGATAACTATGGCAACAAAGTGTCTCTTCCCAGTTGATCTGACCCTGTTTGGCTTCAGCCGAGTGGGGCAGAAAGGCAAACCTGGCCGAGCAAGAGCAGTTAACAGCTACTTACAGTCAGTGAAGAAGACGTGCGCAGCCCGATATTTAGCAGTCGGTGGGTCCTTAAAGTCACTGATGAGACAGTGCACTGACTGTGGACAGAAACAAAAGAGGGCACTAAGGGCATTACAGAGTGAATGGGACTGAAGGCTGAACTGAATGACATCCAAGTGGCGTCAGGCTACGTGCACAAAATAATGGGAGGGTTTTTTGACGTATAATTCTAACACTCATGTTCCGCCATAGTCAGGTTCTCAGCACTTGAAATTAGGATTATTTCAGAGTTTAGCTCATTCCAGAATGACAATGTGAGTGCCACAGTACTTGAGTTCCTGAGAAGAGACCCACAAAACTGGGCAGAAACCTGGTGGGAGATTCATTTGGATGAAGCTCTGGTAATTTAGTTGCATCTGCAGAAACTTATATATAAGCCAATTTTCAAAAGTGGTAAGAAAGTGTGAAAATCAGAGATATTTGTTTGTTTGTGACAGGGTCTAGTTAAATTGCCCAGTTGGGCTCAAACTGGAATCCTCCTGCCTCAGCCTACCAAATAGCTGGGATTATAGATGTGCACCACCATGTCTGGCTCAGGGGAATTTTCTTTTTAATATAGATTAAAATGTAATGCCTGTAATCCCAGGACTCAGGAGACCAGCCTGGGCTATGCAGTGAGTTCAAGGCCAGCCTGAATTACATATAGCAAGAGCCTGTCTCAGAAAACAAAAACAAAAACTAGATTAAGAGACCTAAGATAGGACCGGTGAGTTAGCTCAGCGGCATAAGCGCCTGCCTGACAAGCACGAGGTCCTGAGTTTGACTCCTGGTACCCACATATGAAAAAAGGGCCGGTGATATCGCTCAGCGGCAAGGGCACCTACTAGTGCACGAGGTCCTGAGTTCGACCCCTGGTACCCACAAAAAAAAAAAAAAAAAAAAAAAAGAGAGAGAGAGACCTAAGATTAGTCAGACAGGTGGCACAAGACAGGTGGCAAGCGTGAGGGCCTGAGTTCGACTCCTGGAACCCACATACAGAAAAAGGGCCGGTGATATCACTCAGTGGCATGGGCGCCTGCTGGCGTGTGAGGTCCTGAGGTCAACCCCCGGTACCCACAAAAAACAAGAACAACAACAATAAAAAAAAACAAAAAAAACCCCTGTCTCAAAAAGATAAAAAAAAGAGAGAGAGACCTAAGATAACTACCAACCAAAGTAAGGACATGGACCTTGTCTAGATTCTGACTTTAACCAATCCCTCAAAATTAGGGAAAATAGGAATACTAACTGGATATTGATGAAATAAATCTGAAATCAAAATACCAAAGCCTGGAGGTGGATCTTCTGCCAGGAGAGGACTGCAAGAGGGAAAACTAACAATCCAGGGGACACCAGCTCTGACTTTCTGCATAGCTGCTTAGTATAAAAGGTTTAATACGCCTTCACTTCCCATCGCACAACCTCCCCCCAGGGCGCATCTGTGGATCGCATGCTTAAACACAGCAATGTGTTAAATGCATGCTTAACCCAGAAACATGGGGTCCTGTGCGCCAGAGATCCCAAGCCCAGCATGAGTAAGCTAGTCTGAGCTCTTCTCCCTGGGAGGATTTACCTTCTCCGATGGAGTGATAAGATACACAGCCTCCAGGCTGGGGAGCGGTTCTCTGCGCTTGTTGATGTCTTCCACAACTAGACAACAAAACAGCCCACAGTGAATAAGAAAACATGACTAGGATCATAAAACTAGAAGCAATATAGACAGGCCACCTTCAAACTGGCAGGTCAAAGGCTACAATGAGGAGGAAGAAAAAGAATCCTCACCCCTTCCTTTAAGTTACCATATTCCTTGGGTGTGAACGCCACTGTTTCACTATGGCCAAGATGTTAGAAAACCTGATTTTTTTTCCTTGAGACAGGGTCTTGCTAAATTGCTAAAGTGTCCAAGCTGAGCTCAAAGTTGCAATACTCTCGCCTCAGTCTTCCAGAAAACCTGAAATTTTATCACACTAGATAGTTCCCATTTCAGTTTAAGTAAATTCCTTTGTTGTAAGAGAAAATGGAAATGGTTGACTCATCCTGTCAAGAAGGTTTCTTTGTCTCTTCCTTTTTCTTTTTCTCATCTGTCCTAAATAACCTCAATTCCTTTGGAATTCTCATGATGGGGCCGGTGAGATGGCTCAGCGGCGTAAGCGCCTGCCTTGCAAGCGCGAGGGACCGAGTTCGACTCCCGGATCCCACATACGAAAAAGGGGCCGGTGATATCGCTCAGCGGCACGGGCGCCTGTTGGTGCGCGAGGTCCTGAGGTCGACCCCCTGGTACCCACAAAAAAAAAAAAAAAAAAAAAAGAATTCCCATGATGGGTTTATTTATCGACAATTGGATAGTTTTATATTTTTCTCTGTACATCAAACAAAGACATTCCAAACATATCCTTTATGTAACACAGCTCCTCTGAGCAGTTCAAAGACGAAGCATTCTGTTTTGTTAAAGCAAGCCACAGGCTCTGAACTATGGTATTTCCTTCATGACCGTATCAGCTACTTCGCCCAAGAAAAACAGCTTTGGAGAGCTTCCTCATTTCACTGGTCACCCAACAAAGTTTACGGTGTGTGATCAATGCCACACTGTCTTCTGGCACACACAGAATGTACAGTTGTGTATTATTCTTCCTACACAGATATTTTATGTAAAAAAGGCATCACTTTAGAAGCATTCCCTGTAACATTTACAAAAACTTTCACCCCAAATAATGTTCAAATTAATCCCCTAACCATCTACTTTACCAGTGGTTGTAGAGTTTTAAATGTTATAGTCTACTAATACTTTCCCCAAAATGTCTTGGGGCCTCAGCACACAGTTGTGAACTTTTAAATTTTCCTAAGTGAGGACATATTTTGAAACCTGCCTTTGCAGGGAGGGAAGAGTTGTGTGTGGTGGTAGGAACTGAGCTATCAGAGGAAGTCAGTGGTAATGTCTAACATGGATGAATTGAGAGATAATAGTATCAAAGCTTTTATTTAGAAATATATATATGAAAAACAAAGGAAGAGCAAGGTGGCTGCTTCAGGGCAAGGGACCCTAGAGGATGAGGACAGAGTTAAACTTATCAATTCCATTTGGCTTTTCCCCCTTTCTCTGCATTTTTTTCTTTGATAGAGAAAAACAGAGTTTGTTTGTCATCTATTTGAGGGGGTCTCATTATGCTGCCCAGGCTGATCTGGAGCTCCTGGGCTCAAGCCATCCTCCTGCCTCAGCTTTCTAAGCAGTTGCGACTATAGGTATGTACCACTGCCTCCGGTGAAAAAAAATAGTTATAAAAATTCAGCCAGGGGCCAGGGATGTAGCTCAGCGGCACAGCGCCAGAAAGTTAGGTGTGATGATGCACATTTGTAATCCCAGTTACTCAGGAGGCTTCAAGATCTTCACAGGTAACTTAGTGAAACCCAGTCTTGAAAAAATAGAAAGGGTTGAGGTGTAACTCAGTGGTAAGAGTGCTTGCCTAGTATGTGTGAGGCCTAGTAAAACACACACACACACACACACACACACACACACGCAAACATTCAGTGAGGAAAATAACTGTAAACTCAGAATAGGGGCAAGTCTGGTAAAAAAAAAAAAAAAAAAAAAAAAAAGGGCCGGTGAGACGGCTCAGTGGCATAATCGCCTGCCTTGCAAGTGCGAGGGCCCGAGTTCGACTCCCGGATCCCACATACGGAAAAGGGGCCGGTGATATCGCTCAGCGGCACGGGTGCCTGTTGGCGCGTGAGGTCCTGAGGTCGACCCCCCGGTACCCACAAAAAAAAAAAAAAAAAACTGACTTGGAACCCGGGCATGGTACATACCTGTAATCCCAGAAAGTTCAAGACCAGCTGGGGTTACACAGTGAGTTCAAAATCAGCCTGAACTAAATAGCGAGGCCCTGTCTCAAAACACCAAAAACAAAAAAACAAAAAACAAAAGAAACCAATCAAACAAAAAATCCTGAACAAGTGACTGGGAACACTGATGACTCCAAAAATTATGTGCTCCCACGATCAACAGGAAAACTACAATATACTGTCATTATAATTTAAGGACTTATTTTTGTGAAGACAGGGTCTCACTATGAAGCCCAGACTGGCCTCAAACTTATGGTCATCCTCCTGCCTAAGCCTCCCTCCTGAGTGATGGGATTAGAGGTGTGCACCACCGTACCCAGCTTCATTCTGTTTTCATTTTTTACAGTATTCTGCTGTGTAACTACTGCACCACAATTTAATCAATCAATCACCGTGTGTATGTGTGTGTGTGTGTGTGTTGCTGGAGATGAAACCCACAGCCTTGCTCATTTAACCATTCTACTCTTAATAGCTATTTCCCACCTGGGTCCCCTATGCCAACATTCTGGGAACTCTCCTGCCCACATGTACACACATCACAGCCTTGCTGGGTTACGGGACACACATACCTACCACTTTACTAGACTCTGCCAAGGGTTTTTCAAAGTAGATGCCCTAGCTGTCATTCCACCAGACAAGAGTTCCTGTTTTTCTGCATCCTCGCTGTCTGGTGAATCTGCAGTGGTGGCTCACCAGAGGTTTGAATGGGATTTTCCTGATCACTAATGAGGTGGGGACTTTTCATATATGTATTGGCCATTTGGATTTCTCCCCTTACTAAGTCCCTATTGGGTAGACTGCCTTCTTTTCTTGACGTAACCTTTCTTTCAGCATTAACTGATAGCACTGCACTAGGTGCGAGGACGCAGTGATGAACAGGCAGCCTGGCTCTCCCTCAGGGGCTAAGAGTCTCACCACTTAGGTTGTCAGCACTGTCTAAAGTCCAGCAAGAATAATGACTAGCAGAGAGTGAAGCCGCCCTGCCCCAAGTGTTGTGCTTACTTGTTATCCCCTCAGTCATGATGTCTGTCATCTTGCAGCAGGAGGAGAGCATCCTCATGCTTAACTGGTCCACCACCAGCACCTGGAAGGAGACAGAGCTCATGAGCCACATGGCATCTGCTGTGATTCTCCCATCAGGCTACTGCACCGGCTTGAGAAAGCACCAGAAATGCAGACCGTAGGAGAAACCACACTTCCTATGGTCCAGAAGTCTGCACAGACAGGTTTGCTTTTATCTCCCACACCCAAACCTAACCTTCTGCGAGTTAGGCTCCTGACTGCAAGAAAACTTGAGGGCAAGAATGGCTGGTATCATCCCTCAGCACCACATGGAGACATTCACGTAATGTTTGGCCAGCATGACACCCAGCCCTGGGCAACAGGGCAACTCTCTATATATTTTTTTTAACATGGGTACCGGAAGTCGAACTCAGGACCTCACGCTTGCCAGGCAGGCGCTTATGCCACTGAGCTATCTCACCGGCCCAAGGGCAACTCTTAAAATGCTGACGACACTCATGGAGAACAGCAAAGGCCATTCTGCATCAGCCACTCCAGGAACCTAAGGCCATCTTCAATCCAACTGGCTTCAATACTTGTTTCACGCGCGTTATAGTTTCCAGCACTGCTCTAGATGTTGCAGGTAAAACTGACAGATGTTATGTGAATAAATCAGCCTTTTTTTTTTTTTTTGGTCTTAACGTGACCAAGAGACCTCTGAACCAAGATCCTATAAAATGAAAGGCAGTGTAGACCGCCTTCTCCAGTCCACAAGCTTTTTGTGGCTTTGGTCACAGCAAAATCCCTCATTCCTGCCTGACTCCTTCTGTCCAACTCCGCCCCCATTATTTTTCCCACATGAACTCACCCTTTAGGGCCATTAATTGCATTCTTTTACTTACCTTCCATTCCCCCTTCTTCTTGACCTTCTTGATCACATCATGCATGATTTCTAAAAAAAGAGGGTGAAAGAGAGAGAGAGAATTTATGTATTTTAAGGACTTCCACACCTGCCTATTACACTAGATCATTTTCCTTTAGGCTTTGTTCTCTTGAGTCATGCAATTCAACAATCTATCAACTGAGTCCCAGTCAACCCACCATAAAGATAATCCTCTTCCTGCCACCTTAATTCAGTGGTTCTCAAACTTTTTGATCTCAGGACTTCTTTTTACTCTTAAAATTTGAGGATCCGGAGAGGGTTGGTTTAAGTGGGTAAATACCTATTAGTATTTGCAATGTTAAAAATTAGCTAGCTGGGCGGGGTGGCCTGTAATCCCAGAACTCAGGAGGCTGAGACAGGAGGATCACCATGAGTTTGAGGCCACCCTGGGCTACATAGTGAGTCCAGGGCAGCCTGAACTACATAGCAAGACCCTATCTTAAAAATAAATAAATTAAATAAATAAATAAAATAAAAATAAAAATTAGCTAGATGTGGTGGTAAACACTTGTGATCCCAGCACTCAGGAGACTGAGGCAGGAGGATCACTTCAAGTTCAAGGCCAGCCTGGACTATATAATGAGTTCAAAGCCAGACTGAACCACATAGGGAGACCCTGTCTCAAAAAATCTAAACAAATAGGTAAATAAAATTAAACTGAAATTTAAAAAAACTGATTTATCTAAAATAAAAATAAACCCAGTACATAGTAACACAAATAGTATTTTAATGAAAAATAACTTTATTTTCCATAATAAGAAATCTTAGGGAAAATGTTGGCAGTGTTTTACATTTTTGTAATCTTCCTTAATGTCTGGCTTCACAGGAGACAGCTGGCTGCTTCTACAGCCAATCTGCTGGGAATCACGCAGTATCTGGAAATCTCCACCCATAAGTGGATGAGAACTAAAAAGGCAAATGACATCTTAATCTTTGATACTTTTGACTTCATGAACCCCCAGAAGGGTCTTAAATTTGAGAACCACTGCCTTAAGTGAATAAAAGTTCGTGACAATATCTCAGACCACAGGAGTCCCCTCTGGCTCCAAAATCAGAGGCGAGCAGCAGTTCTGAGCCCTCCCCAACTCTGAGCACCTCTGTGGTACACTCTCACCCCAGACTCACCACTTTGGCAGCCCCAGCATCTAACAGCCTCAGAGGCTTCACAAGAAATGTGATCCTTGTCACTCTGAAAGCCCAGGAAATGACTCAAAGGCCTACTGCTGTCATTAGCAAGTGCATTTCAAACATTTAGGCCACTCTCTAGGGCCTGATGGTTCCTAACTCTGAAATTTTTTTTCTTTTCTCCTTTTTAGAGACAGGGTCTCACAGTGTAGCCCAAGCTGGTCTCAAACTCCAGGCAACCCTCCTGTCTCAGCCTCCAGTGTGCTGGGATTACAGGCATGCGCTGCCAAGCCCAGCTCCATAACTCTGCTTTTTTTTTTTTGAATGTGGGCACCAGGAGTCGACCTCAGGACCTCGCGCAAGCGCTTGTGCTGCTGAGTGATATCACCGGCCCCCTTTTTTTTTCCTTTATGTGGGTTCCAGGAGTCGAACTCAGGACCTCACGCTTGCCAGGCAGGTGCTTATGCCGCTAAGCTATCTCACCAGCCCTGTAACTCTGCTTTTTTTTTTTTTTTTTTGTGGGTACCGGGGGGGTCGACCTCAGGACCTTGCGCGCCAGGAGGCGCCCATGCCGCTGAGCGATATCACCGGCCCCTTTTTCGTATGTGGGTTCCGGGAGTCGAACTCGGGCCCTCGCGCTTGCCGGGCAGGCGCTTAAGCCGCTGAGCCATCTCACTGGCCCTGTAACTCTGCTTTTGACTATCTTCAATAATCTGATGTGTCATAGAACTGATCTGAGGTTTTTAGTAACTTTGTCTTGATTATTAAAAAAAACCATACACCCACTGCAATAAACTTGAAAAACACAGAAAATTATAAAGAAGTAAATACCATGTATTACTTAAGTACTTACAACAACCAAAAAGAAAAATCATCTGAAATCTTGCCAAAGGATCACTGCAAGTTCGAGGCAAACCTGGCCTTCACAGTGAACTCAAGGCCAGCCTGAACTACATAGAAAGACCTGTCTCAAAAAACAAAAGGGTGTGAGGGCGGTCTGGCTGCGACATCTGTCACCTCACTGATCACTGGGTTTGATTCAGCTGATCTGGCTGGCTAGGCGGGTGCCCCCTTCCTCCCTCACTGCTCCATGTGTCCCTCCCAAAGCTGTGCACTCAGTCGAAGAAGACGACCACCCCCAATAGAGGAGGACCATTTCCTCGGTCAAGGGTATATGAGTAGCTGTGTTCCCCTGCTAGAACCTCCAAAAAACAAATCAAAATTTAAAAAATCTTGCCAACTTGAAATGCATAATTACATTTTAATTTATTTCCTACTAGATTTTCTATGTACTTTTACATAGTTAAAATCATATTGTTTATATAATTTTGTATTATGTTTTTTTCACTTAATATACTCATTTCCCTATGTTAATAAAAATTTCCTTGGATTTTATATGCCTGCATAAGAGTCCATAGTTTAGTTAAAAATAGTCCCACTAGCTATTTAGATTATTTCTCATGTTTTGGTGGTGAAAAGTGAGAAACAAATAAATGGAATAACACAGCAGTGATTAATTTGGTCACATTTGTACAACAGAATACTATGTATCTATTAGAAATAATGACATGGGAAAATATGTATTCATGCATTTACTCTTTCATTCAATAAATGTTTTGTTGTGTAACCACAGCTTGCCAGTCATTGTACTAAGCACCAGGAAGGAACACATAAGATCCATTCAGCTCTTGTGGGCTTCCATTCTAGTGAAGGAAACAGTCCCTCAAGGAAAGGAATGGTCACGGCTTCCAAGTGCTCTGAAGAAGATAAGTAAGATACTATGGTAAGGAAAAAAACAGGTGTGGACAGTGGACAGCCCCATAAATAGAGGACTGGGCAAGGGCACCCAGAAGAAGTGATACTTGACCAGGAAGGAGCCAGCCAAGAGCTGGGGAAAGAGGAGGACCAAGCACAAAGGCTTGAAGTGGAAAAAGGGATATGTGCTTGACATTTTCTTGGAACCTAAGATGGTACAGGCTGAGGATGGAGGCAGCTCATATAGGACCTGTGGCCCTCAGCAAGGAGTGGATTTTTTTCTTTTCTTTTCTTTTTTTTTTTTGTATTAAGGATTGACTCCAGGGCCTTCACACTGAGCTACATCCCCAGTCCTTTTCTTATTTTTTATTTTGAGACAGGGTCTTGCTAAGCTGCTACATAGCCCAGGCTGGGCTCAAATCTGCCAATCCTAACTCGGCCCCCCACAGTACTGGGATTACAGGTGTGTGCTGCCATGCCTAGCAAGGAGAGTGATTTTATTGGAATCAGACTTAGCGACAGTCTGAGCATGAGTGGTGGCAAGACATGGGCAGATGTGATGTATATGGTGGAAATATGGTGGAGGTAAAACGAACAGGGCAAGCTGATGATCTGGATGAGAGGAAAAGAAAAGAAACATGGATAACTCCTAGATTTGGGGTTTCAGCAAATAAATTGATGAAGAGACATTTTGAGACATTTAGCAGGAAAAGAAGTGATCATTAGGAGAACACTAGCTCTATTTGGGCTTTTTTTTGAGACAGGGTCTCACTGTGTAGTTTAGGCTGGACTTGAACTCACTATGTAGCCCAGGCTAGCCTTGAACTCACAGCGATCCTCCTGTCTCAGCCTCCCGAGTGCTGGGATTACAGGCTTGCACCACCACACCCGGCTATTTGGGTTATTTTAAGATGGAGATGGCTAACGAACATCCAAGGGGTGATGCTGGGTAGGTAGTAGAGGTGACTCTGGAGCTTGGAAGAATGACCCTAACTGCAATCAAAAATTGGGAAGTCATCATCAAACAGAAACAGGCGGCAAGATTGGAGAAAATTCCTAGCTCTGATAGGATTGGTAAAATGAGGATGGAAACATGGTATTTCTTGACTTAGACAAACCTTTCAGTGAAACAACAAAGATGAAGCCAGACTAAAAGGGAAGAGGAGGAAAGGAAAACAGATTCTTGACAAGGCTTTTAGCAACTGTGGCTGAAAAAGGCAACAGAAAGAAAACATGAAAACTAACAGGACAGGCAGAGATGTGAAAGCAAGGTAGGGTTTTGTTTGCTTTTAGAGATGTGAGGATTAGAACATTTATTTAATGATGAAACAGGACACAGGAGAAGAGATGGAAAACTGAGCTGAAAAGTTGAAAAACTGAGGTTCCTGAAGAGGAGGGAGTAGTTGGATCTGAGACACACGAGAGCCTCACCCCAGCAGGTGGCAGAGCACTACCTTGTATCTAAATCAGGAGGAGGGAGGAAGAACACTGCAGATGGGTTTGGAGATGTGGTGGCAGGGGCTTCCCTGTTGAGATGAGGTCACTGGTTAATGGGAAAGGGTGCTGTATATAGAAGGTTGAAGAAAGGAGGTCTTACATATCCTCCCAGAGTTGGGGAAAGTGAATTTACAATGTTTGGCACTCTGGGGCAGTTCTAGGAGCTAATTTCATGACCATGCTTTACAATGAAACCAGGCAGCTTAGTTGTGTGTGCATGTACACATGCATGTGCAAGGTTTCCAACAATGTTCAGACATGGACAGCTGGAGATGGAAGGAGAAAAGGTTGGTTTCCACTAAAGTTAGAGTTATCTCAGGTGAGTAGAACAGAGGGAAAAAAATATCCCAAATACTGTACAAGGCTTTGGGGAAACAGGGCACAGTGGAACATATCTGTAATTCCGCCACTCTAGAAAGCTGAGGCAGGAGGATCACAGGTTGGAGCCCAGCCTGGGTAACTTTGTGACTTAGCAAGAACCTGTCTCAAAATAAAAAACAAAAAGGGCTGGTGATATAGTTCAGTGGGAAGGCCCTGGGTTCCATACTTAGTACTGCGGGGAAGAAAAGGCTACAAGGGAAAAATGCGTAGCATAGCCTCTGTTTGTTTGTTTGTTTTTAGCAGAGTCTTGCTCTATAATCCAGACTGGCCTTGAACTCTCCATGTAGCCCAGTTTGGTCTTGAACTCACCATGCTCCTGCTGCTGGGATTACAAGTGTATGTCACCATGTCCAGTTAACAACCATTTTTTAAAAGCAAATATGCATAGGAAAATTAGAAAAATATATACCAAAATGTTATTTTTGTGAGGTTAAAATTATGATTGCTCTTTCTCAACTTATGACTTCCAAAGTTGTCCCAAGCTTCCTTTTTTGGCAGGGAGGGTGGTGATTTGAGACAGGGTCTCATTACATAGTGCAGGCTGGCCTTGAGCTCACTATGTAGCGCAGGCTGGCCTCAAACTCATGGTGATCCTCTTACCTCAGCCTCCCAAGTGTTGGGATTACAGGCATGCACCACCACCCCTGGTAAAAGTGTCCCAAGCTTTCTGCATAGAAGATACAAAAGCTCAGAAAAAAGTGTGTTGGAGTTGTAGCTTAGTGGCAGAGGGCTTGTCTAGCGTGCATGGAGGCCATTAGTTTAATCCTCAGTAACAAAAAATAAAATAATAATAATAGATCAGTGAACGCTATTGTGCCCAAGGCTATTCTGTTAAGAGAACTTTCTGGGTATGGAATGAAAAGGTTAAAAAGTATAAGTGTTGTGGGCTTTTGATAAACTCAGCTGAATTATTTTTCAAAAACATAATACACTCTCACCGATACTGTATGACTCTGCAAATTAACATACTACCTGATAAAATAATACCTTGAGGCTTGTTTATTTTAATCTTTGCTACTAATACAGCAGAAAACAGTATAATTCACTGTCTTCATTTGAACTTACTGTATTACTGAGGATTAATATATGTTGGTACTATAAATTAATCTAAATGCCCTAAAAATATCTTGCTTACAACATCTTTTAGTTGGGGAGGGCAGAGATATAACCAGAAAATCAAACCAAGTACCACAAGTGTTAAAAGACATAAATAACTGCTGCAGCTGCAACCCTTCCTACAAAGTTATTTCCTTTCTAAGATTCTCAGAGCATATATTTGTCCTGGGTATTATTAACAGCCAATTCTAACCCTGCCCTACATTTTTTAATCCAATACCAAAAAGGAAACAAGGATTAGAGCCCATCTTAGCATAAGAATCAAGCAGCCTGGGCTACTTTCTCACATATAATCCTTGCCTATCACCTTCCCTCTCTTTTGAGGTCCTCTGTATGTGAAGAAAGACAATAGAACCTTCTGGAGCTGGTTCAGGCAGGAAGCCTCATTTCTATGCATCTGCTCTACTGCCCACCTAGCCATTATAGATGTGTTCAAAAGACCAGGGGCAGTTTTGATCGCCCCATAATATGGAGGACCAAGGCCCTAGTGGACCCTGCTTCCCTCTTGGCCAAGTAGGCAGAAAAGTAGGTCCTTCACATCACATCCTCAGATCTTGTGTGACTCTCAAACTCAGCAAAACCTGCCGCCCTGAGAAAAGCAGCAAGTGGCCGAAGATTATCTAGAACAAGTTCAGGTGCATGCAATATTACAACTGGGGTCTCCAAACACAGACTCTAGCGTTGCTGCAGGGAGCACACCAAAGCTCTGCCCTTACAGCCAGGCACTCAAGACTGCCCTGCACAGTGACATATGTCAAGGTGTGCCAAAACTCCTGACATAACATGACTATTATTAGATGAGCCGAAATTTTGGAAGAAGTACAGTGCAAGTCCTCAAAACCATAAGCAAGCCAGGCGTGGTGGCACACACCTATAATCCCAGCACTCTGGAGGCTGAGGCAGAAGGGTCACCGTGAGTTCGAGGCCAGTTTTGGCTACATAGTCTGTCCAAGGCCAGCCTGAACTATGCAGCCAGACCCTGTCTCAAACAAACCAAAAACAGGGCCAGTGAGATGGCTCAGCAGCATAAGCGCCTGCCTGGCAAGTGCGAGGTCCTGAGTTCGACTCCCGGTACCCACATTAAAAAAAAAACAAAACAAACAAACAACCATAAGCAAGTCATAGTATATGCTCTGCAGCCCAGAGCACCCCATACCCAGAACAAATGCCTCCTTGGGCTGGAGGGAAAAAGGAGGGCCTCACTTTTCTGAGGGAATTAAGGCAATCTACTGTCAGACCACACCTTCTCTTTGACCAACCCAAAAGATAGAGAAGTTTCAGTTATTCTGGTGCAACAATGGAAGTTCCAGAAGCCACTGTCTGGACTGGACCCCAGTGGATAAGGGTTTAATGCTGGATACTCAGACCAAGGTTACCTCAATCCTCGGGGTTAATAAAAACAGCCTAGCAAAGCACTAAAGTTAGACAGATCAGGGTTTAAAATCCAGGTTCAAGGGGCCGGGGATATAGCTCAGCGGCACAGCGCCTGCCTGGCAAGCATGAGGTCCTGAGTTCGATTTCTGGCACACACACACACAAAAAAATCCAGGTTCAAGCATTTGCTGGCTGTGTGATCTAGGGCAAGTTTATTCATTCATTTACATATTTTTATGGTGCTGGAGATCTAGTCCAAGGCCTCCCACAAGCTAGGCAAGTATCTACCACTGACCTACACCCTAGCCCTGGGCAAGTTTTATATTTTTTAAACTTCAGTTTCCTCATCAACAAAATTAAAATTATAATAATTTAATGGCCTATTGTGAAGACTAATGAGATCAAATGCCTGGTACAGTACCTGACATCTATGAGGCATTCAAAAAAGGGTGCTATTGTAGCCAGCACAGTGGTGCCTGCCTATAGTCCCAGATACTCAAGGGGCTGAGGCTTAAGGATCGAAAGTTTAAGGCCTGGGTAACTTAGCAAGACCCAGTTTCAAAAACAAAACAACAAAAACTGTCTATTATGATGCCACTATAAAATTATATTACTCATACAGACAAAGAAATAAGGGGTCGGGAGGTAGCTCGGTGATAGAGCAAATGCCTTGCATGAGTCAGGCCTTGGGTTTAATCTATAGTATCATGAAAACAAAACAAAACAACAAACAAAAATCACTTCCACCAATCAAGATTTTCAACATAATGTAAAACTCCTCTTAAAATTAAAAAAAAAAAAAAAAAAGGAAATCAATAAGGGTAGAGGAAGGGGATTAAGAAATCAGCTATATTATGTACATGTACCAAGTCCTCAAGACAACTGTAAAATGAGTATACTGCAAACATCTACTAAAATTTTTTTTAAAGAAAATCAATATTGAAATCACCAACAGAGTGAAAAGACAACCCACAGTTGGGAAAAAATTTTAGCCAACTGTCCCTCAGACAAAGGACTTCTATCCAGAACATTTAAAGAATTGAAAAAACTCAGACCCCCCAAATTCAAAGACCCAGTCCAAAAATGGGCATCTGAGATGAATACACACTTCTCAGAGGAAGAAATACAAATGGCAAATAAATATATGAAAAAATGTTCAACATCATTGGTCATTCGAGAGATGCAAATTTAAACAACACTGAGATTCCATCTCACCCCAGAAAGAATGGCTATTATCAAGAAATCAACCAATAACAAATGCTGGCATGGCTGTGGGGAAAAAGGAACCCTTCTCCACCGCTGGTGGGAGTGTAGACTGGTGCAACCACTGTGGAAATCAGTACGGAGATTCCTCAAAAAGGTAGGATTAGAGGTCCCATTTGACCCAGCTATTCCCCTTCTGGGTATCTTCCCAGAAGAATTAAAAACATCATACCACAGCAATATATGTGCACCCATGTTTAATAGCAGCACAATTTGTAATAGCTAATCCTGTAAACAACCCAAATGCCCATCAACCACGGAATGGATAAAAAGGATGTGGTCTTTTTATATACTCAGCCATAAAGAAGGATAAATTTGAGACTTTTAAGTAAATGGATGCAACTTTATACTCATTAGTGAAATAAATCAGACTCACACGTGTAAACAACGTATTATCTCCCTGGTGTGAGAAACTGAAAGAGTAAATAAGGTCTAAAATGTACAATAGATATTGTGAAATGGGAAGAAACTGTTAAAAAGGAACTAGGATGGGGGAAAGAGGAGAGGAAGGGAAAAGAGAGAAAAAATGTAAGTTAGTTATACTATTTGTGTCTCTTAGTTCGTAGAAAAGGAAGGTTTGTGGTAATATCGGCTGGAGAATTTTTTATGCCTAATCTTGTACTCTGCGTAACTACTTTAAAGATAATAATATGCAGGGCCGGTGAGACGGCTCAGCGGCTTAAGCGCCTGACCGGCAAGCGCGAGGGCCCGAGTTCGACTCCCGGAACCCACATACGAAAAAGGGGCCGGTGATATCGCTCAGCGGCACGGGCGCCTGCTGGCGCGCGAGGTCCTGAGGTCGACCCCCCAGTACCCACACAAAAAAAAAAATAAATAAATAAAAGATAATAATATGCAATGTATTAACTATTGTTATCCTATCATCTTGTTATAAAATTTTGTTTTAACTTTTTTCCATAAAATAAAAAGAAAAGAAAATAAACATTAAACATTTTTTAAAAAATATTCTGACAAGCTATATGGGTATCTCACCACAAACTGCAAATCTCTGATCGTCAATAAGTATGTGAATACATTTTGGAATGATGTTACAACAGCAACAAGGTATATAAATCCTAAATGTAAATATATAGTTGATCATAAGGACCCTCCCCCCTCTGAAGGGACAGAGTGGCCTCATGCTATCTAGAAAGGATATGTTTATACTGAACCAAAAGCCCACAGAAAGTAAAAGATATTTAAAGTCACCAGACAGGCACAGGAACTATGATATTCAATACTGGCTGGACATGGTGGCACACACCTATAATCCCAGCACTCAGGAAGCTGAGGCAGGAGGTTCACTGTGAGTTCAAGGCCAGCCTGGGCTACAAAGTGAGTTCAAGCCATCCTGAACTGCACAGCGAAACCCTGTCTCAAAAACACAAAAATAAATACATAAATAAATAAATTTCACTTGAAATGAGAAAACAAAAGAATCATAATGTGGATACAAAGGATTTAGAATATCCACTTACAGAAATCAAAGATATTGGAACTTTTTAAATGTACAGTAAGGTGGCAAAAAGAAAGTAAGTATGTGAAACTGGAGAGGACTGCTACACAGCCACAATACCCGGATCCCAAAAGGACAGCTCCGCCACACCCAGTTCTCCTGGGTCAGCAGCTGGCTCTCCCATCTGTCATCTGCTCTGAGGCAACATGGCCACGTGTGTCTCTTCCTCTCCCTGACGGCACTCAGACTTCTGAAGATGGCAGCTGCGTCTCTGAATTTCTCACGCTGGGTGGAAGTGTCTTCCCACTGGAGGAAGTCACTGTTCAACAAGAGGGTAGGAAATGGTCCAAAATTTGACAAGCTTTCCAAGTACTCTCAAGACTCTCCCTAGAAATTTCCAGGCCTCTAGAAACTTTTGATAACCTAGTAGGGTGTGGTGGCACATGCCTAGAATCCCAGCACTCTGAGAGACTGAGGCAGGAGGACGGCAAGTTCGAGCCCAGCCTGGGTAACCTATCCACTTAGGGAGACCCTGTCTCAAAAATAAAAAAATAGCTGGGAATGCAGCACAGTGCAAAGGACCTAGGTTCAATCCCCAGTATCAAGAAAGAAACTATTGGTAACCTAATTATAAATTACTTTAATTTTTGGCCCTTATGTAGTTTTTAATAATAGAAAAGTAACACTCTTGCTGAAAAAATTCAAATAGAGAGATATAGGAATAGAAAGTGAAATTCCCCTCACTTTCTCGCCGGTCAGGGTGCACCTTTTCCATGGGTACACAAGCACGAGTGGGAAGGCACTCGTGTGTACTTAGACTCCTTGCTGGGATATTATACACACTGTTCTACAATTACATTTCCCACTCAATATATGTTATGGACGTACGGTAAATTGCACAAACCTCTTACAATATATTCATAAGACAAACAACCTCTACTTGGAGGTCTGCTGACTTATTTCAATCACTTTCATAAAAACATTACTGTAAGCTTAAAAACTAACACTAGAAATTAGAAAAATGTTTTGATTTAGGAAGCAAATTTCAGTGAAGTAACTCTCACTGATTCTACTTCTTCGGTGCTCAAGAACTGTTACACTGAGAAGAACCTAAGGGATCATAAACCAGGTTCCAGGGCCCTGTGTGGGCAATGAGATACTCCCTGTGGACACAGACACCTGGGCAGCAGAGCCACTAAGTAGTCACTCGAATCGACAGGAACTGCTCCCTCGGTGCCTCTCCAAATATTCTTCCCACTGTACATCCTGCCTGTGGCACTGGCGTGGACTAAACTCTGTAACCAAACCTAAGTATCCTTTTCTCCGTTACAGTGCTACGATCACCTTGGCACATAAAGGAAAGTGATTCAAATGGATTTTTTGGCGAGACAGTCAAGGTTCAAATCCCTGCTCCTCCGCCTATCAGCTGTGACTCAGGGAAAGTTAGGAATTGTGTGTGTGTGTGTGGGTACCGGGGGTCGACCTCAGGACCTCGCGTGCCAGCAGGCGCCTGTGCCGCTGAGCGATATCACCGGCCCTTTTTTCGTATGTGAAGTCAGGACCTCGCGCTTGCCAGGCAGGAGCTTATGCCGCTGAGCTATCTCACTGGCCCAGGAACTCTTTATGTCTTACAGTTTCCCCATCTGTAAAATGGGAATGACCATGCATGCCTTATGTTGTGAGGATTAAATAAGTTAACATGTGTGAAGCACTTAGCTCAGTGCCTACAATGGTATTTAACATTTGGCTTGTTACCATCTCCATTATCATTTATTTAAAATGGTACTTTGACCTTCCTAACAAGGGTCTAGTGATTTCCAATTGGTTTATTATTGTTTCTCCATGGAGTTCTAATATATGTCTCCGGGTTCCTCAGTTTGTTTCTCTGCATACACTTTGTGTGTGTGTGTGTGTGTGTGTGTGCGCGCGCGTGGGAGTCGAACTCAGGACCTTGCGCTTGCCAGCAGGCGCTTGTGCCACTGAGCTATCATATTGGCCCTGCATACACTTTTTGTCATCCATGCAACAACATTATGGAACACCTGCTGTGTGCCCAACATTCTAAGCACTGGAGAGCCAGTAATGAACAAGCTAAAGAAAACATTTGCTGTTAAGGTGTTACCCTTGGATGCTAAAGGGGGAAGAGAGCCAGCAAACACAAAGGAATAAGCAAGATCACCTCAGAGGGCGACCAGTGCTCAAAGGAAATTAACAAGTCTAAAAAAACTGAGTGTGGTGAGGTTTAGAAGAAGGTTCCCTGAGGAGATGGCAGGGAGAAGCCAGCCCTTGAGGACCTCGGGAAAAGTTTTCCAGGCACAGGAAGAGCAGGATCAAGGACAGGCCAGTCAAGGAACAGAAAGGGCAAGTCTGGTGCAACTCAGCAGCTCCCTGGAAGGAGAGAGTGATTCAGGATGCCCTTGGAGAAGTGGCCCAGCGTCTCCTGGGTGTCTCAGCAGCAAGAATTTGCAGAGGACACCCGCAGGTCACTGGCTGTGCTCTGCTCCTTGAACACTAATCTCCATTTACCTTCAAATGTGACAACTCCCACGGCAGCCTGCACCTCATTCCTACATTCTCTCTGGCAGGAGGATCACCTCGAGCTCAAAGCCAGCCTGGACTCCATAGTGAGTTCAAGGCCAACCCGAACTACATAGCAAGACCCTGTCTCAAAAATATATATAGATAGATGTAGAATTAGATGTAGATGTAGACATAAATATATAGATCAATCATTTACCTCAAAGAACTTACAGTCTAGGAGGGAAACCACGATATTACACCTAAACTATCATGAGGCAAAAAGTCATTACAACTCTCAGCACTGCTGGCAGGTGTAAAGCAGTGAGCTTCTCTGCGAAACAGTCTGGCAGATCCTCACATGGTTAGGCATAGAGTTATACATGACACAGCAATTCCTAGGTATATATCCAAAGAAAATTAAAACAAAAAGTTGTACAGGAAATTTCCTATGCCAGGCATGGTGGCACACGCCTGTAATCCTAGCACTTGGAGGCTGAGGCAGGAAGAGAGCAGTGAGTTCAAGGCCAGCCTGAACTGATAGCGAGACCCTGTCTTAAAAGAAGAAAGAAACTTCCTAACAGTATTAATCATAATAACCCAAAAGTCCATTCCAGCTAATGAATGGATAAAGAAACGTACTATATCCATATAATGGAATATTATTCAGTCATAAAAAGGAATGGAGTACTAATATATATTATAACATAGATGAACCTTTAAAACATGCTAAGCCAGGCTGGGGATATAGCTCAGTGGCACGGAACCTGCCTGGCAAGTGCAAGGTCCTGAGTTTGATTCCCAGTACCAAAAAAATAAAATAAAATAAAATAAAATAAAATAAAATAAAATAAAATAAAATAAAATAAATAATATGCTAAGCCAAGGAAGTCGGTCACAAGGGACCACACATTATGAGATTTCATTTATATGAAATGTCTAGAATAGGCAAATCCATACAAAGTAGGTTAAGTAGTTGCCTAAGAAAGAGGGATGGGGATTTAAGGATGACATCTAAAGAACACTGGGTTTCTGAGGCAGGAGGATCACAAGTTTGACGCTAGCCTAGAGTACATAGTAAATTCAAGGCCAGCCTCGACTACGTGAGACCCTCTAATCAAAAAAAAAAAGGGGGGGTCTTTATGGGACAATGAAAGTGTTAAAAAAATGTGATAACGGATGTACCATTCTACAAATTTATTAAAAGCCACTGAATTGTACACATTGAATGGGTGAATGGTATGGAATGTGAATTTTATCTCAATAAAGCTGCCTAGAAAAAGTCATTAGAGAATTTTAGATAAAAACTTCAAATTCAGCCAGCTGTGGTGGCCCATGCCTATAATCCTAGCACTCTGGGAGGCTGAAGCAGGAGGATTAAAGTTTGAGGCCAGCCTGTGAAACTTAGTGAGACCCTGCCTGTTATAGCTTGTATCTAGATGTCCCCCACCCAAAACCTCACACAATCATAGGTGGGGCTTTTGGGAGGCGGCTGGATCATAGGTGTGTGATGCTGGATTAGGGTGTGTGATACTGGGATTAAAGGTGTCTTAGTTACTTTTCTCATTGCTGAGACAAAATACCCAAGGCTCAAAGTTAAAGGAGGGAAGGTTTATTTCGGCTCACAGTTTGTAGAGGTTTCAGTCCATAGTCAGCTGGCTCCAAGGCAGAGTGGCATGGCAGAGGGGCATTGCAGAGGAGAAACAGTTCATAGCAGGCAGAAGGCAGCAAAAAGCATCCAAGCAGCAAGCAACAAGCAACAACCCTCTTTCTGTCCCTTCTATCTTATCCAGACTACCCACCCTTAGGAAAGGTAGCACTCACACCCTTAATCTTAGCATTGCATTCTTTTTTTTTTTTTGGTACCGAGAATCGAACTCAGGACCTTGTGCTTGTTAGGCAGGCGCTGTGCTGCTGAGCTACATCCCCAGCCCAGCATCTCATCCTTGATCCCAGCATCACACACCGTAGATCCAGCCACCTCTGAAAAGCCCCACCTATGACTGAATGAGGCTTTGGGGAGACATCTAGATACAAACTATAACAAAGGGTGTGTGATAACTAAATTGGTTTAACATACATCTGTGTGTGACTAATGGATGCCCCACCCTGCATGTGGGTGGCACCAGCCAAAAGGCTTGTAACCTGGATGGGATAAAAGGGAAAGGGAGACTGGCTGCTGTTGCTGCTGCTAGCTGCCTCCTGCCTGCTCTGCCATGGATTGTTTCTCCTCTGCAATGCCCCTCTGCCGTGCCACCCTGCCTTGGAACCAGCTGACTATGGACTGAAACCTCTACAAACTGTGGGCTGAAATAAACCTTTCCTCCTTTAATTTTGGGTGTTGGGTATTTTGTCCCTTCAACGAGAAAAGTAACTAAGACACTGCCTCAAAATAAAAAATAAAAAATGGCTAGGGATACAGCTCACCCTGATGGCCATGGGTTCAATCCTCCATACAAACAAACAAAAAACCTTCAAACTCAAACTCAAAATACAAATATAGTTTTGTTTAATATGAAACTGTTCATTTCTTACTATGAAACTGTTCAGTGCCTTCATCTGAAGACAGGTAACCTTGCTTACCCCTAAGATATCCGTTATCTAAAATTTAATTTACTATGTATTTGTATCTAAGTAAGAGAGACCAAAAATAGCCACCGGACAAGTACAAGGTACCACTCTCTCTAACTTTTGAGTGACCATTGTTCAGTCCAGTTATAATCTGAGAACGTTCCTGTTTAGCCTTGATTTGAGTGGTGAGGTGGGAGAAAAAAATGGGACCAGATAGTTTGGAGTTGCCACCAGCTTTAACAATGGCTTGATTAGACTGTCCTAGTAAGCACACTGAGGGATTGCATAAGACTCAAATGTCAAGGTCATAACATTCAAAACTGCTGCTGCCAAATCTGAGAGGAGCACGTGATGGTAAATGCCTAACATATTAGAAACAAAACCCTCATCTTCAACCATGAAGATGCTAGTAAAGTTACAGAAAGACTTCCTTTTCTCTTTCAAGGGAGATTCTCATTTTTGACATTATTTCCCGTTTCATTTAGAGCCAAAAAGTTAAAGAGCTACAAAAATCTCACAATAAAACCCATGGGCCTTGAAACTTTGATTCGTAAAAAGGAAATCTCATACTGGGCACCATGAAGATGAGAAACAGGAGTTCCTAGGCATCCTTGAGAACAGACACCTCATTTCAGTTCTTTTTTTTTTTTTTTTGGTGGGTACCGGGGTTGACCTCAGGACCTCGCGCGCCAGCAGGCGCCCGTGCCGCTGAGCGATATCACCGGCCCCTTTTTCGTATGTGGGTTCCGGGAGTCGAACTCGGGCCCTCGCGTTTGCCAAGCAGGCGCGTACGCCGCTGAGCCATCTCACCAGCCCTCATTTCAGTTCTAAAAGAGAGCTATTTCTGGGCTTGGGCATGTAGTATAGACCATGTATTGAGTATGTGTCAGGTCCTGAGTTCAATCCCCAGCACCAAAATAAAGTATAGCTATTTTTTTCTTACTAGGATTGCCTAAAATATAATATTCCTTGAATAAAAGGAGCTGTGAAGTTACAAAATACACACAAAAGAAGGGGACGGCAATATAGCTCAGCAGCACAGTGCCAGCATGGCAAGTGCGAGGTTGTGAGTTCAATTCCCAGTACAAAAAAAAAATTTTACACAAATGGAAAAAATAAGTAAAAAATGAAAGCCAACATAATTAATATTATCTTAAAATCAACAGCTAATAGTAGTCAATATGATTTAGTTATATTGATATTTTGAACCAAAAAGACCAAAGAAAGACAAGAAATTGTGAAATGGCAATTAACCTTCCAGTGTAAAAAGCACTACTATTACCAGCTGGGCGTGGTGACACATGCCTGTAATCCCTGCACTCAGGAGGCTGAGGCAGGGGGGTTGTTGTGAGTTCGAGGCCAGCCTGGGCTACGACGTGAGTTCAAAGCCAGCCTGAACTATATAGTGAAACCCTGTCTCAAAAAGACAAAAAAAAAAAAAAAAAAAAAGCATTACTATTATCCCATACACACCACCAAATAAGACAGCTTTTAAAGACAGGACTAAAGAATGAGGGTATTTTTATACAAGATAATGATACTGACATTTGGTTATTTGGGAATCGTTTTATATTTGCTAAAGAAACAGAAAAGACACTGCCTTTTACCATCACCAACAGCAGCAGTGCTCATCTGCTAATTCCCTATTTGGTCTCCTGCCTATATGTGTTCCTCTGCAAGCAGCTGATGCTCCTGCCACACACCTCTGATAACTGCAGTAATTCCTCCTTAAACTGCAAAACCCAGCACAGGCATCTCAGTCTTGGCAGGAACCCAAGATGTGGCCAGCATCTTAAATTGGCAGACGCAGTATCTAGTGGTTCCAAATCACATTTCTTATCTTGAATGGAAGTTTCCCAAAGGACTAAAGGGTTAGGGAAAGAGAAAGGAAAAGAATGGAGTATTTCATACAATCCCTGAAACCCAGAGCAGACAGCGGCCATAAGATACCTAGTCTAGTAGTTCTCAACAGAGAGTGATTCTGTCCCCAGGGGACAAAGGCTTGAGACATTTTTGAATGCCCGGGGGTGCTACAGGTATCTAACGGGCAGAGGCCAGAGATGCTGGCAGACACCCTATAGTGCACAGCTCATCTGGCCCAAAATATCAACAGTGCGATGGGTGAAAAGCTCTGATCTAGTCTATTTGATAAAGAAATTGAACCCAAGAGACACCAAGTGACTTGTCCACAAGGGTGGTGGTGGGAGTCAACTTATTTTCAAGTCCAAGGTTCTGATCAGTCTAATTCTACAAGATTGAACCTGTTTTAGGGCTACAGATCTGCTATATTACAAAATGTTTAGAGCTGTACAGTATGAGGCCACAGTTTAAGCAACTCCCTCCCTCACCAGAGCCTTCAATACAGCCATTCTACAGGTGTCAAATTGATGAAAGACAAAAGCCTCAGGGAAGCTTCCAGAAGGTAGGAAATGTCCCCCAACCCCAACACACACACACACTCACACACACACACACACCCACACACACCCCAGTTTCAGGAGGGCTGCTTCCTTTTCCAAAATCCACATAATAGGTTACAATAAGATACCAGGAAAAGAAAACATCCTGTTGAGGTCTGAGCCCAGGATGGAACACAGGAAGGAGGTGGAGCTCCCAGAAGAAAAGAAAACTAACAATCCAGGGGACAGGGCTGAGGTATTAACCCTCACTGAATACACAGACTGGGTAATTTTTCTCAAGCCAGTTTCCCAGACTCTATACAGAACGCTTGCCTCTTACATTTTAAAATTTGTTTCTTAACCACTAGGGACATATTTTAATGGCAGAACACTGGCCTAGCAGGTATGAAGCCATGGGTTTGGTCTCCAGTACTGCACAAAGTAAATAAAAATCAATAAATAAAACTGGCATCTTAGTTCTGCAATGCTATTAGTTCCTGTCGCCTATTTCCTTAGTTCAGCTAGCCCATTTTCCACCTCATTCTGTCATTTACATTGTCCCATTTGGGATCTTCATGACTTCGATGTTTGAGAGTGATTAAAATTGTTTTCTCTGTATGGTACTCTCCACTTGAGCCTTCGCTGTGTTTCTCTTTTTGCCCTGTAAAACTTTTACAAAGCTCCCGTGTGGGTTGTTCTCTTTCTTTTCCACTTACAATCACCTAGAACAGAGACAGTTCTCTCTGGCTGTGTTCAACCAACCCTCTCTCCGCTCCCTGTGTTCCTGGGCATTATCTGAATATTCTGCAGAATACGAGGTGAAGGCTCTGGGCAGGGCTAACAGACCTGGCTGTTGATCCTCAGCTGTGGGACAGGTGGGTGGTAGAAAATGACTGGTGGCGTTTTGTCTCTCCACGCAGAAGAGCTAGGCTTGAGACCACTCTGTTGAGGATGCCGACTGGGATCTGTGAAGAACCCAGTCAGAAGAATGACCTTCGGCTTCCCTTGACTCCCTGCTCAGAATGAGCTGATGAGTTAGGGCGGTGAGAAATGACGGGGTGTAGTGTAGCTATTTGTTTTTAACTTTCTGTCTCTGTTGTCAGACTTTTGATTGCTGCCAAACAACAAGCCCTAGACCACGAGGCGACTGTTTCTGCTGTCTCAGTGAGAAAGAAAGAAAGTGGGAAGGGCCAGTCACTTGCTGTGTTAGGAAATGAGGGTGTGGTGGTCCCCTGCTCTGGCTAGTGGCCACTCCCCTCCTTCCTTCCTGGAATGTGGTTCCTATAAATAATAAAGCCAGTCTGTACATTCTGAGTCTATGGTTTCATTTTCTACAACAGATGTACACTAACTGGCTTAGCGTAGCAGGTCCACAAAAGTTGAATCCATCACAAATGGAATTCTAATCCAGCAGCGGGAACAGTGAAAACCAATCAAATGTACACAGCAGAATCCTGGAAAGTTTTAGAAACCGGCAGCACCAGGTATCTCTGGAACTTAAAAGGAAGGGAGGGTGCATAAGGCATCCTGGTGGGCAGTACTGAGAAGCAGTTATATCCTAGACCCCTTCTACAGCTGCCCATCCCTGGGGAATTGCTCTTCTCCCACAGATGGCAGAACACTGGGGTTTCCCCCGCCTGGCCTGGGAGACCCAAGGCACAGTCAGAGCGTGGGTCTGAGACTGCAAATAGAAAAGCTAAATGATCACATGCACATGGCTTGTCAAGAACCACCATTCCCACCACCAGCCCTCTTTATCCACTCGGTCTCCAGAATTCTGGCCGCCAGATCATCACCTCCCAGACAGGAGAGAGAGGAAACTTCTGGGCGAATCTGAGCCCAAGAAGAAAAACCTAAAGACACTGATACGGAGCGGGAGAGGTCCCCTCAGCAAACAGTCACCCAGATCGGGCCCATCCACAAGCCAAGACTCCCTATCAGCTTCTAGTCTCCTGCTCTTAATTTTTAAACACAAGAAGACAAGCACAGTTTGCTACACCTCCTAGTAAGTTCCTACACGGAAAATAAAGACCAAAACAAAACACCTGGAGGAAACCAAGACTATGCAGAGGTTTGTTTTTTGTTTTTTGTTTTTTTTTTTTAGACTTTTTAAGAGAAAGATTGTGGCACGTGCCTATAATCCCAGCTATTCAGGAGGCTGAGGTACAAGGATTGCAAGTTCAAGACCAGCCTGGGCAATTTAGCAAGACTTTGTTTCAAATAAAAAGTACTAGGAGTGTACATTAGCAGCACAGTGTCCCTGGGTTCCATCCCCAGCACTGGGGGCAGGGAGAGAAAGAGGAAGAGAGAGGAAGGGAAACAGGAGAGGGAGAGAGAGACAGAGAGCCAGAGACAGAAAAAGAAAAGAATATACTGCATTGATGAAACAAAAATTGGGGCTATAAAAAATTAAAAAGAGCTTCTAGCAATTTTTACAGAACATGACAACAAAAGTAAAAAATTAACTACAAAGGTAGGAAGATAAAATTCATGAAAATGGACCAGGGATATAGCTCAGTGGCACAGTGCCTACCTGGAAGGTCCTGAGTTCAATTCTGGGTACAAAAAAAAAAAAATCATGAAATCTCCCAGAAAACACAGCAAAAACTGAGAGGTAGATAATGGAAGAGAAAAAGAAGAAAATTAGAGAACCAGACCATGAAGTTCAACATTCAAACAGCAAGAATTCCATAAAGAGAAAAGTGAGGGGAGGAAATCTTCATGAAGTTACTGTATTTAAGAACTTCTCCCAGCAGGTTACCTACCCTAAGACTAAGAGAAAGCTAACATCTCAGGTCTCCTTTCTCCCCGCCCCCCCAATATGATAAGCCTGTAAACTAAGTAAATTTTAAGGAATTTGCCTCACAGTAGTCTATTAAAGCCCATCGTATGAAATTAACACAGAGCAGGGGGAGACTCGATCAACTCCCGTGGTTTATTTTCCTCAAGTCCCTAGCAACCGGTGCCAGCAGCACAGATGTGTCCAGAGACCAAGGGGCAGGCTTGTCTTTGGATGCTCTCCTGGAGACACAAAGTTCAAAAGAAACTGCAAGAAGATATCAAGAGGGCTTGGCTCACCCGGGCTCTCCTAGTGTGGGGGCGCCGACCTGAAGCAGCTTTGCTCCTTCAGCCATTAAATGAAGCTCATGCGCATCTGTGACTAGATTAGAATTGACTAGAAAACCCTAGTCGCCTCTAAACACGATATAGCAGCCTCTCTGCTCCACTACTGCAACTCTCCTTGTGGCTTACACTTGTCACTGCGAATCGACATGGCCAGGAAACATGAGAATAATGTTGTCTATCCCCAGTAGGCACAGAGGAGGAGGAAGTCTCCCGAGGTGATTTATCCAACAGACTTTGTGTTCTGGGTGACAGTCCAGCAGAGGCTGCTGAGATCCCTTCCAAAAGCAGGACTCCAGAATCTGATACCACCTGAACACAGCATAAAACCCAAATGCTTGGAGTTGTACATTTTGACTGACTATAACATTTGTGCATTTCCTCCCCCAAACAATCATGAGTGATGAAGTTAATTCAGGCAGCTACTGACTTTAACACATGGGGAAGCTGGCACGGTGGTGGCACACTTGTCATCGCAGTACTCAGGGAGGTTGAGGCAACAGGATAGAAAGTTTGAGCCCAGCCTTGGTAACTTAGTGAGGCCCTGTCTCGAAATAAAAAATAAAAAATAAAAAAAGACTGGGGATGTAGATTAGTGTGAAGGCTCTGGGATCAATCCAGTACCACCAAAAAAACCATAGAGAATCACCATGAGAGGAAAACTGACAAGTTTCCAATTACAAAGCCTCCTGGCCCAGAGGGTGGAGGTTCTCATCCTTAGCTATAGACCCCTGGCTGGCTCAAGGTCACTTTGAGTCAATCTGAGGGGGTCTATGAATCACAAAATCAGAAACTGTCCTGCTACATCTGCCTTCCCATTAGGACTCTCAAGCTTGCTGGCTGCTTATGTTGGGCCCTTCTGGCCAGTCCATGTCAACATCCCTCTCTTTTCTCCTCACTCTCTGCCCTCTCATCTGCCTGACCACCCCCACAGCTTCCGTCATCCCAAGACCCCCACCCCAGACCTCCAGCCTGCCCTCTGCCTGCCCTTCGGCATGCCTGCATGCTGCCTCTTAGCATCTCCCCTTAGACAGTCCACAGGCACCTAAAACTCAAGGCCTAGAGAACCTAATCTTCCCCAGCAATCCTGTTTCTTTTCCTGCCCTTTGTCTTCCAGGGAATGGCACAACCTTCCAACTGGCTGCTCAAGACAGAAAACCGGGACTCTTTCCCAACTCCTTCCCCACTCCTCATCTTTCACATCTGTTATGATCTGTGTTTGAAATGTCCCCGAAAGTCCACTGCTACAGGCTTGGTGGCCAGCTGATAGGCTTTGGGGGGAAGTGACTGGATTATGAGATCTCTAACTTCATCAGCTGGAGTAGTCCACTGATGAGATCACAATTTGATGGCATTATTAGGGGTGATGAAAACAGGAGGTGGGGGGGCCTAGTTGAAGGGAATGGATCAAGGCAGGGGGTGTCCCTGGTGACTATATCTGGCCCCCAGCCCTTTCCTCTCTGGCTCTTTGCCTTTCTCTCTTCTTCCTGGCTGCCACGAGGTGAGCAGCTTTCCTCTGCCATGCTCTTCCGCCATGATGTTTCTGCCTCACCACAAGCCTAAAAGCCATGGAGCTGGTTGACCATGGACTGAAAAAACTGACACTGTGAAGCAAAATAAACCTTCCTTCCATTATGTTGTTTTTCTCAGGTATTTTTTCCCAGAGAAAGGTAATTGTCAACACAACAAAAATGGCCTTGACCTGACCCTTAGACTTCCTAAGACCCCCTCCAGTCCACCTCCTTCCACGCCACACGATCCCTGATATGGGTGGTGTAGCTTGGAGCTTAAATGACCCCCAAAGCCCATGTGTTAAAGCTTGGTCCTCAGCCTGTGCTGCTACTGGAAAGTGGTGGAACCTTTCAGAGGAGAGGCCTAGGAGAAGATGTTAAGTTATTAGGGGTGTGCCCTTGAAGGGGATATTGGGACCCCAGCCCCTTCCTTTCCCTCTCTCTTGCATCCTGGCTGCCATGATGTACTGTCTCACCACAGGCCCCAAAACAATGGGGCCAGTTGGCCTTGGACTAAAACCTCTAAAACTGTCAGCCAAAATAAACTTTTCCTTTTTTTTTTTTTTTTTTCCCTGATCCTAGGAATTAAACCCAGTGCCTTCACATTGATCTCTGTTCCAGCCCTTTTTAAATTTTAAGACAGGGTCTCATTAAATTACTAAACTGCCTAGGCTGGGCTCAAACTTGTGATCTTCCTGCCTCAGCCCCAGACTCCTAGGATTATAGGCATGCACCACTCTCAGCTAACTTTTCCTCTTTTAAAGCTATCTCAAGTTATTGTTACAATAATGCAAAGCTGACTAACACAATAGGTCCTCATTGTTTCCACTGCCTGTTTGGACCCACAAGGACCAGGTCTACTTAGCCCCACATATCTTCTGCCCTCTGCACTGCTTCCAGCAGACAGCGCCTTTGGTTGCCTGAAGAACCTGGTCCCAGACCCTTCCAAGGCCTGCTGGGGTGGAAACCAGCCATGCTCCGTGGTCCTGGGGTTCTCTGATATCTCCCAAGTCCACCGAATAGAGACAACTACTGCAGACTCTGATTCAAATCAGCACTTTCACAGTCATGCTCTAATGGGCTTTTTAAAAATCTGTTTTTCACTACTCTTCCATCTCTAACATTTTTCTTCCCAAGTAAAAAAAGGTCTTTCCTAGTATGATAAGTACTTAATACCGCATTCACTTCTTACAAGATCAGCTCTTAGAACAAATAATCAGTAGATATTTCAAGTGAAATGTCATTGGCATACAAGAAACGGAAAGAGAGGAGTGCTGGAAATCTGTGCTGTGAAGTGAGAGATTTGCAATCTGCACCACTGGTAGTTACTCCTCCTTCAGGGCCCCAGAGATGTGCATGGAGATGAGATCAGCATCCACCAGAGGTAAATTGCCTTCAGTTAACCACTGCAGACTCTCCCAAGGGTGCATCGGAGTGGGCAGCAGCTGGCTGCTGTCTGGTGATCAGATCGTATCGCTATCAAAAGTACAAGTGATTCATTTCCTTTACTCTTCTAATGACTTATTCATTCAATACCCTGAGCAGGTAAGCTCATCTCTGTAATTTCATCTGTACAATAATAACAACCCCTGAGACCAAACTGTATAATAGATATTGTGAAATAGGAACAAAATGTTCAAATGGGAAGGGAAACTAGGGAGGGGGGAGGTGGAAAGGAAGGAAGGGAAAAGGAAAAAAAAGACGAGAAAAGAAAGAAAAAGTGGAAACAAAACTTTTGTAAATAAGGAGGGAAGGGGAAGAGGGGTTGAAGGGAGGGTAGGGGGATGGGAATAAGAATCAAGTTATATCATGTACAGGTACAAATTCCCTATGATGAATGTGATCATTATGTATACCTAAAATGTACCATTAAAGTTAATTAATAAAAAAAAAAAACCTTTATATTGGACCTTTAGTGTTTTCCAAGCAACTTTTTACATTTTATTTTATGTGAACCTCAAAAGCATTCTCTGATGCTGGGACTAGAATTTCCAGTTTAAGAAGAGATTATAACACATCCACGTCACCAAGCACACAAGAGTTAGAACTGAGACTGTCAGCTGGGTGTCTGGACCTCAAATCCAAAACTTTTTCAGTACCTGATACCACTCCTCACTGACTTAAAAGGCCCTTCTTTATAATTTAAAAAACTGGAACACCTAGGTATGGTGGTACACACCTGTAATCCCAGCACTCAGGAGGGGTAGGAGCATCTCCATGAGTTCAAAGACAGCCTGAACTACATAGTGAGACCCTGTCTCAAAAGACCAAAAAAAAAAAGGAACAAAATAAAACTGATTTGTTGAAACAAAAGTGGAATCTTAGACTCCAGCTTTCCCAACATCCCCTCACAGGAGCAACTACGTAAGGCCATCAAGTAAGAGGGCTGAGCCAAGGGACCAGTGCACCTTGCCTATGGCAAGCACACAACTGTGGCTCAAAAGTTACTTTGCTGAGTTGCCACAGATAAAACTATGAAATCTGGCCTGACCACTCCACTAAAGAAGAGAGATTTCATTAGCTGCTGAACACCTGTGTCTCAGAGATACCATGCACTAGAAAGCCAAACGGAAAACCTCTCAGCACACTCAGTAGGCTGTGGGTGCTTGGGCAGATGCACTCCCCCTCACCCCGATGGGTAACCCAGGATGATACAGTACTTAGGCCCAAAAACACTGCCTGAGAAATTCTGCTCCACTTTAAATTATTTACTCCATTTTAAGGGTAATACCTAAACCAGGTGTGGTGGTACACTGTGGGAGGTTGAAGCAGAGGACTACAAATTCAAGCCCAGCCCGGGCATCGTAGTGATTTATAGAGACCTTATCTCAAAAAAATTCTAAAAGACTAAGGATGTAGATTAGTGCAAAGGCCCTGGGTTCAATCCCCAGTACTAATGAAGACAAATAAGTGACACACAGTTCAAAACAAAAGAGGATGAATTTTAGAAATAAATGGTAAGAAAACTGCATATTAAAAATGGAGGGAGGGTCGGTGAGATGGCTCAGCGGCTTAAGCGCCTGCCCGGCAAGCGCGAGGGCCTGAGTTCGACTCCCGGAACCCACATACGAAAAAGGGGCCGGTGATATCGCTCAGCGGCACGGGCGCCTGCTGGTGTGCGAGGTCCTGAGGTCGACCCCCGGTACCCACAGAAAAAAAAAAAAAATTAGAAAACAGACTTTTGAGGTTTTGTTTTTTTGTTTTGTAGTGCTGGGGACTGAATAGTGGGCCTCATATATGATTCCTGTCAAGTGCTCTACCACTAAACTATATCTCCAGTGACAAAAACTTTTAAAAATAAACTAACCAGAGCTGGGCGTGGTGGCGCACGCCTGTAATCCCAGCACTAAGGAGGCTGAGGGAGGAGGATCGCTGTGAGTTCAAAGCCAGCCTGGGCTACAAAGTGAGTTCAAGGCCAGCTTGACTACATAGTGAGACCCTGTCTTAAAACAAAACAAAACATAAATAAACAGCTGGGTGTGGTGGCACACACCTATAATCCCAGCACTTGGGAGTCTGAGGCAGGAGGATTGCTGTGAGTTTAAGGCCAGCCTGGGCTACATAGTGGGTTCGAGGCCAGCCTGAACTGGACAATGAGACCCTGTCTCAAAAAAACCAATAAATAAATAAATCAACCAAACTGGGCATGGTGGTGCATGCCTGTAATTCCAGGTAAGTCCAGCGCTCAGGAGGTTAATGCAGGAGGATCTCAAGTTTGAGGCCAGCCTGGGCTATTTATTAAACCCTGTCTCAAAAACTAAATAAAAATTAATTGATTAATTAACCAAGGATTTGAGTCAAGAAATTAGAACACACACAAACACACACACATCCTGCAAAAGAAAGAAATTGATAATTTGTAAAGGCAAATAAAATTAGTACATTTCTTGCAAGTATTGCCATCAAAATAACATAAACAAGATAGAATGAGAAAGACAATCACAATTATAATCACAGGATTTTTTTTAAAAATTATACAAATTTATGGGCCAGTGAGATGGCTCAGTGGCATAAGCGCCTGCCTGGCAAGCGCGTGGGCCCAAGTTCGACTCCCGGAACCCACATACGACAAAAGGGCCGGTGATATCGCTCAGCGGCATGGGCACCTGCTGGTGCGCGAGGTCCTGAGGTCGATCCCCAGTACCCACCAAAAAAAAAAAAAAAAAAAAAAAAAAAAAATATATATATATATATATATACACACACACACACACAAATTTAAATAAAGGTCAATAAATTGGAAAATTTTATATTGAAAGGCACATTTTATAAGGGAATAAAAAAAAGAAACAAAGGACTTGTGTTAATTACCTATTGCTACATAACAGATTACATAAAAACTCAGCAATTTAAAACAGTAAACATTTATTCTCTCAGAAATTCTGAGGGTCAGGAATCCAGAGCAGCTTGGCTGGGTGGTCCTGGCCCAGAGTCTCATATGAGGTTCACTGTCAAGCCACCCAGGCTACAGCCACCTCAGGATCAGAGCTGAAGAACCCACTGCTGTTGCTGGCAGTCTGGATTTTCTCACTGACTGCTGGCAGATATCTCAGTCCCCTGCCACATGGGCCTGTCACAGTGTCACTGGGCTGCTTACAATGGGACAGTGACATATCATCACTCTGTGGGAGGGGACTACCTGGGGGCTAAATAGTGGAGGCAGGGACACCGAAGCCATTTTAGGAGCTGCTACCCCAGGACATAAACAAGCTCCTAGAACGAATGGGGCTAGGAGAAGCAGGGAAGGGAGAAAACGCAGCAATAAAATTATGCACCTTTACTCTCTACACTATATTATTTGATTTGCTTTTTAAAAAATTTACAATGACCTCTACTTTTATAAAAACAACATATTTTTAAAATGTATATATTAAGGGAAAAACAGAAACTGCCTCTCTGGCTCCGGCTGGGTATCACTAAGAGCTCCCCAGTTTATGCACTGCTGCTGTGATAGCAGTAAGAACTACTTTCTGAGAAACTGCCATGTACCAGACACTGTATTGTTCCCTTAAAACATTATTCTTAATGCTTAATGTCCTAAATGGACATAATTATCCCCATTTTATAGATGAAGAAATTGGAGTACAGACAGATTAGTCACTGCACGTAAGTGGTAGGCTAGAATTGAAACCCACTACCTGGCTGAGCTCTCTCTGAAAGACCAACCCAGCTGGCTGTAAACCCCTGGAAGAGGGGGTGGGAGGAACGAGTCCCCAAGCACCAGGGAGACACCCAAAAGGAGGAGATTCCTGGACTGAAGAACCGCTACCAACCAAATCAGCAAAATTGTTCTATACATTTGGGGTCTTGTGGTATTGGTACTGGAATGAGCTGGACATCCTTCTGGACCAGAAGCTCTATTTCAGACCATGTTCCTTTTTTTTTTTAGACAAAAATAAACTCCTTGCTATCACTCAGCATTTAGCCACTGTCACAGACACTGAACCGCAGAACATTTTTTTTTTTTTCTTTTTGGCAACGGGAATTGAACTCATGACCTTGCGCTTGCCAGACAGGCGCTGTGCCACTGAGCTATATCCCAGCCCCCAGACCATGTACTTTCAATTCATACAACCGATCAACAGCCAACACTAGCACACAAGGTCTGAGTTACTGGTTGAGGATAACTTCTAGCTGGGTACAGAGGCACACACCTGTAATCCCAGCACTCAGGAGGCTGAGGCAGAAGGATCGCTGTGAGTTCGACGCCAGCCTGGGCTACAAAGTGAGTTCAAGACCAGCCTGCACTGCATAGTGAAACCCTGTCTCAAAAATAAAAAACAAACAAACAAACAACTTGGCAAGACACTTGCTCAAAATAAAATAAAAAGGTCTGGGGAGGATGTAGCTCAGTGGTAGAGCACCTCTGGGTTTAATCGTCAACTACTGGAAAAAAAGAGAAAACACCTTACACGTCTTCATCATCCACTCTATCCCTCTCTCCAATATTTTCTGGAGATTATTTATTGATTAAAATCTAAAGCTCCCTCCCTGCCCTGCTTTCTCCACAAGGGAATGAACTGAGCAGTAGGGGCCTCTGCCTAAGGTCTGACTTCTTTCTCCCTTCATTAGGCTCAGCAGTTCCTGCCAGATAAATTCAGGGCTTGTCTACTGAGCTCTGTTCAAATTCTCAGGAAACAAGGACCAGGGATATAGCTCAGCGGCACAGTGCCTGCCTGGCAAGTGCAAAGTCCTAAGTTCGATTCCCGGTACCCCCCCCAAAAAAAAAAAAAAAAAAATTCTCGGGAGACAGCAGGAGCCATCAGACTTGCCCAGTACAGCCTATGCAGGGCAGGCACCCTATTTTTTCCTCTATCTTCCCCACCACCCATTTTCCAAACACCCTGACTGAGAATGCTTTGAAATTTGCACTTTCCAAGTCAATTCAATATTTATGAGGTCAGATATGATCAATTGATCTGAAGTTCAAACCCAAATCTAAAAATTATTGTTTTGCTTAGAATTAACCTGTAACTATAAAAAACAAATCTATCGGGCCGGTGAGATGGCTCAGCGGCTTAAGCGCCTGCCCGGCAAGCGCGAGGGCCCGAGTTCGACTCCCGGATCCCACATACGAAAAAGGGGCCGGTGATATCGCTCAGCGGCACGGGTGCCTGCTGGCGCGCAAGGTCCTGAGGTCGACCCCCCGGTACCCACAAAAAAAAAAAAAAAAACAAATCTATCAATCACTAGGAGCAAGGCACTGTCCTAGGCAATTCATAGTTTCAGTCATTTAATCTTCACAATTCCCTCAGTTACTACCCTTACCCTTATTTGACAATGAAAAAATGGAGGCCCAAGAGTTTAGGATGATTCCTCAAGGTTACGCAGTTACCACAGTTGTTACAATTATTTTAATAATTAGTATTTATGCCAGGCATGGTGGTGCACGCCTGTAATCCCAGCACTGAAGAGGCTGAGGCAGGAGGATTGCCCTGAGTCCGAGGCCAGTCTGGGCTACCTAGTGAGTTCAAGAATGGCCTGAACTACATAGTGAGACCCTGTCTCAAAAAACAAAAAAAAATGAGTATTTATATAATGTTCAACAAGTGCCAACAAATACACAGCCAAGCGCTGTGTATTTGTTAATTTGTTTAATGTTCACAATAACATTGTGAGAGAGGTCCCATTTCAAATAAATCATTTGTTATATATCAGCACTATTCCAGCAATTTATTTACTCATTTATTTTGTTTTTTTGAGACTGTCTTGGTATGTAGTTCAAGCTGAGTTTGAGGCTAGCCTGGGCTACACAGTGAGTTCAAGGCCAGTCTGAACTACATATCAAGACACTGTCCCAAAAAAAACAAAATAAAATAAAATACTTAACTAGTAAACACAGGCATTATCCCACCCAAAAGGACACTGCCTTTATACAGGTCCAAAACCCTGGAGACTGGTTGTGCCAAGCATTGGCTTTTTGGCTGCTAGATCATGGAAACATTCAGGGCATCCCAGGACAGAGACCCACACGACTGAGTGACCAGAGGCTCAGAGGAGCGACTACTTACCAATCAGTATGGAAACTGTCAGTATTTCAGTATCAGCCAAACCAGTGTGCATAGTTGGATGTCAGCTTTGGCTTCAAGAACATACAATGCTCACAAGAGTGGGGAAGACTTGGAAAGGTCTGGAGCCTGACAATTATGAGGTACATGCAATTTAATTCTATAAATATTTGCTGCCTGACTGCCACGTGTAACAAACTGTTCTAGGCACAACTGGGCAAATGCCAAAAGAAAGGCATAGTTCCTGTCTTCAAGAAGCTTATGATTTAACAAAGAAAAACATAAGAACTATAACTTAATGCAGATTGCTGTAGATGTCGTAATAAGAACTGCATGGTATCAAAAGAGTTAGAGGAGAGAGGGAAATGTTCCAGACAGGAGAGAGGGAAATGTCTTGCTGGAAAAAACAGCACCATGCAGTGTTCAGAAAGTTTTAGATTTTGGAGCATTTTGGGATACTCGGCCAGTAGTCTTTGAAAATAAAAATCTAAAAAACTCTGAAATCTGAAATACCTCTGATCCCAAGAATTTGGTCTTTTTCCTAATATTTATTAGAATACCTTTGTGATATATAATAAATATACTCATCATGAGGAATCAGTACATATACATGTATTTCTTTTCTTCTCTTTTCTTTTCTTTTTTTGAGACAGGGCCTCACTATGTAGTTCAGGCTGGCCTTGAATTCACTTTGTAGTCCAGGTTGGCCTCGAATTCACAGCCATCCTTCTGGCTCAGCCTCCCAAGTGCTGGGATTACAGGCTTGTGTCACCATACCCGGCTTACATACACATCTTGTTCATTTTTACTTCCCCTTCCTTCCCTTTCCTCCTGTCTCCCCCATCCACAGACCCCCCCCTTCCCACCTCCACAAAAGTCTATCTCCCTATATCCTATTGTATACCTTTTATTTTCCTCTTTTACTTATACTTTGGGTTTCTCATATAAGAGAAACCATGTGATATTTAACCTCTGATGTCTGATTTATTTCACCTCGCATTACTACTCCAAGAATTTTTTTTTTCTTTGTGGGTACCGGGGATCAACCTCAGGACCTCACACGCCAGCAGGCACCCGTGCGGCTGAGCGATATCACCGGCCCTTTTTTCATATGTGGGTTCCAGGAGTCGAACTCGGGCCCTCGCGCTTGCCAAGCAGGTGCTTATGCCACTGAGCCATCTCACCGGCCCTACTCCAAGAATTTTGTATAAGGGATATGCAATCTGTATTTAAAGTGAAAAGGTCTAAAAATATGTTTTTTAATTGATAAACTGGAATGAAGATACGATTTTTAAATAACAATTTCTAAAATTTAAATAAATTATTTAAAAAGACATACGATCAGGGGCCGGTGAGATGGCTCAGCGGCGTACGCACCTGCCTGGCAAGCGTGAGGGCCCGAGTTCGACTCCCAGAACCCACATACGAAAAAAGGGCTGGTGATATCGCTCAGTGGCATGGGCACCTGCTGGTGCATGAGGTCCTCAGGTCGACCCCCGGTACTCACAAAAAAAAAAAAAAAAAAGACAATCACAATTACTACCAAAAAAATTTTTTTTCAAAAGTATACAAAAAAGAGAGAAGATAAAACAATAAAGAAATAGGTAAACTGGCCAGTGTGGTGGCATACACCTATAGTCCCAGCCACTCAGGAAGCTCAGGCAGGATCACTTAAGTCCAGGAATTCAAGGTCAGCCTGGGCAACACAGCAAGACCCCATCTCAAAGGAACACAGAAAGTCAGAAGAGCAGAAAAGAAAGAAAGAAAGAAAGAAAGAAAGAAAGAAAGAAAGAAAGAAAGAAAGAAAGAAAGAAAGAGAAGGTAAATCAAATTCAACTGCATATTTATCCTTCACTGAAAACTTTCTACAATTATGTAGAAGACAGAGTAAAAGGTTAGGGATGTAGCACAATGGCAGAGTGCCTCCCTACTGCATACAAGACACTGGATTTGATCCCCAGCACTGTGCCAAAAAGAAAACAGAAAATTGAACAACCTAATTTAAAAACAGGCGAAGGATCTAAATAGACATTTGTCCAAAGATATACAAATGGCCAATAAGCACATGAAAAGATGTTTAATATCATTAATCATGAGAGAAATAGAAATCAAAACCGCAGTGAGATAACCACTAGGATGGCCACAGTAAAAGAATAACATAAGCCGATAGCAATGAGATGCCTCTAGTAATAATATGCCTACTCAAAAGGCTGAGGTGGGGGCCGGTGAGATGGCTCAGCGGCATAAGCGCCTGCCTTGCAAGCGCGAAGGCCTGAGTTCGACTCCCGGAACCCACATACGAAAAAGGGGCCGGTGATATCGCTCAGCGGCACGGGTGCCTGTTGGCACGCGAGGTCCTGAGGTCGTCCCCCTGGTACCCACAAAAAAAAAAAAAAAAAAAAAAAAGGCTGAGGTCGGCCGGTGAGATGGCTCAGTGGCACAAGCGCCTGCTGGCAAGCACGAGGTCCTGAGTTCGACTCCGGGTACCCACATTAAAAAAAAAAAAAAGGCTGAGGTGAGAGGATCACACCAGCCTGGGCAATACGGCAAGAACCTGTCTCAAGAAATAAAAGAAGGGCTGGTGAGATGGCTCAGCGGCGTAAGCGCCTGCCTGGCAAGCACGAGGGCCCAAGTTCGACTCCCGGAACCCACATACGAAAAAAGGGCCGGTGATATCGCTCAGTGGCACGGGCGCCTACTGGCGCGCGAGGTCCTGAGGTCGATCCCCGGTACACACACACACACACACACACACACACACACACACACACTCACACAAAAGAAACAAAAGACCATACTAAGTGTTGGTGAGGAAGATGTGAAGTTCAAGAGAGTTGTGGGCCGGTGATATTGCTCAGCGGCACAGGCGCCTACTGGCACGTGAGGTCCTGAGGTTGACCCCCGGTACCCACAAAAAAAAAAGAGAGTTGTAAAGACATATTACAAAAAAGTAAAAATGAACATAGCATTATTTCAATCCATGAACACGGTATAATCACCAATTTACTTACTCCTTCTTTGATTTCTTTTATCAGGGTTTTGTAGTTTTCAAAATACTACAAATCTGAAATATACTGTTAGAGATACACCTAAGTATTTATTTATTTTTTTTAAGGTGCTGGTAAAAGCCAGGGCCTTGTGCATGGTAGGCAAGTCCTCTACCATTAAGCTACATCTCCAGCTTTGTAAATGATACTATTTTAAATTTCACCTTCTAGCCAGGCGTGGTGGTGCATGCCTGTAAATCCCAGCACTCGGGAGGCAGGAGGATCACTGCAAATTTGAGGCCAGCCTGGGCTACAAAGTGAGTTCAAGGCCAGCCTGAACTGCATAGTGAGAACCTGTCTCAAAAAAGACAATAAACAAACAAACAAACAAACAAATAAATACTAATCCTGCACACTCAGGAGGCTGAGGCAGGGGGATTACCATGAGTTCAAGGCCAGCCTGGACTACATAGCAAGACCTTGTCTCAACAAAAAGAGAGAGAGCGAGAGAGAGAGAAGGAAAGAAAGAAAAAGAAAAGAAAAAAAAAAAAAAGAAAGGCTGCGTGATTCCATTGACAAGGCATTCTGTAAAAGGCAAAAACTATAGACAGCAAACAGCTCAGTGGTTGCTGGGGGTGGGAGAGACCAGCCAGCCAGACAGTGAGGGAACAGGTGCTATTCACTATTCTGAGTTTGGTGGTGGCTATGTGATATTATGTACCAGCTGAAAATTGAAGAACTATTCATTAAAAGGGATGAATTGTACAGGATGCAAATTATACCTTAATTTTTAAAATGGAAAAAGGCTCCACTGTTTTAAAAGTATTTCAGCGCAGCATAGTGGTACACGCCTGTGATCCTAGCACTCTGGGGGGCTGAGACAGGAGGACTGCCAAGTTTGACCCCAGGCTGGGAAACTTAGAGACTTAAGGAGACACTATCTCAAAATTTTAAAAGGGGTGGGGCAGAGACATAGCTTGGAATGAAGGCCCATGGTCCAATCTCCAGTAATGAAAAAAAAAAAGCATTAGAACAAATAGGGTAATTCAGCTGGCACTTATGGGAGTCTGAGGCAGGAGGACTGCATTCCAGGCCAGCCTTCACCACACAATAAGAATTTGTCTAAAAAAAAAAAAAAAAAAAAAAAAAAAAAAACCAAAAACTCATAGCTGGGCGTGGTGGCACACACCTGTAATTCCAGCACTCAGGAGCCTGAGGCAGAAGGATCACTGTGAGTTCGAGGCCAGCCTGGGCTACATAGTGAGTTCAAGGCCAGCCGGGACTACATAGCAAGACCCTGTCTCAAAAAAAAAAAAAAAGAAAGGAAGAAAAAAAAAAAAACCTAAATAAAAAAAAGAAAGATTGCTTCAATCTAGATGATTTCTCAACTTGCAACACACTGTATGTATCATGTCACGATTTCAAGTAAAAAGAACATGAGGAGAAATTGGTAATGGCTAGGAAAGAACAAGAAAAGCCAACACAGTGCATCTTGGAATGCCTGAGTGCTTGTAACACACTGACAAAACTTCGGTGGATGGGAATAAATTCTGGACTACAGCATGGATTTACATGATTGAAACATCATATGCTGCAGTAACATACACAGGTGCCACAAAAACCAAATTCTCCTTTCTCTTACAATCTCTTTGCTACATAGAGAAAGAAAATGACAGAGGGAAAAAATCATAATCAAAAGTAAAGAAATGAGGGTCGGGGATATAGCTCGGCGGCACAGAGTCTGCCTGCCAAGCACAAGGTCCTGAGTTCAATTCCCAGTGCCAAAAAAAAAAAAAAAAAAAAAAAGTAAAGAAATGAGTAGAGCTGGAAACAGAAGTTGGGGTCTAATTATCAACTTGTCTGTATGTTCTTCAGTTTGATTCTTCCATTTTCCAATTCATCTGCACTTCCTCCAAGAACTTTACCCACTCTACTTTCTATGCCAAATCTGGGGTCCCATAGGACAGAGGTAGACTGTCTATTCCCAAATCCCCTGACACTTTTACTGACCTTTGTGGATCTTTTCCTAATAGTAACACTGAATTTACTGTGTGCCAAGAACCGTGCTAATTGCTAACATTGGATCCCCTCATTTAATACTCATAAAACCCAAGACAGATGCTGCTATTACCTGCATTTTTTTTTTTTTTTTTTTTAAGACAGGCTCTCACTATGTAGTTCAGGCTGGTCTCAAACTTGTAGCCCATTCTCCTGCCTCAGTCTCCCGAGTGCTGCAATCACAGGTGTGGCTCACCATGCCTGGCCTATTACCCACTTTATAGATGAAGAAACTGAGGCACAAATGAGTCTGAATTTTATCCCCGAAGCTTAATTCCAGAGTCCATTCTCTTAATTGTTAGACTTCAGTCATTCACCCAACATCAACTGGGTGCCAGGCACTAAGTCACTCACTGAGGATACGCATAAGAAGAAGCCAAAGTCCTACTCTCTCCCAAAAAACTTTATGCTCTGCTGGGGTGCAGTTCAGTGGTACAGCACTTGCTTAGAGTATAGGAGGCCCTGGATTCCACTCCCAGCATAGGAAAAAGAGAGAGAGAGAGACAGAGAGAGAGAGAGAAAGAGAGAAATAGAGGAGATGGATTAACTTTAGCTATTCATTCAACAAACATTTGTTCAGTGCTTGCTTAGGGACTGTGGGGCTGATAAAGCCGAGTAAAACATGGGACTCATAATGTTGTGACAAACGGACCATTTTGGGGGATTTTCCCTGTCACTTCCCCAACACATTAAGGATCTACTCAGTGTACTGCACTTGTGTGTGTTGGTCTTGCCCAACTAGATGTTAGTTTCTGGTTTCTCTCCTACAGAGAGAGAACGAGAGAGAGACAGAGAGGGAAAGGGAGAAAGAGAAAGAGGAGAAGAAGGAGAAGGAGAAAGAGAAAGAGAAAGAGAAAAGGAAAGGAAAGGATAGGAAAGGATAGGATAGGATAGGAAAGGGGTGTGGTGGCACACACCTGTAACAGGAGGCTGAGGCAGGAGGATTGCTCCAAGTTCCAGGCCAGCCTGGGCTACATAGTGAGTTCAAGGCCAGCCTGAACTACATAGCAAGACCCCGTCTCAACAAACAAACAAACAAGAAAGAAACGAAGAAAAAAACGAAGAAAGACAAAAGAAAAAAAAAAAAAAAAAAGAAACTACAATGTAGTTGGGCAAGACCAACACACGTAAGTGCAATACACTGAGTAGGTCCTTAATGTGTTGGGGAAATGACAGGGAAAATCTCCCAGAATGGTCCATTTGTCACAACAGTATGAGTCCCACGCTTTACTTGGCTTTGTAAAGCCCACAGTCCCTAAGCAAGCACTGAACAAATGTTTGTTGAATGAATAGCTAATGTACCCCTACTGGTTACTCAATAAAGTTCAACTCAGCAGGGGTAGGGGGCGGCTGTGTGGTATAGCATTTGCATAGCATGCTCAAGGGCCCAGCTTCCATCCCCAAGACCAAGAGAAATAAGGGACAAGGGACTAAAAACTGTATTTCTTTTGCTCTCCTCCGTATCCTAAATAGCATTTATTCATCCAACAAATATTAACTGTGCACTATATGCCAGCCACTGTTCTTGACACTGGAACACATCAAATAAAGAACATTCAGGTGGATCAAACAATCAAACAAGTAGCCCCCCCTCTGAAAAATAAAACCAAACAACAACAAAAAACTGAACAAGATAATTACAGATCATTTTAATTGCTATGAAGAAAGTAAGCACCTTCATTTATTATGGAAAATATGATAAATAGTGACTATGGGATAATTCTGATTAAGATGACCAGGCTATGAAGATGACAAACTGGTGTACACTGGTTAGAAAATGTCTTTATTTTATTTTTATTTTTCAGAGAAAAAGGCAAAGCTAGAAACTCTATCTAAAATTAGGAGCCAGAATTACTCCGTCCCACTGACAAAAGATTTAAGTAATATATTTACTACTTAATTTATTTAAAATATTCCTTAATATTCTTATGTTTATTAAGAATTCACATCGATCTAACTCAATTGTTATAGGAATTGAACCCTGATCACACATTCAACAATTTGGGGGGGGGGGGTGAAGCAGGTCTTGCTATGTAGTCCAAACTGGCCTCGATCCACCTGCCTCAGTTTCCTGGGTGCCAACATACCCAGCATACCCACCAATTTTATGTAGAATTCGTTTGGTTTTTATTTCTATACACAGTAATTTTTGCTTCATTTCAGAAATGAAAATCTGCCCAGGGCCAGTGAGATAGCTCAGCGGCATAAGCACCTGCCTGGCAGGTGTGAGGTCCTGAGTTCGACTCCCAGTACCCACATAAAGGAAAAAAAGGGCCAGTGATATTGCTCAGTGGCACAAGCGCTTGCTGGCCAGCGCGAGGTCCTGAAGTCCACTCCCGGTACACACATTAAAAAAAAAAAAAAAAAAAGAAAGAAAATCTGCCCATATTGCATTTTTTTAACCTTTACGCTTGCTTCCAAAAAAGGCAAGGGAGGAGAACCAAGGAGCCACTTGTGTAAACAAGGGTCCTGGCTAACATACACAAAAATTTGATTTCTGTAACACTCAGGTATTTTATCTTCAATGGGTAGTACTCAGTATAACATCTGAAAGAATGTAACATTCCACGATATACTTCATAACCTTCTAAAAGGTTATTAGAAGCAAATGGTATACATAAAACAATAAAGTTATTTTTTTACTAAAGTTGCAAGGAGATGGATACCAGGTTTTTAAAAAATTAACAATGATTTTTAGCAAGTTATTTACTGTTCCAAGCCTCCATTTCTTTCCCATGAGTGATATGAGGATGTTGACATTAGAGGATCCCTAAGGATACCCCCAGCCTTAAACAGAGCTTAGGAGTTTCAGAACCTTTACAGCAGGAGCAACGCGGGTGTTATAATGAGGTTTTTTTGTTTGTTTGTTTGTTTTTTGAGATAGGGTCTCACTATGCAGTCAGGCTGGCCTTGAACTCACTATATAGCCTAGGCTGGCCTCGAACCCTCAGTCATCCTCCTGCCTCAGCCTCCTGAGTGCTGGGATTAATGAGCATTTTTTAGAATGTTCATTTAGGGGTTCTTTTTTTAAACAATTTTCTTCCCATGTAATAAGTCAGGTAAGATCATACACCAAGATTCCTCAGTAGGAATATTTCCCATTTACCAATGAATACAGTAAGGAGGCAGGGAAACAGGATGTTCAAAAAGAACCCTATACAGTACAGCCAAAAGCATTCGATAGCAGGGAGACAGAGAGGCTAATAAATCATTTATCTTGGGAGAGAATCACTGAAAACTGTAAATGTCCACCATTTTTATTCTTATTTACCCTCTCCTATAGAGAAAATCCCAGTTTTAATTTTCTCTTAAAGGTAGCAAAAGCCACAGCCATCCTCACACATCTTTTTGTTATAAGAAAATGTCAAAATAAATATTGAAGCATCGCTATTTTTCTACACATACCACCCATCTTATTTAGTACTGCGAACGCCTTTCCCCAAAATTCTCCACCATCTGCCTCCCTCGGCCGGGGCCGGCGCTCACCACCCTCCACTGGTAAAACTCCACGTCTGTTCAGCCTTTCATCCCAACCCATAAACAACCATTTCCTCCTGCAGCCGCGCTCGCAGCTGTCTCAGCTGTCCGAGGCTCCCGTTCCACCCAGCCAGCGCCGAGTCCTGCAAACAGGGAGACTGCAGACAGCGGTGCTGCGCAGGGCCGCTCCTCCCGCCGCGCACTGGAGCTGCCCCCGTCTCTCCCGGGACGAGAGGGTTCGCGACCCCGAGGGGACCCCGCCCTGGACGCTAAGCCCGGGAAGCGGGGGTGGCGCGCGGCGGCCCAGCCCAGCAGCTCCAGGCCTCGGGCAAACAGGCGTCCCCCCCAGCTGCGGGAGTGGCCCAGGAGGGTCGCCGCAGCCGGACAGCCGCTCGGCCCGGGAAGGGGAGGAGGACGCGGGCCGGGATCTCGCTCGTCACGATTCACGAGGGAAGGTGGGAAAGAGGGAGGGACTGGAGAGAGAAAAAGGAGTGGAATCCGAGGATAAAGGAGAGGAAGGGGAGAGAAGTGTGGGGGAGGAGTGAAGAATTAACTGGGGTGCAAGGGGTGATGCTGCGCCGCAGAGGAAGGCAGTGGGCTGGGGGGCGAAGGCGGGGTGAAGCGGACGGGACAGGGCCCAGGGGTGCAGAGGGAAGGGGGAGGAGGGATGGAGTGGGGAGTGAACGGGGGAGGAGATGAGAAGGAAAGAGGGATGCTGACGGAGATGAGGGGCTGATGGCGGCGGGATGGCGCGAAAGGGGAGAAGATGGATGAAGGAGTGGGTTATGGAGGTGAGGGAGACGGATGGGGCGAAGCTGGAGGAGCGGGGGAACCCGCCGGGCCGCAGGAGGCGGGGGCGACTTCCCTCCGGGGAGGGCGGCGCCGCGGTGACCCGAGCCCGAAGCCCCGGACAGGGTGGGCGGGCAGCCAGGCGCGAGGCCGGGCGCTGCGGGCGCTGCGGCGCCGGCTTCCGAGCGGCCGCGGCCCCGCTTGAGGGAACGACCCCGGCTCCCGCCACTTACTCTCTCCGACCACCGCTTTGAGGCCAATGGGGGCCATGGCGCTACGCGAGTCTCTGGCCTCCGAGCCTCCTCCCGCGACGCCCGCGGACACCACCGCCTCCCCCGCCGGCGCGCTAGGTCGGCTGCAGCCCGCCGCCCTGCAGCCGCGCTCGGGCCCGACTGACGCGCGGACTCGGCGCGGGGGCGCGGCGCGAGCCAGAGCGAGGCTGCCGAGGGGCCGGCGCGCGCGGGGGAGGGGCCGGCCGGGGGCGGGGCCTCGCTCCAGCCGTTAGCGTCACCACGCGCCCCCGCCAATCACACCGCGGCCCGGACGCTCGGCCCCGCCCGCCAGGATGCGGCTGAGCTCCAGGCGGCCCCTGGCTGGTGCGAGAGCCGCGCCCTCCCCCTCACCTCACGCGCCGCGCGCGCCGGGGCAGCCGCGCACGCTCGGGGCGCAGGGTCCTAAAGTTCCCTGTGCCGCCTCAGCACTGGAATCCCCGGCAACAGGCATCTTCCTAAAAGCCCGTTATGGTGCTGTCTTTGCTCTTTCTGGGATCCTTCCACTTTCGCCTGCCACCAAAGGAAGTCTGGAAGTTAATCTCTTTATTAGTAGTACCACCTCCCATCCACAACATAATCTGGGATCCACTGATACCATCCCTAGCCCCCGGACATCTATATCCACATATCCACCATTCACTGAGCTCTTATTATGTGTCAGGCTCCGTCTGGAAGGGCTGTAAAGGCCGTTAAATCCTCACAATAATTAGGCACGCGCGCGCGCACACACACACACACACACGCTGGGGGTCCAACCCAGACCCTGTACCTGTGAGCTACATCTCCAGCCCTTTTTTATTTTTTATTTTGAAACAGTCTCCATCAGTTGCCCAGGCGGGACTCGAATGTGCAACCTTCCCACCTCTGCCTCCCTTGATGCTCATATTATGTAAGCTTGCGCCACCCTGGTGGAAAAAGCATTAGACTTGCAGTCAGAGCGCATCTATCTATCATTCATTAACACGCACTTCTTGATCTATTATTATGTGTAAACTGCTATTCTGGGCCCTGGAGCTACAACCATGGACAAGACACTCCATCAGATTTTGGAGGCTAGAAGTTTCCAAATCCTAAATCTCTCTCTCTTTTTCTTTTTTTTTTTTTTTTAGGGCAGAGTCTCCCTATGTAGTTCAGGTTGAACTTCAACTTACTGTGTAGGCCAGACTGGCCTCAAACTCCCAGCAATCCCCCTGCCTCAGCCTCCCAAGTGCTGGTATTACAGGCATGAGCCATCACGACTGGCTCCAAATCCTAAATCTGATAGGAATATACTGTGGGATCAACTCTGGAATCAACGTCTACTTTCTGGAGTCCACATTTACCAAAGTGAACTTTCTTTGTAGATGGGAAACATTGCTTTCAAAATAGAGAACGAGGGTTGGGAGGGGAGGGTAGCTCAGTGGTAAAGTGTTTACCCAGCATGCTGGAGGCTCTAGGTTTAATCCCTGGCCCTGGAGGGGTGGGGGTGAGGAGGAATAGGGCCTCAAAGAAAAACAAACAAGAGGAGCCAATTACAAACCAAAAAGGACAGGCGAGCTCTCAGTAGTAAAATCAGTGAACTCATTAAATATTTGGAACAGCCTTACCAGCTAGGTCCTTTCCTTCATATTTTTAAGAAACATAATATTTTACAGATGAAGGAGTTAAGATTCAGACAGGATAAATAAGTGTTGGGCAGTAAGTAACAAAGCAATGATCCAATTCTGGAATCTGGATTCTGAGCCATTATTTTATACTGAACAAGAAAAGAAGCTGAGGCCTAAGGAGGAATTTTCCAAAGTCCTGAAGTGAATGGTGGCCAAGCCTGGACAAAATGCCAGGTGTCCTAGTTCAACCACCAGCAAGCGGATCTGCCTGTCTTCTCACCTCCAGCCCAGTCTACCCCACCAGAGCCCTGAGGTGACTTCCTAGAGAAAGAAAGTGCTCATGTGTCACCTCTTCCTGCCTTTGCCTCCTGAACATATGGAGGCCTCTGGATGTGTCTGGAGAAGGAGAGAGTATGTACAGGTGAGGGGACCTAGGGTGGCCTCGGACACCACATGCCCCTTCCTTAGCTGGCTGGCATGTGTCAGCTGAGACTGCACAGTTTCTACATCTGCCATGAAAATATAAATTAGAAGCTGGAAAATTCTTTAGCTGCTAAGGAATATAGATAGTGAGGGCTCCTCTGGTCACTCAGCCAGGCAGGGGGTCAGTGAGGCCTTACTGAGTGTGGCCAAGATCCCAGCCATGTGGTGGGTAGAATGAAGACATTTCTGTGCTCATGGAGCTGGTGTTCTAGCTGGGGAGACAGATGGGAGTCACGGAATCATGCACAGCATGGACTCTCCACCCTGGAAAGTGCTGGAGCAGGACAGGAGGCTGTGACAGTGTGACAGGGGATCCAATGTGGTGTACTAGCTGGGCTGCAGCCAGAGCAGGCTGCCTGAGTTCAATAAAAGGAAGCAAGAGGGGCACGTGCCTTAAATCCCAACATTTGGGAGGCTGAGGCAGGAGAACCACTATGAGTTCAAGGCCAGCCTGAACTACATAGTGAGACCCTGTCTCAAAGCAAAACAAAACAAAACACACAGTAGAAGGAGGAGACGGAAGAGCAACTAGACAAAACAGAGGTGCAAAGACCCAGTGACAGACAGCAAGGAGCCTGGTTTTTCCAGGAACACAGCCTGAGTGAGGGTAGAGCAGGAGGTAGGGTAGGAGGAAGAACCCCTAGAAGTGGGCCTGGCCATAGGATTCCTGGACTTCTGGGTGACCTGGGATCTGTGCCAAAGATCACAGCAAATAAAATACAGCTGCCCCTTACTTTCTGTAGAAGGAAAAACAAAAAAAGAAATTGTTCCCTGCAGACGTGTACCTGAGATTGTCCCTGGAGTGGCCAAAATCAGAATGGACGTTATTTTGAACCAGATGGTTCAAAGAATGAGTGAAAGACAGACTGAACTTACCTCGTGACCCCTGACTCTGAGTGTCACACTGGAATCACTCTGGTAGTGGATTCGAACACCTGGGTCAAGACTTTTTTTTTTTTTTTTTTTTTTGGTGAGTACCAGGGGTCGACCTCAGCACCTCGCGCGCCAGCAGGCGGCCGTGCCTCTGAGCGACATCACTGGCCCTTTTTTCGTATGTGGGTACCAGGAGTCAAACTCAGGACCTCACGCTTGCCAGGCAGACGCTTACGCCGCTGAGCCATCTCACTGGCCTTGGGTCAAGACTTTTTGCTGTCTCTGAGCCTTGATTTCCCCATCTGTGAAACAGGAACAATAAAACTTTCAGGCCAGTTTCCCAGGGTGGCTCTGAGGAGCCAGCAAGATGACCGACAGGAAAGAGTAAAACCTTGGCAGCTGTCGCACAGAACCACCTTTTGCTCTGGTCCTTTACCTGCATTTTTGCAGATAAAGTTTGAGGCAAGCCTGGCACCGTGCAAAGAGCTTTCAGGAAATTTCACTGATTCTCCAGCCATACGACGTCGTCGGTGCTGTTACCATTTTGTCCTGGGGCGCAGAGAGGTCAAGTCACCTAGCCAAAGTCACACGGCTCTAAGAGCAGATGGATGATTAAACTGACTTCCTGATGCCCAGGGATAAATTCCAGTGCCAAGGGCGCAACCCCAAGGCCCTGACCTAAGGAGAGGTTGGACTCTTTGGACAGCTTGGGAACATATCGGCAACAGAACCCTAACTCCTCTGGGTGTGTGCACCCTAACGAGCCCACCGCCCACGCCCTAACCCCGCACCCTGACCAGACGCCGCTGCGGCCCCAGGATGCACCCGGACCATCTGCGCTCAGGTGCGCCTGCAGCTGCGCATGCGCGCCCTGCAGCCTCTGCAGAGCCGGGTGCAGACCAGCAGCTGGGGTGGGAATAGTGCTGTGATGGATGCACGCGTCACGTGACGGGGGAGCCGGCCAGGTGGGCAGATGGATGCGGAGAGGAGCAGAGGGAGGAAGGCATGAGGACAAATTGATGGAGTTCCCCGAAAAACGGAAAATGAGGAAACAGGTGAGCAAGAAATAGCAATGAAGGGAGAAAGAAGAAACCCGGTCCTGTTGCCTGCCCCGGGGCCAGCAAGTCCTCCAGCTGTCCGCACACACCCGGCCCCAGAATCTGGGCCCCTTCTCCTACCGCCTCGTGCTCACGTGTGCCACCCCCTGCTTTTAAGCAGCATCATCAGCTACATCTTCTATGTTCGCCTCACCCCCTCCTCCTGGCGGCGGGGCCATTACCTTCTGCTACACTGTTTTAGGAGCAATTTCTGAAGAACGCAACAAGAGAATATTTATAAGGCACTTTACTCAATACTGGGAACCTGGTGAGGATCCAGTGAAGGTTACCTATTAATATCATTGTTAAAAATGACATATCATGAGGCTAAATTAAAGCAGGGCTAAATATGTATGAGTTATGTATACTAAATATGTATGAGATACATAAGCTAAATATGTACAAGCTGTGTATGAGTTGTGGAGAATTCAGTCGGTGTTCTGCCTCCTTTTCCTCCCCTTCCTTCTTCTGGATTCATTGGCAGAGGATGAAAGAGTGATGTTTCTACCACTGTCACCCCCATCCCACATAACCTGCAGAGAGCACCTGGGCCTGGAGTGCTTGCGTTTGGGACACCTTTGCCCTCGAATTAACAGTTTATCATTGTGATGCAATGTCAAAACCTTTTGTTTTCAAAAGCTTAGGCCATGCTGGAGATGGTGGCACACACCTGTACTCCCAGCACTCTGGAGGCTGAGGCAGGAGGATTGCCACAAGTTTGAGGCCAGCCTGTGCTATACAGTGAGTTCAAGGCCAGCCTGCACTACATAGCAAGACCCTGTATCAAAAACAAGAAAAAAAAAAAAAAAGACTAGGCCAGGGTCTCAAGCTCTAAGAACTGCAGGGGCCAGGCTGACTGAGTGATACCACAGTTTTGGCCAACAGCAGAGTAGATGCCCTGCCCAGGGGAGCAGTCTGGACTCAAATCCAGCCAATGACCAGGAGTTTCGATTGTAGAAATTAAGTGACATCTCCTGATGTTTAAGTTTCCAATGGAATTTTTTTTTTTTTTAAAGACAGGGTCTCGCTACGTAGTTCAGGCTGGACTTGAACTCACTATGTAGCCCAAGCTGGCCTCGAACTTGCAGTGATCCTCCTGCTTCGGCCTCCAGAGTGCTGGGATTACAGGTGTGTGCCACCACGTCTGGCTCCGATATATATATTTTTTTCCAATGGATTTTTAAACAAGTGTTAATAAGGAGTTAGGGGGGGCCGGTGAGATGGCTCAGCGGCATAAGCGCCTGCCTTGCAAGTGCGAGGGCCCGAGTTTGACTCCCGGATCCCACATACGAAAAAGGGGCCGGTGATACCGCTCAGCGGCACGGGTGCCTGTTGGCGCGCGAGGTCCTGAGGTCGACCCCCCGGTACCCACCAAAAAAAAAAAAAAAAAAAAAAAAAAAGGAGTTAGGGGTATAATTTACCACTTTAAACAAAAATCTGAGGGCCACATTCATCCCCCAAGGGCAAGAAGGAGCTGAAGCAGGTTCCCAGAGAGGCATTGAAGCTCCTGCTCACTCAGAACCCCTGTGGGCAGGGCTCAGACAGGTGTGGGGGTACAGGTGCCTTGGCACCGAGCACCTGGACCTCCCCTTGTCCCGAGAGCAATGAGAAAGGCCCTCCACTCAGCCGGGCTCTGGGGCGGCCAAGAGAGCCCAGGGCTGGATGCACATAGTGAGAGGCTCAGTATTGCCGGGACTATGTGAGCCCCATGGTTCTGGACCAAGCCCAGGAGTAAGGGGAAGCCACCAAAACCAAACAAAATGAAACAAAACGTATTAGAAGTCTCAGGGACCAGAGGTGTAGTTCAGTGGTAGAGCACTTGCCCAGCTAAGAGCCCTGGTTTCTGTCCCCAGCACTGCAAAAAGAAAAAAAGAAAGAAAGAAAGAAAGAAAGAAAGAAAGAAAGAAAGAAAGAAAGAAAGAAACGCTCAGTGGCCTCTGCCAGAGAAAGGTAAGGCTCATTTTATCTGGCTTAGGAAAATAAAGAAATATGGATTTTTTTTACACCTTCAGTATCAGAGAATAAATCATGCCTTTTACAAAGATTAAATTTGTCAGATCCCAGAGGAACATGTTTTCATTCCACATGGGGAGATTGTTCTGTCCTGCTGGGTTTTGTCTGTGGCCAGTTTGGCATTTGAGCTGAGCCTGGTGGCTGAGAAGACAGGAGAAGTCAGATCCATTTGATCTAAAGAACATAGTCCCATGGTTCTCATACTGGGTGCTAAGGCACCCTGGGGTACCACAGCAAACTAGCAGGAGCATGGAGGAATATCTTAACTCTCGGAGTGGAACACTGTGATACTCATCATGTGTTGGACGTTGGAAACTATTAGCCAGAAGTAACTCAACATCCAAGCCTGGTACATTCCTTTCTCTGGCATTATAACTTTGTAAAACTGGGAATTAGTGCAAAAGAGGCAAATAATTCATGAAAATCAACATGAAACAAGAAATGAGGGTGGGGACTGGGGTGTGGCTCTGGTAGAACAGTTGCCAATATGGGTGAGGCCCTGGGTTTGATCCCTGACACGGCAAATATCCAAAACAAAACAAAAAATAATAAAGCAAATGCCATTGTGCTCCCTCTCCAAAAGGTAAAGAACAGTTAATGTGTTTTTTTTTTCTTTTTAGTTAATGGTTTTTGTTTCACAATTTTGCTTTTGAAAAATAGTTTGGGTTGTATAGGTGGATTCCTCTTTCTCCCAAAACCCCACTAAAATAATAGCAGAGGAACTGTAAAATGTTTAGGGCTCAGTTGTGGAGCATTTGCCTAGCATTCGTAAGGCCCTGGGCTTAATCCCCATGTGCCGCAAAAAATAAAAACATAAAATAAAAAAGTGTGCCCCCCCAAAATTGTTGACGCCTCGGATCTGCCCTGGCTCAGTGGGTGGCTAGAGGTGGGGCGCTCCCATCAGATCCAGGTGGCACCCTTGGTGGGGTAAGATAATTGCTTAGCACTTGGCACTCTCTCTCCAGCTCCTGACAGGGCTCCCCGGCATGCACCCTCACCACACGCCCCCCACCCACGCCCCACCCTGCACCAGCACCTTTGAAAGTGCTTATTTGCCTGAGAAAAGCAGAGTTGCCTGCCCTCCCAACCCAACATTAAACACAGGCTGTCCTTCGGGTCCCCCAGGCTTCCTGCCTCTTCTCTGTGCCCCTCCTCCTGCCCTCTTCCCCTCCCCCTCCTTTAGTCCGCCATCTTCCCACCTCTCCTTTCCCCATTCACCCACTCCCCACAGCAGAGCCTTGCTGGCAGAGCAGGACCCTTGACTTCCTGGAGCCAGCAGCCTAGCGCCGTGGGTGTGGCTCTGCCTCCTTGGTGACCCAGGCCAGGTCCCTCTTCCCTATGGGGAGCAGTTTCCTGGGCCTGGGCTCCTTGTGCTGAATCAACAGGTGTCTCCAGCTGTGCCCTGAGTCAGGAAGCAGGTAGACAGGGGGGCCCATGCAGGGACTTGGTCCCTTCCCCCCCACCCTGGCCCATTCTGGTGGCATCTCAGGTGCCTGTCACTGGGTGAGCACAGGATGGAGGCTTTGGGTCCCTGGTCTCACAGTCCATAACTCAGGTCTCTCTGTACCACGTAGGCCTCCCAAGTGCTGGGGTCACAGGTGGGCACCACTGCCCAAGTCTCCCCCCCACCGCCTTCTTCTCAGGCAGTGTCACCGTCTGCTTGAGCACATCACAGCATGCCCCGGGTGCATGGAAAAGCTGTTTGAGCAGATGTTTTCATATACCAAACAAAAATAGCAGTCATTTTGTTGAATGGATCCCCAGAGATCTGAAGACATCTGTTTGCAACATCCCACCTTAAGACCTAAAAAAACGCCTCTGAGGCAACAGCACAGCCCCCAGCCCCGTCTTGTGCATTTAGTAGCAGCTCTCTGTGCTGATTCACTGAGAGCGGACAAACATAGCCCCACACCCCCAAACTCCCTGCAGATGGGGCCCCACAGTCAAGGAAGGGAGAATTGCTTGCTGCATTGGAGGTTATGGCTTTTCTTCCCTTTGTCGTTTTCTTTACTTTCACTATTTTTCTGTCCCCTAGATCTAGGGATGGAATCCAGGGCTTCATGCACACAAGGTAATTTTTCTTCCACACTAAAGCTACAGCTCTCAAGCGTGCTCTTTTATTTATTTATTTATTTATTTAATTTATTTATTTTTTTTTGAGACAGGGTCTCACTCTGTAATTCAGGCTGGCCTTGAGCTCACTGTGTAACCCAGGCTGGCCTTGAACTCACAGTGATCCTCCTGCCTCAGCCTCCCAAGTGCTGTGAATATAGGAACGAGCCACCATGACCAGTAAGCTTTCTTCTCTTTTTAAGACACGCGTTTTGCTCTGAAGATGAATTTCCTGCCGTTTGCCCTCTTTAATTTTTTTTTTTTTTGGCACCGGGAATCGAACTCAGGACCTTGCACTTGCCAGGCAGGTGCTTGTGCTGCTGAGCTATATCCCCGGCCCTGCCCTCTTTAATTCTTAAAATTTTTATTTTTATGAGTCCATGTCTGCAGTACATAAGGATTACATTCGGCATGGGGAGCTGGTATACCTCCATAACACATCTTAACTCTCTTTTCATCCCCTTCCCCTCCCTTCCACACCCCCATCTCTTGGTCCCCTTCCCTTCTGCAAAAGCTCTATCTCCCTGTTTCCTGTTATCTCTTTTATTTTGCTCTTTAATTTATTTATACTTTGGGTTTCTCATGTGAGAGAAACCTCGTGACATTTGAGCTTGCGTGTCTGACTTATTCCACTTAACACTGTGGTCTCAAGGTGCATGCATTTCCCTTCAGATGGCTCAACTTTATCCTTCTTGACAGCAAAGCAGTCCTTCACTGTGTGTAAGTGCCACGATTTCTCTCTCTTTTTTTTTGTGGGTACCAGGGGTTGACCTCAGGACCTCACGCACCAGCAGGCACTTGTGCCACTGAGCGATATCACTGGCCCTTTTTCGTGTGTGGGTACCAGGAGTCGAACTCAGGACCTCACGCTTGCCGGGCAGGCGCTTACACCACTGAACCATCTCACCAGCCCTGCCACGATTTCTTTACCCATGTACCTGTTGATGGACTTAGAGTCCACGTCCAAGATTCAGCTGTTATGAGTTGTGCTGCTGTAAACATGGTATGCGTGGATCACTGTAATATGATGCCTTAAACTCTTTTGGGAAGAGACCTAGGAGGGGAATACCTGGGTCAAGTGGAATTTCTAGTGTTAGTTTTTGAGGACTCTCCACACTGATTTCCATAGTGGTTGTAATAGTGTACATTCCCACTAACAGTGTAGAAGGCTTCCTTTTTCCCCATGGCCTCACCAGCCTTTGTTATTATTTGATTTCTTGATGGGGTAAGATGGAATCTAACAGCGTTTTAATTTTAATTTGCATTTGTCTTATGGCCATCGATGTTGAGCATTTCTTCATGAGTTTATGCCATTTGTACTTCTTCTGAGACATGTCTTCATTGCCCATTTTTAGACTGGGTCTTTTATTTGGTGGGGGGGGTCTAATTTTTTTTGAGTTGTTTTTTTTTGTTTTTTTTTTAATATGTGGGTACTGGGAGTCGAACTCAGGACCTCGCGCTTGCCAGGCAGGCAATTATGCCGCTGAGCTACCTCACCAGCCCTTGAGTTCTTTATATATTCTAGATATGAGTCCTCTGTCTGAGGAGTAGCTGGCACATTTTCCCTCTTTGCATGAAATCTCCATTTACTGCTGCTGCTGGCCCAGCTTTGAATCTCATCCTGCCAAGTGTCCCCAAGAGCTGGGATCAAGCCCTCTGCTGTCACCATCACCAACCCCACCTCCTTTCCTAATGCCTGGCTTCTCCCCTCTCGCTGCTCCCAGGGAAGTCATGTTGGCCACAGAAGAGGAGGCTTTTTTGTGTGTTTTTTATTTTTTGTTTTTGCATTTATTTATTTATTTATTTAGAGACAGGGCCTCACTACGTAGTCCAGGCTGGACTTGAATTCACTATGTAGCCCAGGCTGGCCTTGAACTCACAGCCATCCTCCTGCCTCAGCCTCTGAGAGAGCTGAGATTACAGGCATACACCACCATGCCTGGTTTTCTCTGTGTATTTTTTTTTTTTTTTTTTTTTTTTTTGAGACAGGGTGTTGCTATATAGTACAGGCTAGCTTGAACTCACTATGTAGCCCAAATTGGCCTCAAACTCATGGTGATCTTCTTGCCTCAGCCTCCCGAGTGCTGGGATTACAGGCTACAGGTAGGGCTTTCTGTGTTGTGTTTTGTTTTTGTTTTTTCACTTTTCATTACACAAGTAACAACAGTACACCTTTGTTGTTAAAAATATCTCAGAAAGCAAGTGGGAAGAATTCTTTATACTAAAAATCCATGGAAATAGTTAAAGCTGTATTTAGATGTAAGCTGACAGTCTTCAATACTTTTATTATTATTATTATCTTTTTATGTGTGTGCATGTGTGGGTACCGGGGGTCGACCTCAGGACCTCGCACGCCAGCAGGCGCCCGTGCTGCTGAGCGATATCACCAGCCCTTTTTTCGTATATGGGTTCTGGGAGTCGAACTCGGGCCCTCACGCTTGCCAGGCAGGCGCTTACGCTGCTGAGCCATCTCACTGGCCCCAATACTTTTACTATTAATAAATGACCAAAAATAAGTGAACAAAGTATTCTAAAAATTTTAAAAAAGCAATAAAATGAAAGAAGAGAGAAAAGTAAAATAAAACCTGACATAATGCATAGAAAAAATAGTAAAAGAATAGATTTTTTTTTTTTGTGGGTACCGGGGGGTCGACCTCAGGACCTCGCGCGCCAGCAGGCGCCCGTGCCGCTGAGCGATATCACCGGCCCCTTTTTCGTATGTGGGTTTCGGGAGTCGAACTCGGGCCCTCGCGCTTGCTGGGCAGGCGCTTAAGCCTGCTGAGCCATCTCACCGGCCCTAGATTTGTTTTTTGAAAGGGCAAATAAAACAGGATTTTTTTTTTTTTTTTTTCGGATGTTGAGGATGAAACCTAGAACCTAGGAAATATATCCTAAATATATGGTCTGCAACTGACCTACACCCCCAGTGGGAAGATCTTAACTAAAAAGAAACTGATAAAAGAAAGTAAGGAGAGGGCTGGGCATGGTGATCCATGTCTGTTATCCCAGCATTCAGGAGGCTGAGGCAGGAAGATTGCCAGGAGTTGAGGTCAGCCTGGGCTACATAGTGAGTTCAAGACCAGCCTAAACTACATAGTGAGACTCTCAAAAAACAAACCAACAAACAAAAAGTAAAAAGAGGGGCCAGGGATATAGCTCCAGTGGCACGGCGCCTGCCTGGCAAGCTCGAGGTCCTACTTTTTTTTTTGTGTGTGTGGGTACCGGGGGGTCGACCTCAGGACCTCGCGCACCAACAGGCACCCGTGCCGCTGAGCGATATCACCGGCCCCTTTTCCGTATGTGGGTTCCGGGAGTCGAACTCGGGCCCTCGCGCTTGCAAGGCAGGCGCTTATGCGGCTGAGCCATCTCACCGGCCCCCAAGGTCCTACATTTGATTCCTGGTTCCAGACCAAAAAAAAAAAAAAAAAAGTAAAGAGAAAGCAAAAATAGGCAGGGATGAGAGACAATATAAGCACAGATGTGGATGTTGTTAAAAAGATTATTTAAAAGCTACGGAGGGCCGGTGAGATGGCTCAGCGGCTTAAGCGCCTGCCCGGCAAGCGCGAGGGCCCGAGTTCGACTCCTGGAACCCACATACGAAAAAGGGGCCGGTGATATTGCTCAGCAGTACAGGCGCCTGCTGGCGCTCAAGGTCCTGAGGTCAACCCCCCGGTACCCACAAAAAAAAAAAAAAAAAAAGCTACGGAGTTGTAGCACAGCGGTAGACTGCCTACTTAGTATGTTCAAGGCATTAAGTTCTACCCCTAGCACTACCAAAACCAAAAGAAAGAAAAAATAATTTAACTTTCTAGTAATGAATAGGAATAACAAAAAGAAATTGATCTATAGCAAAATATAACTATATGCTGTATTCAGGGAATAGATTTAATACAGGACACATAATTGCAAGAGAATAGATTTAATACAGGACACATAATTTATAGGATTATTTTATAAAATTCACCCAAAGAGTCAAATGCGGAAGAGTGCAGGAGATCTGTCCACGCACTAGAGACTCAAAGAATCCAGCTGAGGGCCTGGATCCCACAGCAATGTCCTGCACGAGTCCAGCTGGAGTCCCAGAGCCCATGGCAATGTCTGAGGTAAGTTTGTATCAAGGATCTGCACTGGGAAGGCCCAAAGATCAGTGGTGGAAGCTAGAAAGTCTGCACCAGCGGGGTGAAGGATCTGTGCCAGCAGCTGAGGGATTGGCACTGGAGCCAGAAAGTGATGCTCAAAAGGACCAGAGCTCCCCCAAAGAGAACCACAGCCATCCTCAGCAACAGCGAGAACCCGAGCCCCTCTGACAATGAGAACAGCTGAGTTCATAACAGGAAAACCAGCACGACAAGCTTCTCCAGGAGAACCAACAGCACACCACCTTCCCCTCCAGTTCTCTTTTTATGCTGTTGGCAGCAATCCTCAGGTGAGCCTTCCATAACCAATGCCACGCTGACTCAGTTCAGCTGTGTGTTACAAGTTGACCATCAGTTAATCCACCACACTATAGATATAAAATATCAAAATTGCCTAAGAAATAGAAAACTTTAGCAGAACCATGGAAGAAATTCAAATAATAAAGAAATTTCATTTTCAACCACATGTGTTGGGACACACCTGTAAATCCCAGCTATTCAGGAGGCTGAGGCAGGAGGATGTTAAGTTCTAGGCCAGCCTGAGTAACTTGGCAAGACTCTGTCTCAAAATAAAATGAAAAGGGCTGGGTACGTAGCTCAGTAGAATGCCTGCCTTGAATGTGTGAAAGCCTGGGTTCAATCCCTTGTAGCACACACACAAAAAGATTGTATTTTCCTGGTGTCCAGGTCATTAATGATACAAACAAATATTAAGTGACGCAATGGTGTGATGGGACATATACTTCTTATGTAGTATCATGACTCAAAATATTCACTCTGACTTTTGCAAAAGAGAAGGGGACCAAGAGGTGGGGAGTGAGGGGAAGGAGACATAAAAAGAATTAAGATGTGTTATGTACACACACCTACTTCCCACGAGGAATAGAATCATTATGTACCTCAAATACGCACTAATACAAAGTAACCAAAAAATTTTTAAAAGCCAGGCATGGTGTTCCACGCCTATAATCCCAGCACTCAGGAGACTGAGGCAGGAGAGTTGCAGAAAGTTTGAGGCCAGCCTGTGTTACACATGAGCTTAAGGCCAGCCTGAACTACACAGCGAGACCTTGTCTCAAAAAACCAAAAAAAAACAAAAGAACAAATTAAAAAGAATCTGTGACTGGGTTACCTTATATGGAAAACACCTCTCAGATGTGGTTAAGGTTATGGGCCTTGAGCTAGAGATTATTTTGGATTACCGAAGTGGGCCTATTCTAACTACATGAGTCCTTCAGAGTGGGAAAGCTTTCCAGACATAGCCGGAGAGAGACGTGGCAATGTAAGAAGGGTCAGAAAGAGGCGACATCGCTGGCTGTGGTGACAGAGAGAGGAAGTCATGAGCCAAGGGATGCGGTGGCTTTGTGAGTCAGGAAGGCATGCGACAGCCGGTCCCGAGAGTGCCCGGAAGAACTGGCTTCATCCAGTGAGTCCCAAGTCAGACCTCTGACTGTCTGTAAAATAATCCTTTTCCGTTGTATTTAAGCCCCAAAGTTTGCGGTCGTTTGTACAGTGCCAATAAAAATTAATGGACAAAAAAAAGTTCACTCTGAATCTAATCATAAACAAACACTTTGTGGGCAACACAGGAATAACCAATATAAACGAACAATAACCAATAATAACCAAAATAACTCAATAACCAAAACAAACAAACATTGGGAAAGGTGGTGGAAGTTCCAGGCCAGTCTGGGCATCTTAGACCCTATCTCAGAAATTAAATTAAATTAAATTAAATTAATAAAATAAGAAAAAGGGCTCAGGATGTTGCTCAGCAGTCCCTGGGTTCAATCCCCAATATGAAGAGAAAGAAAGAAAGAAAGAAAGAAAGAAAGAAAGAAAGAAAGAAAGAAAGAAAGAAAGAAAGAGGGCCGGTGAGATGGCCCAGTGGTGTAAGCGCCTGCCTGGCAAGCGCGAAGGCCCGAGTTCGACTCCCGGAACCCACATACGAAAAAAGGGGCCGGTGATATCGCTCAGCGGCACGGGTGCCTGCTTACGCGTGAGGTCCTGAGGTCAACCCCGCTACCCACAAAAGAAAGAAAGAAAGAAAGAAAGAGAATGAGAGAGAAAGAACCAGGCAAGGAAGGAGGGAGGGAGGGAGGGAAGGAGAAAAAGTCATAAAAGGAAAACAGGGAAAAGGCAGAAGAACTGTTCTAGATTTAAAAATGAAGGAGAACTGAGTGAGGTGGTGCATGCCTGTAATCTCCGCACTCGGGAGGCTGGGGCAGGAGGAGCGCCCATGAGTTGGAGGCCAGCTTGGGCTACACAGTGAGCTCAAGGCCACCCTAAACTACACAGCGAGACCCTGTCTCAAAAAAAAAACCCGGGCCGGTGAGATGGCTCAGGGCCGGTGAGATGGCTCAGAGGCTTAAGCGCCTGTCCGGCAAGCGCGAGGGCCCGAGTTCGACTCCCGGAACCCACATACGAAAAAGGGGCCGGTGATATCGCTCAGCGGCACGGGCGCCTTCTGGCGCGCGAGGTCCTGAGGTCGACCCCCCGGTACCCACAAAAAACAAAACAAAACAAAAAAAAAACCCAAAAACAACAACAACAACAAAATTAAGGTGATATGACAACCAAGTGCACAGAAGGATTCCCGATTAGATTCTGGACTTTAAAAAAAGAAAAACTAAACTAAAAGGACATTATTGGGACACTTAGAGAAGTCGGAACATAGACATTGTACAAGATAATATTATCATACTAACTCCTGTTGGGAGAGAGAATACAATTTTCTTGGGTTGGATAATGGAATTTAGTTTATGTAGAAGAATTTGCTAAATCCTAGGAGATACATTTTTAAAAATATAATTAGGAGTTGGATGTTTGAGCCGGCGTCGTGGTGCACACTTGTAATCCTAGCACTGGGGAGGCTGAGGCAGGAGGACAGCTGTGAGTTTGAAGTTACATAATAAGTTCAAGGCCAGCCTGGAATAGTGAGACCCTGTCTCAAAAAACCAGAAGAAGAAAAAAAAGCAGAAGGATAAGTAGGAGGAAGAAGCAGAGGAGGAAGAAGAGGAGGAAGAAGCAGAAGTAGCAGTAGTTGTTGGATGTTTGCATTTTACCTTTCAAGAGCTGAGCAAACGTGTTGCATTTATGTGACGCATGTGTGCATCTGTTAGGGTTGGATCCAGGGAAGCAGGGTCGCCGTGCGTGCTGTCAAATAAGGGATTGGCGTAGGGCGGGACTGTGCAAGCTTCTATAGCTGCTGGCAGTTGGAAAGGAGAGATGGATTTGAAGTGGGGGAGAACAAGGGCAGGACAAGGCCAGGTATGTGGTACATGGCTAAAATCCCAGCACTTGGAGAGGCTGAGGCAGGAGGATCACAAGTTCAAGTCCTGTCTGGGCAATTTAGCGAGACCCTGTCTCAAAGTAAAAATTAAAGAGGGCTGGGGATGTAGCTCAGTGTGAAGAACCTGGATTCAATTCCCAATTCTGGGGGAAAAAAAAGCAACCCCTTTAACCTCAGTGCTGCAGGTGACCTGCAGGAGCACCCGTGTTCTTTGCGATAGAGTGGCACACATAGTTGGGATAGGACTCAGAGAAGTGGGAGGAGGAGACCCAGTAGGGCCTGGAGAAGCCACAGGCCCAGGTGCAGGCAAATTAGCAGACTGGCAACATGTGCCGGCTGCGGCAGAGCATGGGGGCCTTCCTCCTAACAGTGGAGCACAGTGAGTAGATGTTCTAGCCTGAGGTGGTTGGAGGCTGAGGCAGGAGCATCACAAGTTCAAGGCCAGCCTGGACCATTTAGTGAGAACCTGTCTCAAAATAAAATTAGGAAGGACTGTGGATGCAGCTCAGTGCTCCCTGGGTTCAATCCCCAGTGCTGCCAATAAATACATACATTTTAAAAAATAAATATTTTTGAGACACAGTCTTGGTATGTAGCTCAGGATGGTCTCCAACTCACAACTGTCCTGCCTCAGCCTCTACTGTTTTGATTGTAGACCTAGCCCCACCCCAAAATGCCCAGCTCAATTTTTCTTTCTTTTTTTTTTTTCAGGTATTGGGAATCAAACCCAGGGCTTTCACATTGAGCTACTTTCTCAGCCCTTTTTGATTCTGGAACAGGATCTCACTAAGTTGCTAAATCACCCAGGCTGGGCTTGAACTTGCCATCCTCCTGCCTCTGCCCCCCAGAGTGCTAGAATTATAAACAAGTGCCACCATGCCTGGCTTCATCTTTTTTTGTGTGTGGGTACTGGGAATTGAACTCAGGACCTTGCGCTTGCCAGGCAAGCTCTTATGCTGCTGAGCTATATCACCGGCCCCTTCATCTTTCTTTTTTTTTTTAAAGAAGGGAAAACTAGATTCCAATTGCAAAAGAAATAACATCAAGAATCAACAAATGAGATCATGTCAAATCAAAAAGTTTCTGCACAGCAAAGGAAACAATCAACAGAGTGAAAAGACAACCTACAGAATGGGAAAAATATTGTCAGCTACTCCTCAGACAGAGGACTAGCATCTAGAATATATAAAGAACTTAAAGAAATTAGACCCCCCCAATAAAAGACCCAATCAAAAAATGGCAACTGAAATGAATAGACACTTCTTAGAAGAAGTATAAATGGGTAATAAAAACATAAAAAAAATCTTCGATGTTTCTGACCATTAGAGAAAGGCAAATTAAAATAACAATGAGATTCCATCTTACCCCAGAAAGAATGGCTATCATCAAGAAATCAAATAATGATAAACACTGGAGAAACGGGGGAGTAGAAGAAACCCTTCTGCATTGTTGGCAGAATACACACTAGTACAACCACTATGGAAATCAGTGCAGAGAGTCCTCAAAAAACTAAAAATAGAAATTCCATCCAACCCAGCTACTCCCCTGCTAGGTATCTTCCCGAAAGTTAAAGAGATCATATTCCAATGCATACCATGTTTACAGCAGCACAGTTCATAATAGGTAAATCTTGGAAGCAGCATGTATGGATAAAGAAAATGTATTTAGGGGCTGGGGATACAGCTCAGCTGCACAGCACCTGCCTGGCAAGCGTGAGGTTGTGAGTTCAATTCCTGGTTCCAAAAGAAAAATGTATTTACACACAATGGAGACTACTCTGCCATAAAGGATAAACTCAAGTCATTTGTAGAAAAATGGAAGCACCTCGAGACCATAATGATAAGAGAAGGGCCGGTGAGATGGCTCAGTGGCGTAAGCGCCTGCCTGGCAAGCGCGAGGGCCCGAGTTCGACTCCCGGATCCCACATACGAGAAAAGGGCCAGTGATATCGCTCAGCGGCACAGGCGCCTGCTGGCGCGCGAGGTCCTGAGGTCGACCCCCCGGTACCCACACACACACAAAAAAGATAAGAGAAATAAATCAGACACACAAGCTTAAATATTGCATGGTTTCTCTCATATGAGAAACCCAAAGTATCAATAATTTGAAGAGCAAAATAAAAGATAACAGGAAACAGGGAGATAGATCTTTTGCAAAGGGGAAGGGAATCTAGAGATGGAAAGAGGAAGGAGGGGGGAAGAAAGGGAGGAGAAGTAGAAAGAAGATGTGTTACATACATGTACCAACTCCCCTGTACTATAAACATACACTAACAAAAAATTTAAAAACACATAGAACTGCCAGGTGCGGTGGTGCACAGTGTGCATGGCGGAGCTCCTGGCTGTCAGAAACTCGCAGGCTTCTCGTTCTCAGGTGTTCTGTGCACAGAAGCCTGGCATGAGAGAGATGGCAATTGCACATTAAACTGAAAACAATTGCATTCCAAATGGTGTGACATGAATATTAGGGGTGATTAAGAACTCGGGCTGCCATGTCCCAGGTAGAAATAAAATCTTAGGTCTCAGTCCCCCCCACTACCCCCTTTGAGACAGAGTCTCACTATGTAGTTCAGGCTGGCTTTGAACTCACTATGTAGCCCAGGCTTGAATTCCCAGCGATCCTCCTTCCTCAGCCTTCTGAGTGCTGGGATTACAGCAGTGCATGCACCACTATGCCTAGCTCAGCCCTTTGCAGATAGGAAGTCTGGGCCCCAGAGTGGGAAAGGGGCTTATCCAAAGTCACAGAACTCCATGCAGTCAGACCTGCGTCTGTAGGTTACCCCAAGGCTCTGCAAGGCCAAGCCAGCGGGACAAAGTCCCAGGAGCAGGCTGGGTCTGCCACCTGCAGGTTGCTGTGAGGAACAGCAGGAATGAGCGCCTGCCGGAGGGTAATGTTTCCATCAGTGCGTGGGTGCGTGCGTGCGTGCGTGTGTGCGTGCGTGTGTGTGTGTGTGTGTGTGTGTGTGTGTGTGTGTGATGGAACCCAGGGCTACTTGTCTTCTAAGCACACACTCTACCACTGAGCTACCTCCCAGGCCCTGTTTTAGGTTTACTTTTGTTTGCCTTTTGTTTGCTTGTTTGTTTTCATGGTATGGGGAACTGAACCCAGGGCCTTCACACTGAGCTTACCTCCTGGCTCATTTTTATTTACTTTGTTTTGAAACAGGATCTTACTAACTTGCAATCCTCCTGCCTCAAACTTCCAGAGTGCTTGGATTATAAGTATGTGTCACCATGTCTGGCTTCCCTCTTAAAGTTTTGGTATTTTGTTCATCATGGAATATTTTGCATTAATTTCCATTTTTCAAAAGTATTGCACTAGCCACGTGTGGTGACACATTCCATAATTCTAGCTGTGGGCAGGATTGAAAGTTCAAGGTCAGCCTGGGCAATTAGTGAGTTCCTGTCTTTTGTTTTGTTTTGTTTTGTTTGTGACAAGGTCTCACTATGTAGTGCTGGCCTTGAACTCATGGTGATCCTCCTGCCTCAGCCTCTTGAGTGCTGGGATTACAGGTGTGTGCCAGCACACACAGCAAGTCCCTGTCTTAAAATAAAAAGTAAAAAGGGCTGGAGATGTATCTCAGCACTCCCTGTGTGCCATCCACCATAGAAAAATAAATAAACCAGATGTGGTGGTGTACACCTGTAATCCCAGCACTCAGAAGGATGAGGCAGGAGGATCGCCGTGAATTTGAGGCCACACAGTGAGTTCAAGGCCAGCCTAAACTATACAGCAAGCCCCTGTCACAAAAAAAAAACTAAATAAATAAATAAATAAAAAGGAATGCATTAAACAATTATTTGTCTTGGTTTCTGAGGATTTGGGCACCCCCTTAAATTTTTGCACCCTGAATTTTTTGTGTGTGTGGGTACCGGGGGTCGAACTCAGGACCTCACGCGCCTGTAGTCGCCCATGCCACTGAGTGATATCACTGGCCCTTTTTTCGTATGTGGGCATCGGGAGTCGAACTCAGGACCTCACACTTGCCAGGCAGGCGCTTATGCTGCTGAGCCATCTCACCGGCCCTGCACCCTGAATTTTGAGTATGTCATTTGCTTCCCTTTTGTATGACTATACTCCTAAAACCTGGATTCCTCATCCCCATTCTCATTTATTCTCCAGCCCAGCACTGTCACCTCAGAGGGACCCATCTGTTCCCTAAGACTACAGAGGAGAGAGCACCCCCCGCCCCCTGCAGCTGTGTGAACAGGCCGGCTGGGGTTCTGCCCTGGGCAGCTGTTAGGTATGGAGGCATCGAACAAATGCAATAGAGAGGCTGAGGCTCAGTGGTGGTGCACGGTGGCACTTGCTAGCATGGGCATGGCCTGGGCTGGGTCCCCAGCACTGTGGAAGGAAGGAGAGAGGGAAGGAGGGGAGAGGGGGAGACAAGAGCCTTCAGTGGCCATGGGAAGGATTGCACCTGGGATCCTGGAAGGGAAAGAGGCTGAGTGCTTCGTCCCAGTTCGCACCCTGCCTATTGCTTCGTCCACACCTGAACCTCAGCTCCTTAGTCATAGCCCTTTACCACGTGCCCAGTGGGTCACCTCGCATAAGCCTTAGCTCACTGGCCTCGGAGCCCCACGGCAGCGGCGCTGGTTTTTACGCGTACTACGCATGTGTAGTATGCAGTGTGCCTGAGACAAAGCTCAGAGACGCCAGGTCCTTTCCTTAGAGCCTCACAGCAGCAGTAACAGAGCAGTGATTGAACCTGGGGTCTGCCCAACACAAAGCACATTCTCATATTCATGAGACCATATTTGTGCATTCACCAAATATTGTTGCCTATCTGTGTACACCAGCATCTGTCCTAGGCACTGGGGAACACAGCAGGGAGGAACACGGCTAACGATCGCTCCTCCATGCAGCATTCCCTTTGGAAAGGGGGAACACATAATAAACATGTAGTTAGACACATCAGATGATTTCACATAGGAAAAAGTGCAAAACCAAAGGAGAACTGGGGTAGAATATCCAGGTGGCCAGGGAGCCTCTCTGGAGCGCTTAAGGTGCTATGTGAAGGCTAAGGGCTCTACGAAGTGGAGAACAGGGAAAAGAGTGTTCTAGACAAAAGGATGGGGAGTGCAAAGGCCCTGGGGTAGGAGTAGGTTTGTGGAACAGATAGAAGATGGGATGGGTGGAAACCAGAGAAGAAGGAAGAGGAAGAAAGTGATGAGGACATCTGGGGCCAGGTCACGTAGGGCTTAGTAGGCAGTGGATCTTCTCCTAAGAGCAGTGAGATGTACCTGGGGGGACTGGAACTGTTCTGGATGGCAGTCTGAGTGTTAAGTGGGTGATTCTGTGTAAAAAAACAGCCGGGCATGGTGGTGAACACCTGTAATCCCAGCACTCGGGAGGCTGAGGCAAGAGGATCGCCTTGAGCTTGAGGCCAGCCTAGGCTACACAGTGAGTTCAAGGCCAGCCTGGATTGCACAGTGAGACCCTGTCTCAAAAAAAAAAAAAAAAAAAAAAAAAAAAAACAACTGAAGGTTGGGCACAGCGGCACATGCTTGTAATTTAGACTACTCTGGAATATGAAGAAGGAGGACACAGTTCAAGACCAGCTTGGGCAAATTGGGGAGACCCTATTTCAAAATAAATTTTTTAATCTTTCTTTTTATTAATACTACGCATGTTTGAAGTGCATAACGGCTACCTGCCTTCTGGGGAGTTGGTACACATTCATTACACATCTTCACTCTTTTAAACCACACGGGGTGGGGGTGGCCCTGGTGTCTGAAATGGGGGTGGGGGCCTGAGGAAGAAACGAGACCTCGGGACCCCTTCCCTGTGCCCGTTTCACCCGAATTGAGTCCCTCCTGGCTGTGTCCAAACCACCACCAGGGGGCGATAGCTTCCATCAGGACAGATGAGGCCGCCTAATCCTGTGCAGCGTCTGGTGTGGGGGAGCCCCAGGCGCAGCCGCCTTGCCCCAGGGCATTGGTGAAGCGCGCGCACACATACACACACACGCTCTTCAGCGTATACTATGTGCACATTATAGGTTAAGGGACTGACACACAGCATACCACTGTAATAGTGTAATACTGCCTGCTTAGCAAACACAAGGCCTTGTATTCAAACTCCAGCGCCAAAAACCAAAACAAAACTGTAATAAGTGGATGAGGAGGTTGGGGCTCAGAGATGTGGCAGCATAACAAATCCCAGAACTCTGGGAGGCTGTGCAGTAGGAGGATTGCAAGTTCCAAGTCCAACTTGTGCAAATTTAGTGAGACTTTTTGTCTCAAGAAAAAAAATTCTTTTTGAGGCAGTGGCTCACTATGTAGTTCAGGCTGACATTGAACTCACTATGGTGCCCAGGCTGACCTCAAACTTACAGAGATCCTCTTGCCTCAACCTCCTGAGTGCAGAGATTACAGATGTGTGCCACCATGCCCAACTTTTTTTTTTAATTTAAAAGTGAGCTGGAGGGGGCCGGTGAGATGGCTCAGTGGCATAAGTGCCTGCCTGGCAAGCGCGAGGGTCTGAGTTCGACTCCCGGAACCCACATACGAAAAAAGGGCCGGTGATATTGCTCAGTGGCACGGGCGCCTGCTGGCACGTGAGGTCCTGAGGTCGACCCCCGGTAGCCACAAAAAAAAAAAAAAAGTGAGCTGGGATGTAGCTCAGTGTGAAGACCCGGGTACAATCCCCAGCAAGGCAGGGGCAGGTAGACAGGACACATGAGAGAGTTGCCAAGGTGGCACAGCTGGTAAGGGGCCAGGCCTATACTGGAACCCTGGTCTCTTTGACTTCAAGACCTCAAGTTGATGAGCTGGGATGTGGTCCTCTCAGCATCTTAGCCTCAGTCAAGCATTCACTTAACAGATACTCGCCTGTCTCTCAAAGCCACAGATAAGCTGAGGCTTCCACCAGGTAGACTCTAACTTAGGAAAAAAGGGGTGCGGTGGGAGAAGAGGGGGCACAGTCAGGCCGGGGTCCTGGAGGAGGCAGCTCTGAGGGGTGAGCAGACCATCCAGTGCAGAGAAGAGTGCCAGGCTGAGGAGCACAGGGAGTCTGAGGCAGCTCCTTCCTTGAGACAGCTGGGGTGACCGAATGTGGGTGAGAGGCTGGGCTCCCTCCTGAGAGAAAGAGAAACCACTGAGGAACTGTGGAAAGGCTACAGGCACAGACTTCAGACCCTGGGGTTTGAGGATTTATCACTGCATTTCCTTGCCTTCCCCTTCTAGCTTCTTCTAGCCCAGCGTGGTGACACATACCTATAATCCCAGCACTGCAGGCTGAGGCAGGATTGCCAAGAGTTCAAAGGCCAGTCTGAACTACATAGCAAGACCCTGTCTCAAAAAAAACAAACCAAAAAAATGTAAATTGTGCTGGGTGTAGTGGTGCATATGCAGAATTCCAGCACTCTAGGAGGCTGAGGCAGGAGGGAAAGTTTGAGCCCAGCACGGGTAGTCTAGCGAGATATGTCTCAAAAATTAAAAAAAAAAAAAAAGTGGTGGAGGCTGTAGACATCACTCAGAGCAAAGGCCCAGGGCTCAATTTCCCCATACCACAAAAAAAAAAAAAAAAAAAAAAAAAAAAAAAAAGTAAATTGTGTGTACAGATATATTTGTTTTGTAAGCATAGCAAAATAAGAATGCATATATGAAAAAAACTGCACATATTGAAGGCTCTGTGATAAACTAGTAACTGCAGTATTGTTAGTTAATGTCAGGGAGAGAAATTGAAGAAATACAGTAAAATTTTTCATGTTGTGGTTCATATCCCCCTGTAGTTGGATGTCTTACATTAAGTGTGTTTTGCTCTTTGCTATTTTCTTTTTTTTTAAGATGGGATCTGGCTAGGTTGTTCCAGTTGTCCTCGAACTTCTGGGCTCAAGTGATCTTGACTCAGCCTCCTAAGTAACTGGGCCAACAAGCAAGAACCACTGCAGCCAGCTGGCATGATTTACTCTTTTTTAAATTTACGGTTATCACACATAATGCAATATTTAAATAAAAATGAAATCCAATAAGCATATGAAAGGCTGCTCAGTCTCATGAGTCGTTACTCATGAGGGAGATGCAAAGTAAATCCACCAAGACATAGCCACTGCTCACTGCCAGAAAAGCCGGAATGAAAAGGCCTGACAATACCTAGTGTCACTGAGAATGTGGCGCAAATGGAACTGTACACTGCTGGTAAGGGTGTAAAATGGCACAAGCATTTTGAAAAAATGTTTGACAATTCCTAGTAATAAAGACACTTTTCCTCGGAATCAGAAATTCCATGAAAAGCCTTGTACACAAATATTCAGAACATTATTATTCATAATGACCCCAAACTGGAAGAAACCCAAATTTCCATCACAGGGGAAGGGACAAATATTTTGTGGTGTATCCAGCAAGTGGAACACTACACAGCAATGAAAAAGAAGGCACTACCAACACCATGACCACATGGATTCATCTCAGACACATAGTGCTGTGCAAAAGAAGCCGGCCACTAAAGAAACTAGATTACATTGTTGTAATTCCATTTATATGAAGTTCTAGGACAAACAAAACTGGTTTATTGTGATAAAAGTCAAAACAGCAGTTATCAATTGAAGCAATAAGGCCTGGCACGAGAGAACTTTCTAGAGTACTGCAATTTCCATATCTTCATTTGGGTGATCGTTGCACGTGTGTAGACACAGATAAACACCTGTTGGGCTGTGCACACATGTTCACAGCTGCTTTCCTTGCAATAGCCCAAGTGCGGAACAACTCAAATGCCTATCAGTAGACAAACAGGTAGACTTTGGTACTTCTATTCAGTATAAACCAGGGCAGCAATAAACAGAGATGAACTGGTAAGTAGTAACTTGGTTTATGAACTTAATTTGTTTTACGATTTTGGGGAAGATGGCTGTGGTCCTGTTTGTCACCCAATGTGGAATTTAAGAACCGAAGCAAAATTTTGCCTAAGGCTTTTATTTGAGAACTGAATTGTTTGTAAACAGAAGTGTTCAGGAACCGAGGTATTAGTGTACAATAATATGATGAATCTCAAAATAATGATACTGTTTTCTTAAAAATCAGGCAAAATGAGAAATACTAAAAAGAAAAAAAAACAGTAGTGTTGTATGATTTCACTTATATAAAATTCTAGCAAACACCAGCTCATCAATAATGATAGAAATTAAAAAAATAATAATAATGATGATAGAAATGACATCAGTGGTTGCCTGGGGATGTGTGTCAGAGGGAGACTTGGATATGATAGCTTGACTGCGGGCTGGTTCTGTGCGTACATAAACATACCCTAAATCATCAAACTGTACAACTGAAATATATAGTTTATCATCCATCCATTGTGTTTCCATCCACCTGCCATAACATTTTAAAAACTCATTGAGAATTGTGCACTTGTTATGTGTAAATTAGGCTTCAACAAACAAAAGCACAACAAAAAGAAGAAACCTACCAGCGGGCCTGACCTCGGCTTCCAGATGGTCACTTCCAGCTTCAGCCAGGCCCCCAGGATTCCTCTTCCTCACTCCTGGCAGCCCCCTCCCACTAGGGAATTTCCACCAATCAGCGCCCAAAGCGGGGCCCACGCACCTGGGACACAGGGCTCCATTCCCATCCCTGAGGGTCCTGCCTTCGCAGGCCCCCAACCCATGCTGTCCTGTCTCAAGCCACACCCTCCCACCTGGGGCTCTCAGGGCCATTGGCTCAAGCATCTGTCACTGGCCCCATCCATCGGAGTTAGACTCCAGTGGGGCTGGGGATGTAGCTCAGCGGTAGAATGAAGCTTAGTATGCACAAGGCCCAGGTTTCATCCCCAGTACTGCAAATATAAAATAAATAAAATAGCCAGGAGTGGTGGCACACCCTTATAATACCAGCACTTGGGAGGCTGAGGCAGGGGGATCACCACAAGTTCAAGGCCAGCCTGAACTACATAGCATGACCCTGTTTCAGGAAATAAATAGATAAATAAAACAAACAAACGAACAAATAAATAAATAAAATGACAAGCATGGTGGTGCATACCTGTAATCCAAGTACACTGGGAGGTTGAAGCAGGAGGACCACAAGTTCAAGCCCAGCCTGAGCAATTTATCAATTTACTAAGGCCCTGTCTCAAAACAAAAAATAAAACATGGGAGGTGAGTGGGGTGGCACACTCCTGTACTCCCAGCACTGGAGAGTGAGACAGGAGGGTCTCTGCGAGTTTGAGGCCAGCTGGGAGTACAGGGTGAGTTGAAGTCCAGCCTGAACTGCAGTGTACTTTTATTTATTTATTTATTTTGAGGTAAGGTCTCACTATGTAGTGCAGGCTGGCCCTGAACTCGCTTATGTAGCCCAGGCTGGCTTTGAACTCATGGTGATCCTCCTGCCTCAGTCTCCCAAGTGCTGGGATTACAGGTGTGTGCCACCATGCCCAACCAGCCTGAACTGCAGAGTGAGACCCTGTCTCAATAAATAAATAAATAAATAAATAAATAAATAAATAAATAAATTTAAAAAATGGACTTGGGTTTAATTCCCAGCATGGCAAATTAAGTAAGCAAAACACTACAGGTAAGCGTGGACCCCTGTCATAGTGGTGGAGAGGGAAGGATCTTTTTTCTTCAAGACTGGGGGTTGAACTCAGGGCCTTCACACTTCCCTACATCCCCAACCCTTTTATTAGTTTTTATTTTGAGACAACATCTTGCTAAATTGCCCAGGTTAGGCTCAAACTTGTGACTCTCCTGCCTTGGATTCCTTTAGTGCTAGGAATACAGGCATGTGCTATACCACAATCCCAGGGGTATGATTTATAGCTAGATACGCCCCAAGATGCTCATGTGCTCATAGCTGGGGCTTCTTGAAGGTGATTGGATCATGGGGATTTAGAGCTGACTTGCTCTTAGGAGGTGGGGTATGGTAACTAGGGTGTGAGGGGTGGCCTGGAAGGGTTTGTTTCCCTCTTCAGCTCTTCCTTCATGCTCTCTGCTTCCTGGATGCCAGAAGGTGAACAGCAATTCCCTGGAATTCACCTTCTCAGCCATCTAGGCACTCAGGGCCTCTGCAGTTGTGATTCAAGGGGGCCGGGCTACTGCTCAAGCTGCCCACAGATATAGGCATCATTGACATAGTGCTGATTTTACATGCATGCATAATGCAGAGTTGTGGGATCAAGGAAGCTTTACCCAGATTTCAGAAGAAAGCTGAGAGGCCAGGCAGTGTGCCCCTGAGTAAGCAGTGTGTAAAGCTGTGAGAGTAAAATTGAAAGTGCACTGGAGACTGCAGGAATTTGAAGCCAGGAACATGAAACATCTGAGGAAAGCCAGCCCAAGAGAAAAGGGACTATTACTCGTGGCAATGCTGTAGGGCAGGGCCAACCAAGGCCTCTGGCATTCACATCTTATTGCCATAACTTGTCCTGATGCTGGACATGGAACTACAGGATTTAATGTTTGCCCTGCTGGTTTCATTCTTGCTTTGGTCCCATTCCTATTTATCTTCCTTTTTTTTTTTTTCTTTCTGCAATTGCAGTGTTTACCCTGCGCTGTTGTATGTCAGCAGTGTCTAACTTTCTTTTGATTTTTTTTTTTTTTTTTTTTTTTTTTTTTTGTGGGTACCGGGGGGTCGACCTCAGGACCTCGCGCGCCAGCAGGCGCCCGTGCCGCTGAGCGATATCACCGGCCCCTTTTTCGTATGTGGGATCCGGGAGTCGAACTCGGGCCCTCGCGCTTGCAAGGCAGGCGCTTACGCCGCTGAGCCATCTCACCGGCCCCTTTCTTTTGATTTTTATGGGGGCTCACAGCTAACAGTTTGCCTTAAATCTCAGAGGAGACTTTGGACTTCGACTTTTCAGTAATGCTGAAACTGTTAAGACTTTGGCAACTCTTTTTTTTTTTTTTTTTTTGAGACAGGGTCTTGCTCTGTAATTCAGGCTGGTCTTGAACTCACTATGTAGCTCAGGCTGGCCTCGAACTCATGGTGATCCTCCTGCCTCAGCCTCCTGAGTGCTAGGATTATAGATGGCAGCTCTTAAAGATAATGAACTAAATGCATTTTGCAGAAAGAGATGCACATGAGTCTTTTGGGAGCCGGGGCGGGGGGAATGTTATGCTTTTTATCTAGATGTCCCCCAAGAGCCTCATGTGCTCATAGGCAGGGCTTTTTGAAGGTGATTGGATTATGACAATTTATAGCTGACTTGCTGTTAGGAGGTGAGGTCTGGTCACTGGGCGCGTGGCCTGGAAGAGTTTATCTCCCTCCCAGATCCTCCTTCTTGCTCTCTACTTCCTGGATGCCATGAGGAGAAGCTATTCCCCCACCATGCCCCTGTACTATGCTGTCCTGCCACGAGCCAGCTAATGATAGACTTAAAATGCGAGCCAAAATAAACCTCTCCTCCTTTAGGTTGCAGGTGTCAGGTGTTTTGTCCCAGGAAAAGTGAAGTAACTAAGACACCCAGCTATGGGAGGTTGTTAATAGGTTCATAGACCTTGGTCTGTCCCTGATTTTGCTGGCAATTTGATGGGGGAGTTAAAATGTCTGTGTGTCCATCTCCTCATCTATCAACTGCACCAAGTTCTGTCCTACCAGTGGGGGCTTAAAGTACTCCGGAGTGAAGCAGACCCGGGTTGGGAAATTGGCTCTCTGACTTCCCAACTTGTGACCGACCTCACCTCTATGAGCTTTAGATTCCTCATCTAAAATGGGACTAATAACGGCCCAGCCCTCATGGGACTGTCATGAAGATAAAACATTCAAAGCTCATCAGGGCCCTGCAGCCAGGGGCTGCTCTGTGTCATACCGATGCAAATCCTCAAATGGTGAGGGAAACATCTGGCTCCCCAGTAAGGGAAGGTCCGAGTCTATGGAGGCAATGTGTCTTCCAAGCACTTAGAATGTTAGGAAGATTCTCTCAAAATCACTGTTGGCATGATCCTCTGTAGAGTATAACTGGGCGGTACAGGGGTCTTAGCCCTAGATTTGGGGGGAATCAAAAGGATTTTAAGCCAGGGATAGTGGTGCACACCTGTAATTCCAGCACTCGGGAGGCTGAGGCAGGAGGATTGATGAGAATTTGAGGCCAGCCTGGGTTACATAGTTTTTTCAAGTCCAGCCTGAACTATGTAGCGAGAAGACCCTATCTTGAAAAAAAAAAAAAAAATTAAAATTAAAGAGGATTTTCCTTCAAGTGCTGAATGGCAATCATAAATTATCATCCCCCTTCCCTTACAGATGCCACAAGTGACAGTTAAAGTACCTCCGTGTACGCATCCCCACAGGCCTGGGGAGGAGGTACCACCTCCTCTCTCAGGGCTCCCTGCACAAGCACATTCTGTGCAGTAGGCGACGGGGACCCATCCAGCCCACACTGAACTTGCTAAGGCAGCTGGGGCCCTGGCACAAGATTGTCTTGGACTGTTGTCCTGGACTTTCCCAATTCTGATAGAGCTGCCCTATGGGGAAGGGCAGCCCAGCCAGTGCCAGCTCCTCCTTCGATTCCCTGCCAGGCCTTTCCACAGTGGCGGTGCCCACCTGAGCCCACTCTGGGCTCTCCACATCTCGTCTCTCCCCTCCCCTCCCCCTTCCTCTTTGGGCTTCTCTCTGTTCCTCCCCACGAAGCAACATCTGCCCACCAGACTTTGGCCCCCAGGAGGGCAGAGACCAAGTCTTGGTCCCCCTGGCACACTTGGCACTTGGGAAATATTTTTGGAATCTGGGATTCTCCTCATTCTCTCGGCGAGGCCCAAAGAACAGACTTCAGTGTGCCTTCAGGGACAGGAAGAAGGGCCAGGCTGGGGTGGAGGACCCGCCCAAGCTCACCACCAGCTTAGTCACCGGAGGGTTGGGCAGGACTGGTGGCGCTGCCATCCTGGGAGGCTCTGAGTCACCAGCTGGTGAGGGGCAGCTGCGGCCCAGCAGGAAACTGAGTCGAAAGTGGAAGGGGGGTGGGGCAGGCGGCCAGGGAGGAACTGGGAGGGGGCATCCAGCACTGCCCAGCGCTGGGCCCTCCAGGCCTTGCCAGGAACCGGGGTGATTTGCAGGATGGGGTGGGATGGGGGGGTAAGACTTGCGCACACATCACCAGGGACGTGTGACAGGCACATGGCAAAGGCCTGGGGAACTGTCGGCTGCTACAGTTACTTCAGCAGGGCAATGTGTCACCATGTATCAAAGCCTCAAATAGGAGGCATAGCCCCATAATTTCACTTCTAGAAATTTATCCTCAGAAAATAATTATGAGGGCCGGTGAGATGGCTCAGCGGCTTAGGCGCCTGCCCGGCAAGCGCGAGGGCCCGAGTTCGACTCCCGGAACCCACATACGAAAAAGGGGCCGGTGATATCGCTCAGTGGCACGGGCGCCTGCTGGCGCGCGAGGTCCTGAGGTCGACCCCCCGGTACCCACAAAAAAAAAACACACAAAAACAAACAAGAAAATAATTATGAGTAAGTGTCCAGTCATAGAATAGGAGTATTTTGTTGTAGTTTTTTGGGTCTTTTTTTTTTTTTTTTTTTTTTACAGTGCTGGGAATTGAACCGGTGTCCTCACACATGTGAGGCATGTGCTCTACCACTGAGCTATATCCCCAGACCCAAAAGAATTGGTATGTGGCCATTAAAAAATAGTAGATGAACCTGGGCATGGTGGCACATACTTGTAATCCTAGAATTCTGGGAGGCTGAGGCAGGAGGATCTCAAGTTCGGAGCATAGCTGGGCAATTTAGTGACTTAGCAAGACCCTGCCTCAAAAATGTTTAAAATATAGGGAGCTGGGATATGGCTCAGTGCAAGAGGCACTGGGTTCAATCCCCACTACCATCAACACCAAAAAAAAAAAAGAAAAAGTAAATGACTATTCACTGGCATGGAAAGGTTTCCTGTGACGTTGCTAAAAGACACAGGAGAAGGGGTGCAGTAGCAGAGGAGCCACTTTGGGCTTGAGGAATGGCTGAGTGTACAGGATGGGGAGTGGCAGGACGGTGGTGCGCAGTGTAGCACACTGTAGCCCAGAAATGGGCAGAGCTGCATGGAGGTCTGTATTTTTCTTTTGTGCTGGCCCCAGGGCCTCACACAGGCCGAGCACACAGTGCCACTGAGCTACCACCAGCCAGCACATGAATCCTGTCTTCATCTCTCCCTCACTGCGACTTCAGACAAGTTCCTTAACTTTCCTGAGCCGCCGTTTTGTCATCTACAAAATGCATGTCCCCAAAGGGCCATCTTTGTCAAGCTGGGGTGAAGACTGCAGGAGACAGAGGCTATGGAGCAGTAAGGGGCACCAGAGGCTGCTTCGATATCTCATCATCTGCCTGTTATTCTCACCCCGCCTACGGGCTGGGACCTCAGCACCTCTTGACTGATTTCCGTGCTGTTGGGTCCAACCACGGAATCAAGACTTGGAAAGGTGGCGAGCACCCCCTCTCAGAGGTGTGCATGGCAGGGACACTGTTGGTGGACTTTGCTATCCAGTGAGGTGGGCATGGCCATGGCAGGCATGATGTACCAAAGTCTGTGAGAAGCCTGATGAGTCCCAGGATCAGGAAGGCCCTTCATTGTCAATTGCCCCCTGGTGCCCACGGGTCTGAAGTTGTATGTTGGCACCTATCAAGCTCCCATTAATTACATCTGACACCAGGGAGGCCATGTGAATGAGGGCAGTCCTGGACCTCAGAGGAAGATCTGTTTAGAGAGATAATTGACCAGGTGTGGTGGCACACACCTGTAATCCCAGGACAGTACTCGGGAGGCTGAGGCAGGAAGATCACCATGAATCTGAAGCCAGCCTGGGCTACGTAGTGAGTTCAAGCCCAGCCTGGAATGCATACAAGACCATGTCCCAAGCCGGGCGTGGTGGTATATGCCTGTAATCCTACACTCAGGAGGCTGAGGCATGAGGACTGCTGTGAGTTTGAGGCCAGCCTGGGCTACATAAGCAAGTTTAAGGCCAGCCTGCACTATGTAATGAGACCCTGCCTCAAAAAAAAAAACAAAAAAAAACAAAGACGCTGTCCAAAAAGCCAAAAAAAACCCCACCAGATAATCATACATCAAATAAAGGCTTTGAAGCGTGCTTACTGCAATGAAGGAGGAGTACACAGTGCTAGGGGAACAATAATTGTGGGCCTACCTAATCTGTAGTGTAGGAAAGACTCTCTGACAAGTGGTGATTTTTAGGTGCAAAGGATGAATGACACTGGGAAGGGCAGGATGGGGGAAAGGGGATCTGTATTTTGTAGACCTCGAGGTAGGATGGATCATGGCAAGTTCAAGGATGCAAAAGTTCAGGGTGGCTTGAGAAGGGTGAGGGGAAGAGGGACAAAGGACAGGCTGGCAGGATCCCCAGTGTCACAGTTAAGAATCTGACTTTATCTCGAGGACAGTGGGAGCCACGGAAGGTTCAAGGCAGGGAACGGCACGGCTATTTGTGTGTTAGAACAATCCATCCAACGGCCCAGTGAGGGATACATGGGAGACTGGAGCTGGGGAGGAAGGGGAAGGGCTGGACACTTGTGCAGGTTGGGAGTCACAGGGCCCTGGACTTGGGGCTGGAGCTGCGGGGAGGTGACAGCTCAGCCACTGAAGGAGCAAGAAGGGAGTTTAGAGCCAGGGCCAGGCGACAGATGGGACAGGCTGTGAGCTGGAGCTCCTTCCATCGCCAAACAGTTAAAGAGAGGGGAGGTCTGGGCTGGGTGCCAGGGTCCCTTCCGCACAACAGGCCATGCCAACTGGGTAAACAGAGGTGGACACATGATCCTCCTTAAAAACAAAATCCTGATTCATTCACACTCCCTGCTGTTTACTGGAGGTGTTTGTTTTTTTTCTCCTGTCTATTTCAGGTCTGACAGGTTTGTGGGGAGTGCAGAGCTGGGGCTCAGGGCCAACTGGGAAGGAGAAGGGTGAGGAGGGGCCCTCCTTCTTCCTACAGAACCTGAAGGGGTCTTGGCCTGAGCCCCAGCTGAAGGCCTTGGGCAAACCCCTTTCCATCCTGGGTTTCAGTCTAGCCTGGGGCTCAGGCCTGCTGGACCCTGCCTTGCAGAGAAAAGTTATTTGGCTTCACCTTTGGGTCTGGTTTCCAAATGCACTTTAGGGTGGGGTGGGGTGCAGCGGGGCAGCTCTTCAGGGAACCAGCTTGGCAGAAGCCACTTCCTGACAGAGGACTGATGAGTCAGGGGCTGTAGGTAGCATCTGTGTTCAGGAGAGATCCCCACCATTCCTGCCCTTCACCTTGTCCCCAGCGTGGGCCAAGGAAAGGGGGTGGAGGGGCCTGGTGGGAGGAGACAACATCTGAGTCCTAAAAAAAGATTGAGATCCCCCCACCCCTTGGTTGCAGAGTTGAGAAATCTTGCCTATAAAGAGTGCTTGCTGGGCCGGTGAGATGGCTCAGCGGCGTAAGCACCTGCCTTGCAAGCGCGAGGGCCCGAGTTTGACTCCCGGATCCCACATACGAAAAAGGGGCTGGTGATATCGCTCAGTGGCACGGGTGCCTGTTGGCGCGCGAGGTCCTGAGGTCGACCCCCCGGTACCCACAAAAAAAAAAAAAAAAAAAAGAGTGCTTGCTGGGTTTGAGGGCGCACACCTCTAATCCTAGCACTCAGGAGGCTAAGGCAGAAGGATTGCAAGTTCGAGGCCAGCCTGGGCTACATCACAAGACTCTGTCTCAAAAAGCCAGCAAGAACAATAAATAAATAAATAAATAGCAAGCTAAAAAAAAAAAAAAGAGTTCTTACAAATCAATAAAAGGCTCTTTAATAAAAAAGCAGGAAGGGAATATTAATTTTAAAAACCACAAATAACCAATAAATGTGTGAAAAAGAGACTTCAACTGACTCAAAACTAAAAGGTGAACATTAAAACGGCCTTAGGCATTTTAGAGTTGAAAAACGCTCTGCTGTCTAACTTCCTGGAATTCTTCATAATGCTGATGACTATACTCATTTTTTCTTTCTTTTAAAAAAAATAAAAATAGGGCCGGTGAGATGGCTCAGTGGCAGTGGCGTACGCGCCTGCCTGGCAAGCGCGAGGTCCTGAGGTCGACCCCCGGTACCCACAAAAAAAAAATAAATAAATAAAAAGCAGGGCTGGAGTACAGCGCAGGGGTAGAGTGTTTGATTAGCATGCGTGAGGCCCTGGGTTTGATCCCAGCAACACAAAAATAAAAGCAGCAAACAGCAGAAACCATCCCTCCCCGACCCAAAGACCGTAACTGCCTTGATTTATTAACATACAGAGCTGAGAACTTTTTTTTTTTTTTTTTTTTGTGGGTACCGGGGGGACGACCTCAGGACCTCACGCGCCAACAGGCACCCGTGCCGCTGAGCGATATCACCGGCCCCTTTTTCGTATGTGGGATCCGGGAGTCGAACTCGGGCCTTCGCGCTTGCAAGGCAGGCGCTTAAGCCGCTGAGCCGTCTCACCGGCCCGAGAGCTGAGAACTTTTAAAGAACTTTATGATTTCCCAGAATAAAGCAGAAAACCTCCATTCTGTGTGCTGTTTTCTGTGCCTTCCCATCTGTCCCACCTATTAGTGGCTGGCCCCCCAGGGCTCCCCAGGGTCACCTTTGCTCCCCCTGGCACCCTTTCTGTGTCTACCTTTTATCCTTTTATTTTTCAAGACAGGATCTCGCTATGTAGACCAAACTCACCCTCCTCCTGCCTCAGTCTCCCAAGTGGTGGAATTACAGGCATGGGTTACCATGCCCAGCCAGCTTGGAATAGCACTTCTGAAAAATCCTCGCTGTTTGTTTAACTGTTAAATAGGCATGGTCATTCCTGCCCCAGAAATTGGGAGAAGCGGGGGTGGCAGGGAAGGCCCTGGCATGACACCTGGCAGGTGGCACAAGCTTCATAAATGGGCAGCTTTTTCTCTCTAGCACTATGCTACAGCTCTAGCTATGCTTTTTCACTTAAAACAAACAAAACTACTGAACAAGCCAAGCATAGTGTCACCTGCCTATAATTCCAGCATTCTGGGAAGCTGAGGCAGGAAGATTCCAAGTGTGAGCCCAGTTTGGGCAACTTAGCGAGATTCCGTCTCAAAATGAGAAAAAGGGGCTAGAGATGTAGCTCAGCGCAACCCCCAAAATCTACTGATGCATAACTGGCACACAGTCAGATGTACCTCTATTGAGTATGCAGTTCAGTAAATTTAGACAAATATGTACTTCCACCAGCTGCTTAGCCAGAGACCACTTCCACCCTCCCTGTGAGCTCCCCCACACCTTTTCATAGCCAATCCCCCTCCATCCCACCCCCAGACAACTTTTTCGTGTGCATTGAATGAATCTTGAATTGGCAGGAACTGGCCCCAAGGTTTGGGGCCCTGATGCACACGCATGCATGCGTAGCACCCTACAGCTAACAATGGGCCTGGGGGCACCATGAAGCCTAAGGGAAGGCTACTGTGGCCCTCCTCCCTCAGCTGTCCCAGGCCTCCAGCAGGGCTGGGGCGACACCTTGGGGTGTCCAGATGTGAGCTGGCTCTACTGTCCCCTCCCCAGATTTCCTAACCCCTGTAGTTGGGGCTGTGGGAACAATGAAATGAGGTTCCCAGCATCACTTGCTTCGGGCTGGTCAGACAACAGAAGAGACCGGCCTCTGGCCTGGCTTTGCCTTGGGCTTGCTGTGTGCCTTTGGGAAATCACTTTCCCTCTCTGAGCTGCCTCTTTACCAGGAAGCTAGTAACCCCTGCTGCCTGAGTCCCTCTCCACTGATGACTCTGCCCTGGGAATGCATCCAGCTGTTGGGGGCTGGGCCTTGCCTGTGCAGTCCCCACTCCCTGGAATGCTGTTCCCCAGAATCCGCTCAGTCACTATTCTTGTTTGTCAACTTTCAGCTCTGGTACTACTCTGTGTGAAGGTCCATAAAATAGGATGTACCGTTCTTTCCTCAAGCTTCTCTAAGCTCTTGAGGGCAGGGACTGTGATGAATAATGGGATGGCAGTTCTGCTTGTTGAAAAATGACAGCCATCTGCCAGGCACAGTGCTAGGCACTTTGTCATCTCCTTTAATCTTCCTAACAAAGTATTGCTACTTTCATTTGAGAGATGAAGAGACAGGCTCGAAGTGGCAATGTCCCTTGTCCAGGGTCACAGAGGGCAGGGCAGCTTGGACTTTTTTTGGAGATAGGGTCTTCTCACTACATAGTTCAGGCTGGCCTCGAACTCATAGCGATCCTCCTGCCCCAGCCTCCCAAGTGCTGGGACTACAGGCATGCCCCACCATGTCCACCAGGCTTGGGCTTCTTCAGAATCACTGAACGACTGGGAGTGAATGAATGCCTGAACTGCTGCCTGGCTCACTTCAATCCATTCCACACCTGCCTCCTGCGGTGTGGATGGGACTGAAGCACGGTGATGTCCTTACCATCATCAGCTGCTGCCTGTACCAGTTACAGCAAGAGCTGCGCAATAACGGGATGGCTGCTCTCTGTAGAAGTATTAGTGCTCCATCACCCGGGGTAAGCAAGTAGCAACCGGGTGGCCCTTGCCAGGACACAGGACAGACGGGGCATTAGCAGCTGAGGAAGGCCTCTGCCACTCCAGTCCAGGATTTGAGGATCCCAGTTGTTAATCTGACACTGAACCGCATTCATCTGGTACTAGTGACCCACCCATGCCCAGCCCCAGTCAGAGTACCCAAAGTCCGTGCCCCACAGTCTTTTTTGCAAATTGTAAAGTGCGGTTACTTTTTCCATTTCTGGCTTGCTTTGTCTCACCAGCTGCCTCCTGAGTGACAGGCCCCATGTTGGACCTGAGGAATGCTCGCCTGGCACTGGGGCCCTGGGGCCCTGGGGACTCTGGGTCCGAGCACCCCCCAGCCCCTGGCCAGCAGCCCTCGCCCCCAGCTGTTGTGCAAGCCTGGTCGGCACACCTCCTGGGCAGGTCAGATCAAGGCCAGGGAAGTTCCCGCAGGCGGCTGCGGGCGGGTCTGGGGGGCAGGGCGCAGGGAGCGGGCGGGAGCAGCGTGGCGCGGACGCCGACTTCCTGCACGTCGGCCTGGGCGTCCCCTTCCAGGTCCCCGTGTCCTCCTCGGCAGGAGGAGGGGAGGGGAGACGTCCGGACTGGAGCCTCTGGGCACCCGATCTTTCAGAGGTCCCCACTAAGCACCTCTCTCCACCTGGGTTCTGGTCTGAGGCGCACTGCACGCATCACTCTGGGGTCTCCCTCGAGGGGTCCTTCTCTTTGTCTAGATCTCCCCGCGGCCCCGGCGTCCCCGGCCCGCGAGCCCCGCCCACTCGCCCGCGGCCAGGGAGGGGGCGTGGCCCTGGCGGGCGTGGCCTGGGCAGGCGGGGCGGGGCGCGGCTGGGCGCTGGGCCGCGGCGCGCGGGCGGGCTCGGGAGACTGAGGCTGCGGGCGGGAGTGACGCTGCTGGACCTGGAGCTGAGGGCGAAGCAGGGGCGGCGGAGCGGCGGGGCGGCGGGATCGGGGCGGGCCAGGCTCCATGGCGCCAGCGGCATCCGTCTGAGGAGCGCGGGCATTGGCGGCCGGCGGCCGGCGGCCGGGTGAGGTTGAGTGCGGCTGCTCCTCGCCATGGGGGACGTGGTGTCCACGCACCTGGACGACGCCCGGCGCCAGCACATCGCAGGTGAGGACCGCGCAGCGAGCGCGCGCGCCGGGGGTTCGCTGGGCGCCCCGGGCCACGCCCCCACTCGGGCCGCCGGCTCCGGGACTGGAGTCTCCTAAGTCAGCCCCGGGCGGGGCAGGCACTCGTGGCGACCGTGTCCTGCGTCTGAGCTTGTTCCCTCTGGGTCTGGGCGCCCCTTGTCGCCTCCTTTTCCATTTTGAGTGGACTTGGATCCCCTCCTTCCCTATAGGAGCCTCCCTCGGATCGCGGGCCCTTTATGCCAGATCGATGCCCGAAGGATTGCTGCTGACCCGCTCCCACCTCGTATCCCGCCTAGCAGCTTTCCAAGCCCCCCACCCCCCACCCCGGGATCTGCCCCACACAGGCTTGACCTTTCTGCGTAGCTGTCCCATCCGCACCTCGCCTTGGCCCCAGCCCTGGTACACGTGGCCGAATCTTCCAGAGGAAGGGCCTTGTAGGGCCCGGGACCCGGAGAGTGAGGCTAGGGATAGATGGGGTGCACTGGAGGGGGTGGGGTTCCGCTCAGACTCAGCCCCGTGCTCCTGCTGGCTGCCACAGCCTGGAAGCCAGTCAAGGCCGGAAGGGACCCTCTCAGGGTCAGCTCCTAGCCTTCCCAGCACCCCCAGTCCCTTCCTTCATTCGGGTCAGCTCTCAGCCTGTCACCACACCGTGACCACTTCTCAGAAGGGCACCTGCCCCTATGGCTGCTGGGGAAGCCCAGGGGCTGCAGTGGTCCCTGGGTTCCTCTGGAGAATGAGAGATGGGGTGAGACCCTCAGGCTGTCTGAGACACTTGGCTCCAATTGACTTCGGGGTGCGGGCAGTAATCGGCCTGGGTGCAATCCCAGAGTTTGTTTCCCAGGTGTGGGATCTTGGACAAGTCTCTCAATGTCTGGCGCCTTGGTTTTCTCATCTTTGAAATGGGGTTAGTGGTTTCCTTACTGGTGAGTTACCAAGAGACCTAAGTGAGCCAATTCCTGCAGCTTGCCTGGCACAGGGCCTGGCAGAGAAGAGGCACTGATGCAGGGGTGGTGGTCAGGTGGGTTCCATGGCAGCTCATGGTTCCACTTGGCTGCATTTATGTCCCAGTCCAGTGGGCCCAGAGGATCCTGTCCGCCTACACTTATTTTGATGTCCTGTAGAGTGTGTTTCTTAGCCGTGTTCACCATGCTCTCTTGATAGCAGGGACACCTTGAGAGCAAGGACCAGGCGTCCCTCAGCTCCATGTCCTCAGAGCCCCACACTGGCTGAGTACAAAGGGCGTGCTGGGGAGGGCCTGCCCTGTGACTTTGGTCCAGAGCCAGTGGCCTGAGCTCCCCTTTGTGCGAGGCCTGGGCTGGGGGTGATACAGAGATGAATCAGTTGCTCTCCTCTGAGCAGCGGGGGGGTTAAGTCTTAGAAAGCTTCCTTATGGGACCAGGCCTGGACTTTGGGAGGAGGAAGGGCTGGGGCGGAGTCTTCCTGTCCCCTCCCTGTTGGTGGTAACCTCCTGGAGCTCTGTAACAGTCCCACCATTCAGGGCCTCCTGTTGGGCCCTTCGGCAGGCCTGGGTGGGATTTTTCCTCTCCCTACACCCAGCTCCGACTCTCCCACCTCCCCACCTCTTGGACTGAGAGGTGCCAGCCCCTCCTACCCCTGCCATTTCCAGGGGTGGGGACTGAGCCACAGAAGTTCAAGTGTCCTCCGCTGGAGAGAGCTGGGTTTGTTTTGCGGATACCAGGCTGGGGAGATGAGGGCTGTGCCCACTCAAAGCTCGCTGGCCTCTCTTCCTGAGACTTGGTGCTATTAATAATCCTCTTCAGATGCCACGGATTCCAGAGCAGGCTCACCTGAGTGGCTCCAACCTGCAGGGCCGGGAAGTTGGAAGGATAGAAGTTCGAAGCCTCTCCACCCCCTCCTGGCGGGGAATGAGGGCGCGCCTTTGCCACCTCCTCCTCCTCACCCTGCCCAGGGAGCAGTAGGCCCCTCCGTTGCACACAATTAAAACTCCAGGCCCTCCCCACCTGGAGCAGCCCCTCTAGCAATGACAGCTTTGGGAACTTCACTACCCACCGTGCTCTGAGCTCCCAGGCTTGTTGGGGTGCTGTGGCTTGGCCTGCAGATTTTTTTTTTTTTTTGTGGGTACCGGGGGTCGACCTCAGGACCTCACGCGCCAGCAGGCGCCCGTGTCACTGAGCGATATCACCAGCCCTTTTTTCATATGTGGGTTCCGGGAGTCGAACTCGGGCCCTCGCGCTTGCCAGGCAGGCGCTTACACCGCTGAGCCATCTCACCAGCCATTTTTTACCCACCCTGAGCAGTTTTTTACCCACCCTGAGCAGGTGAGCAGGTGAATGCCAGACTGCAAGTCCTGGCGAAGGTCAGGCGCGCTCCTGCCCACAGTACTGTTTTGCTGCCCTGGCAGCTTTCATCCTGAGATTTCAAAGCCTCTGGCAAGCAAGGGCTTGTTCCTACACCAGTGGCCTGTACAGCTGGGCACAGGAGGCTATCGCAGAGGAGAGTTAAGAGCCCTAGTCTAGCCAGGTATGGTGGTGCATGCCTGTAATTCCAGCACTCTGGAGGCTGAGGCAGGAGGATCTCTGTAAGTTTGAGGCAAGCCTGGGCTACATAGTTCAAAGCCAGCTTGAACTACATAGTAAAATCGTATGTCAAAAACAAACAGGAGGGCCGGTGAGATGGCTCAGCGGCTTAAGCGCCTGCCTTGCAAGCGCGAAGGCCCGAGTTCGACTCCCGGAACCCACATACGAAAAAGGGGCCGGTGATATCGCTCAGTGGCACGGGTGCCTGTTGGCGCGTGAGGTCCTGAGGTCGTCCCCCCGGTACCCACCAAAAAAAAAAAAAAAAAAAAAAACAAAAAAAAAACAAACAAACAGGAAAGAGCCCTGACTTGGGACCATGGACAGGTCACTTAGTCACCCTAGGTCTCAGTTTCCCTGCTGTTACTGGAAGGTCTAACCCCAAATTTTCCCAAGATTCTTTTTTTTTTTTTTTTTTTTTTTTAACAAGATCTCATTATATAGTTCAGGCTGGTGTCAAACTTGTGAGGATACTCCTGCCTCAGCCTCCCAAGTGCTGGGATTACGGGTGTACACCACCACATCCAGTCTCGACCTCAGTTTCTTATCTGTAAAATGGGAATAGTAATGATAGGTGCCCTCTAGGCACTGCCAAGATGGTTTAATTGGATAATGCAGCAGTCAGCAGCTCAGCCCAGTGCTGGGGGCCAGGGAAGTGCCCTGTTATTGTGGAGAGGTCTGTCACATTCTGCAGGGGAGTTCCCTGTGAGCAAGATGAATTACTGTGTTTGGAATTTAAAGGGAGCCATCAAGCTGTGGTTTCTCTCTGGTTTGTCCAGCCCCTGGGGTCTGGGTGGCTTCGCCCCTTGATGTGAGGATGGACCTGGGGTTCAGGAGCTGGATTTCCATGTTCCTTCTGTCGTGGATGCCCGGAGGGGCGCAGAGGGTAGTGATGGGGATGCACGTGATGTCTAGAAGGACCTAGGACTAGGACAGGTGGCTGGGTTAGGCCCATCTGGCCAGAGGACAGGAGGAGGAGAGGGGCATCCAGGCCCCAGTGTGGGTCCTGAGCTCAGAAGGGGGTTCCATGCTTGTGGCCTGAGCCACATAACCCGAGATGCCACGGGTGAGGGAGGGAGCTGGGTGCTGCTGGCAGTGGCTAGGGGGTCCCCTCCGGCCTCCACAGCTCCAGGGCAGCCTCCAGGGACTCAGCCATTGCCCCTGTAAGCTCCACCCTCCTTCCAGTCTCACCATTCCCTTTTTCCCTCCCTCCCTCCCTCCCTCCCTCCCTCCCACCCTCCCTCCCTTCCTTCCTTCTTTTTTTGAGACAGGATCTCGTTATGTATTCTGGACTGGCCTTTAACTCACTATGTAGCCCAGGCTGGCCTCCAGCTCACTGTGATCCTCCTGCCTCAGCCTCTCAAGTGCTGGGATTATAGGCGTGTACCACCATGCCTGCCTGTTTTTTTTTTTTTTTTTTTTTTAGCAGCTGTACTGAGACATAATCCACCTACTGTACAATCCACCTATTGAAAGTGTACAATTTGGTGGTTTTTAGTGTATTGACAGAGTTGTGCAACTACGGTCACATTCAATTTTAGAACATTTTTATCACCCCTGAAATAAACCCTATAACTATTGGTGGTCACTTGTGTGTCTCCTGAGACCTCCCAGCTCTGAGGACCCTTTGCCTAATTGCAAAAGTGACGCAGGCGCTGACTGTTCAGGAGGGGAAGTAACAAACGAGAAGCCCTCCGCCCTCCCTCCTTTAATCCCTCTCTGTGGGGCTTGTCCTTGTTTCCAAACACACCTCTCTTGGAGTCTTCACTTGTATATAGCTTAGTTTACAAAAAGATCCTTTGCTGTGCTTCTGTGGTTTGATGTTTTTTGCTGGGTAGATCACGGGCATCTTTCCGTGTTTGAACACACAAGCCTGCCTTGGTCTTTCTCTGGTGGTTCTGTTCTGTGCCTGGTGCAGTCTATTTACCCAGGCCTCTGTTTGTGGGCGCCTGGGTTGTTTCCAGTATTTTTCTTTTTTCTTTTTTGTGGTACTGGGGAATTGAACCCAGGAGCACTATACCATGGAGCAATACCCCTAGCCCTTTATATTTTTTATTTTGAGACAGGCTGTCCTCAAGTTTCCCAGGCTGTGTTCGAACTTGGGATCTTCCTGCCTCAGCCTCCCAAATAGCTGGGACTGCAGGTGTGTGCAGTCATGCCTGGCTCTTTCCAGTGCTTTGCTGGTTTCCATAGTGCTGCTTGAACCTCCTGGTATATATCACATGTGGCAATATCAGAGAGGCTCCAAAATAGAGCCCCTGGGTAATATTTTGATTTATTTTTATCTTTTATTTTTTTGAGACAGGTCTAGCTATGTAATCCAGGCTGGCCTTGAACTCTCTGCGTAGCCCAGACTGGCCTTGAATTCTCGGTGATCCTCCTCCCTGTGCCTCCTGAGTGCTGGGATCACCGGTGTGGGCCACTGCACCTGGCCATTTGATACACTGACACAAAAGGCAGCACGCATTTGACACCCCCCTGCCAAGAGGAACCACAGAGTGAATATTACCGACCCCTTTTGACAATCAAATATGAGAAAATGAATCTCGTTTGTTTATTGAGCTGGTTTAAAAATGCATGTTTGGGCAGGGGCTACAGGTGCTGGGCGGGAAGGGATAAAGGTGTCATTCTTCCACCACCCCCTGCCCTGGGGCCTGGCTTCTGGGTTGTGGTCCTGGCCTTGCTGAGACCAGGCTGGCCGGAAGTGGGGCCTGGGCTGCTGCCCCGAGCAGAGGTCTGGGTCAGCCCCCAGAGTGAAATGTCTGGGGATTCTGCTGTCTTGCGCGGGGGGCTTACATAAGGAGCTTTTGTTGGCTTCGACCCTCCAGTGCTTAACACCCAGCCTCTTCTTGTCTGCTCCACTCTGCTGTGGCCTCAGCGCTGCCTCCTGGGGGCCTCCCCCTCCGGCTCTGGGCCTTGTCACACACCCTGCCTGCCCAAACAGACCTTTCTAAGCCCAAACTGGGCCACGACACCTCCCTGTGGCCCAGGAATGAAGCTGAAACACAAGAAGACGAGTCACCCCCACAGCCTGTCCGACCGCCCCAGCCTTTCTGCCCTGCCGCCCTCTGTGTTTATTGTTGTAGGTTGTTGGGACCATGACACAAGTTTAGGGTTTGCTTCTTTTACTAAATGATTGGCAATAAACATCTCTCCCAGGTCATAAAAAAAAAAAGCCTCCCTAAGGGTTGCATCTTTTTCTACTCAGGGACAAACAACTTTTGTGTGTGTGTGTGGGGGGGGGTATTGGGGATTGAACCCAGGACCTTCTTTTTTTTTTTTTTTTTTTTTTTAATGACACAGGGCCTTGCTAAGTTGTTATATTAGCCTGGACTCGAACTTTGGATCCTCCTGCCTCAGCCTCCCAAGAATGCTGGGATTACAGCATGTCCTGCCCAGACAGTGTTTTCTTAGCTTTTCCCTGAATGCTGGACATTGGCTTGTTTCTTCCATGTTAGTGTTTAGGGTAAACTGAGTCACTGTTTCCTGGCTATGGTCATTGTGTCTCTCCCTACCCACCTGGGCAATTTGCGGGAAGCCCCGAGCTTCCTTTCGGCGCTGTTGTCAGCTGATGTCCGTGGTCTCTGGGTTTGTGGCCTGCAGCACACGAGGACTGGTATACTTCCTGTCTGAGGATGGTGGCTGATGGTGCAGGGAGGGGCAGCCACTGGGTCTGAGTGGGAACCCAGAGGAGTTATCCTTTAACTAAGCACTTACTGTATGCAAGGTCACCCTTTGCCTTTATCTCACTGAATTCTCACCTCGGTCCCAGGCTGGGCCAAATGCCCCTGTGCCATCTGTGTAATTGCCAGTGCCTGGATAGGCCAGGGGACAATGGGGAAGGGCTCTGGGAGATGCAGATGAGGCAGGGAGCAAGGAACCGAGTGGGGGAGAGCACAGAGCCTCGTGTGTCACAGGCTCCCTGAGGCTGCACCAACCCACCCCGCCCTCCTCGCTCAGTCTGAGCCCCATGTACCCCTCCCCACATGCATGCAGAGCCCATGACTCACAGCAGCCCGGGTCTGCTCTCCTTCAAGCATCATCCTGTGGTCACACGAATTCCTGAGCAGCCTTTTCCTTCCCCTGCCCCACCCCCACCCACTCCCCTGCCCCAAGAAGAAGGGTTTTCTGAAGCCAGGGCTGGGCAGAGGCTGGGGTTTAAAGCCCTCAAGGTGGAGCAGAGCTGTGCTGTCTCTCCTGGTGCAATGTGAGGGCCTGAGTCACTGGAGGAGGCTGCAATCTTCTGATCAGATGGGTTGAAACTAGAACAGGAGCTGGGCATGGTGGCGCCTGCCTGTAATCCCAGCATTCGGGAGGTTGAGGCAGGAGCATCTCAGGGCCAGCTTGAGCAATATCGTGAGTTCAAGTCCAGCCTGAGCTGCGTAGCAGGGTGTCCAGGCTACTCTCCGGGATGAGTCCCTTTTGGGAGATGCACTGCCTCTGGCCCATCCATGGGGAGGGACCAGCCTGGAGACACAGTGGGTGGTAAGTGTAAAGAGCAGGGAGCCCAGAGGTTCTGGGGTGGGAGTGCTGGGATGGAGCCCTGGTTTTGTCATTCTGCGGACTTGTGCTTCGGGGCAAACTGGTCCCTGTTTGAGCCTCAGGGTGAAGAGGATGCTGTTTCCACTTTCTGAGGGCACGAGGGTCAAACGTGAGCCTCTGGATGTGCAGCAGAGGCAGGAGGGTGGCGACGTGCAGAGGCGAGGGCTCCTATGACTGCTGGTTGTTGCTTCTTGTGCATACTCAGCACTCAGGGGGACTGATGGGTCCTGTGCACCCAGCACTCCGACACGTGCTCTGGAAAGTGGACACAGCCTGTTGGAGGAGCCCAGCTGAAGCCCTGGATACCTGGGTGCCATGCAACCCCTTTCACCCAACGGTTGTCCAGAATTACACTTGTGAGCCTTGAGCCTGGTCCTGTGCACCACTGGCTGTGTGGTTCTGGACCAATAGCTGTTCCGTCCCTGTGACTGTTCTGCCTGTCTGTGACCTTAAGACAAGAATGTGCCCTTGGGAATTCTCTGCCTTTGCAAACTCTTTCCCAGGGGTCTAGAGGTTCTTTTTTTTTTTTTGGAAACCCAGGGCCTTGCACATGATAGGCAAATGCCCTAGCACTGAGTTGCATCTTCAGCCCTTTAGATTTTTTTTTTTTTTTTTTTTTACTTTATGTGAATACTGGGACCCGAACTCAGGACCTCAGGCTTGCCAGGCAGGCGCTTATTCTGCTGAGCTATATCACCGGCCCTAGATTTTATTTTGAAACAGGTTCTAGCTAAATTTCCCAGGCTGTTCTGGAACTTGTGATCCTCCTGCCTCAGCTTCCAGAGTAGCTGGGATTATGGGCGCACACCACTTAGCCCGGCTGACTCTTTTATTTGTTCCACCCGTAGTTATGGAGCCCTTGTAGCTCAGTGGTAGGGTGCTTGCCTAGCATTCATAGGGCCTGGGTTGGGTCCCCAATACTGCAAAAAAAAAAAAAAAAAATCACCAACAAAACCCTTATGAAGCTCTGGCTGTGAGTAGGGGGCTTGCGCACCGCCAGCTCCTGCTAGGTCCCTGCCTGCAGGGCAAGATGTAAAGGGGACACTGGCTCAGTGGATGAAGGTGGGTGACCTGTTGGGTAGAAGGATGGGGTTACTACAGGGGAGCTACAGGTGCTGGCCTCAGAGGAGGGGGACATGTCCCATAAGCGGCCTTTTGTGAGTATTTGCAGGTAGAAGGGGTCGCAGGTGGCAGTGGTCAGCTGTGCTTGAGGGGGATGGGAGGAGGCGGGACCTGGGTCACTCAGCTGTGGGCGGGGCCTATTGGGGACATGTATGTAGGGGGATGTATGTAGGGAACATGTACATAGGGGTAGGGATAGAGGGCCAGGCCTCTGGGGACCTGACGTGGGTGGGGCGTATCTGACGTCTGTCACTCTGCCCTGCAGGGTTGACAGTTCTTCAGGGTTGATGGACCCTGTTTTGGTTTGTGTTTTGTCTTTTTTTTTGAGACAGGCCTGCTGCATACTTCAGGCTGGCCTTGAACTCACAGTGACCCTCCTGCTTCAGCCTCCTGAGAGTTGGGATTATAGGCCTGTGCCACCACACCCAGCTCTCAGATCCTGCAGGTTTTAAGGAGGCTGACCTTGAGGGTCCTGCAGCCTCAGGACCTTGGGGGTTCTGCAGCCTCAATTCCCATCCCTCCCACAAAGGCAGCCTCACTCTCTGGCTGCACAGCCCTGAGTGTGACGGCCTTCTTCCCTTCCACAGCAGAGCAGCAAGAGGGCTGGGATCGGGGGTCTGGTTTTGAGATCGTGTTTGGACTGCCCAGTAATTGGCAGCTGCTCTCCCTTTCCCAGGCTTCAGGTTCCTCATCTGTGAAGTGGGCAGAACAGTGGCCAGTCCTGCCAGGGTGTGGTGAGGAATGGCGGCGATAACAGGGCCCGAGAGCTTTGACTTTGAGGAGGCAGTGGCCCTCGTGTCATAGCTAATACTGCTGGGTACAGTCCACTATAGGACACTGGCTTGGGGGCCATCGAAAGTGCAAGGCATGGGCCTGGCTGTTGTGGGTCCTACTGGGCATCCAGGACGGCCAGAGAGGAACAGTTTGCAAAGTATGAGCCCCACTTTTTTGTGTTTTTGTTTTTTGAGACAGTGTCATTGGCCAGTTCAAGGCTGGCCTTGAACTCACTACGTAGCTCAGCGTGGCCTCAAACTGGCTGCGATCCTCCTGCCTCGGCCTCTCAAGTGCTGGGATTACAGGTGTAGGCCCACACGCTGGGCTCTGGACAGTCTCTAGCGCCCTTCCTGCTGCAGCCTCTTGGAAACCTGTGGGCCTTGGGCTGTGTTGAAGGCCCAGGGCAGGTATCGCTGACATTATTGCGTGAGGTAGGAGGAGCCCGGGCACTGTGCATGGCTCCGGGGATAGAGCAGTGACCAAGTCTGGATTCCATGCACTGTCCCCCGACAAGAGGGTTCCATCCATCTGGACTTGCTGTGGTTTGTGTTACAGAGACGGGGCGTGCTTGTGTTTTCCGAAGTGCACGTTGGCTGTAAACTCGGTCAGCCCTGCTCTCGAGTGGCAGTGTCTGGCCTCGCCGGTGGCTGACGCTTCCGCCAGGGATGGCTGTGTGGCCTTGGGTGGGTGGCTCCCCTCCTTGGAGCCCCAGCTGTTGGGAAGACACTAAGCCTGGAATTTTTCACATTTTGTTTTTGAGGGTAGTTCTCTGGAAGGTGAAGGGGAGCAAATAGAACAGAGTTTAAGCTTTGGGGTAACCAGCCCTACTGGTCTGCAGGAGCAGTGACTCCCATGGGAGCTTTAGGGGACAGGTGTGCTGCGCACCTCTAATCCCAGTGTCCCCCCCTCTTCCTGCAGCCCCTGAATGCCCTCTCAGAGTCCAGCTTTGGAGGGGAGGCCATCTAGCCTTAGACCTCTGTGGTCTTGGCTGGCTCCTGCCGCCACTTTGTGCCTCAGTTTCCCTTGTGCTGTAATGGAAGGATTGGGTGAGAGCCTTTGGGGGTGAAGTGTTCTCACTAGTTCATGTGTCACTTCCTTCAGGGGACAGTCCCTGCTGCCTTGAGTTTGGAGCTGCCGATGGGCAGTGACTGTTTTTGTTTTTTGGCCCAGACCTGTCTTTTTTTTGTGGGGGGAGTGGGGTTTGGTTTTTTGAGACAAGGTCTCACTATGTAGCCCTAGCTGGCCTTGAAATTGTGGCGATCCTCCTGCCTCAGCCTCCTGAACACTGGGATTATAGGTGCGCAGCCCACCTGGCTCAGACCCTTTTTCCTCCAGGCCAGGAAGGATCCTTTAAAATTATCCAACCCATACCCTCCTCCATTCCATTATGAAATAAACAAGCCCAGAAGGAACAGACATGCCCAGGGTCTCAGAGCTACAGAAATGGGTGGAGACACCGGCCCACTGACCTCAGCATGAAGCCTTTTCCTCTCCTGTCCCCTCCGTCTGCTGGACAGGCCTGGACAACAAAGATGCGGTCAGGGAAGGAGTGAGCGGGCTGGGTGGAGCCGCAGAGGTTATAATTTTGAAGGCTAAGTAAACAAACAGGCTCTCCGGAGCTGAGCAGGCCTGTGTCAGGGGCAGCCTGGGCCTGGGCCGCACAGTGAGGAGCTGCGTGTGACTAAAAATAGCCCAAGCCCGCTCCCTTCCCGCCCCTACTCCCATATTTAAGGCTGCCAGGGAAAGGGGAGGAAGAAGAGGGGCCTGGCTGGGCAGTCACCACTCATACTGTGACTTTGTCCCATGCCTCAGTTTCCCCAACTCTAAAGTGACAATGAGCCTGTCTCTCCAGGCAGATAGCGAGGCTGGGGGATGGGGAGTACGGCTTGGCCTTTCTTTCTCTCACTCTTGTCTGGGGCCACCTGGCGTCTCAGAAGCCCACCTATTCGTTCTTTCCTTTTTTTTTTTTGAGCCAAGTTCTCACTATGTAGTTCAGGCTCACCTTGAACTCACTATATAGCCCAGGTTAGCCTCAAACTTGGGATGATCCTCCTGCCTCAGTGTCCCAAATGCTATGTGCCACTTCGCAGGGCTATAGACTTCGTATCTTTCTGCCCGCAGATGGGGCCCCTCCTCTAGTAGAGGGCTTCCTTTTTCAGTGACCCGAGATCTGCCTGGCCCTGGAGGCCAAACCTCCTAGCAGCAGGCTGCGTGCTCAGCCTTCCCATTTCCTGTTGGGATCTTGGCGGGGATCTTGCCTGGCCTGGACCCCTCTGCCCTGGGCAGGGCCTAGCGGACTTCCTGTGCAATTAGGGCCTGTGCCCCGGCATCCCCCCCTCTTCCTGCAGCCCCTGGATGGCCTCTCGGAGTCCAGCTCTGGAGGGGAGGCCATCTAGCCTTAGACCTCTGTAGTCTTGGCTGACTCCTGCTGCCACTTTGGGCCTCTGTTTCCCCTGTACTGTAATGGAAGGATTGGGTGAGAGCCTTTGGGGGTGAAATGATCTCACTAGTTCATGTGTCACTTCCTTCAGGCCCTTTTAGGCCCTCTTGTGTCTTCTGGGTCAAGTTCCAGACCCTGAATGACTTTGGGGGACTCAGACCAAGTTCTGGTGCCAGGAGCACTCTTGCCTCGGCCCCAGCCTGGCAGGCTGGGTGGGAGCCCCTGGGCTGCCTCATTGCGGGTCTTCTGTGGTTGTCATTTTTTTTATTGTTTGTTTGTTTTGTGAGACAAGGCCTCCCTATACAGTTCAGGTTGGCCTTGATTCACTACGTAGCCCAGGCTGGCCTCAAACTCACGGCTATCCTCCTGCCTCAGTCTCCCGAGTGCTAGGATTATGGGCATGTGCCACCACAAATGGCACAGGGTTGGGAATCTTAATTTTCATCAATATGAGCCCCTGAGGGTTTATGGCCCTTGGGTTCCTCGGAGGGCAACGCAGGTGAGAGTTTGGTCCACCAGCCACTGCAAGTGCCCCGAGGCTGGTGACTGTAGCTGCTTACACCTTAGTTTCACAAGGTGTAAAATGGGAATGATGATGATTATAATGCTCATTGGGTCATAAAGTTTATTACATGATGTGTGTAGAGCATATTAAATGCTCCAGAGTAGATAACTACTATGAACATTATTCATGTGATCTTTTTTTTTTTTTTTTTTTTTTCCCTTCTTTGGCAGTACTGGGGATTGAATCCCAGGCCTTCATGTGGAGCTACATCCCCTGCTTTTTATTAATTTATTTTTAAATTTTGAGACAGGGTCTCTCTAAGTTTCCCAGCCTGGGTTCAAGTGTGTGACCCTTCTACCTCAGCCTTGCAGAGTGCTGGAATTACAGGCATGCGCTACCATGCCCAGCTTCCTGTGAATTTTTGTAATACCCTAAAAGTGGATGAACGAATCAGTGCCATTGCAGGGTCCTATGTCCTTACAGCATGGGGCCCCCAGAAATGTCAGGACAAAGGGCCTAGTAGGTGAGGCTTGGGGAGGCATGGATGCAGGAGGGCTCCGACTTCCCCTCCGCCCGTGGTGGGAGGAGTGGCCTGGGTGCCGCTGGGGCTGCGACTGTACACGGGGAGTGTGTGGCGCAGGGCTTCCTTCCGCCCCATGTGTATTCCTTGGGTGACTCACAGGCTGGGGCCCTTTGTGCTTGCCCTTGAGGGTGAGGCTGGACAGGCCGACTCCTCTGGGTGCCTGGTCCCTTGTTCCCAGCTGCATCCCTGTGTGACAGGTGACGGTGGGATCCTGGGCCCTGTTGCCCTGCCGACTCTGAGAGCCCTCTGTGCCTGGTGCCTAGGACCACCCATGTCCTGTGGGGTCTTCCCAGCAGTGTGTGTGATTTGCTGTCCTGTCATAGATGAAGGTCCTGGTGGCCCCTGAGCCACAGGGCCACAGGGCATGGCTGTAGCACCTCCCTTGCTTTTTTTTTTAGACAGGGTCACTATGTAGTTCAGGCTGGCCTTGAACTCTCCGTGACCCTCCTGCCTCTGCCTCCTGAGTGCTGGGATGACAGGCGTGTACAACCATGTCCCTTTCAGGGGCCAGGATCCCAAGCATCCCTTCTCGTGGGGACTTGGGAGCAGAGCAGTGTGACAGCCTAGGGGAGTGGCCACAGACCTGGGCCTTCTCACCACCTGCCCTGGGGGCAGGGAGGGGACAGAGGAGGTGACAGGATCTGCCCTGCTCTAGTTTCCCAGGCTCCCTGCAGGTGTCGTATCATTTGACAGGGTTCCATTCTAGCAGGAAGAGGAAACTGGATCTGAGCTTAGGTGACGGCTTCAGTTGGCATGACGGGGCAGTGACCTTTTCCACTGGTGATGTGTGGACTTGGGCTCAGCTGGCCGCCTCCAAACCCGGCCCTGTGCAGCAAGTGCCCTGCCTGCTGGACCACACTGGGACTGGAGAGCCCTTTCTAACACTGCCTCAGGAACCGGGGTGGGTTTCTCCCCAAGGCGGAGTTCACTTTCCTAGGAAACCTCTGTTGTCCACCTGTGTCTCAGGATTCCTGGGAGACTGAGCTGCGGTGCTCTGGTGTGATCCCACACAGTCAGAGACGAATGTTAGGTGCTATGTGCTGGGGTATGTCATGAGGGAGACACAAAAAGGTGTCCCTGTCCTTGTGGGGGAAATGGACGCAAAACAGAGATTAAAGCCAAATGTGCTAATGACTGACTGGGTTCTGGCCTGAATAGAAGGCTGGTGACAGTGCCTTTCCCCACCCTCGGCTGACAGGTGGAACTCAGGGATGGTTTGATCAAGGCTGAATGTTGGGCTCCCTGGGACTGCTGCGACTCCCTGGGGAGGGACGCTGTCTTATGTCATTGCTGGAGGGTGTCAGGGGCTTGAGGGTCTAGCACCATGTGTCCAGCCCCTTCACTGGGCAGATGAGGGGACAACCAAGAGGGGCAAGGGGACTGCCTGGGCCATCCAGCAGCAGTCAGGTGCTCGTAGCCCTGCCTTGCAACCTCATTTCACTGTCCAGTGACGGGGAGACTGTGAGCCTGTCCCCGTGCGCCTGCAGCAGAGCAGTGTCTCCCATGAAGCACCAGTGAAGGTCAGGCAGATGCCTGGATCGGGGGACAGAAGGCTGGCAGGGCTCCCGAGTACACTTCTCCCATCTCTCCTTTTGGTTCCCTCTGCCCTGCAGGAGGCCAGCAGCTGGTGACCCCAGGGTGGGACAGGGCCCAGCTCAGAGGGCAGTCAAGGGAGTCCTGCCATCTGAATAAACTTTGCATCTTCTGTCTGTGTAAGTGTCTCCATGCTAAGGGTCCCTGGCACTGCAGCCTGCGATCAGGTTTCCTCCTGGCCCAGCTGCAAGTGTGTGAATTAATTTTCATATTGGCTCATCTTCCTCTCCTCTCTACTTCCTGCTGTCTCTCCCTGCCCACTCAACCCCACCCTGCTTGCCCGTGGGACCCTGGGAGCTGGAAGCTGCAGGTAGCCGTGTGCGCGTGTGTATGCGTATGACAGGAGTCTGGGGTCCTGAGGCAGGTTGGGTAAAAACCTGACTTGGACTTAGTGAAAAGGATGACTTGAGAGCTGTTTGTCCTGGACTCCTTTTTTTTTTTTTTCGAGACAGGTTTTTGCTGTGTTGTCCAGGCTGGCCTTGAATCCCACCCGGCTGTCGCAGACTCTTAACATCCATCAGGCAGGAGCCAAGCATTCCTCAAATCTTCGGCTCTCACCACAGCCCTTGGAGGCTGGTACTATTTTTATGCCCATTTTATGGCTAAGGAACCTGAGGTTCTGGAAGGTCAAGGTTGAGGCAGAGCTGGGTCTGTCGGGTTCCGAAGTTTGGGTTGTCACGCTAACCTCTCTCCTCCCTTTCCATGGGGCCACCTGTCCCCTGCTGGGCGTTGAGACACCTAGAAAGCCCTCCCTGGGAGGACCTGCCTGCCTTCTGAGGTCACCTGAGAACAGACTGCAGTTCAGCCAGGATGTGACTGGGGCTTGGCTTCCCTGGCATGTTTTCCCAGGGAATTATTCGGTTCTCTGGTTTAGGGCTAGGAGTGAGCGTCTCCTTCCTGTCCTTCTCATCCCTTTCCTGGTACTCAGCCCTTTATAGCTGCACTGCATACTGTGTAAGTCTGAGGCTTTTTTTTGTTGGTACTGGGGATTGAAACCAGGGCCTTGGGCCGATGATATAGCTCAGCGGCACAAGCGCCTGCCTGGCAAGTGCGAGGTCCTGAGTTTGGTTCCCGAAAAAAAAAAAAAGAAACCAGGGCCTTTGCACTGAGGTACAGCCTCAGCCACACCACCCCGTCCCCCCGCCTTTTTATTTTTTATTTCAAGACAGAGTCTCATTAAGTCACCACATTGCCTAGGTTGGGCTCAAACCTTCGATCCTCCTGCCTCAGCCTCCCAGAGTGCTGGGGTTACAGGCATGCTCATGTTCCACCACACCTGGCTCTGAGACTTAATATTAAAGTCCTAGAGCTAGAAGTCTCATCTTTTTTTTTTTTTTTTTTTTTTTGTGGGTACCGGGGGGTCGACCTCAGGACCTCGCGCGCCAGCAGGCGCCCGTGCCGCTGAGCGATATCACCGGCCCCTTTTTTCATATGTGGGTTCCGGGAGTCGAACTCGGGCCCTCGCGCTTGCCGGGCAGGCGCTTAAGCCGCTGAGCCATCTCACCGGCCCTAGAAGTCTCATCTTTTCCTTTCCTTTCCTTTCTTTTCCTCCTCTCCCTCTCCCTTTCTTGTTTAAAATGGAGATTTGCTATTTGCCCAGACTGCCATTGAACTGGGCTTAAGAGATTCTCCTACCTCAGCCTCCTGAGGAGCTGGGATTATAGGTGCACACCATTGTTCCCATCCAGAAGTGTTTTAGCATTCGTCTGTCTTGGTTGATGCAGTAAGACAAGGAAGGAGGGGGGAGACAGAGACAGCATAAATACAAGACATCTCAGAGGCACAAGACATGCGTGGTCCCTGACATTTAGCCGTATTCCTCATGAGGCTATACCTGTGGGAATCCGCAGAGGCTTGGAGAGACTGGGAGCTTCCCCCGGGCCACACATGATTTGGTGACAACCGAAGCAGGACCTGGGGCTGACACCATGGTCTCTGGTGAAGAAGCTGCAGCCTCTGCGGTCGCCGAGGTCGGCTGGCTGCGGTTTGTTTGCTTTCGGGTCTCCATTGCGGTTTCTCGCTCCGCTTCCCCTTTCCGATTCTCACCTCTGCAGGATGCGGGCTCAGAAAGACTGGGCCCCACGCCTGGTGCCTCCCCATCCCTTGACTACTCTGCCTAGGACCCAGGTTGCTGCTTTTAGGTTGCCCTTTGCTGGTCCCCATCTCTGGCTTTCAGCATCTCATCAAGCTGCCAGTGGGGCTTGTGCCAGGTCTCCCTGCCCACCCTGGCCACCAACCCTGGGGCAGATGGAAACCTGTCAGTTCCTCCTCAGTCGTTGTCTGTGACAATACCAGCTCCATTTGCTCAGGCTATGGATTTACTTACGTGCTTGAATTGTTCTGACAACCTGGCAAGACGAGAACTTCTGTTCTCCCATTTTACAGCAGAGGAAACTGAGGTTGGGGAGAATTCAGCCAGCAAGTTAGTATTTGAACCTATATCTAATTCCAGAACCTGGGATGACACTGTTCTGTGGAATGCCCTTGGCATGGGAAGGAAGGATGGTAAATAGTTACGGGACAGGTGAAGGCTTTCTCGTGTGTTCTGTTTGTTTGTTTGAGACCGGGTCTCACTATAGCCACAGGGGCGCTCCTCCTGCGGCCTCCTGAGTGCTGGGGTTACTGGTGTGCGTTCTTCAGTCTTTGCTTACATTTCTGTGGGGAGGGAATGAATGAGAACCACACAAACCTTTCCTGGCTGGCACAATGGCGCCTTCCCTGACCTCGGCTATGCTGCTGGTGCCACTTTGGTCTGTCCCGAGCTGGCCGATGGAACGTGTGGGTGGTGGGCGGGGTCCTGCCTTTTGCTCCTGCCTCGTGGTGGCAGGAACCTTGCTGATGGAGGGTCGGCAGTGCTGGCTCTCAGGCTGGTCGTGGACATGCCCTGGGGTAGGGTTTGGTCAGGAGATCCTGTGTGACCATATCTAGATCTCACTCTAGGTGGACATGCAGTTGGCAGTGGCTTCTCACATGGGCCCTGGACAGATGCCAGGCCTGGGGTGGGCACCTGCCAGGATGTGTGCTGCAGTGCAGGAGCCAGTCCAGCCTCAGCACTCTGGACTTGGCCTGAGAGGGGGACTGGTTGGGGAGTGGCTGGAGTTGGTGGCGTGGGGGTGCTGCCCTGTGGCCAGGGCAAGTTGGACAGGGGCCAGGGCCCAGGGTAGGACTTGGGGCCCAGGGGAGGTGGTGAGGATGACAGGAAAGGAATGGAGTTGAAGGGCGGTGGTGAGGGAAACTTCATAGGGATCTGGCACTGTAGCTCAGTGGTAGAACGCTTGCCTAGCATGCAGGAGGCTCTGGGTCCCATCCCTAGGGCATACATTCGCACACACACACAGAGTTAAGGGGAATGGGGACTAGGCACGGGTGGTAGTGTGTCCAAAATTACTGTTGTAGTAGAAGCCAGGTGCTGTAGCACACGCCTGTAGTCCCAGCACTCAGGAGGCTGAGGCAGAAGGATCTCTGTGTGCAAGTTCAAGGGCAGCCTGAACCACAGATTGAGACCCTGTCTCCAAAAAATAAAATAAAATAAAAAACACAGAACAACTTACTGTTGTAACTCAGCCACCCCCTCTGTGGCCAGCAAGTCTATCCCATCCTGATGACCACAGTGGTGTCATTATCCCCAGGGCTCAGGGAGGTGAGACTGCTGCAGCACTGAGCCAGATGTGTGCTGTGGCCGCGTAGCTTCCCTGCTGGGGCTGGGTGGGAGGGAGCACTGGGAGGTGGCTGGGCCTCCTGGGGCATCTTGCAGTCTAGGGTGCCCTGGCTGTCTTTGACCCTTTCTTCATGGCTCCCTTGGCTTTGGGTGTGGCCTTGGCTGCAGCAGGGGCTGGTGTGGGACCGCAGCCCGGTGAGACCACCCCGGGCACTGAGTCCCCCTGGTGTGGGCACAGTGCCAGCTGGGAGGCCCAGGGTGGGTGTGGGGAGCCCGTCCTGCTCTGGGTGGGGGCATCCTGGGAGCCCTTGATGCCCTCTTCCACCCTCCCCAAAGTGCAGCTGCCTATGTCCTGGGCGCCTGGAACAAGTTGCCAACTGTGGGCCGTGGGTACGGGGCTGTTGCCAGTCAGGCAAGGGGGAGGGCCGGGCGGGATGAGAACGCCTTTGTTTCCCTGTTTGTGTCAAGATGGGAATAGACTTCCCACTGAGGCCTGAGGTGGAAAGGGCAGCCCAGGTGGGCGTGTGTTCGCCTGCCCTTTTGGGGGGCATTTCCCCGGGGTTCCCACCTCGGGCCCTCCTGACTCCAGACTCCCCCCTCCCCCCAGACCTGTTGTCACTGAGTCCTGGTTAAATATTTGCCAGCTAAGGAGGTGTTGGAGGCAGCTCTGGGAGAAATCCTGCCTGACTCCTCTTGACTCTGCAGCCTTGCCCTAAATCTGCCTTCGCTGGCCTTGGCCCTCAGTCCTTCCTGGGCCCATGGTGGCCTCCAGGGGCCATTTTGGTGTCTGAAACCTCCCCAGCCTTCCCTGAGGGGACATTTCCTTCCCCACCTGGCCCACCTGGGCCAGGAAGGATCTGGGTGCTGGGGAACTGGGTTGAAGGAGTCATTCACAAATTGCCACTAAGAACCGGAGGACAAGACTAGGGGCGGCAGGTTTGTCTGGGGGACTGCTCTGAGAGGTGGGCTTCCGGCTTGTGGAGGAGGAAGAGGTGGCCAGGGAGAGAATATTCCATATTGGAGACCCCAGCTGTCCTCCTCTGGGTACAAAGTCCCTGTGACTTCTTTCCCCCTCTGCTGCTCTGGTGTTGCTTTTCAACCTTCCTGAGCCTCAGATCCTCATCGGTAGAATGGGTTTATCAGTCTGTCCCAGTGCAGGTGAAAGGCATCCTGTTGACAGTATCGTCAACCCACCCTGGGGGCAGCCTCAGGCTGGCACTGGGCTAACTATGACACACATTCTCATTCCTGCATTCTGTGTTGATTATTATAATTATATTCAAATGGGGCCTGCGAACCTTTCCAGGAGCAGATGGTGTGAGCGCAGGGCCTTGAAGTCTGGCTCTTTTGTTTGTTGTTTGTTTTGCAGTTCTGGGGATTGAACCCAGGGCCTTCATACTGAGCTACATCCCCAGCCCTTTTTTTATTTTTTATTTTGGGACAGGGTTTCCATGAGTCACTTCATTGCTGAGGTATGGCTGGACCTTGCAGTCCTCCTGCCTCAGCCTCCCAGAGTGCTGGAATTACAGATGTGCACCACCATGCCCAGCTCTGGCTGAGATTTTGAACGTAGAAAGGAGGGGGAGGGTGAAAGCAGGAGGGAGAAAACGCCACGGCAGGGACGTGGAAAGGGTCTGACTCACAGCAGTGTAACCTGTTTGTGGCTGCAGCGTGCCAGGCCCTGGGTGGGCCCTGTGACAGTGCTGATGGGGAGTCCATCATGGTCCCCTGGGGCCATTAGAGCCCAGTGAGAGCCATTACAGAGCTGTTGCGTGATGATCTTCTAGATGTTTCCACAGCCCTTAGACTCTGGGTCCAGCTAGCCTGGGTTCAACCCTCAGGGCAAGTCCCTGCCCTTGCAGCCTCAGTTTCCCCAGTAGGGGTGATATTGTATCAGTCCTTGGGTTCTCATCAGGGCCTGGTGTTACACCATGAGGTCCCCCCATGGAGTACCCGGCCCTCGGGGTCAGCGTCAGGCGCCCGGCTAGCATGCCGCCCCGTGGTTGCTTCCGGAAGTGCTCCCTGCCTTGTCCTGTCTGTGCTCTGGGTGCTGGCAGAGCCTCCTCCTTGGGCCTTCTGTGAGTCAAGGACTTGAGCAGTGCCACGCACAGCACGGGTGGCTGTGGGTACCCAGCCAGGCTGCTGCAGTCTGTGTTTATGGGAAGAGGGTTTCCCTTGTTTGTAAGTGGCCTTGGGGAAGGGATTGGTCCATAGAAGGTCCCTCCAGGACACCTGAGGCTGGCAGCACAGCCACCTCTGCTTGAGCCCTGGCTCGTTCTACGGTGGTGACTTGTGGGGGCTCTGGCCTGGGCTCCTTTTTTTTTTTATGGGTACCGGGGGGTCGACCTCAGGACCTTGCGCGCCAGCAGGTGCCCGTGCCGCTGAGCGATATCACCAGCCCTTTTTTCGTATGTGGGTTCCGGAAGTCGAACTCGGGCCCTCGCGCTTGTTGGGCAGGCGCTTACGCCACTGAGCCATCTCACCGGCCCTGTTTTTTTTTTTTTTTTTAAGATAGGGTCTCATTCCAAGCTGGTTTTCAACTCACTATGTAGCCCAGACTAGCCTCGAACTTGTAGCATTCCTCCTGCCTCAGCCTCCCGAGTGCTGGCGTGCACCAGCACACCCAGCTCCCTTCCTTCTCTGCCACACGTGCCGCCCCGGGGAGCGAGACACACAGAACAGACCTGACACCACTGGGAGCACATCGGGGGCTGTGGGGATCTCACCCATCCTGGGGGATTTTTGGGGAAAGCACAGTGGGGAGCTGAGGAGCAAGCGTAGCAGAGCAGGGAGAGCTGTGCAGGGCCCCAGACAGCTCAGGGTCCTGGGAAAAACCAAGGGGCTTGGCCTGTATCCCAAGGGCAGTGGGAGCCATGGAAGGCTTTTGGGCAGGGGAGGGTCAGATGCTCCCTTCTGGCTCCTGCGTGTGGAAGGGATCTGATCTGAGGGAGCCGGGGTAGAAATGTAGAGGCCGTGGCAGGCATCAGAACGCAGGGGCCGGACTGGGGCAATGACTAACTGGGGTGGCACAGGCTGGACTGCGTGGGGCTGACCCCTGTGGCCTTGTTCTGGAGAGGGTGGCCTAGTGGGGCCCCTCACTGCCCACTCCTCCCCAGCTCTGGTCCTGCCGGCTGGTGGAGCCCATCATTTCCCCTCCTCCCCACTTCCCACCGATTACAGGTCCTGAACAGGGGCCGAGCATCACCCTCCTGACCGTGGCCACCCACAGGGCCAGTGCTGTGGGAGGCCCTGTCCCCAGACCCAGACAGTTGGGCAGGGATTGTGAGATGGATTTGCCCAAACCTCTGCTCCCTATAGAGTTAGACTGTTCTGGGTCTGTGACCTCTCCAAGCTGTGTGTCTCAGGAGAAGTCACTCAACCTCTCTGAGCCCGATTGTCTTCCTGTGTGTGAAATATTGCATGCACGTGTGTAGAGCTGTGCTGGACAGGAGACATGGAGGAGACAGCTGCCGCCTTTGTGTGCTAGTGAGCATAGGATGGTTGAATAGGAAGGCTGTAGGCAAGGCCCTGGGGGCCTGGCTTGGCGACCCAGTGCTGCTGAGACATGCTGTGTGACCTCAGGACAATGTCATCACCTCTCTGGACCTCAGCTTCCCCTGCTGTCCCAGGCTGAGGACAGAGATGGTAGTGCTTGGAACAACTCCATGACACAGGGAAACTGAGTCCCTGCCCCCGCTTGGGCTCCGCTGTTCCTTGGCCTTGCTCCTCAATGCTCCAGGAACCAGGCAGGCAGGTTCTAAGCCCGCCCCACCCTGTGGGCGCTGTCACCTGCCTGGTTTCAGTCAGCAAACCTCTCAGTCCCAAAACCCTGAAACCGGGCCAGGCCTTGTGGGCGAGGTGTGTCCCGGAGCCCACTGGAGGGACTGGGTGAGCCAGAGACCAGTCTGGCTTGGTGCCCACGACTCAGCTAAACCGGGGCCAGAACTGGCGTGAGGCCCCTGGGGTTGACACGAGGCTGGACGCCACTGTGGCTAGAGATCGTCTTCTGTGTCCTGACGCCTGATCAGCAGTGTGGAGCTGGGATTCAGGCTCAGCCTCCTAGGTCGTGGGCTGGGTCAGGATCTTTTTTTTTTTTTTTTTTTTTCAAAGTTTATTCTTTTTTTTTTTTTTTTTGTGGGTACCGGGGGGTCGACCTCAGGACCTCGCGTGCCAACAGGCGCCCGTGCCGCTGAGCGATATCACCGGCCCCTTTTTCGTATGTGGGATCCGGGAGTCGAACTCGGGCCCTTGTGCTTGCAAGGCAGGCGCTTACGCCGCTGAGCCGTCTCACCGGCCCATCTTTTTTTTTTTTGAGGCAGGGCCTTGCTATATAGTTCAGGCTGACCTTGAACTCATGATGTAGCCCAGGCTGGCCTTGAACTTGGGTGATCCTCCTGCCTCAGCTTCCTGAGTGCTAGGATGAGAAGCGTGTGCTACTGTGCCTGGCCTCAGCAAGCCTCTTCTCTCTGAGTCTCAGTTTGCCCATCGGTACATGAGCCTAGCACCAAGGTTTTAGGGAGCTTCAAGGCATCCTGGGGTTCCCCCTAGTTCTTGCCCAGTGCCCGATATCTGCACAGGAAGTCGCGTGGTCCTTTACAGTTGGGGAAATCAGCATCGATCAGCGTCCTCCTGGCTGGTTGGCTGCTGTCATGGGGCTGAGCCGGGCAGGGGTGGCTCGGCCTGGGTTTTTTTTTTTTTTTTTTTTTTTTTTATTTTCGGCCTGGGTTTTGAGGGCCTCTGTGGGGTTAGCGGAACCTTGGGCCAGGGACACTTTGCAGGAGCTCTGACCTGTGACTGGTGACGTGCCCCCTCCTCGCCACAGCCACAGGCCGAATGTTCTGCGGGTCCTGCTCTTCTCGGGGCCAGTCCCCTGTGCTGCCATCTTGCAGAGGGAGAAATGGGCTCAGAGAGGGGAGATGCTTGGGACAAGGCCACACAGCTAGCAGGTGGCAGGGCTGGGGCTTGAACCCAGAGCCTGTGCCCGTGTGGAGGTGGGAGGTGGCCATCCTGCCCTGGTCCTGAAGTGGTCACATTGGCACCGGGTTAGGCTGACTCACAGTGTGGGGGGGTACGGTTTGCTGAGGCCAGCAGCGTGGTCAGCGCCGGAGGCCAGGGCAGCTCTGCTGATGAGATGGTCGTTAAGATTCCAGGTCAGCTGAGCTGGCCGAGACCCACCCACCCCAGGAGAGGCAGGAGATCGAGGCCCAGGGAGGCTGGACAGGCAGGGCCCCCTGTGGGTGGGAGAGAGTGGAGGTGGGGGCCGCTGGGCTCCTGTCCTGGCTCTGCCACCTGTGTGATCCTGGAAAGTCACTTTGCCTCCTGAGTCAGTTTCTGCATCTGTCTTAAGGGTATGAGCTGGGCGTGGTGGCACACGCCTATAATCCCAGCACTCAGGAGGCTGAGGCAAGAGGATCGCTGTGAGTTCGAGGCCAGCCTGAACTACTCAGAGAGACCCTATCTCAAAAAACAAAACAAAAAATATAGGGATAGTGAGCCGCTTTTTTTCCCCTTGGCACCGGGCAGGGGCCTCCAAGAGAAGGGAAAGTCAGGACCTTTTAGAGTTACTGTGGCCCAGTGGAGGGGCTGCTGGGGTGGGGAACCTCTGAGGTGGGCTCTGGATAGGCTCAAGGCTCAAAACCCACTTGTTTCCCCTTCTGGGCTGTGTGCCTTTGAGGAAGCCACTGGCGTCTTCGAGCCTCAGCCTGCTTCTCTGTGGGACGGGGGTAATGATGCCTGGTAGGGTTCATTGGCCTCTGAGCACACAGTAGCTTCTCAGTGGGTGGGGACCTGGGAATTCTGGGGCCAGAGTTTGGGGGATTGGCTGTGAGGGGGTCCTTCGGGGTCACCCCCAAGGAGTGCAGCCCTTGGAGATGGGGTTCCAGCTGCATTAAGATCGGTGGAGCTGGGCCGGTGAGATGGCTCAGTGGCATAAGCGCCTGCCTTGCAAGCGCGAGGGCCCGAGTTTGACTCCCGGATCCCACATACGGAAAAGGGGCCGGTGATATCGCTCAGCGGCACGGGCGCCTGTTGGCGCGCGAGGTCCTGAGGTCGACCCCCCGGTACCCACAAAAAAAAAAAAAAAAAAAAAAAAAGATCGGTGGAGCTTAAGATCGCTGAAAGCCCCAGTCAGCAGGGATCCGAGCTTCCCGGTGTTCTGTGCGACTCACGTGCGTGCACACGCACATAGGTGCAGACAGCCCTGCTTTCCTACCTCCCCTTTGTGGTGGATTTTCTCTTTCTCCGATCCTTGTTGCAGGTGTCATTATTTTATGATTCTTGTCATTAATTTATGATTCTTGGTTCTTTAGGAGAAAGACAAACTTCTGTTGAGTTCTTTCTGAGCTCTACAAGTTACACCTGCTGATAAACATCTCAGGCCGCCTCTCGTGCAGCAGTTCAGGCTGCGCGCCGTTCCGGTTTCGGTAACATTTATGGGGGCCCTGGGCGGAGCCCAGCGCAGCAGTCCCTGGCCCATGGAGCTGTGAAGGGGTTCTGTGATGCCCATTTCACAGGCTGGCACTTTCAGGGCTGGCTCCTGGAGGAGCTGGGACCCCCCACAGCCACTCCTCACTGGGAGGCCGAAGGGGGGCACTAGTAACCCCCTGACCCCAGCTGCTTCCCTCCAGCAGCGTCTGGGCTAAGTCAGTGCAGGGGGCGGCATGCGGCAGGCGGGCTGGCGGGCGAGGCTGGCACAAACCCGCATGCTGCCCCACTGCTAGCCCAGGACCCCAAGGCTGCCCCTGCTTCTGCAGTGGGGCCACAGTCCCTTTCCTTGCTGTCCTTGGGGGGTGCTCTGTGGGGCCCTGAGGACCAGGAGGGGTCAGCTGGCTGTGGCTTGAACCCCGATTGTTTCGATCTGGCCGTGTGACCTCTGGTGAGCCCCTCACCCTCTCCAGTTCAGAGTCCCCCTCAAGGGGATGAGCCTGGGTCTCAGAACCCCTATCTGACGTCTGCCCCGAATCCATGGCATGCCCGGTTCCAGAGGCCTGGGAGGAACAGGAAGAGCTGGTGTGGGCGGGTGTGGAGGGGAGATGGGCGCCCCGGGCACTGGGGCCACCCACAGACACCTGAGATCCACTGCCAGCTGCTACAGGGTGGTCAGGAGGGAAGGAATAGGGTGTTGAGCACTGCGTAAAGCTGGGGACCATGGGGGACCCCAAGGTGAGGGGCCTGTGCCCCAGCATGTAGATCCATATCTCATCCTTGGCTGAGCTGCAGCCCCAGGCTGGACCCCCACTGCGCCCCAGGGCGCCGCCCCCAAGGCCTCATCCCTTGTTTCTCTGGCGTGGGTGGCTGTGGCAGTTCCTCTCCAGGCGGCGGGGATCTAACTTGCGATCCTCCTGCCTCAGCTTCCCAGGGCGCTGGGCTTACAGGCCTGTGCCACCTCACCCAGCTAGTTCATCTCTCAAGAATGTGCCTGGGGCTACTCTGTCAAGAAGCCATCTGTGGCCGGCCCCCCACTGCCTTCCCTTCCAGCTCTGCCCAGGCTGAAGACTTGTGTGGGGCGAACCCAGTCCCCTGGTGCTGCTGGCTGCCGTCCTTAAGCCCTTTCCTGGCACTGCTCCGGTGTCCTATGCCACCCCTGGCCTTGCCCCACCCTTGCTCAGGAACTGTTTGGGGATCCAGTGGTGAAAGAAGCAGTTCAGAGAGCGAGGCTGAGCAGGGAGGTCCACACTGCCATCCCCTGGGTGTCTCCGGATTTGAATCCCAGCACTCCGGAGGCTGAGGCAGGAGGATCGCCACAGGTTCAGAGCGAGCCTGGGCTACATAGTGAACTCAAGGGCAGCCTAAACTATATAGCGAGACCCAGTCTCAAACTCAGAAAACATCAATTCCACCCCATGTAGTTCCTGAGTCCCCACAGCAAGGTGGCCTGTATTGCTGTGGTGTGAAATTGGGGTCGTAGCTGCCCCAGCTCGTTTTGGACTCCATGGGGTTATTGACCCCTCCCCAGTGTGGCCTGGGGCCCTTGTAAATGCCTGGCTTGAGCTCTGAGTCAGCTGCAGCAGCCGGGTGGCTGAGCTGCTATGCTGAGCAGATCGGAGTTCGAGACCTTGCTGGGGTGGCAGCTTCCAGACTTTCCAGGAACAACGTCTGGAGGTCCCAGGACCTCCAGATCCCCAGCCCTGAGCCCACCTACCCTGCTGGCTGCTGCGGGTCTGGGCAGTGAGGACACCAGGTCCACGGCCTCAGCCTCCTCCTGACAAAGGACAACCATGGCTCTGAGTCCCCAGGGTCTCAGGAAGATCCTTTGGGGTCATGGCATGAAACTTGCCTGACACTGAAGCCAGGTGTGAGGGTGCACCCCTATAATCCTAGCTTCTCAGGAGGCTGAGGCAGGAGGATTGCAAGTTTCAGCCCAGCCTGAGTAATTTAGCAAGACACAAAGTGAAAGATAAAAAAGGGTAGCTCAGTATGAAGGCCCTGGGTTGAATCCCTGGTGCCACAGGAAAAAACAAGAGATGAGGAGGAGGAGGATGGTGTGATTGTCCATGTCCTTGTCGGCCAGGACCGTCCTTCCTTCCTCGCCCCGATTCTCCTCTCTGCCTCCCCTGCCCTCTCCCTGGCCTCAGCATCTTTCAAAACAATTCCCAAGGTCTCAGGCTGTTTATGGTTTTTAAAAAACAGGGCTTCAAAGCACATTCCTCATTTGTTCTCCCCTCCTCTCCCCAAGTCGGAATCTGGACAATGTGAACTCATTCCAGGAAAGGGGTATGCCCCTCCCCCACCACACCAAGGCACCATTGCAAGGCCCAGGACCCTGGGTGTGGCACGCAGCTTGAGCCCCAAGTCTCCCTGGCTGGCCCCTGGACCATATCCCAGCTCTGTGCCTGATGACTGTGTGGCCCTGGCCTAGTGGTGTAGCCTCTCCAAGCCTCAGTTTCTTCATCTATAAATAGGGCCTGCTCTGCCATGTGTCTCCTCTGTTCCAAAACCTCTTTAGCAGAAGATAGAAGTAAACAGCTGGTGAAAGCAAAGGGTGATTAACTTGGTAATTTTTTTTTTCCAGTATTAGGGGTTGAACCTAGGACTTTTGCACCGAGGTATATTCCCAGCCCTTCTTGTTTTCTATTTTGAGACTGGGTTTGGATAAATTGCTAAGTTGCCCGTGCTGGACTTGAACTTGCAATCCTCCTGCCTCTGCCTCCCAGAGTGCTCAGATGACAGGTGTGTGCCACCATACCTGGCTGGGAATTAATTTTTGAATATTTTTAAATTTTGTTTTCTTTTTTCAGTGCTGGGGATCAAATGCAGGGCTGAATGTTTATTTTTTATTATGAAAGAAATTGTGCTTGTAAAGTAACTCAGGGCTATAAAAGTGAATAAAGCAGAGCATGAAGTTCATTCTGCACTCTCCTCTCCCTCACCCATAACCCTAACTTTCACAGACTGGCCTGCTGCCTTCTGTCTTCTTCTTGTTTTTGTTTTTGTTTTTTTGGTTTTTGAGACAGGGTCTTGCTATGTAGCCCAGGCTGGCCTTTATCTCACAGTAATCCTCTTGCCTCAGCCTCCCAAGTGCTGGGGTTATAGGCATGCACCACCACGCCCAGCCCATATTTTCTTCTGAGTATGCGAGCAGAAGTGGTTCATATGTGTGCACAGATAGGACTGGTCTTTTTAAATGAGATGCTACATAACAAACGTGATTCTGTAACTGGCTTCCTTTGTGTATCTCCATAGAGATTCTGTATTTGTGTTTTTATTTTGAGACGGGGTCTTGCTGTGTAGTTCAGGCTGGTCCTGAACTCACTGTGTAGCACAGGCTGGCCTTGAACTCAGGCAGTTCTCCTTCGTCAGCCTCCTGAATCCATATCCTTGCCAGTGACCAGAGGACATGTGGTCTTGCTTGGTGGCCTTTGTCTGGTCACTGGTGAGCCGGAGGGTCTCTTATGGTGCTGTTGGGTTTGAGTGTCCTCTGTGTGTAGCCACTGCCCACTTTCCTGTCTGCAGGGTCACCTCCTCCCAGGTGCTGTGGACTTGGCTGGAAGTGAGTTGCAGCGCGGGTGTGGCTTGGCCGTCAGCCTGCCGCCACTCTGGGTTCCCGCAGCGCTGTGCAAGCCCCGCAGCAAAGATGCGAGCCTGGCAGGTGCCCATGCGCACGGTGCTGCCCAGGCATCTGGGGCTGTGGATGCTTGGCCCTAGGTATCCATGACGACCTAACCTCCTACCGAGGCTTCCCTTCCAGAGAAAACCGAGAAGATCCTGAGGGAGTTCCTCCAGTTCTACGAGGACCAGTATGGCGTCTCGCTCTTCAACAGCATGCGCCACGAGATCGAGGGCACCGGGCTGCCGCAGGCGCAGCTGCTCTGGCGCAAGGTGAGGGGCGCGCGGGGGTGGGGTGGGGTGGGGCGGGGTGTGTTCTGGCTGGGCTCTGCTGCCGCCTGGCCTTAGACTTTACTTCTGTGGGCCTCAGTTTCCCTCTGTGGCCCCAACAGTCTCTAGGGGTTGATATGAGAGCGGCAGTCCTGGGTTTGAGATGAGCTCTTCCTTGAGGAGCCTCAGTTTATTCATCTGTCGAATGGGCTGAGAACAGCTCCTTCACAGGATGAAACTGCGTGGAGCAGGGAAGGTGCTGGCGGGTGTCGGGTGACCCTGCCACCGTCATAAGCCTTGCCATGACCCCATCATCAGCAGTAGGATTGTTTGCCCAGGAAATACTTACTGAGTAAAGGGTGGCAAGTGCCTGCTCCAGGCCGGGCTCAGCGTGGGCCTGACGAGGTGCACAAAGCCTTCTGGGAAGGGCCCCTGCGATTGGCCTGGAGGTGGGGCGGGGGTGCAGAGGAGGAGCGGAAGTCAGAGTGCAGTTGTGGCTGCGCGTTCCTGTCGGAGCACTTGGGGGAGGGGCCGGCCCTCGCTTTCCTGGGCACAGCGCAGGGCCCCTGGCAGCCCAGGAAGTCCTGTTTGAGGGCATCATGTGCCCCAGGACGGGATCAGTCCATTTTGGCGACTCTGGTTGCAGTGGCTGAGCCATGGCCCCGTAGCTATGTACTCCTGGCTGGTGGCTGCTGTCCGAAAACTCTCGGCTTCCCTCTGGGGGATCTGGTTGACCTGATCCCCTCCCTTGGAAGTAGGTTGCCAGCCAGGTCAGCTGGGCCACTGGTGTTGGCGGTACTAGCTCATTAGTGGCTGAACTTTTTGTTGTTTTTTTTTAATTTTTAATTTTTTTTAATTTTTTATGTGCGGGTACTGGGAGTCGAACTCAAGACCTCGCGCTTGCCAGGCAGGTGCTTATGCTGCTGAGCTATATCACCGGCCCTGTTTTGGGTTTTTTTTTTTTTTTTTTTTTTTTTGGGTACCGGGGGGTCGACCTCAGGACCTCGCGCGCCAGCAGGCGCCCGTGCCGCTGAGCGATATCACCGGCCCCTTTTTCGTATGTGGGTTCCGGGAGTCGAACTCGGGCCCTCGCGCTTGCCGGGCAGGCGCTTAAGCCGCTGAGCCATCTCACCGCCCCTGTTTTGGGTTTTTTGAAGCAAGGTCTCACTATGTAGCCCAAGCTGGCCTCGAACTCACGACGATCCTCCTGCCTCAGCCTCCCAAATGCTGGGATTACAGGCATGTGCCACCATGCTGGGCTGTGGCTGAATTTTGGGACTTGTGGGGCACAGAGTTGCCCTTGCTTACCATCCCTCCCCACCGGTCCCCACTGGTCCCCAGCAGTCCTCCAGGCTACCTGGGGTATCCTGAACTCAGCCAGACACCAGAGCGCCCTTCTCAGACCTTGTGGTCTCCTGGGAAAGAGTTTGGGGACCTGGGTTCAGATGCTGTCATCAGCTGGTGGCTTGGGCATTTGACTGGACCCCCAAGCCTCAGTCTTCTCTCTGACCCATGGGTCCTCCTCCTAGGGCTGAGGTAGAAATAAGTGAGTGGACAAATGGCATGTAGCCAGGGGAAGCAGGAAGGATGGAGGAGGTTTGAATTGCTGGTTGGGGTGGCGCATGCCTATAATCCCAGCACTCAGGAGGCTGAGGCAGGAGGATCACTTCAAGTCTGAGGCCAGCTTGGGCTACATAGCAAGACCCTATCTCAAAATACCAAAAGACAAAAAGGGGGTTGGGTTTTTTTTTTATTTTTTATGTGCGGGTACTGGGAGTCGAACTCAAGACCTTGCGCTTGGGGTTGAATCCTCACTTGCTGGGTAACCTCAGACAAGTGGCATCACCTTGATGAGCCTCAGTTTCTCTGTCTGTGAAATGGCTTTTATTTATTTATTTATTTTTTATGTGGGTACCGGGAGTCAAACTCAGGACCTCACCAAGGCGCTTATGCCGCTGAGTCATCTCCCCGGCCCTGAAATGGCTTTTAGAGGGAAGCAGGGTCATGGGCCGCAGAGAGGTCAGCAGCCTTGAGGGGATGGGGATTTCATAGGTCTTCAAAGGCTTGGATTTTTTTACACACACACACACACACACACACACACACACACACACACACACACTCGCACCCAGTGACTGGGATTGGGCCTGTTGACCAGAGAGCAACCATAAGGGCGGGAATCAAAGCAGGGCCCTTCGGGCTGGATGTCACAGACATGGCCTGGGGGGGTCCTTACCCAGCAGGGTCGGGAGGACTGGCTCCCTGGCCGGAATGACACCCCCGGGTCTCTCTGCAGGGAAAACTTTGGGGGTGACTCTTTGTTGACTGTATTGGGTCAGGTCACAGGGCCTTTTGGTGGCTCTGCAGATACTCAGGGTGACACCTCATGGGGTGGCCCATGAGGGCTTCCTGGGAGAAGGGGTGGAAGAGAGTGTCAGACTGGGGATGGCACATGCAAAGGCCCAGTGCTGAGCCCAGGCTGACTCGACACAATGGGAGGTGTCCTGTGCTAGGTTCCAGTTTCTAGCCCCACACCTTGTGCAGCACCCCCCCAATCCCGCCACCTGCCCAGAGGGCCAGAGGGCAGGGCCATGTATTAGGGTCTCTCCTAGCATCATGCACCCCTTCGATGTTGGACCTGGTAAAAGCAGCTTCCCTATTGTCATGGCAACCTCCTGGCCCTGTGATAGCAGGGAGCAGAGGTGCCTGTGTGGCCCTGCCTTAGTGTCCAGCAGATGTGCACCTGTGTGGTGAGAAGTCTGGTCACAGCCAGCTGAGCCACGTGGGGACTTTCTAAGCATTTTCTCTGAGTGAGACCTGCCTTTGACAGTCCTGGGGTGCTGTGCGGGGCAGAGGAATAAGATGTCAACACCCACAGTCCCTGAAAAGCTGGGTGTTGGTCCCATTTTGCCACATGTGAAACTGACCATGCCAAATGGGGTGTTGCACTTGGGAGGCTGAGGCAGGAGTATTCAAGTTCAAGCCCAGCCTGGGCAATTTAGCAAGACCCTGTGCCCAAAAGGGATGGGGATGTGTGAAGTGTGAAGGCCTGGGTTCAATCCCTAGTCCTGGAAAAAACGATAAGAGGAAGAAGAAGAAGGAGAAGGAGAAACTGACCATCAGGATGTGAAGTCACGATAGTAATACAGTACGAATCATGGGAATAATAATTGATTATTATTAGAAACAATTGTGGAAATAATAAAAATAGAAACGGTGGTACCAGTAAAAGCACCAATAAGAAGAGGAATGCAGAGAGCAATTGCCTGGCTTGGCTGCAGTTATTTCTCCTGCCTGAGCTGCCCAGGGCTCACTGAGGCAGAGTGGGGCGTCACTGCTCTGGCTCCTGGGATGGGTGGCGGGGTTGGCCAGGAGCCCCGCGTGTCTGCGGCTCTGCAGAGTCTGGGCCACCTGTTCCACTCACTTCTGCCCCGCCCCCGCGAGGCTGCAGAGACACAACACTGTCCTTTGAAAGTCTTAAAAACACACCCAAGCCAGCGGCCAGGCAGCCACGGAGAGCTGGCCCTGGGTGGGGTGGACTTGGAAGAGCGGCGTGGCCTGGAGTTGCTACTGCACAGCCCCCTGCTGGGACCACCCCTGCCCTAGGTCTAGGAGCTCAGGAACAAAAGAGGCCCAGCTGGGGCAGGGTGGGATCCTATTAGGGTGTGAGGAGGACTCTCGTCATTCTCTTTTTTTGGGGGGGTACCTGAAAGTCGAACTCAGGACCTTGCGCTTTCCAGGCAGGTGCTGTGCCACTGAACTATACCCTGGCCTGGTCATTCTTTTGTTTGTTTGTTTGCTTTTTTCTGCCTTTTTAAAAAATTAGTTAAGTTTATTGGTATATTTTATTCTTTTCTTTTTTTTTCTTAAGACAGGATCTTGCTGTGTAGTAGTTCAGATTGGCCTTGAGTTCACTATGTAGCCCAGATTGGCCTCAAACTTGCAGTGATTCTCCTGCCTCTGCCTCCTAAGTGTTGGGATTACAGACATGCGCTACCACGCCCAGCATATTGGTTCATTTTAGATATACATAGTGATCACATTCATCATAGGGAATTTGTACCTGTACGTGACATATCTTGCTTCTTTTTTTCCTATTCCCCTCCCTTCCCTTCAACCCCTCTTCCCCTCTTTATTTACAAAAGCATTGTTTCCATTTTTTCCTTCTTTTCTCGTTTTTCTTTTCCCTCTCCCCCCTTCCTAGTTCCCCTTCCTTTTTGAACATTTTCTTTTTATTTCACACAGTCTATTATACATTTTGGTTCTTATTTACACTTTCAGTTTCTCACACTGGAGAAATAATTCAATATTTACATATGTGGCTGATTTATTTCACTTAAGAGTATGGTCTCGGGGCCGGTGAGATGGCTCAGCGGCTTAAGCGCCTGCCCGGCAAGCGCGAGGGCCCGAGTTCGACTCCCGGAACCCACATACGAAAAAGGGGCCGGTGATATCGCTCAGCGGCACGGGCGCCTGCTGGCGCGCGAGGTCCTGAGGTCGACCCCCCAGTACCCACAAAAAAAAAAAAAGAGTATGGTCTCAAGGTGCATCCATTTACCTAGAAATGTCTCAAGTTTATCCTTCTTTATGGCTGACTAGTACTCTGTATATATAAAAATACCACACCTTCTTTATCCATTCATCAGTTGATGGGCATTTGGGCTATTTCCAAGATTTGGCTATTACAAACTGTGTTGCTATAAACATGGGTGTGCATATATTGCTACGGTATGATGCTTTGAATTCTTTTTTTTTTTTTTGAGACAAGGTCTGGCTATGTAGTGCAGGCTGGGCTTGAACTTGCTTATGTAGCCCAGGCTGGCTTCAAACTCACTGCAATCCTTCTGCCTCAGCCTCCTGAGTGTTGGGATTACAGGCGTGCTCCACCATTCCTGGGTGATGCTTTGAATTCTTTTAGGAAGACACGTCGAGCCAAGACTGATCAAGAGAGACAGAGAAGGTCACTGCATACTTGTTAAGCGAAAACTCCCAAGAGGAAGAGATAACAATCATAAATATATATGCACCAAATACAGGAGCACCCAACTATATAGAGCAAATATTAATGGATATGAAAAATCAAATAAGCACTAACACAATTGTAATGGGGGTCTCAATACCCCACTGTCACAAACAGATCAACCGGACAAAAAAAAATCAACAAAGAAATAGCAGAACTGACCAAACCTGTGAATAAATGGGCTTGGTAGATGTTTTCAGAGTGTTCCACCCAACATCATCAGAATACACATTCTTCTCAGCTGCACATGGGACGTTCTCCAAAATAGACCACATACTGGCTAATAGAACCTGCTTAAGTAAATGCAAAGAAACGGAAATTATCCCATGCATTTTATCAGACCATAGTGCAATGAAATGGAAATCAATGGCAAAAGAAACCACAAGAACTTCCTAAACACATGGAAATTAAATAACACCCTCCTGAACAACCAATGGGTCACAGATGAAATTAAAGAAGAAATTAGTTTCTACAGTTAAACAATAATGCCACAATACAACGTAACGGAACTTGTGGGACACCGTGAAAGCCGTCCTATGAGAGAAGTTTTTACTGGTGAATACCTGTGTCAGGGAAACAAAGTGAGCTCAAAGAAACAACCTAATGTTGAACCTCAAATTTCTAGAAAAAGAGCAAGTCTTGCCCAAAGCTCCTATGAGGGAGGAAATTATAAAGATCGAGCAGAAATTAATGTAATTGAGACTAAGAAAACAATACAAAGAATCAATGCATTGAAGAGTTGGTTCTTTGAAGGTGAAATAAAATTGTTTCGTTTTCTTGAGAAGGTTGCTTTGTAGTCCAGGCTGGCCTTGAACTCATGGCAGCCTGCCTCAGCCTCATGCTGGGATTACAGGCCTGCACCACCATGCCTGGCTGGTCATTCTTTCTTTCTAGAAAAAACAGGGATCAGAGGGATGGGTGTCGGTGCCGTAAATATAGAACACAGAGCCAAGGCTTTGTGACTTGAGCAGAGCCCGCTGTGGCCACTGTGGGGGGGCAGCCTTTGTGATCCTGTAAATATTTTCATCCCGGTAGGAAGCTTGGGCCTATTGTTTGAGCACATTATTCCAGGAGTGTTTCCGGTTTCCCTGAGAAGCAACAGTGGGGAGCTGGGGAGAGGGGAGTCTGAAGGCCACCGAGGTGCCAGAGAGGCAGGCAGGGTTGGGACTTGGGACCCTGCTGCCTGTCCACAGATCCAGGAGGGAGCAAGGAAGCCAGGAAGATGTGGGCACAATTAAAATAATAATTTTTCCCTTTATTGAGCACCATAAAAGTTTCTTTTGCCAGGTGTGGTAGCGCATACCTGTAATCCCAACACCTGGGAGGCTGAGGCAGGAGATTAGCCTCAAGTTCAAGGCCAGCCTGGACAACATAGCGAGTTCAAGGCCAGCTGTAATTACATATCAAGATCCCGTCTCAACACTGCCCCCCAGTTTCTTTCTGTGCGGTGGGGGGTGGGTGGGCACATGCTTGTAATCCCAGTGTCTTGGTTACTTTTCTCGTTGCTGTGACAAAATACCCAACACCCAAAGTTAAAGGAGGAAAGGTTTATTTAGCTCACAGTTTGTAGAGGTTTCAGTCTGTAGTTTGCTGGCTCCAAGGCAGGGTGGCATGGCAGAGGGGTATTGCAGAGGAGAAATAGTTCATGGCAGGCAGAAGGGAGAAGGCAGCAAGCTACATGCGACAAGTGACCGGCAACTAGCAGCAGCAGCAGCAGCGGCAGCAAGGGATAAGAATCATATTCTTTCTGTCCCTTTATATTGTATCCAGGCTACACACCCTTAGGGCAGGTAGCACTCACCCTTACTCCTACCCAAAAGTGTGCCAAACCAATCAGTGGACTGATTTAGTAATCACACACCCTTAACCCCAGCATCGCACACACTCGATCCTTGCACCTCTGAGAAGCCTCACCGATGACTGTGAGGCTTTGGGGGACACCTAGACAAAAGCCATAACATCCAGTATTCCGGGATGCTGAGGCAAGACGATGGCAAGTTCAAGGCCAGCCTAGGAAATTTGACAACTTAGCAAAACCCTATCTCAAATTTAAGAAATAAAGGGTTGGGATGTAGCTCAGCGTGAAGACCCTGGGTTTAATCCGTGTACCTAAAAAAAAAGTTTTATTTTGCAGATGGCACTGAATTTATCGTAGGACAGACTGCTTGGCAAGGAACAGAACAGTAGCCTGTCCGTAATGGGTGTCCTTGTCCCATCCCCTTAAAGTCAGCTTGGCTCCAGCCCCAAATCAGTCCAGAGCTGGGTGACATTGGACTCTTCCCGACACTGGTCACAGTGGTTTTCAGGTACTGTGCTGCCTGCCAGGTGCCAGCTGCTCCCACCCCCATTTTACAGTTGAGGAAACTGAGGTTCTAAGAAGTGCTGAGGCAGCTCCCAAGGTCATGCCATGAGCCAGACTGAGCCAGGGCTTTGTGGGGGGTAGGCCCCTCAGGTCACTTGCTGCCAGGACACAGGTCAACATCAGACACCCCGACCGAGGCTCCCTGTTCCACCTCCCAGATTCAGAGAGGCCGTGTGGTCAGCTGTGAGGGCTGGAGAGGCCCTGGGAGACACCTTGTTCCAGTTTTCATTGTTCTGACGGGAAACTGAGGCCCAGAGCTGGCCTGTGGGTGTGTCCCCTCTGGCTACGGTTGACTGCCTTGCTGCAAGGTGGCAGAGGTGGGTGGCTGTGCCTGCCCTGGGCCAGGACAGAACGGGAGGCCCTGGGCCCAGCAGAATTGGAGGCTGGGGCGAGGCCTGGGTGAGACCCGGGAAGGAGCCACTGTGGCCTGAGGGAACCCTGTCACTTCCGCCTGCAGGTGCCGCTGGACGAGCGCATCATCTTCTCGGGCAACCTCTTCCAGTACCAGGAGGACAATAAGAAGTGGAGGAACCGCTTCAGCCTGGTGCCGCACAACTACGGGCTGGTGCTGTACGAGAACAAAGTAGTAAGGACACCACCCGGCCCTGGGCGCCCCAACTTGCTGAGCTCTGGCTCCTCCCTGGCCCAGTTACCTGCTTTTCCCACACCTTCCTGCACCCTGGGCAGCCGCCCTCCTCTGGTCTAGTTCTGCAGGCAGGAGGAGCTGTCTGATGGCCAGTCCCTGCCCCAGGCTTGCCCTCCTTGCCCTCTGTGGGTGGGGCGTGCCTTGTCTTTGCTCTGGGCTCTTTCGAAAGCCCACAGACCCGATTTCATCTACCAGAAGTTTCTGCTGAGCAGCCCAAGGCATAGACCTGTTTTCCTTGTTCTGCACAGGTGAATTCTCAAGGAGTCAGGTCAACCTCGGGCCCCCAGGGTAGTGGTTTTCAAATGATAGCATGCCTCAGAGTTTGCTGGAGGGCTTGGAAAAAAGAGGTTGCTGGGCTGACCCCCAGTTTGATTCAGGTCTGAGGTAGGGTCAAGAATTTACATTTCTAGCCAAGTGTGGTAGTCCTGTAATGCCAGTACTCAGGAGGCTGAGGCAGGGGGATTGCTGCAAATTCCAGTCCAGCCTGGGCTGCATAGTGAGTTCAGGGCCAGCTGGAACTACAGAGCAAAACCCTGAGTCAACCCCCTCCACCACCAAAAAAAGGATTGGGATTTCTTTATTTTTTTGGTACTGGGAATCGAACTCAGGGCCTCGTGCTTGCCAGGCAGATGCTGTGCCACTGAGCTACATCCCCGGCCCCAGAATTTGGATTTCTGGTGGGCATGGTGGCACATGCCTCTAATTTCTGCACTCCAGGGGGCTGACAGCAGGATCGTAAATTCAAGGCCAGCCTGAGCAATTTAGCAAGGCCTTGTCTCAAGATAAAGACTGGAGATGTAGCTCCGGGTGAAGTCCCTGGGTTCAGTCCCCAGTATCAGATTCTAGAGCTATGTCCAAGGGAGAGACCCCACTACTGCACTGCCCATCGCTGTCCAATAGTGACACCTAGTGGTCAGGAGCAGCATGGCACCCCTGCTGTAGGAGTCATTACATTGGAAGTACTTTTCCCTGTACTGTGTAGGAGAGGTGTATCCTGACCTAATTCTCTTCCAAAGGAGACTATGAGTTGCTTAGAACCTAGGGATGTGGGGGAGGAGTTCCAAGTAATAGTCAAAGATCCTAGTTCTGGGGGCAGATAGCAGCCTTCCCAGTTGTGGGAGAGTGTGGCCGATCCATGTCTTGGGTCATGAGGGTTGTGTGAAATGAAGTGTGTCGTCCCCCAGCACGGTGCCCAGTATGCACTCGACTAGTGGAGTTGTGTACAGGAGGCAGCATGGCGGTAGTGACAGTGACAAACGCCTTAGCAGAGCTCACTGAGCTCTGTTCTGGGCCGGGCACTGTGCTGTGGACCATGCTGAGGTCGCAGCACTGGTCTCCCTCTGCTCACTATGAGAGACTCTTCCTATCCTCTCCCTCCTTTTCTTCTTCCTTCCCCTCCTCCGCCCCACCTTGGGCCCTGGAGCCAGAGTTGGAGCTGGGATCCAGGCTCGGCCACATCCGTGACTCTCAGGACCTTCTCTCCTGCCCTCCTCAGGCCTATGAGCGGCAGGTCCCACCCCGCGCTGTCATCAACAGTGCAGGCTACAAAGTCCTCACCTCCTTGGACCAGTACCTGGAGCTGGTTGGCAACTCCTTACCAGGTAAAGGGCCACCCCAGCCTGGCACCCTGCACAGGCCTCAGGAGGTGGCCGGGGTGGGGGTGGCCCCAAGCTCATTGCTCCAGGTCCCACACTAGCACAGCCTCAGCCCCCAAAGGGGAGAGGTGTCTTGGGCCTGAGAGGTGTGCTCTTCCCAAAGCCACACTGGGTTGGGCCTGGACCATTGTGGGTCCTCATCCAGGTCCAGCTGGTACCTGAGCCTTATGCTCCACCGCTGTGGAATGGGAGTCTTGCTGTTTCCCTTTCTTACCACCCTGAGTTTTTTTTGGGGGGAGGGTGGTTTGAGACAGGGTCTTGCTATGCTGTCCAGGCTGGCCTTGAACTCAATTTGTAGCCCAGGCTGGCCTTGAACTTGCAGCAATCTTCCTGCTTCAGCCTCCCAAGTGCTGGGATTACAGGTGTGCACCACCACGCCCAGCTTTCCCTGAGTTCTTGAGAGCTGCCCCGGAGAAGGAATTCAGTCCGTGAACCTGCCCAGATGATAGGTAAACTGCATGTCCATGCCAGGTTTGCTAGGAGTTACTACTCCAGGTGCTCTGTTTCTCCACACCCTGTCAAGGCACCCCAGGGGTCAAGCCAGCCTGCAGGGACAATCCTGACTGTCCCCACCCCAGTCCTGACTCTGGCAGTGTCTCTGCGGGGCTGTGCAGGCCAGTGATCTCCCCCCTCCAACCCTCATCTTCCTAAGCGTCTGCAAAGTACAGGCTGAGAAGAAAGACCTTGGGTGTGGCACAGACCCAAGAAGTGCTGGGTGTCCCAAGCCCAGCCTGGGCTGACCCAAGCCAGGGCACAGAGAGCTGTTATTGTCCCATCATTAACCACAGGGATGGGGCGTGGCTCAGGACCAGGTATCTCACTGGATCTCGAATATCCATGAGGATCAAATAGAAATAAATTCCTTTTTATTTGTTTTGTTTCCCTGCCCCCCATGCCTTCCTCCCTACTTTGACATTTAAACCACGCTCTGGCCTCTGCAGCAGAAATTTGAACGGAAACCCAAGTGGGCAATGCCTGGCCTTTGAACCTGAGGGCTCTCATTGGTCATTTGTGCCCAACACACGAGTTTAGATTACCTACAAAGGAGGTGGGTATGACCTTCTGCAGCTCTAGGGAAGGGGTCAGCATGGATGCCAGATTCTGAGGTTCCTTTAGCTGGGCTGTGGAGGACAGAAGGAAGACTGCTGCATGCTTATAATCTCAGCCCTCAGGAGGCTGAGGCAGGAGGATCATGAGTTCAGGGCCAGCCTGGGCTACATAGTAAGTTCAAGGCCAGCCTGAACTATAAGTGAGACCTTGTCTCAAAAAAGAGAGGGGGGAATGATTGGAAAAGAAGAAGTTAAATTATTATTATTTGCAGATGACATGATACTCTACATAGAAGACCCCAAAAATTCCACTAAAAAATTGCTCAATTTAATAAGCAAATTCAGTAGTGTAGCTGGATACAAAGTCAATTCTCAAAAATCAATAGCCTTTCTGTACACAAATAACAAACTCACTGAAAGAGAAATTAGGAAAACAATACCTTTCACAGTAACACCCAAAAAAATGAAATACCTAGGAATCAACCTCACAAAGGATGTAAAAGACCTCTACACTGAAAACTACAGTACTCTGAAAAAGGAGATTGAAGAGGATTTCAGAAAATGGAAAGATATCCCTTGCTCCTGGATAGGAAGAACCAATATAGTGAAAATGGCCATACTTCCAAAATCGTTATACAGATTTAATGCAATTCCAATCAAAATTCCAACAGCATATCTCACAGAATTAGAGAAAACAATCCTAAAATTCATCTGGAATCAGAAGAGATCTAGAATAGCAAAGGCAATTCTGGGCAACAAAGGCAAGGCAGGGGGCATCACAATCCCTGACTTGAAATTATACTATAAAGCTACTGTGATAAAAACAGTGTGGTACTGGCAAAAAAACAGACCCGAAGATCAGTGGAACAGATTAGAAGATGCTGAAACAACTCCAGACGTACTAAGCCACCTTATATTTGACAAAGGTGTCAAACACATTCACTGGAAGAAAGATAGCCTCTTTAATAAATGGTGCTGGGAAAACTGGCTCTACACATGCCGAAGATTAAAACTAGACCCATATCTTTCACCATGCACTAAACTAAATTCAAAATGGATCAGAGATCTAAATATTAAAACAGAAACATTAAATCTGCTGGAAGGTAGGATAGGTAAAACCCTTGAAGACATTGGTGTAGGCAAAGACTTTATGACTAAAACCTCAACCGCACAGGGAACTATCACAAAGAATCAACAACTGGGATCTCATCTTATTAAAGAGTTTTTGCACAGCAAGAGAAACCACCAACAGAGTGAAGAGACAACCCACAACGTGGGAAAAAATGTTTTCTAGCTGTTCCTCAGACAAAGGATTACTATTGAGAACATACAAAGAACTCAAAAAAATCAGACCTCCCAAATTTAAAGACCCAATCCAAAAATAGGCATCTGAGATGAATACACATTTCTCAGATGAAGCAAAGCAAATGGCAAATAAATATACAAAAAAATGTGCAACATCACTAGTCATTCGAGAGATGCAAATTAAAACAACACTGAGATACCATCTCACCCTAGAAAGAATGGCTATTATCAAGAAATCAACTAATAACAAATGCTGGAGGGGCTGTGGGGAAAAAGGAACCCTTCTCCACTGTTGGTGGGAGTGTCGACTGGTGCAACCACTGTGGAAATCAGTGTGGAGATTCCTCAAAAAACTAGGATTGGAGGTCCCATTTGACCCAGCTATTCCCCTTCTGGGTATCCCAGAAGAATTAAAAACATCATACCACAGCGATATATGTGCACCCATGTTTATAGCAGCACAATTTGTAATAGCCAGATCTTGGAAACAACCCAAATGCCCATCAACTGAGGAATGGATAAAAAAGATGTGGTATTTTTATACAGTGGAGTACTATTCAGCCATAAAGAAGGATAAACTGGAGACTTTTATAGGTAAATGAATGCAACTCAAGAAAATACTCATAAGTGAAATTAACTGGACGCACATGTGTAAACATTGTATTGTCTCTCTAGTGTGAGAAACTGAAAGAGTAAATAAGATCCAAAATGTACAATAGATATGATGAATCAAAGAAACTGGTCAAAAGGAAAGAGAGTCTGGGATGGGGGAATGGGGAAAAGAAAGAAGGGAAAAGAAAAAAAATTGTATTTATATATAAGATGGTTAAGATAGATACGCTACTAATTTTGCTTAGTTCATTGAAGAGAAAGGTTTATGCCAGTAATGTTAGGACAATTGAATGCTGATATCTTGTACCCTGAGTAACTAACATAATGTATTAACCATTGTTACCCTCCTATTATGTTGTTTTGAAATTTTTTTTTTCTTCTCTTTAAAATAAAAAAAAAAAAAGAGGGGGGGGGGAAAGGCTGCCATGTCCCCCATGCCACCCCATGACAGGTCAGCCTTCCCTGCCGTCCTCTGACCAGGGACAACTCAGCGGATAGCTGCTCAAAGCACTGTCTCCACAGGGACCACGTCGAAATCGGGTAGCACCCCCATCTTCAAGTGCCCCACACAGTTCCCACTAATCCTCTGGCATCCTTATGCACGACACTACTACTTCTGCATGATGACGGAAGCTGAGCAGGACAAGTGGCAGGCGGTGGTGCAGGACTGCGTCCGGCACTGCAACAATGGTGAGCCAGCCGCCTGGAGGGTGAGGGCTTAGCAATGTGATATATAGCGACACCTAGTGGCTGAGTACTGTGTGGCCGCCCTACTCCATGAGCTATTCTACTCTCCCTTCTGGGGTTGTAAGAAACTGGGTTGATGATCAACCTTAATCTTTTTCCCTGATGAAGACACTTGTATTGCTCAGGAGAAGATAGGAAATTGTTCACAGAGGGGTGTGGTTGTTGAATCGTTGGGCCCTGGCACACAAAATCACAATCCTGATTCTGCTATTTTCTCGAAATGTGACTTTAACTTTCCTCTTGGAGTCTCTGTAAATTGGGGATAATAGTCTTTGTATATCTTAGGGGTTGGTGGGGATTCACAGGGAGAGTCCACTCCCTGCTGGGTGAAGATTTTTCTTATATCATTTCTTTCTTTGCACCAGTGGGCGCAGTGGCCTGGGAACATCTGTGAACTCCCGTGACATATCTCCTAGCTCAGTTGTTTAGCCAGCAAACATTGTTAGGCCTCGTCTGAGGGTGCAGCAAGGGAGCTGGGCATGTCTCCTGCCCTCGTGCAGGGGACAGGTCTGGAGGGGACAGTGTGAAACAGACGAGCCACCAGGGTGGTGAGTGCTGGGTGCTAAGTGGGGGCCTCCCTGGGAGCCCCGTGCCTGTGCCGGGGGAGATGCTGGCCCTGGGGCTGGGAGAGATCCCTCGGGATGGTTGGCGCAGGTTCCCTGAGACCTGCAGGGTGAACAGTCATGGGTAGTGGAAAAGATGGTGAAGTTTAAATTTTTAAAATTTATTACAGGAAGAGATATTGCTGCAAACCTCCCTCAGAATCCTCCCACTTGCTTTGAATGTACTTATCCCATTGTTCTTGCAACTTTCCGAAGCACTTCTGGAAATCCTTGTTTGTCAGTGTCTTTATGAGGTGTGATTAAAAAAAAAAATAGGTGAATGTTGCTGCTGGGTGCCACCCAAAGGACAGGCAGGTTTGTAAGAACATTATAGCATGTCCTCATCTGCCTTATTCGCTGAATCTGGCACTGTGTGACTTCTGGCTCTTCCCGAAAGTCAAAATGACCACGAAAGGTAAATGTTTTGAATCAATGCAGGACATCAAGCTGGCTGTGGTGGTGCCTGTCTGTAATTCCAGCACTTGGGAGGGTGAGGCAGGAGGATCCCTGTGAGTTTGAGTCCAGCCTGGGCTACATAGTGAGACCCTGTCTCAAAAAAAAAGAAAAAGAAAAAAAGGGACATTGAGGCAGACAGGACAACACAACTAAAGACACAAAAGAGGACTTACAGAACTGCTTCTGAAAGTGGCAAGAACAATGGGATAAGTGTGTTTGAAGTGAGGGGGAGTGTTTTGAAGGGGTTTGTGGCAATGTATCTTTTACTGTAATAAATTTTTAAAAATTTACACATACACTGTATTTTTCCATCATAACTCAGAGGGCTGGGGAAGGAGTGGAGAAGAGGACTGGCCCAGGCCCTGCCTTGGGGTGGGGATGGCCTAGTGGGGCTGGCGGGTGGGTGGTGGAGTCCTGTCTGGGCTTGGTCTCAAGAAGGCAGAGGGAGATCCCTGCGCCTGCCCTCACCTCAGCGTCCTGCACAGCTCCACCCCACAGTGAGGGGTGGTGTAGGCACCTGGGTAGAAGCCAGCTCACCCCACCTCTCCAGAGCCGCCTCTGCCCATCTGGAATCTGCCAGTCTTCAGTGGGGCCAACCCCTGCCACCTGGGCTGGGCCCTGCCCCGCCGCCCACAAAGGGCCTCCTGTTCCCAGGTCCCTGGGGCTGGGGCTCTGGCTCTAGCTCTGCTGCCCGGCCTGGGCGCCCTCCTTCCTCCCCCTCCGGGGTTTCCAGGGCGGTGGCTGACCTGGCCTGGAGGGTTGGGGGACCCCGGGCCCAGTGGGGAAGGAGTGGGGACAGGACCAGGTGGGCAGGAGCTACCTCTCCACCTGCTAAATTGATGATGGCGGGTGCTGGTTCCGGGAGGCCTTGGGGGCCCTGGGGCCTGGGGTGCCGCGGGTAGGAGAGGAGCCTGGAGGTTGCTGCTGGGTGGGAAGGAAGGGGCGTCCTGGCAGGAACAGCCGTCTCCCAGGCGGGAGCTGACAAGCTGGTTTCAGACTCGGCCTCCCCTCGCCCGGGACTGTGAGAACCTGGGCCTGGAATGTGCGGAGCTGGAATTGCTCACTCCTGGGGCCGCCAGGAAGTGGGGGCGGGCGGGCAAGGAGCCGCGCTGGGTGGCCGCCAGCTCTGCCCAGGCCCCTGCGTCCTGCATTCCTGGGGCCGCAGGGGGTGGCGGAGGCGGCTGGGGCGCTGGCTGGGCTCCGTCCCAGGCTGAGCGTGGGGCGGCGGGGTCGTGCCTCTTCCGGCTGACCAAAGCCCTCCTCCTGCCGCCCGGACTGGGGAATGAGCTTCCTTTCGCACCAGGTCTCTGCGATTCCCCAGCTGTGTGTCTGGGAGCCAGTAACCCGCCCTCTCTGAGCCGCAGTTTCTGGTTTCTTCATCCGGGCTGAGCTGAGGTGCGGCGCCTCAGCCCAGGCACTGCTGCCTCAGAGCGGCAGGCTGGAGGGCTTATGGGATGCAGATTTAACTTTCTCCCAGGTCTGGAGGCTGGAAGTCCTGGTCAGGTTATTGCTGGGGTCATCTCTCCGTGAGCACCTGGGGCTTGGTTTCTTTATTTTCTTATTTATTTATTTACGTATTGAGATTGGATCTCACTCTGTTGCCCTGCGGACCCCAGACTTCAGGGCTCCAGCGATCCTCCTGCCTGAGCACCCCTCAACTGGGACAACAGTTGTGTACCACTGGGCCCAGCTATGTGTTTTCTTTTTCAAGACATTTCCCCTTGTAGCCGTGCATAGTGTGTGCACACCTGTAACCCCAGCCACTCAGGAGGCTGAGGCAGGAGGATCACAAGTTTAAGGCCAGTCTGGGCAACATGGCAAGACCCTGTCTCAAATAAAACTTGAAAGAGGGCCAGACATGTAGCTCAGTAGTAGTAGACGAGCAGGAGGAGAAGGAGGAGGAGGGGTAGCGGAGTACCCCCTGGGTGCAATCCCCAGAACAGAGAGGGAGAGAGACAGAGAGACTGATTGATTTCCCCTTCTGATAAGGACCCCAGTCAGACTGGGCTTAGCTCTGGTCCTGGTGTCTGTTTGAATGCTGTTCCATTGTGATGAACTAAAGATTAGGGATAGTGGGGTGTGGTGGTGCACCCCTGCAATCTCAGCAGGCTGAGGCAGGAGGATCACTGGGAGTTCGAGGCCAGCCTGAACTACATATCAAGATCCTGTCTCAAAAAACCAAAAAAAACCCCCAAATAGATAAAGATAGGGCTTCACGGTGTGTGGAGGGTGGAGGGGGCACCATTCAGCGGGTAGCAGCCAGGCTGCTCTCAAACCTGTCAAACTCAGTGGTGGAGGTGCAGACTAGAGAAGGTCCCCAGGGTCTGAGCCACTCCGCCCTCGCGCGGGTTCTGCGCCGAGTGCTGCCTGGCTGGGACAGCCCTGCTTTGATCCTGTCACCTGCCTGCCTGACCGTGGTCCCTGACATGCAGGGGCAGACGTCCCTCATGCTTCAGCGCTGGGATGGGCACCGGGCCTCAGTTTCCCGTCTCGTAGCTCTGCCCTGGTGTAGGCAGTGAGTCCTGTGCGCCCCCCCAGGGGCTTTTTCCCTGTGGTGACTCAGCCCGGAGTCATGGCAGTGGGCGCTGGGGTTTGTGAGGCGCCGCTGCTGCTTCCTCTTCCCTGAGCTCTGGGGACACTGTGGTCAGGCACGCGGCCAGGGAGCTGCCCTCCCCAGGCAGGTTTTGCAACTTCCTGCCACGGCCTCCTCAGCTCTGGGTCTGGGGTCCATGCCTCATCCATGCCTCCTCCAGCACAGGCCACCGACACCACCAGTGACAACGGAAAGGGCATTTTTTCTAGTCATTATCAGTAAAAAAATCTTCCTCTTTTTAATCACTGTGCTAGGGACGGAACCCAGGGCCTGGTGCTAGGCCCGAGCTCCACTGATGAGCTATGCTCCCAGTGCCATTTAGTTTGTTTTTATTTTGTGTTTTTTGAAACAGGTTCTCACTGTGTACTCCGGGTTGGCCTTGAACTCGAGGCAATCAGTCCTCCTGCCTCAGCCCCCTGAGTGCTGGGATTACAGGCGAGCACCTCCATGCTTGGCCAAATTTATTCTTCAGTAAAGTTCTAGCATTTGTACCAGGAGCTGACATGGTCACTAGGACAAGACAGACCCAGGGCTGGCAGAGCCCTCTAGTTTCTATTAGTTCCTGATAGAAAGTGTCATGCTGGGACCCTGCCTGCCTCTGGGAGGCTGAGGCAGGAGAAGTACGAGTTTAAGCCCAGCTTGGGCAACTCAGCGAGACCCTGTCTCAAAATAGAAAATACATTAAAAAAAAAAAAGAAAGAAAGGGCTGAGGATGTAGTTCAGTGGGCAGGCCCTGGGTTCAAGCCCCAGTACCAAAACAAACAATCAAAAAAACAAAAGAAAAGGATCCATGGGCATCCTGACCCCTGAGCTTCAGACATCACGGCTTCCAGCCTGTCCCCACTGTGGCCCAGGGTGCCCCCAAGTAGACAGGTGAAGCCAGGCCAGGGTCATTGTTGCTGTTGCGAGAAGGGGAAACTGAGGCCCTTTGGCCGCGCCTGTGCTGATCCGCCCAAGGCCTGACCCCGAGGCTGGCCCGCTTCTCTTGGTCATCAAGGGTGCTGGTGCCACGTGCTGGGGTCTGGGGGAGCAGGCTGGGTCGTGGCGCTGCTGCTGTCGATGGGGCTCCCACGGGGGTGGCACGGGTACGCTGGTGTGGCTGGTGTCTGCTTGGCCGGCTGACCTCCTTTATCCCTCCCTGTGGGCCAGGCATCCCCGAGGACTCCAAGGTGGAGGGCCCGGCCTTCACGGACGCCATCCGCATGTACCGCCAGGCCAAGGAGCTGTACGGCACCTGGGAGATGCTATGTGGGAACGAGGTGCAGGTGAGGCCCAGCGGGGACCGCAGAGAGGCTCGGGGGGAGACCATGAGCTCAGATCTGGACAGGAGGGGTCAGTGCAAGCTCCGTGACTAGTGACTTCGTTCACTCATTTACTGAGCACCTTGCTGGACTAGGTGCCATGTGCAGGTGCAGCCTTGGCCCTCAGGAGCTCTCTGACTCCAAGGAGAAACTGACATTCAAGCTGAGTGTGGCGGTGCACGCCTGTAATGTCAGCACTCAGGAGGCTGAGGCAGGAGGATCACCATGAGGCTCGCCACGAGGCCCACCACAAGGCCAACCTGTTCTACGTAGTGAGACCCTGTGTCAAAAAAAATTAAAAAAAGAAATACATTACACACGCATGTGCAGCCAGAATGGGAGGGCACGGAGTGCTGGAGATGGGAGGTCGCCATGTGCAAAGGGCCTGGGGCCGGGCCTCTGAGTCTGAGGGACCTGCAGGGCACCCAGGCAGGTAAGCCTGACATTCTGGGGGGTACATGGAGCCAAAGGGCCAAAGCAGAGGAGAGGGGCTGGAGGGGCCGGGCCAGGATACAGAGAGAAGCAGGCCTCTGGCCTCCCTGCAAACCCGGCTTGGGCCTCTTGGTCCTAGATCCTGAGCAACCTGGTGATGGAGGAGCTGGGCCCCGAGCTGAAGGCAGAGCTCGCGCCACGGCTGAGGGGGAAACTGCAGGAGCGGCAGCGGCAGTGGATCCAGGTGGGCTGGGACCCGTGTGGGATGGAGGACGGGGGCCAGACCCTCAGCCCCATGTGACACCGCTGCCCGCCGCAGATCTCGGACTCTGCGTACCGCATGGTGTATGAGCGAGTCAAGGTGCTCTTCGAGGAGACGCTGTCCAAGCTACAGCGGGCCCGGCCCGCCATGGAGGCGACCATCCGCACGGACATGGACCAGATCATCACCTCCAAGGAGCACCTGGCCAGTAAGATCCGAGGTAGGCGGCCAGTGTGCGCCTTTGGTCACCGGACCCCGAGGGGCTTGGCCTCGGCCCTCCAGGGACCTGGCAAGCTTCCTTTCTGTTGTGCGGTCCATGACTTGCCTGTTGATCATTTTTGAAAGTCAGAATCAAGGCCTGGTGTGGTGGCCGATGCCTATGATCTCAGCACTCGGGAGGCTGAGGCAGGATTGTTGTGAGTTCGAGGCCAGCCTGGGCTACATAGCGAGACCCTGGTTTAAAAAAAACAAAAAACAAATACACAGCCTGTGCATGCTAGGCAAGTGCTGTACTCCTGAGCTACATCCCCCCCCCTTTTTTTTTTTTTTTTTTGATATGGGTACCGGGAGTTGACCTCACGACCTCGCGCTTGCCAGCAAGCGCTTGTGCCACTGAGTGATATCACCGGCCCTTTCTTTTCCTTTTATGTGGGTTCCGGGAGTTGAACTTAGGACCTCGTGCTTGCTGGGCAGGTGTTTATGCCGCTGAGCTACCTCACCGGCCCCTACATCCCTTTTCGAACAGCGGTTTTCTTAGTTTCTTCCCATGAGTATCAGAAATACCTCAGGTCCGATCTTGGATTCCCCTTATTTCTACCACGTGGGTTTGTTATCTTTGCCAATTCTTCCTCTGCAATCATTGAGCCTGGGAATGTAGCCACCACCAGTGGCTTTCTGTAAAAACAGCATAGTTCATCCGCCTCTGACATCGGGCCCTGTGCAGCCTGGGGTGCCCCTGGGTGCCGCCAGCGGGGCAGGACCCCCCTGACCTGGCTCCTCCGGGCGCAGCATTCATCCTGCCCAAGGCGGAAGTGTGTGTGCGGAACCACGTCCAGCCTTACATCCCCTCCATCCTGGAGGCCCTCATGGTGCCCACCAGCCAGGGCTTCACTGAGGTGCGGGACGTCTTCTTCAAGGAGGTCACCGACATGAACCTGAACGTGATCAACGAGGGTGGCATCGACAAGCTGGGCGAGGTACGCTGGGCCTGGGTCTGCTTTCCCTGGGTCACTGGCAGGGGGCCACCCAGGCAGAACCTATAACCGAGCTGGGATCCCAGTTCTGAGAGGCTGAGGCAGGAGGATCGCAAGTGCGAGCCTAGCCTGGGCAACTTAGCGACACCCTGACTCAAAATAAAAAATGCGAAAAGGCCTGGGATGTAGCTCAGTAGGAAGGTCCTGGGTTCAATCCCCAGTACTGGGGGAGGTGGGGAGCTATAAGCAAAGGTCCCACGGAGATAGACTAGGACAGAGCTGTCCCAAGTCCTGCTGGTGGCCAGCAGTTAGGCAAAAGAGGGAACATTAACTCCCTGGGAAGCTAAAACATAAAAGACTTTAAGCTGGATGTGATGGCACATGCCTGTAATCCCAGGACTCAGGAGGCTGAGGCAGGACAGTTGCTGTGAGTTTGAGGCCAGCCTGGGCTAAAAGTGAGTTCAAGGCCAGCTTGGAATATATAATGAGACCCTGTCTCAAAAAACAAAAACAAACAAAAAACCATGAGTCAGTTACCCTACAAATGCAGACCGCCCATCTCCCTCACTTGTCCTCAGTTACCTGATTCTTGGAGTGAATGTCCTTCTGCGGTCCCCATTTGGGGACAGCTGGCTGCCTGGAACCCACATAGCTGTCAGGTGGGGATAGAATCCATCCCACATGCCAGCCACCTCCTTTCCGCTTCAAATTTGGGAGCCTACAGACAATAAGAATCATAGAATTTGAGAAACAGAAATGTCCTTAGATGTCATGAAAAGCCATCTCCTGATTTTGGGGCTGAAGATACCAAGGCCCAGAGGAGGACAGTGACTTGCCCAAGGTCATCCAGCAACCTGGAAGGGAAGAGAAGGTCTCCCTTCAGCTCTGCCTTCCTGTCCTGGGCCTCCGGGTTTATCTGGTGGGCACCAACCCAGGAGCCCATCCCTGGTGGCCAGTACCAGGCTCGGGCAGGTGTGGGTCTGCAGGCTGCTCCACCCCCGGGTGGCCCCAGCTCAGGTCCATGTGTCCCCACTGCCTGCAGTACATGGAGAAGCTGTCCCAGCTGGCCTACCACCCCCTGAAGATGCAGGGCTGCTACGAGAAGATGGAGCCGCTGCGGCTCGATGGGCTGCAGCAACGCTTCGACGTGTCCAGCACCTCTGTGTTCAAGCAGCGCGCCCAGATCCTCATGCGCGAGGTGGGCCCCGCTCCCCACCTTTCACGGGTGGCCCTGCCCCGTCCTGTGCCTGTGCCTGCCCACCGTGTCCCCTCCCACCTCTCTGCGCTCCCTGTCATCTGACCCGGGTCTGGGTTTTGGTCCCCTTCCTCCTGGAAGCTCTCCTGCTCCCTGCCCCTTCCTGTGCCCACAGTAAATGGGGACCAGTGTGAGCGAGGGGCACGCAGACCGCCCCCCACTCTTCCCTGACAGGCCTGGGTGGGGGCTGGCTGGGGACACCTCAGCGGCACACAGGAAGGGGCTGCGGTCACTCCAGCGGTGTCACGTGCCCCACGGTGTTCCCGCAGCAAATGGACAATGCAGTGTACACCTTCGAGACACTGCTGCACCAGGAGCTGGGGAAGGGGCCCACCCGGGAGGAGCTGTGCAAGTCCATCCAGCGCATCCTGGAGCGGGTGCTCAAGGTGAGCCCGGCCCCCGGCTGCAGCCTCTGGGGGTGCCAGCACCCTGGTGCCCACGCGGCCTTGAGCTGCTGACTGAGTCCCCTCCCATGTCCCCCGGCTGTACAGAAATACGACTATGACAGCAGCACGGTGCGCAAGCGGTTCTTCCGGGAGGCGCTGCTGCAGATCACCATCCCCTTCCTGCTCAAGAAGCTGGCGCCCACCTGCAAGTCGGTGAGCAGCCCTCCCCAGCCTCCCAGCCCTGTGGGGAGCCACCGGCACCCCGCCCTGACCCGTGTCTGCTGCCCTCTGTTGTTCCCCACAGGAGCTGCCCCGCTTCCAGGAGCTGATCTTCGAGGACTTTGCCAGGTTCCTCCTGGTAGAGAACACTTACGAGGAGGTGGTGCTGCAGACCGTCATGAAGGACATCCTGCAGGGTGAGTGGCCACGCGGGCCTGGAGGGGCTGGGGCTGGGTGGCAGCAGTGAAGGGGCAAAGGAAGGCCCAAGAGTGCAGGCGTGGTAGCACACACCTATAATCCCAGCACTCGGGAGGCTGAGGCAGGAGGACCACTGAGAGTTTTGAGGCCAGGCTGGGCTACATAGCGAGACCCTGTCTCAAAAGCAAAAACAAAACACCAAAAGTAAGAAAAAAAGATGCCCCACCCATGGCTGAGTTGAGACCACTGGTAGCTGTGTGGCCCATGGGGAGCAGCGTTAGCTGCCTCTCTGTGCCGGTTTCCTCAGATCTTTGGCTTTGCTGGGAGGCTCAGAGGGACATGGTGGTTAGCAGCCCAGGTTCTGGGTGGCTGGAGCCACAATCGGGGCCACCCCAGGGGGAGGAGGTGGGCCTGTGGCGCCGCCGTGCCATGCGTCCTGACCTCGTGTGGCCTGCAGCTGTGAAGGAGGCAGCGGTGCAGCGGAAGCACAACTTGTACCGGGACAGCGTGGTCCTGCACAACAGCGACCCCAACCTGCACCTGCTGGCTGAGGGCGCGCCCATCGACTGGGGCGAAGAGTACAGTGACAGCGGTGATGGCAGCGGGGGCAGCCCCAGCCCTGCGGCCCCCGAAGGGGGCACCCTTTCAGAGAAGCGCCGGCGTGCCAAGCAGGTGGTGTCTGTAGTCCAGGACGAGGAGGTGGGGCTGCCTCTGGAGGTGGGCTCTGAGCCATCACTGGCGTCCTCGGACAGTGTCACTGAGATCCGAGGCCTGCTGTCCCAGGATCTGCGGGCTGAGAGCCCCCTGCCAGCCAGCCCCCTGCTCAATGGGGCCCCGGCCCAGGAAAGCCCCCAGCCCGAGGCAGTCCCCGAGATGCCCTCGCCACCCGGCTCACCTTCCCAGCATCTCCCGCCTGGAAAGGCTGTGGACCTGGAGCCCCCCAACCCCACCAACCAGGAGACCGGGGAGCAGGTGTCCAGCCCTGGTGGCCGCGCCCCCATCCACACCACCACTGAGGACAGCTCGGGGGTGCAGACAGAGTTCTAGGCTGGTGGCCTAAGCAGCTGCTTCCTCTGAGGCACCAGCGGGCTCAGGGGGCCCCGGCAGAGGCACCCCCCATTGTGCCCACTGAGTCACTTTACTGGGCGTGGCCCACCCTGGGCTGCTCCCCGTCTTCCCTTCTGTGGGCTGATCTTGGATGCAGGGTCTGGTTTCCAGGCTTTCTCTTTGTGCTGGGGGTTCAATGCAGCTGGAGGGGACTGAGGGGCTCCTTCATCCTGCCCTGCTTCAGGCACCTCCATTTCCCTCCCCTGTGGGTCTTGCCATCCCGAGGGAGAAGGATGGATGGATGTGGGGTGCTGCCACTGGAAGTCTGGAAAGCTGGCGAGGTGCCCTCATCTCACCAGGGGCACACTGGGACCAGGGTGGTGGAGGAAGACCCGAGCCTGGGGCCCCATTTCCGTCCTGCCCCCTCCCTGCTGCCCCAGGCTAGTTCCCCAGGACATTAACTGTGCCCTGCCTGGCTGAGGGTGATGGAAGAGGGAGGAGGGCTAGGTGTGGCACTGTCTCCAAGGGGCGTGGGTGAGGGGGCTGTGGATGGAATGAGAAAGACTCCGAACGTGCTGGTCTGTGGCGAGAAGTGTCCGAGAGACGAGGGTCGGGAGTGTATGAGGAAGGCTAGAGGCTGAGAGGGCACAGTGTCTTTGGAAGTGGGGGACCTGGTGGGCTCTGCACACACCCATTTTTCCCAGTTCCCCTCCTGTCTCCTTCCCACTCGCCTGGGATCCAGCGTGGTCTCGGGGTTCCCTGCCCCCTGTGCTCTGCGCCTTGGCTCACACTGTGGGCAGGCAGGTTGCTCCGAGGCCTGCTGTCACCTCCTTGCCACCTCTGAGGGACCTGGATGGGGCTCCTGAGGGCGGAGGGGGCATGGCCTCTGCTGCCTCTGAGCCCAAGTCACCTGACCCTGAAAATTCTGGGGTCCTCTATGATGATGTCCTCATGAATCACTTTGGGCTTGGCACGCCCCTTCTTCAGCTGCTTGTTTCTGAGCTCGAAGGTCAAATTGAGGCAGCCCCAGTGTGGCGGCCCCCACGCAGGGTCCCCTCCCTCCGGCTTGGCATCTTCTGTGTTCCAGACCTGCTCCCCGGGGCAGGGGCCTCATACCCACAGGATGGCAGCTGGTGCTCAGGGACCCCCAGTGCCCCCAGGCCCAATGTTGGCTGCATCACTAACCTCTTCCAATGTTCTCTAGTGCCTTGGGGGTTTCAGTCAGCCTTCCCAGATATGGCATTGCAAATACTATGCAAACTGTTTAAGCTTCTGCTAATCAATAAATGCTTTATTTAAAGTTGTTCTTGTGTGCTGGGGGGGCAGGCTGGGAGTGGGGAGGGGACATTCCTGGGTCACGGACTGTACAGGACAGTTTTCCTGACCAAGAGCCACTGGTTTCACAGTCTCAGTTTTATTTCTTTGTTTTAGACAGGTTCTCACTATGTAGTCCAGGCTGGCCTTGAACTCACAGTGATCCTCCCACCTTAGCCTCCTGAGAGCTGGGGTTACAGGCGTGTGCCACCATGCCCGACTCCATGGTCTCAGATCTTATCCCATTTTATTGAAGAGGAGACTGAGGCTCAGAGAGAAGGGACTTGTCCAGGGTCATGGAGTGGTGGGTGACTACACTTCTGATGACCACTCAGGTGGCATTCTCTGCCCAATGTGGGCAGGCTGCTGCTCAGCAGCACTGAGTGACGGAAGTAGCAGGAACATTAAAGCCAGTCAAGGCCCTGGGTGCCCACCCAAAGTTGGATGCAAACAGCCACACCAGCTCTTCCCAGACCAGGTCCCATTCTGGCATTTGGCGAGAACACACTGTGTTTACGTGGGGGCCAGGGGTGTGGGGCACCTAGGCTGAGGTTATGCTGAGGGCCCTGCAGCTGGGGCAGGGGACAGCCCCGCCCACTGATGGGCCCTGTCAGTGGGTAACATGGCCCTACGGGTGTCCCCGGTCAGCCTGTCCATCTCCCTCAACAGCACTGAGGTGCAGAACACAGCTTGGGGTCCGAGACTGGGGACCCCGCTGGTGTCCTGCCGTTGTCCTGGGCAAATCTCTGAGCCTGGAGCTCCTCAACTATATGAAGGGGTGGCAGAGGTCCTTGCTCCCCAGTGAGATGTGAAGACCCATAAGCCATTGCGTTCCACAAAGTGGTCTGGCCTGCCTCAGGCCTGTCTCCCCTCTTGGCCAGGCAGAGCCCAAGAAGGTGTTGGGGAAGGCACCCAGCCCCTGCCCTGGACGGCAGGATTCACACCACGAAGGGCATTCACCCGACCTCTTTAGCACTGCAGGAATGATGGTTCCAGTGAGGTGGGGAAACTGAGGGCCAAGGCGAGGATCTTCGCCACCCCAGGGCCTGTCTCCCCCACGCATCCCTATCGATCCTACACCTCAGGTGAGCACTGAGAGCCCCCTGGTGGCTGCCAGTCTAAGGGCCCCATAGTGTACCATATTGGACAGGTGGGAAACTGAGGCCTGGAGGCTAGCGCCTGAGCCCAGGTGCTTTGAGCAAGGCTGCTTGTGATGAACATGCACCTCTCCCTCAAGCACAGGTACACGCAGCTGCAGCGACCCACCAGACACCACGTGCAGCTTCCACACGGGAAGCTCCTGGGCTCCAAACGTGCACCGCCACATCCCTGTTCCAAGGTCTGGGCATTCGCCCACCTCAGCCTCAGCTCGCTCCTCTAGGATAACGACAGTGGGGACGCAGCCTGGCTCCACAGGGCACCACCAGCTTGTGGATCGAGGCCACTGCCACCCCTGGCTCTGGCTGCCCAGGCCCCGTCTCCCCATCTGGAAAGGGGATCAGACAGCTTTGCATTCCGGAGAGGCTCTGCCTTCCCAGTCTCCTGCCCTCCCGCCCTCAGGAGACCCCCAGATGAACCAGGGAAGGAGCAGCAGATGGATTTATTGATGTTCCTCCTCTGGGTCCAGCTGTGTGGGCAACGGGCACAGATGTGTAGAGTGGGCGGGGCACATGCAAGAGCAGCAGAGGGGAGGCTGGGGGCCAGGCCTGCGCAGCTTGCCCCTCCCCGGGGTGTTCCCCCATGCCAGGCCAGGGACAGTGGGGCACACACCACACCCTGGACCCTGCCCTGCTGCCGCAAGCCACCTGCCTTCCTGCCCAGGGTTCAGAGCGGCTGTGCTAGGGTCAGCAGCGCCCCCGCCTGGCCCGGATGTGCGTGGCAGGGAGATGCCTGGTGACCCGGCCCTAGGCAGCAGTGGGCGCTGTGCTTAGCTGCTGTGGTAGATCCGGAGGCTCTGGGCGATGTCCTGGCGGCACAGTGGGCAGGTGCGCAGGGGCTGGCAGCACTGCTGGCAGCAGCAGACATGGCCACAGGGGAGGAAGACAGTCTGGGCCTGTGGGGAGGGGACAGCGCAGCGCATGGGCCACTGGCCTGGCTCTCCCAGAGGTGCGGCTGAGCCAGGCCCTGCGCTGTTTGTCTTAAAAATCTGCTGGAGGGGGCCGGTGAGATAGCTCAGCGGCATAAGTGCCTGCCTGGCAAGCACGAGGTCCTGAGTTCGACTCCCAGTACCCACATATGAAAAAAGGGCCGGTGATATCGCTCAGCGGCACGGGCGCCTGCTGGCATGCGAGGCCCTGAGGTCGACCCCTGGTACCCACAAAAAAAAAAAAAAAAAAAATCTGGTGGAGGTCCGGGGATATAGCTCAGCGGCACAGCGCTTGCCTGGCAAGCACAAGGTCCTGAGCTTTGACTCCTGGTACAAAAAAAAAAAAAAAAAAAAAAAAAAAAAAAAATCTGGTGGAGCAGTCACCAGGAGCCAAACGTCACAGGAATATATGCCAGTTTTGTGCTGATTTCTCTGTGCTTTGTAGATAACACACAAATACCCATATCCCCACCAACTTTCTAACTTCTTATTCCCCTCCCCTCTTTTCCTTCCCTCCCCGCCTTCCCTCCCCTCCCTTCCTTTCCTTTTTTTTTCCAGTACTGGTAATTGAATCCACAGGCTTCACACTGAGCCACATTCCCAGCCCTTCTCTTAAAAACAATTTTAAGATAGGGTCTTGCTAACTTGCTAAATTGACCAGGCTGGGCTTGAATTTGCAATCCTCCTGCCTCAGCTTCCCAGAGTGCAGGGATTACACCACTGCGCCCTTTCTTCTTTAAAGCTGGGATTAATTTCTGCACATGCTCATCGTCTCACCACCCGGCCCAGACACTTCGCACACTGTGTGTAGAAGCTGTGGGGGCCTCTGGTGTTCAAGCGTCCCCTCTGCTGGGCACTCAAAGCCTCGACGCTAGCTTTCTTCTGGTGATGGGGATGGAAACCTGGGCCTTGGCCATGTCAGGCAACCAAAAGCTACAGTCCCACCCCCCCACCCCCCCGTTTATAATTTGTGTTGCACAGGCACTCGCCCAAACCATGAAGTGCTGGCCTAAAATGCCTCTACCCTAATGGGTCAGGAGCCTGTAAAGGCTTTGTTCTAGCATTTCCTCCAGTTAGGAAACCATCAAGGATGTGCTCCCGACTGTTCAAAGCCATCCCTAAGATGAAGAAATGGGAACCAACTACAGCGCCCAAGAGGAGGGGCCTGGCTAAGTATAAAACCAGCTGGTCCCTCAGCACATGGCCGTCCCTGTGTCCCTGAAAGACTAGAGAACAATCAAAACGCCACTACCCTACTTTTCTAAGTGCATCCCATGGTGGAGGCAAGGAAAGATTTGTAATTTATATACAGCTATGTTTACATTTTGCAGTATGTGTTAATTTTGCAACAATTTTTAATGATTTAGTTATTTATTTGGTTTTTTAAGACAGGGTCTCGCTGTGCAGTTCAGGCTGGCCTTGAACTCACAGTGATCCTCCTGCCTCAGCCTCCTGGGTGCTGGGATTATAGGTGTGCACCACCACGCCCGGTTTAAAACACTTTTTTTTTTTTTTTTTTTTTAATGTGGGTACCAGGAGTCGACCTCAGGACCTCGCACTTGCCAGCAAGCGCTTGTGCCACTGAGCGATATCACTGGCCCTTTTCTTCCTTTATGTGGGTACCGGGAGTTGAACTCAGGACCTTGCGCTTGCCAGGCAGGCGCTTATGCCGCTGAGCTACCTCACCAGCCCTAAAACAGAGTCTTGATAAAGGGAAAGCATGTTGTTGATATTTCATGAAATGAGAAATTTCCCCAATGTATTTATTAAACTAGACGAAAAAACCTTATTAAAAAAAGAAGGGTGCAGAAGATGATGTTAGTGGTGATCACATTTGGGTCATGGGACCATGGGTCACCTTGGCTTCCTGTATTTTTTATTTTGCTGTATTTCCCAAAATAACTGGTGAATATATTTATGTAACTAGAGCAAACTGGCTAGAAACCACCCAAGCATCTGCAAGTGCGGGCCGTGGCCAGGCCCTGCACCCCACCAGGCCCCGTGCCACCCTGCTTACCTCCCGCTCCAGGCACACAACACACTCCGAGACCTGCACCTCTGGCTCTGCAGGGGGTGCAGACGGCCTCGCCGGCTCTGCAGGCTCCAGGGGCGCTATGGGTGGCTCCAGGGCCCCGAGGTCCTCCCCATCGGGGAGTTTCAGCTCTGTGGGGACCAGAGGGACCAGCTGAGCCAAGGGCGCATCCCTGACTTTCGTAGCCCCTAAGAGCTGCCCTGGCACTGCCTGCCCTAGAGAGGGAGCCAGGGACTCAGTCTCCTGCCTCTGTCCCAGCCTCTTTCTCCTGGGCCATCTCAGGATGGGGATGGTCACTGTCTTTGCTGATAGGGACATCCTATCCCTGACCCTTCATCGCCCCCTGTGGTGGGGCTTGTCACTTCCAGAGCTGAGGAATCCGAGGCTCTGAGAGGGATGTCACTCTCCTGGGGCCACACGGAGATCTAGTGGTGCAGCCGCAGAATGGGAGCCCTAGGCTCAGGGTGGAGCTTCTGCCTCGGGTTGTTGGGGGGCAGAGACAGAGGGGAGGGGTGGCTGCCCCGTCAGGTGATGCAGGAGCTGAAGCAGAATGAGGAGCCCTCAGCTCCCAGGAGTTGCTCTGCCCTGGAGCCAGCAGCCCCGCCGGGCCTGACCAGCGTGGACACACTCAGCTGGGCCCTCACTGAGGGTTGGCCTTGGTGTCAGTACCTGGCTGGGCCCTGGCCACGTCCTGCAGCTCCCGGGCTCTCTGGAGGATCTCATGCTGCAGCCCAGCCTCCGAGACACCCACCTACGGCGGTGCGAGGAGAGCAGACTGTGGCCAAGGCGGGGCAGGCCCACCCGCAGCCTCCCTCCCAGCCCCTGGCACCTTTGGCTGGGCCCTGGCATCAGCCGAGGCAGCTGTGTGGCTCAGCACAAGGCAGGCCTGGGTGCAGGGGGAGAAACCTAGGCCCAAAGGAAACCAGCACTACTAACAGCTTCGGGTATCCAGAGTCAGAAACTGCAGCGGCGTCTCCCACGCAGCCTAACATCACCCCGGACCCTACCGTCACAGTTCGTGTGACCAAATGAGGAAGGACAGAGGCCACTGAGGCCAGCTGCTGAGTCACGAAACCCCTAGGCCCTTGGAGGGGCCTTGGTTCCCTCAGGACAGAGTGCTCGATGGAAAGGTGGGTCCTCCCTCCGGGCACTGCTGGACCATTCAATGGGGCAGGGAGCAAAAATGGCTTAGCATGGAGCCAGGCAGAGCATGTCATTGTCACCATCCTATGTTGAAGGGTCACAGAAGTAATTCAGTGGGAGTTCACTCGCACCCAGGGCACAGCCGGGGCTGAGTCAGCACTGTGGCTGTGATTGTAAAATGGGGCCAGGGTGGGGGACAGGCCAGATGGTCCCCAGTACGTGTGTTCATCCTATAGTTTGTTTTTGGTTTTTTTGGGACAGGGTCTTACTATGTAGCCCAGGCTCGCCTCAAACTCTCGGAGATCCTCCTGTCTCAGCCTCCCGAGTGCTACAGGCATGCACCACCACGCCAAGTTGATCTTACAGTCTAAAGACCCAACCTGAGCAAATGGGGCTGTGTGGGTTCAGCAGGACCCATACTCCTGGGGTCCTTAGGCATGGGGGGCACACAGAGGTGTCTGGGGCAGATGGGCAGGTGTTCTGGCCATTGGACATGAGGAGGCCCTGGGCCACTGGGTCATGCCAGGCTTTGCAAACCTAAGCAAAGCAAGTTGCCCCATGGACAGGCCAGCTCCCCTCCCCTCCCCCCAGGGGCTGCCTTGTTCCACCTTGGCCAGGTCCCCGGGGCTCATCCGGCTCAGCATGTCCAGTGAGATGTGGTGGTGGGCGAAAATAGGCAGGTAGTGCTCGGCCGACAGCTCCACCAGGAGGGCTACCAGCTGGCGCTCCATGCCCTCTTCCTGCAAGAAGGACCCATGAGAAAGGTCAAGGCTGCCTCCAGTGGAAAGCAAAATAGAAAAAGACCCCATTGATTGTTTCTAAGAGGAAACAGGGTTTGAATACCATACGTATAACATAAGGCACAGATGGTGGTCTTTCAATTTATCCCTGTGTATAAAAGCAAAGAAGCATGCGCAGGTGGGCGGTCACTGCTTTTCTATCTGTAAACGTGAAAATGTTGGGCAACTTTATCCACTGAGAGAATTTTTAAGCAAATCAGGGTTCTTGAACACACCAGGCAGGCAGCAGGTATCGAAATGACAATGGAGAGCTGTGTAGACGGCCTGGAGAACTGCCTGGCACAAGCTGCCAAAATGGTATGGAATGATTTGATTTTTTTTATTTTTTGGAGACACGGTCTCATTGTGTAGTTCAGGCTGGCCTCAAACTCATGGTCATCCTCCTGCCTCAGCCTCCTGAGTGCTGGGATTACAGGCGTGCACCATCCCCACAACCTCAATTTTTTTTTTTTTTTTTTTTTGTGGGTACCGGGGGTCGACCTCAGGACCTCGCGGCGCCAGCAGGCACCTGTGCTGCTGAGCGATATAACCGGCCCCTTTTTCGTATGTGGGTTCCGGGAGTCGAACTCGGGCCCTCGCGCTTGCCGGGCAGGTGCTTACGCCGCTGAGCCATCTCACCGGCCCTCAATTTTTATTATAAATTTTAAAAGTATGTGTGCCGATGTGTGGGGAGGGAGAGAGAAAGCGTGTGCAAGTACACATGCCACACCCATCGCTCACTCTCCTTTCTGTTCCTGCACAGACCTGGCATGCAAGTCATCAGAAAAATGAAGTGGGTGACCCAGGGTGACAGGCACCAGGTCCTCACCTGCAGCCTCAAGGACAACGGCTTCTGGTTCAAGAGCCGCTGATACTGAACGAGCCAGTAGTTCTCCTGCTTGGTCTCACTTTTGGCTTCTAACTCCATCTGCGAAGAACAGAACCAGGCAACGTCAGCTACAAATTGGGAAATTGCAACTGTGGTGGCAGTGGCCAGCTCCTCTGAGAGATGCCTGGCTCTGGTGCTTCACCGAGGAGGCTCCTGCCACACGTCCCACTGCTCAGTGTCCTCACTGAGACACCGGGCTAGTGGGAAGCATCACTGTGCCCGCTGCTACCAAGCATGAGCTCAGGGCAGGGCACAGAGCTGCCGCAGCCACACCCCTGGGCAGGGGCGCCCTGGGCCTGGGCGGGACTGCTGTTATCTGCTTGTGGGAGAGCAAAGCTGTCCGCAGCTACCTCTGTCCTCCACAGAGCTCAACCCTGTGATGCCACAGGGTTCTCAGGTCACCCTCCGCTTCTGAGCAGGCTTTACTGTGGGACAAGGCTGAAGGATGGTGACTGTGCCAGGGGCCGTGGAGGGCCAGGGAAGCAGGGAGCAAAAGACACCACCAGCCATGGCAGTAGTGATCCCAGCAGCTGCCATCTGTCTGCGGACCGCTGGGCTCCACGCTGGGCTGTGCACGGAAGTGGTCACTTTATTTCCTCCTCCCAACTCTGAGATCCTGGCTGGAGGTCAGGGCAGGATGCAGAGGGCGGGCCACGGCGGCAGGGCTCAGGCTGCCATCGCCCCAGCCTCTCTGGACCCAGCTGCCCTTGGCGGTCCCTCCCAGTCTGTGCTGAGTGGCTGCCTGCTCCTGTCCGTGACCCTCCTGTGCTGTGGACGCACCTCCTTCCTGCGCCTGTGACCCCAACCTCTGCTGAGGAGCTGCTTCCTCCCTGAGCTGGAGTGCAAGGCCACGGCATCCAGCTGCTCCTGCACAACCGCACACCAATTCCACATGTGTGAGGAGTGGCCAACTTCTGGTGGCACAAACTCGCCACTTGGGCTTGTGCGGGGCTTTGGAAGGGGCTGGTCTTGCCCTTCTCAACTTACAAGTCCCAGCCTCGGATGGAGCTGGGGACGTTTTGGGCATTCACTACAACATAGGAGCGAGCTGGTCTTTCCCCTGGCTGGTGGGTCTGGCCTCTGCACTCAAGGCTCAGGTGTCCCCGGGTCTGGAGGAGATGCCTGTGGGAGGGCCCAGCCACCCTGATGTGCCAGGCTCAAAGTCAGCGGGGTGCAGGGGGGCATGGGGCCACTCCTGCTGAAAGCTGTTCGGGTGGCCTGCCCTGGACACGGGGGCTGGCTCCTGAAGGAGATGCTCGAGCTGTTCCCAAATCCTCAGCTAGAGACACTCTGAGAGAGCCTTGCTCACGAAGGCTAACACACCTGCAGCAGTCTATGTGCCCAGCACCACGGCCTGGCCATGGAAAGAACACCGCGAAGAGGTGAAAAAGGGCCGCTTGTTAAGGGGTGCACGCCTTCTCGGGGCCTGGTGCATGCTAGGCAAGTGTGCTACCACCGAGCCACGGTCCCAGTCTGTTTTTCTTTTTCTTTTTTTTTGGTGGTAATGGGGATTGAATGCTGGGGGACTGAGCTATATCTCCAGCCCTTTTTAAAAGTTTATGTTGAGATAGCGTCTTGCTCAGCTGTTCAGGCTGGCCTCTAACTTGCTATTCCGCCTGTGCCACCATGCCTGGAAAATTTTTTTTTGAGATGTGGGCTCATTGTGTTGCCCAGGCTGGTCCTGAATTTGAGAGCTCAAGTGATCTTCTTGCCTCAGCCTCCAGAGTGGCTGGGACTAGAGATGGGTATCACCACACCCAGATGGGGTATACACCATTTTATGTGGAAAAGGAATATACATTCGAACTATGATGGTGTCTGTTCGTAATCTTAATACTGAGGGAGGCTGATGCAGGAGGATTACTGCAAGTTTTAGGCTAGCCTGAGCTACATGGTGAGTTCAAGGCCAGCCTGAAGTGAGCCCCTGTCTCAAAAAATCAATTAATTAATTTAAAAAAGAGAAAAGGCGTATGTATGCCAACCATGGTGGTGCATGCCTGTAATCCCAGCACTGAGGAAAGCTGAGGCAGGAGAATCACAAGTTCAGATCCCACCTAGGCAACTTAGCAAAACTCTGTCTCAAACAAAACAAAACAAAACAAAACAAAACAAAACAGGGGGTCTGGGGATGTAATTCAGTAGAGCAGCCTGGGTTTGATCTCCACTATGGGGGGGAAAAAAAGAGACCTACGAATACCTAGAAATAGACATTACAGTGTCTAAAGCACACATCAAAATGTTAGCAGTAGATAACTCAGAAATGAAACCCAGGAGTCGAGATCCCGCGCATGCCCAGAGGCCGAGCACGTACCAGGAGCTCCCTGAGTTCTTCCTCCCGCTGCTTCTTCTCTTTGAGCAGCTGCTGGAGCAGGGAGCTGAGCACCCAGCGCTGCTCGGCGACCGCCTCCTGCAACACAAGACGCCGCCCAGGACCGCCGTGAGCGCGGGCACTGGAGCCCGCATGCGCAGTGGCAGGACTGAGCCAGGCACCGCCCAGGGCCGTGCTCACTCGGTTCTCAGCTCTGCCTATGCCTCCACGCTGAGTAGGGAAACACGGCCCAGAGGCCCCTCTGCCTCAGCATCCTGACCCCTTCCTCCAAAGCCAACATCTCCCCTCCGTGTGCCCTAAAGGCCAGGCATGGGACCCTCTAGGCTGATGACAATGGAGCGGTAAGAAACATCAAACAAAAAAAATGACAAGCAGTGTCTCGGTGACCACAGGGCACATGGGCAGAAGCGCACAGCAGGGAGGGCTGGAGGTGACAGGGCACCACCGAGCTGGTGGAGTCCACGTGGGTGTCCATGGCCACCTGCCCTCTCACCCCACAAGCCCCCGACAGCAGGCTGGTGGTGGCAGCCTCTGGGTAACCCTGGCCCCTCATCTCTGAAGACTGTTTTGCAGCTCACTGAGGGCCTTTGTCACTTCCCCTTCTCCAACTGTCTGATGACACAAGCTCCATGATTTTGTCTACCCCCATGAAGGGAAGTGACAACCAAGGTCACACAGCACATGTGACAGCACGACCCAGACCGCAGCACTCTCCCCCCATTGAGACCCCCCGGAACACAGACATGGGGACCGCGACAGAGGCTCTGCCCAAAGCCTGGCACGGCACCTGTTCTCACACCTGGCCATGCTATCCCGCCTCTGGCATGCATCTGGGGGGTCCGAGCTCCAGGGAAGGGAGAGGACCACCCCCTCCACCTGCCAAGGCCACACAGCAAGACCCAGACTGCTGTCCCCATGTGTCTGTGACCAGGACCCTGGCTGCCGCCCTTCCCCTCCAGACATCCTTGCGGTCCCCTAAAGGTCCTTCTGCGGAGATGTCAGCCCAGGGGTGCAACCAGCAGCCCAGAAGCGTGGCTTAAGGAGGCAGAGCTTGGCAGCCAGCGCTCCCCACAAAGGAGATGAGAGATGGAGGGGTGACAGGTAGGAAGAGGGGGCCTCGGCAGTGAAGCCCTCCTTCCTCTGACCCTCTCCCTAGCACCGGCCTCCTGGGGACTGGTGCCTTGTGGCCCTGCCTGTGTGACCAGAGGAACATGGCCCTGGTGGGCCCTGAGCAGCTGCCAGGGGCTTGGGGGCAGGGAGGGTGGGCGGCAGCCAGGGAGCCCTACGTACCTGCAGCGTCTCAGTGTCCAGGGACTTCCTCTTTAACTCCAGCTGTGTCAGCTGCAATAACTCAGTTTCTATTAACCTAATCTAAACAGAAGATGAGATGGGGGTTTTATTCGCATTGACCATGGTTCTGTTTTGTGCTGCTGCCCTCTGATGGCTGGGTGGGGTCTAAGAAAGCTTATCAGGGAGGCTCTGGACTGAGGGGACCCTGTAGGCCCGGGGCCCTCACAAGGCGGGTGGAAAAAGAATCTGCCATTCCATGGTTCCGGGCACCTGGGGACATGGACAGGCTTGTCTTGGTCAACAGTGCTGACCGAGAGCTGACAACGGGCTTGTCCCCAAGCAGGCACCGATTAAAGATGTACGGAATAAAGACAGGCCCCCTTTGAGGGCCAGGGACATTGCGGGACCGTCCCGGGATTACTATGGAGCTGCTGCCTGCCAGATTCTCATGTTGCCTCTAGGGAGCTGTCTCAGGCAGCAGAGGGTAATGAAAAGAACTAAGTATTAATAGCAGCAGTGGATATTTATTGAGCATCTACAGAGTGCTAGACCTGTGCTGGTCTCCCTACGTAGCCCAGGCTGGCCCTGAACTCTCAAGGCAATCCTTCTGCCTCAGCCTCCTGTGTGCTGGGATTACGGTGAGTACCACCATGCCCAGATCTATCTGCATCCTTTCATCAGTTCTCTCTCTGGCTTTAGGAGGTATCATTGCCTCCACTGTATAGACAGGGAAACTGAGGCTCACAGAGGTGAAGGGACTTGAACAAGGTCACAGAGCAGGGAAGGAAGAGAGCCCCCAGGGAAGCCCCAGCTCCAGGTATAAAAGGCAAGAGCTGGTCTGGGGGGGTCAGCACTTACTCTTGGGGTGTCTCGGGGTCAGAGCCCACAGCCAATGACTTTTCCACCCCCTTCCCATGACCTTCTTCTGTCCCTGAGTCCCTCTGACCCTATCAGCCCCTGGTCAGAGGAATGAGCTTCATGTCTGGCAAGGTGGGATTGAAATTAAAGAGGGAAATAAAAAGGCAAGTTGGCTGTGGTGAAACAAGAAAAGAACAACAAAAAAAAAACATGCAACAATGTGGAGTTCAAAGTGTGTTGGATACGATGCCATGAGCCTTCCCACACCCTGAAAGCCCATGCTGCTTCCAACCACTGGCCCCGGGCGACACAGGCAGCTCCTGAGGCCTAGCATTTGTCCTGCTCTGGCCGCCTGAGGCCACAGCAGGGTCTGGACAGGAGCACAGCCCCTCCTCCAGGCCAAGGTCACCCCATGGCAGCTGTCAGGACCCGTGGAGGTGCTGGGTGGCCCCTGCCCACCCCTGTGGGGATCCAATCTGCCCCCGAGAAGCTCCTGTCCAGCCTGAGCTGCTGCGAGACCAGGGCTGAGTCTGCCCAGTGAGGAAGCCCTGCCGGGCACAGTCGCCGCCCGAGCAGTCAAGGCCACGCACCAGCACTGCCCTGTCCCCGGCCCTGGTATCGTGGAAATGGTGAGCATAGGCCACACTTGCTGGGTGGCACCCGGCCAGGCTGGGAGGAGCCACCAGCAGCCTGGCAGGCAAAGCCTGGCAGGAGGATTCCAGCCTCACTGGCTGCCGCCCCGACAGGCAGCCCTGCAAGGCAGGTCTAGGCCCGCCCCCTCACTCACCTGGCTCCTGATCTGCCGATGCATCCGGTCTCTCTTCACCTGGAGGGCCTCGAAGGCCGCCTTCTGCATCAAGCTCTGCAACAGAGACCACATCCAGCCGCTCAGTGTGTGTCCCCTCTCTGGCTTTCCCCCAGGCCAGCTGGGGAAATAAGATCTCCCTAAAAAATGCCTTAGGTGGGAGACCCATGAGTTCAAGGCCAGCCTGAACGACGCAGTGAGACCCAAAGAATCGAAGGGATCACCAGGGTCCCGGATGTAGCTGCTCCAGGCTCTCCTGGGTACCTGCAAGGTGCAGGCTCAGGAGGAGGCCAGCAGAGGGCAGAGGGCAGAGGGCAGAGCAGTGGCCTGTGAGGCAAGAAGGGGCAGAAGCCCCAAGCAGGGTGGATTCTGTGACCAGAGGCCCTCCACGCTCTCCCTGCCCTCTGGCTCCAGTGGTTCCCATACCCTAAGGTCAGGAAGCGTCTTGGGGTCGCTGTGCTGCCAGGGGCAGGGCTCACCTCCTGTAGGATCTGGCTGATGGCCTTGTTCTGGTCCATCTGCTGCCATGACAGGATCTGCTGGAAACGCTCATCCATCTCAGCCATGCTGCAGGAGACAGCACATTCATTCACTCTGCACACCGCCCAAGCCCCTACTGCGTGTGGCTGCCTTGGAGGAGACCGCGTGACCATTTATTCATTCAACAGTGCTGATGGGAGCTGGGCGTGGTGGCGCACACCGGTAATCCCAGCTCTCAGCAGGCTGAGATAGGAGGATCGCCAGGAGCTCGAGGCAGCCTGAGCTACACAGTGAGTTCAACGTCAGCCTGGATTACATAGTGAGACCCTGTCTCAAAAAAACAAAACCACTACAACACCGATGGAGCCGCTGTGGGGGCTGTGGCCGAGGGGAGATGTGGAGTTTGAGTCTCACAGACCCAGAAAGAGGGTGGCAGGGCAGAAGCAGAAGCAGGTACAGAGAACCTCCGGCCCCTCAGCCAGCTCCTGAATTCCCTCCGAGACAGCCACCTGCATGGAGGGAATGCTCTCAACCTGTGAGCCCCTCGGCTGGCCGGGACAGAGGCACTGTCACCCTGGCTGTGACCTGCGCTTGGCCCTCCAGAACAAGGCTGTGGATTCTGGTACAAACCTGTGACCCTGGTACAGTCTTGCTTTTGTTTCCTGCTCATAGTTATTATTGGGCCTGAAGTGGTAGGGTTATACCCACGGAATCCTCTAACAAGTCTATAGGTAGCTACCAGATTTTTCTGGTAAGAAAAATTTAAGGCTCAAGGCAGGTGTAGGGGCGCACATTGGTTATCCCAGCACTCTGCAAAGCTGAGGCAGGAGGATCACAAGTTTGAGCCCATATTCGGCAATTTAGTGACTTAACAAGACCCTGTTTTAAAATTAAAAATTAAAAAAGGAGCTGGGTGTGGTGGCCCATGCCTGTAACCTCACTGCTCTGGGAGCCTGAGGCAGGAAGATCACAAGTTTGAGCCCAGATTGAGCAGGTATCAGCGACTTAAGTAGAACCCGTCTCAAAGTAAAAAATGGCTGGGGATGTAGCTCAGTGGGAAGGCCGAGGGTTCAACTCCCAGTACCCGCCTCCAGAAATGGGAATGACTCTCATCACTTTGTCCCTGCCCCACACCGACACCCAGGGTCCAGCTAAAAAAACGAGGAAGGCCGGGCACCTCTTGTCCCTGCAGTGTGGCTGAGGCTAGGGTGGCCCAGGTAGGGGGTTCCAGCTTCTGGCTCTCACCCGTCTGGGGCCCACACCAGCACCCCCAAGCCCCGCCTGGGACTTGTCTTCCTTACCTTACCTGGAACAGGCTTGCTGGACCAGACTCTGCCTCTGCGACTCGTAGGTGATCTGGACGAGCCGGTTCTTGCAGCTCTCGGTGAGCATCTGTTGCATGGCGGCTGCGGACACAGGGTGAGGGCGCTGAGAACGTGGCAGCTACTCCCAGGATTCAGGACAGACCCCAAGGCTCTGCCCTCATCTGCTTGACAGTCATCCCTAAAAAACAGCAGCTGGCCTCGAACTCACAGCGATTCTCCTGCCTCAGCCTCCTGAGCACTAGGATTATAGGAATGCACCACTACACTCGGCTGAAAAGGGTGACTTTTAAAGACAAAAGCAACCTGAGCTTGAAAGGCTGATAACCGTAAACACTGAACAGCATACACAAAATCTTCTACAATACTGTCACCCAGAAATACTGTGTTTTGATATGTATTCTTCCAGTCCATTTTTATGCACATTTATGGATTTTGAAAGATTAAAACGAAAGAATTGAAAACAGGGATTCACCAGATGTGCTCAAAATAAATAAAAAGGGCTGGGGGTAGCCATATGGGGTGGTGCATGCCTATAATCCCAGTATTTGGAAGGCTGAGGCAGGAAGGTCTTGAGTTTGAGGCCAGCTGGGCTATATAATAAGTTTAAGCGTGGCCTATACTACACAGCAAGGCCCTGTCTCAAAAGGCGAAAAATAATCAAAAAATAATAAATAAGTAATAAAAGGAATTACAATGGTATCACACTAAACACTGTTCCCTTCACTTTTTATGACCATTTGCCCATGTCAGCAGGACGATGTGACAGTAATGGCTGCAGGGGACTTTGGTATCCGGATAACCAACATCTACTTAGATAATCTTCTATCCACCAGGGAGGTGGACTTTTTAAAAAACTTACTATGTGATACTTCAATGAACATTCTTGCTCAAACACCTTTGTGAACATCTGTTGGTTTGTTTGTTTGTTTTCAGACAGGGTCTCACCATGTAGTCCAGGCCAGCACTGAACTCACTATGTAGCCCAGGCTGGCCTTGAACTCGCAGGGATCCTCCTGCCTCGGCCTCCTGAGAGCTGGGATTACAGGTGTGAGCCACCACACCTGGCTTCCTGATTCTATAGATAAGAAAACTGAGGCTCAGGAAAGCAAGGGACCATAATGTCCCAGGGACATCGGGTTGGTGTCCTCACTGGGACTCTGAAGCCAAGCTTCACCTGACCGGAAGCCCAGGCTCCTCCATGGGATGTGGCCGCCCCCTCCAGGGCTAACACAGCGCCCTCCACGAGTGCCCAACAGAGAGAGGGCTGCCACCTGCCACCCGAGTGCTCTTTCTAGTGCCCTCACCCTCCCCACCCCATGACTTACAGGCGATCTCCCGTTGCCGCAGGTTCTCTGTTTCCTCCTGGGTGATGGCCATCAGCTGTTCCATTCTTATTCTACAAAAATTCCATCCTTTCATTGGGCAAACACCGTTCCCATCAGCTGGCCCCGCCTCCTCCCCACAAGGCCTGCAGAAAGCCAGCCAGGTGGGCCCGGTTAGCCTTCAGCCTTGGTGCTGGACGCCACCATGTGTAAGAGGATGAAGGTCCCTTAGGAAATGGCCAAGGGTACCAAGAGCCAAAGCACCAACACGGTCCCCACAGGCAAACAGGAAGGTGCCACAGTGCTGGTGACTGAAGGAAGTCAGCTCTTGTTCCCTGCCTGGTGGGTGACATTAAGGAGAGCGGCAGCTGCTGCTGCTGGTGATGACCATGTCTTTTGGAAGATGTGCTAGTTCCTCTCCTTCATGTCCTTTGCAAACTTCCCTCAAAAAGAGTCATAAGCAGGACATGGTGGCGCATGCCTGTAATCCCAGCACTCAGGAGGCTGAGGCAGGAGGACTGCTGAGAGTTTGAGGCCAGCCTGGGCTACAAAGTGAGTTCAAGGGGCCGGTGAGATGGCTTAGCGGCGTACACGCCTGCCTGGCAAGCGCGAGGGCCCGAGTTCAACTCCCGGAACCCATATATGAAAAAAGGGCCGGTGATATTGCTCAGCGGCACGGGCGGCTGCTGGCACGTGAGGTCCTGAGGTCAACCCCCGGTACCCACAAAAAAAAAAAAAAAAAAAAAGTGAGTTCAAGGCCAGCCTGAACTGCACAGCGAGACCCTGTCTCAAAAAACAAAAACCGGGCCGGTGAGACAGCTCAGCGGCTTAAGCGCCTGCCTTGCAAGCGCGAGGGCCCGAGTTCGACTCCCGGATCCCACATACGAAAAAGGGGCCGGTGATATCGCTCAGCGGCACGGGTGCCTGTTGGCGCGCGAGGTCCTGGGGTCGACCCCCCGGTACCCACAAAAAAAAAAAAAAAAACAAAACAAAAACCAAAATGAAAAAAAAAGAGTCATATAGGTTAGGTGTGGTGATGCACACCCATAATCCCAGCAGACTGGGAGGCTGAGGCAGGGGGATCCAAAGTCTGAGCACAACCCGGGCAATTTAGGGATTTAAAAGACACTGTCTCAAAAAATTTTTTTTAAAAAGGGCTGGAGATGTAGCTCAATGTGAAGGCCCTGACTTCAATCCCCAGTATTAAAAAAAAAAAGTCACATAAGCCATCAGGGTACATTCAGAGGCCACTCACTGACATGTCCTTTATAATTATGAAAGACTGGAAGCAATTTAAGTGTTTACTGACACAGAGCTACTTAAAAATGTTATGAGAAAATTATATAGTACAATACTTTCCAGCTATTAGAAATGATGTTTTTCTGCCATGGAAATATATCCAAGATTATAACTGAAAATTTATCCCTATAATCCCAGCACTCAAGAGGCTGAGACAGGAAGATCACTTCGAGTTTGAGGCCAGCCTGGGCTACATAATGAGTCCAGGCCAGCCTGAACTACATAGCAAGACCCTGTCTCAAAAAAATAAACCAAAACAAAACAGGAACCTAGAGGTGATTTTGCGCCCATAGGAGGATATGCAGAGGTAATGTACAAATACTTTAACTTTTTTACTTAAGGGGCTTGAACATATGTGGGTTTTGGTATCCACAGGGGATTCTTGAACCAATACCCTTCAGATTCCAAGGGATAAATGTATTAAATTACTTTTCTTTCCATAAATGTGGGTTTTTCCTAACTTTTTTTTTTTGGACACAGGGTCTCACTATGTAGCCCAGGCTGGCCTCCAACTTGTGGTGATTCTCCTGCCCCAGCCTCCCAAGTGCTGGGATCCCAGTGCACTACCACGCATGGCAATTTTTTCTAACTTTTTACACAAGAAATAATATACATTGTCCATCCAGCCTTGTTCACGCCTGACTTTTTCTCTGGAGTGTACGTGCTTTGCAGCCTGGAAGCCCTGGTTCTAACTGGATGTTCTCTGAGGGGGCTTCCAGGAGACTTTCTGACCTACTCCCTGGAAGAATGACAGCCACGCCCCCACACTGCACCCCCCGGGGGGACTCTTACCGTTCATCTTCCAATGACTTCAGAATCTCAGAACTTTGTTTTTGCCTGTGGAGAAAACCAGAGAAGGTCCCTGGGGTCACCTGTGAGCAGCAGAGCTGCTCGCCTCACTGCGCTGGCTGTGGCCGGGTGGGGACATCTGGGATGGCCCGGGAGCTCCATGCCTTCTAGCCACTAAGCCACACCAAGTCCCAGGTTTCCTCACCCGTGAAATGGGGATAAAAGTAAACAAGCAAACGAACTGTGTGGGCCATCTGTAAAGAGTGACCAAGAAAATATACACACGGTGTTTGGCACTATAGCACTCACAGCTGGGTGTGGTGGTGCATGCCTGTAATCCCAGCACTCAGGAGGCTGAGGCAGGAGGATTGCTGTGTGTTCGAAGCTAGCCTGGACTACATAGCAAGGCCCTGTCTCAAAAACAAAAGCAGCACCTAACACATGCTCCCTGTGCTGGACTCAGGCATTCTATAACTGACAGGTGACAGAGGATCCGGTAACCCAGGGACAGAAAGAGGGATGCCTGAGACAGCAGGTGCCTGTTTCTGGAATCTTCCTGTAAGAGACCTAACAGACCCCTCACTCAGAGTTCTCAGGCTCCTTGAGATCTCTGTCTGGCCCCTTCCTTCCCGGCTCCATCAAGACCTGCTCTTAGACATTCCTACCTAGGACTGAATTTGTTAAGCTAAATCTCACTCTAGGGTGAAGGGCTGACTGTAGGCAACAGGATATTTGGTCAGTGATTTCAAGTGGTCCAGCAGTGGCAGGGGGAGACGGGAGGAGGTGGCCTCCATCTGGGCCCCTGGAAGAGCCTCCCGTGGGCTGGGCCTGGCTGGGCACTGACCTCTGGTTCTCCTGCAGCAGCTTCTGGATCCGGCTGGCGACGCTCTGCTCGGCCTCCTTCAGCTGCTGCAGCAGCCTCTGCCGCTCGGCATCCAGGTAGCGCTGGTGCACGCTCAGGCCCTGCTCCAGCCGGGACCGCTCCTGCGGCGGAGGTGGGGTCAGATCCGGTGGCACCCGGATGCTGGGGCCAAGGAACTGGTGTCGCGGGTCCCCCGTGTGACCCGCCACGTCCCTCCCTGCCCAGGCCTCACGACGCAGATCTGCAGGTGGCCGGGTCAGGCTCTCCCTTCCCGCCACCCCTGCTGTCCCCTGGCCAGCAGGCGGCGTGCACCTCCTGGAGCGTCTGCAGGACCTCGTCCTTCTGGCTGTGGCTCTGTCGCAGCAGCTGAGTGTGCTGCCGCTGCCCCAGCTCCAGGCGCCGCTCGAACTCCAGTTTCTCCAGCATCTTCTGCTCCTGCAGGGACGGAGAGCCTGGTGACCCAAGGATCGGCCACAGGCGCCAGGACGCAGGAGCAGGGGTTGGGGGAGGTATTTTCTTACCTTCCGCTTCTCGTAGTCAGAGAACCTATTCTGGGGGGAGAAGAGACGGTAGTCAGGGTACCGGGACAGCGTGGTTCTTACTGTCACATGCGCCAAGGTCCCCGGTGCCCTGGCTTCCTGCAGACTGGCCCACCCCGACTACTGCATTGGAGTGGGGTGTGGGTCAAAGGCCTGGGAGAAGAAGGGGGTCCGGGGGACCCCAGGGTGAGGACACATTGCTGGGCACTGGGGGAGGAGTGTGCCAAGACTGTTCTGGGAGCTGGTACAGGGCAGGCCTGGGGCTCTGAAAAGAAAACCAAGAAGCCAAGCGTGGTAGGGCAAGTGTAATCCCAGCACCAGGAAGCTGGGGCAGGAGGACTGCAGAGTTGGAGGCCAGCCTGAGCTACAAAGCTCAAAAACAAAACAGGCCAGGGATATAGCTCAGTGGCACAGCGCCTGCCTGGCAAGCGTGAGGTCCTGAGTTCGATTCCTGGTACCGAAAAAACAAAACAAAAAAAGGACTCACTGAAAGACAAAAAGTCAAACCTGCAGGTGGCTGGTGCTCCCTGTGGCTCTGTTACACCCTTTCCCTACCCACAGCTGTCAGAGGCCCCTGGACTGTGAGCCTGGGGTGGGGGGACATGGAGGGGGCACAGGCAGCCGTGCAGCCTCCTGTAGATTATGGGAACGATCCACCCTGTAATCTGTTAACACGCAGTGTAGCAGAAGATGCCCCCCTCAGCCAGTATCAGGCCTATGAGGCATGGTATAAGAACCAATCCCCAATTGACAAGCCATTCTGCCCCTGTACTTCCTGCTTGCTGATCCCATATGAGCCCTAGACCACCAGAGATCAGGGCTTGATATTTTGGGAATGATCCCGATCAGTGCCCGTCTATGTAACATAAATCTGCCTCCAGATCCTGGGTGTCGTTTCGGTGTTTCTGTTTGCCGTTGCATCAGCACTGTGTTCAGTGTTACAGGAGACAAGCGGCGTGCTCTGAGGAGGGATCACCGCAGGCCTGAGCGGCCTGGTGTCTCTCAGAGGACTCGAGGTTTCCACTGAGCCCCGAAGGGGAAGGCTGGCGAGGGAGAGCGCTCCTGACAGAGGCCCTGGATAGTGACTCAGGTGGGAGAGTGGCTGCCAGGGGAGGCCTTGGAAGCGAAGCCAAGCCTGCTGGTCTGACGGGGGTGGGTTCCAGAGTAATGGAGGAATCCGGCCTCTGCAGTCCTGACACACAGACAGACAGACAGACAGACACAGGTGTGCCAGCAGGCAGGCTCGCCTTACCTGCCACTCAGCCTCCTCCCTCGAGAACCTGTCCGTGGGTCCGTCAGGGCTGTCCCAGGTGTTGTCAGCTCCATCTTGCTCCAGAACTGGCAGCAGGTACTGAGAAGGGGGGTAATATTCCAGGCCCGACTCTGCAGGACATGGACACATGGTGGCAGGGAGGGACCCAGAGCCACCCCGCCTGCTGCCCTCGTCTCCCACCCCAGCTGCTGCTCTTGTCCACCCTACACCGGGCCCTCTGCGGAGTCACTATCCTTGCCCAGGCCTGGGCTCAGCCTCGTCGATCCAGCTGAGGACAGGACGGCAGAAAAGGCCAGATCAGCCCCGAGGCGTGGGCGTGGGATCCAGCTGTCCTATCAACTTCCTATGTGTGCGAGGCCTGGGCTGAGGTGCTGTCCTTCGGGCCGGACAGTTACCTCCTGGGTGTTGTGTATGGGTCATGCCCCGAATGTTTTCTGTTGCACGGTGTGCGTTTTTATTCTTGATGTGTAGGCACTCTTTACATAGCATGGTAAACGATCTTGGTTCTACAATATGTATTGCAACTGTCTTCTTCCATGTGGCTACCTGCCGTTTTAACATGTGTGACGGTGTTCAGGGAGACAAGTTTCAATTTTGATGGAAGTCACCTTCCCCACCCCTTGGAAGGATACAAATAGGGAGTTCATAAGAAATACTAACATGAGAAAACTTTTTTTTTTTTTTTATGTGGGTACCGGGAGTCGAACTCAGGACCTCGTGCTTGCCAGCAGGCGCTTGTGCCACTGAGCGATATCACCGGCCCGAGAAAACTTTTAAATACCCAGGTACATGACATTAAAATAATAATAGGCTCTGCTGTTTACTGGATTAACTGATTTTGTCTTATTATTATTTCTGTGTGTGTGCAGTGCTAGGAATGGAACCCAGGGCCTTGGACATAGTAGGCAAGCACTTACCACTGAGCCACACCCAAGACCCAGACTAGCAGACTCTGGTGTGTGTGTGTGGTTTTTTGAGACAAGGTTTCACTTGGTAGTCCAGGTTGGCCTCAAACTTGTGGCAATCCTCCTGCCTCAGCCTCCCAAGTTAGTCAGGCTGTCCTTGCAGATATTCCTCAGGGGAATGGGAATGGAGGGCCTATGTCCCCACACCTTCCTGCTGGGCATACAGCTAGGCATGGGCCTGAGGGCTCACAGGTCTTGTGAGTCTATCTGAATGCTCAGCTCAAGCAGAGTACTGACCAGTATTATTTTCTGAGATGAGTCTTTCTATGTTGCCCACATTGGTCCTGAACTCCAGGGCTCAAGTGTGTCTCCTGCCTCAGCCTCCCAAGGGCTGATACCACCGGTGTGGGCTGCATGGCCTGTCAAAAGCTAGGCTTTTGAAGTTCCTGTTGCTTCTTGTTCTTTGCTAATTCTTGGTATTGATAGTTCAATTTTGGTCATTTTAGTGGGTATGCAGAAGTATCTCTTTGCAGGTTTTTTTTTGGGGGGGGCAGGCTCCTACTATGTAGATAGCCTGGTTTACAACTCACTAGGTAGCCCGGACTGGCCTGAAACTCCCAATGATCCTCCTGCCTCAGCCTCCTGAGTGCTGGGATTACAGGCATGCGCCATCATGCCTGGCTTTGCAGTTTTAGTCTTTTCCTGTTGATTAAAATGATATGCAGCACCTTTTTCAGACACTACTGGCCATCAGGACATTCTCTGATGTAAAATTCCTAGGCACGTCTCTTGACGGCGTATGTATGTACTGGAAATATCCTTTCTGTCCCTAAACGGCATCTTCAGCAGACGGGAAGTTTTGATTTTAATTAAGTCTAACTTCAATCTTATGGTTAGGGCTACCTGTCTCCTGTTGAAGGAAGAGGTTAGGGTTCATTTTTAAAATTTATTTATGATTTGGCAAAGGGACCCGGGGCCTCGCACATGCTAGGCAAGGGCTCTACCTTGAGCTACACCCGAGCCCGAGCATTGACATTTCCCACAAGGAAATCCAACTGCTCCAGAATCATTTCTGTAGTAAAGCAACGTCCACTTCCGCTCCTCTGCTGTGGTGGCGCCTTCGCCGTGAATAAGAGCACTTACGTGAGTCTCGTATGTGCTGAGAGCCCCATGGGGGACAGGACCCCTAAGTGCCAATGTCTGACCTGACGAGGAGAGCTGCACCCCTGGGCCCAGGGTGGCCTTCGGAGGCAGTGGCCCACCTTTACCTTTGCAGAGGAACTGCTGGATGGCTGCAGTGCCAGCGCCGCACACCTCCTGCGGCGGGAAGACCATGGCCGAGGCATCGAGGCTCAGCGTCTGCAGACACAGGGCCCCTTTACCATGCGGGTCACAGCACGGGCAACATAATCAGAAGCGGCCCGACCTGACTCGTTGGGTGCTGTCTCCTGCTGCCCAGTCCGGCGCTGGAGCATGCAGCTCGCAGGCAGCAAGCGCTGGGCCAGGGCGTTTGGGCAAATCGTGAGTGGGTAAGAGAAAGTTAGAGGAGCGCATCGAGAACGTGACTCCAACTCTGTTATCACATAGAAAAAATCTGGAGGTGAATGTGCACCTGCCAGGGAGCCGGGCCGAGAGCAGAAACCCCAGCCCAGGGAGCCGCATTGAAGGCAAATTAACCCAGGCAGGCTGTACGGCTGCGTTGGGGCTGCCAGGCACGCGTTCGTGAGCTAAAATGACATCACGTTTGGTTGCACTGCCATATCTCAAGTGCTTGGTGGCCATGGGTGGCCAGTGGTCCCTACACCCGTACAGAGGACAGACCATTTCCACAGAAGCAGCAAGGGACACTGCTGCTCTAATGGCATCCAAATCCCAGCCCAGCACAGTGTGTGTGTCCTTGGACAGATCAGTGTCACACACACAGTGTCACAGTGTTACGGCTTACATCTGGGGTGTCACTCAAGGCCTCACATGTTCCGAGGTGGGTTTTTAAAAAAATTTTATGTTTTGGTTTTTTTCAAGATAGGGCCTCGCCATGTAGCCCAGGCTGGCCTCGAACTCACAGCAATCCTCCTGCCACAGCCTCCAAGTGCCAGCATTACTGTCGTGCACTATGCCTGGTTTCAGAGGTGGGTTTCTAGGTGATTGGGTCATGGGGGTGCAGTGTGTTAATCCAAGCCGAGTGTGCGGTTAGGAGGTGGGGCAGGTTAGGGCGGTCACTGAGGGGTGACCTGGAAGGGTGAATCTCCTGCCCAGATCCTCCGTCCTTCCCTCTGGCTGTCATGATGTGAGCAGCCTGCATGTTCATGTACATAGCAGGCCCTCATGTACACAGTATGGAGCCACTAAAACAAGCTGCTGCTGGGCATGGTGGCATACGCCTATAATCCCAGCACTCAGGAGGCTGAGGCAGGAGGATGGTTGTGAGGTCACGGTTATGAAATGAACAGCTTCCCGGCTTTCTTGTAGTGCTGGGATGGAACATGCCAGGTATGTGCTCTACCACTGAGCCACACCCCCGCCCCAGAGCACAGCCTCTACTAAACATCAGGGTTGCTTCAGGATTAGGAAAGTGTGGCCAAGTGTGGTGTGGCACATGCCTGTAATCCCAGCACTTGGGAGGCTGAGGCAGGAGGATCTCTGTGAGTTTGAGGCCAGTTTGAATTACACACCAAGACCTTGTCTCAAAAATCAAAAAGGGATTAGGACCGTGCGCTCTGGGCCATGTTGTCTAACATGGCGGCTGCTCAGCACATGTGGCTGTTTAAATACAGATTAACTAATATTCGATACAATCACTTAGTTCCTTGGTCACATTGGCCAATTTCAAGCTACCATTGTGGCCACCAACTGGGACAGCACGGTCAGTGAACATCCCTGTCACCACGGGACTTTCTCTGGACAGCACAGGAAAATGAACCTGCGTGGGTCTGGTGTGGCCTCCCCTGGTCACCTGTGCCCCCTGGCACTGGTACTAGGTTGGAGGGCACTGGCCACCAGCGCTGGCCACGTCCCTGGGATATCTCTGCTTGTCGCCCAGCTCCCAGGCACCCTGCTCGGCAGTCTGGTTGTGAGAGGAAACCACTGACAGAATCGGGGCTCTGGAACCCTGGGCCAGACTGTCATCACTGCCACAGACACGGAGGTGTGCAGAGGTAAACAGGACAGGTGCTGGGTCTGGACGGACTCGTCTACAGCCCATCCCTCACTGACTAACTTGTGGCCTTTGTGCAGGCTCCATAAACTTCCTGTGCCTCAGTTTCTTCATCTGCAAAGTGGCACGACAGTATTTCTCTCACAGGACTTGGGGGAAGACTCTAGGAGCTAACATGGCTCAAGTGGCTGGCCTTGGAGAGTGCCAGATAAATGTGAAGCTATCTCAGCCATGACTGTGACAGCCCACTCTCCCTGGGGGCTGCCCGGTACCAGTGTCTGATATGGGCTGTCCCCTTTCCTAAATTCAGATGCTAAAGTCCTAACCCTCGCATCTCAGAATGTGCCTGTGTTTGGAGACAGGCTAGGCCCTAGGCCAGTACAACTGGTGTCCTACTTGCTTTCTCTCTGCTTTTTCTTTTCTTTTTTTTCTTTCCTGTGTGTGTTTTGAGACAGGGTCTCACTATATAGTTCAGCCTGTCCTTGAATTCAGCAATCCTCCTGCCTCAGCCTCCTGAGTGCTGGGATTACAGGTGTGCACCACCACGAGCCACAGCTTTCATCAAGCATCAACTTGGCGCCGCTCTTTTCCCCTCTAGACATCGCCACATGTGGTTGCACACTAGTCGCTCTACAAACTCCTAAGAACTACACCTCGGGGGCCCTGGGACTGGGCATCCCGTGAGGAATGGCGGGGCACAAAGAGGACCCCAGGGAGAATGGCTCCACTGACCTCCAGCGTCCGGACATGAGCCAGCATCTGTGGCAGCCTCTGAACCCTGTTTTCGCTGATGTCGAGGGTGCGCAGGCTTCGGAGCTCCCCCAGCGTGTCGGGCAGCTCCTTCAGCTTGTTGTCTGGAGAGACCCCAGTGGCAGAGCTCAGCACCCCAAAACCTGGCCCCACTTCCTGTCCAACATCTTCAGGACTCAGGGGGCTAGGGACAGGGGGCTGCTGCTGGATGCCTTTAGACACCTGACTTGGCCTCCTGGGCCCCAGCTTCCTCATCTGTAAGCTGGGGCAGCCCTGCTGTGCTCTGCCTGCTGTGCGTGCTTGTCTGGATGCTGGCCACCCAGCGAGTGTGCAGGTGCCCGTCACCGCGTGTGATGTGCCATTCAGGACTGCTGCTGGGCCCCACCATGGCTCTTGCCCTGCCAGTCCACTTGCGGTCATGGACATGAGTGACCAAGTCTCAGCCTGGCTGTGACTGCCAATGCCCCCTTCCGCTGACTGCCCCCCTCCAAGGGGTCCCATGGTAACCCCCAGGTTACCATGGAGACAGACAGACCTAGTTCCAGTGTCACCCTTGTGCCTGATGGCTCCCAGGCAGGGGACCTTATGGATGGCACTGGGACAGTCCAGAGCTTGCCAGGGTCACAAGGACAGGGCACCCTGGCTGCCTACCTTTCACGTTGAGGGTCTGGAGCTGGGCCAGGTTCCCAATGGAGCGGGGCAGATGTGTCAGTTGGTTTCTTTCCACATTCAACACCTAGGAAAGAGCAGGAAATCACACAAGAGGCCACACACAGACAGTGACTCCGAGGCTCCCTCCCCACTGCACATAGCGGCCTTTCTTCCTCCTGCCAGCCCTGCAAGGAAGGGACAGATTGGGGATCGAACCCAGGGATTTTGCACTGGGTTACATTCCCAGCCCTTTCTGTGTTTTATCGTGAGACAGGGTCTCCATAGCTCACTAAATTGCCCAGGCTGGGCCAAACTTGTGATCCTCCTGCCTCAGCCTCCCAGAGTGCTGGGATTACAGGGGTACCCACCACCCCTGATGGAAGAAGGTCCAGCTTGTTATGATCCCATTTGAGAGATGAGGAGGAAGAAGGGGCCAGCAGAGCCAGGGGCTGGGCAGGCAGAGAAGTCAGGCTCTGGCTCAGGCATGAAGAAGCCCCACGGTCACAGCCATGGCAAAGGGACTGAGGCCAGCAGGAAGCCACACTGAGCAGCCATTAAAAATTGATACAAAGGGAAGCTAAGTAGCCACTAAACATAATGGCAGATAAATATTTGATGAACCAAAGAATGGTTACAACTTATTGTCAGATATGCACAAGTTACAAAACAGCAAAGGTAGCAATTCTAGAAACACAGGGATATGTTTCCAATGTCCCCTGAGATTCTACACGAAGGTACGTATGTGGCTCCAAGTGGAGACAATCAGTACTCTTCTGGCCTCTATGTGACCTTGGGCAAATGACAGCCATCTCTCTAGACCTCTGTTTTCTGTAAAATGTGATAGCATCTCTGGGTGTGGTGGCTAATGCCTATAATCCCAGCAGTCAGGAGGCTGAGGCAGGAGAATTGCTGCAAGTTCAAGGCCAGCCTGGGCTACATGGTGAGTTCAAGGCCTGCTCTGATTACATAGTGAGACCCTGCTTCTCCCCCCTCCCCAGTGAACAACTAGAGACTACAATTAGAACTCCTAGGAAATAAGCAAGGTGGAGAGAGAGACATGGAAGGGGATCTACCTAGGGAAGACAGGGAGGGTTTGCAGGGACAGCTGGGCTCAAAGGTGAAGGATGAGCCCCACACACAGCCCCAGGAAGTCACCCTAGCAGAAGGAGGGCTGCAAGGAGAGGCCTTGCCAGGCAGGGACCAAGGACAGAAGGTTTTAGGAGGTGATCACAGATCCACCACATGGGGTCTTTTTTTTTTTTTTTTTTTTCTCTTTTTGGTGCTAGGATGGAACCCAGGGCCTGGTGCCTGCAAAGCTGGTGCCCCAGCCACACGCCAGTGTACAGGGGTCTTCTGGGTCCTAGTGGCTTTTTCTGTTTTTGTTTTTTTGAGACAGGGTCTTGCTATGTAGTTGGCTGGCCCTGAGCCTTCTATGTAGCCCAGGCTGGCCTTGAACTCGCAGCAATCCTCCTGCCTCAGCCTCGCAAGCGCTGGGATTACAGGTGTGCGCCAGCACACCTGGCTTTTCTGAGTCATCGTGAGGGAGGCGGCTTTCCGATCTAAATGCTACACGCTTCTCCTTTCCTGTAGAACGGGGGCAACTCTAACACTGGCTTCGCAGGGTGACTGTAAGGTACCTGTAGGGTGTGCTAGGCCAGGCTTAGCTCAGGGCTGGCACAAAGTGGGTACTTTGTCAATGTAGCGACTGCTGCCAACAGGAAGCAGAGAGCTGTGAGCCAGTGCAGGGCCCAACGTCCTTAAGATGCAGAGTCATGGGTGCCTTTTACTGTGAAGCTGCGGAAGCTCGTGATGAAGTCCCCAAAAGCACGAGCCAACAATGTGGCGGGACGGCTGCCTGCAGTGGAGGGCGGGGCTGGCCCCATGCAGCCTGTGTCTGCTGGCAGGGCAGAGCACCACCAGAACATCCGGGACATCCATTTTGCCAGGAGAGTGGGCCCCTGTCCTGCGCCTCACCTGCAGGGCTGTCAGCTGCCCCAAGTCATCGGGAAGGGCTGTCAGCTGATTGTCGTGCAGATCCAGTACCTGCAGAAGGAAGACACCTGTAGCCACCCACTGAGGAAGGCCCTGGGGCTCCAGGCTCAGAGCAGCAGGAGGTGACAGGGGCTGCTTCATGCCAGCCCTGCCCCCACCCCTTTCTCTCCCTCTAAATGTCCAGCATTCCCACCTCATTTTCTTTCCCAGACTATTACACCATTTCCTTCTTTTAGTTATCAAATATTTATTTTTTACTGTTAAAAAAAATATATTGTAAAACGGTATCCATATGCTAAAAAGAAAAATGGGCTGAGTGTGGTGGTGCACAACTGTAATCCCAGAACTCAAGAGGGTGAGGCAGGAAGAACTCTGTGAGTCTGAGGACAGCCTGGGCTACATAGTTCAAGGCCAGCTTAAACTACATAGCGAGACCCTGTCTCAAAAAGCCACAAAAAATAATTGTTTTTTCAGTACTGGTATTGAACCCAGCACCTCTGCACTGAGCTACATCCCCAGCTCGTTTTTGCTTTTTATTTTTAGACAGGATCTCCCTAAGTCGCTAAGTTGTCTAGGCTGCGTTTGAACTTGTAACCCTCCTGCCTCAGCCTCCTGAGAGTGGGATTACAGATCTAGCCATTTTCTAGTTTTTTGTTGTTGTTGTTGTTGTTTTTGGTACCAGGAATTGAACTCATGACCTTGTGCTTACCAGGCAGGTGCTGTGCCACTGAGCTATATCCCTGGCCCTTTTTTCCAGGGTTTTTTTTTTTGTTTTGTTTTGTTTTTTTGGTACCAGAAATTGAACTCAGGACCTTGCGCTTGCCAGGCAAGCTAAATCCCCGGCCCTCTAGTGTTTTTTAAACAATGAAAATGAGCACAAAAGGCATAGGAAATATATACATATACATATATACACACACACTATATATACAGAACATACACACAAACTTAAAACATGCATGTGTATACATATATATATATTTTTTTTTTTTTCTTTTTTTTTTTTTTTTTTCTTTAAAGACAGGGTCTTTCTGGGAGTGGTGGTACACACCTGTAATCCCAGCACTCAGGAGGCTGAGGCAGGAGGATCACTATGAGTTCGAGGCCAGCCTGGGCTACATAAGTGAGTTCAAGGCCAGCCTGCACTACATAGTAAGACCCTTTCTCAAAACAAAATAAAACAAAACAAAAAGACAGGGTCTTACTATGTATCTCAGGCTGGCCTTGAACTCATTATGTAGCCCAGGTTGGCCTACTGCCTTAGCTTTCTGAGTGCTGGGTTTATAGCCCTGTGCCACCACGCCTGGCTTTAAAAATGTATTTTAAATGTTCTCTTTTCTTTCAATGCAAAAATACTGCACAGGCTGCGAATGTCCCTCAGGGCTAAAGTGCATGCTTGCCATGGATGAGGCCGTGGGTTCCATCCCTAGCACAAAGCCTGTTGGCCCAAAACTATAAAGAGCAAGCTGCTTGCCAGCCAGAGCTCCCCACGGAGAGCTGGGAACTGTACTCTTGGCCCCACTCTCACAAGGTTCCACTGGTGACATCTTGCACACACTCTGACTATGCCCAGCCTCTGTCCTGAGAGGGCCGATGGTCAAGTCAGAGTCCTCCCAGGTCGCTGGGTTTCACATGTTGGCCACAAGCTGCCCCGGGGACCTTCCTGTCCTTGCTTGGGACCACTGTTCCCATGCTGTGGGCACCTTGGCAGCCGTGAGTTTAAGATTTCCTTTCTACCTGTCACGTAAACCACCGTGTGCTCATGTTTGTTGCCCCACACGGAGCGCACAGCACACAGAGGTGCTCAGTATAAGGCGCGATCAAATCCCAGACTGATGCTTCCATTCGGCCCATCTGACACAGGCTGAGGAGACCGGAAGACAGTGGGGGCCCGGTGGCCACCCCGGAGACCACGCAGAGTCCCCACCACCTGGAGGGGCCCAGTACCTTGATGGTTGCCAGGCTCAGGAGGCTGCAGGATTTGGGCAGCAGGGAGGTGAGCTGGTTTGTATGCACAATCAACACCTGGACAGCAAAGACAGGCAGAGTTAGGCTGCAGAAGAGGGCAGACAAGGAAGGCTATAGGCGAGGCAGTGCCCTGCAGTGCCCGGGGCATCTCGTATCTCTGCCGGCCAGACATACAATGGGGGCCGCTATGAAAATCATGAAACTTCTGAATGTAGAATCTAAGGCCCTTAATATCTAGAATTTCAAGGATAAAAGGGTTCTTGAAGGTCTAATTCTACCTTCCATCCTGAGAAAAGATCAATCTTTTTTTTTTTTTTTTGAGACTGGGTCACGCTATGTCATTCAGGCTGGCCTTGAACTCACTATGTAGCCCAGGCTGGCCTCGAACTTGCGGCGGTCCTCCTGTCTCAGCCTCCCGAGTGCTGGGATGACAGGAGTGCACAATTACACCTCCCCAGGTATCCTGATCTTTTTTTTTTTTTTTTTTTTTTTTTGTGGGTACTGGGGGTTGAACTCAGGACCTCGCGTGCCAGCAGGCACCCGTGCCACTGAGCGATATCACCGGCCCTTTTTTTGTATGTGGGTTCAGGGAGTCGAACTCGGGCCCTTGCGCTTGCTGGGCAGGCGCTTACGCCGCTGAGCCATCTCACAGGCCCTATTTTTTTTTTTTTTTTTTTGTGGGTACCGGGGGTCGACCTCAGGACCTCGCGCGCCAGCAGGCGCCTGTGCTGCTGAGCGATATCACCGGCCCCTTTTTTCGTATGTGGGTTCCGGGAGTCGAACTCAGGACCTCGTGCTTGCCAGGCAGGCACTTATGCCGCTGAGCCATCTCACCGGCCCCGGTATCCTGATCTTCACCTTCCCCAGCCTGTGTCATCTTTTTTTTTTTTTTTTTTTTTTTTTTTTTTGTGGGTACCGGGGGGACGTCCTCAGGACCTCACACGCCAACAGGCACCCGTGCCGCTGAGCGATATCACCGGCCCCTTTTTCGTATGTGGGTTCCGGGAGTTGAACTCGGGCCTTTGCGCTTGCATGGCAGGCGCTTAAGCCGCTGAGCCGTCTCACCGGCCCCTGTGTCATCTTGAAGAATAGAAAATGATAAAGTATCTGCCTCTGAGGTCTGTTGATATTAAACAAGCTAATGGACACAGTGTCTTAGCCCAGGGCTGGCACACGGTGCTCAGCCGATGCGGTCCATCTCTACCTTGTTAGGTATCGACTGCTGCTTTAATATTTCCCGGGATGAGGCGCTCACTACACTGTTGCTATGGAATCTGTCTCACCCGTCTGCATCTAGAGGCTTCACTTAGTGTACATAAACCCACTGCACCCAAAGGTGCAGGAGCTGCGCTGCTCTTCTGAAACACCCTTCATTCCCCTCCTCCCCCTGAGCAGCCACAATGAAATGAGCGCAGCTTGTTACCACTCACACTGGGGTTAATAGGCATTTGCCATGGGGGCGGCATCATATCCCTCTGTCTCCATCACTCCTTAAATCTCCCAGTACCTCTGAGAGCATAAACTCTGAGTGTCCTTGTTTCCCAGAGGAAGACACTGGGATGTCAGAGTTAAGGAAGGTGCCCAACTCACGAAGCCTGTGAAGGGCAGAGCCGAGAGTGACCCGGGACTGTCCCCGCCCCAGCCTGCTCTCCTCGCTGCGCAGACCAGGTGTGGGCTGACAGGGTGACAGCCAGAGACAGGGGAGGCGGCCGTGCGGGGAAGAGAGCATCCGCCATCCCTACCTGTTTCAGATACGCAACTCTCTGAACACGGAGACCCAGCTCACCTTCTTCTGTAGAACTTTGCATGTTGCAAAAGCCCCAAATGGAATCTAGGAGAAGATAGAGAAGAATCAGTGCCTCGTCTCCTGCCGGTCTCTAATTCGTTCTCTGCCTGGCACTGATGTGAGAGAGATGGGCGGGGGTGAGCGGGGGCCGAGGGCTGACGTGGAGAACGCACTCCATTTGGGAGGCCTGGGGAGCGGTGAAGGGCACAAGCTCAGCCCTCTGCCAGCTGCTGTCATGAGGCCACCCTGCCCTGCCCTGCCCTCCCCATCATAACCTGGTCAGGGGCTGCAGAACCCTCCCTCTTCCAGAACCCCAGGAATTTCTGGGTGCATTTTCTTTTTTCTTTCTTTCTTTCTCTTTTTTTTTGTGGGTACCGGGGGTTGACCTCAGGACCTCGCGCACCAGCGGGCACCCGTGCCGCTGAGCAATATCACCAGCCCTTTTTTTGTATGTGGGTGCTGGGAGTCGAACTCGGCCTTCGCGCTTGCCGGACAGGCGCTTATGCCGCTGAGCCATCTCACAGGCCCTCTGGGTGCATTTTCTAATGAGGCTCCTTGACTCTTGGAGATTATGTTGAGGACAAAAGATCATCTCAATTCCTTTAGATGAGAATGGAATCTGAGGAAACATCTCTCGACTAGTATGTCTGGCTTTTTTTTTTTTCTTTCACTTTTTAAAATGATTTTTATTGGTACGTTTTAGGTATATATCATGATCACATTCATCACAGAGAATTTGTACCTGTACATGATACAACTTGATTGTTTTTTTCCCTCATTCCCCTACCCTCTCTTCCACCCCCTTCTGGCTTTTTTAAAGCCCCAGTCCACATCTGTCATTCCTGGGGATATTTGATCTAAGAAAACAGGAAAGATCAATTGCACAGCCCACACACAGCCATCAGTTTACCTCTGTGAGCTCACATTTAGAGATGTCAAGAATGTCATCTGCTCCTGCTTCTTTTGCCTAAGGAGGAAAAGAATATTGGTTTATTTATTGCATGGTTCTGGGGATGGAACCAGGCCTTGAGCAAGCTACACAAGAAATCTCCCACTGAGCTACACCCCCAGCCCTGAGCACTTTTTTTTTTTTTTTTAAAGTGTTCAAACAAAACATCCTCGTGGACAAACCAGGCAAAGAAACACAGAATTAAGGAGTGGCAAGGGACCACAGGCACTGGCTGGTATCCCTAGTCCATTCTGTGGGTGGCCCAATGACCCCTGCTTTCCCAGAGCCTGAGGTCTTGTAGGGGAGAGAACCCAGCCAGTAATGATGAGTGCACTCAGCAAGAAGGGGACGGGCACTTGGCAGAGGGCAGGGGAGGCAGGTGGCAGGGAACGCGGCAGTGCAGAACCCTATTGCATGGGGCAGAGGGGGAGCTGGGAAGGAGTTGGGGAAAGCCACTTCCCCTCACCAGACACATCTGGTACTCCAGGCGTTTCCGAGCCTCCTCACTGGGTTTCCGCTTCCGGAAGAAGAGCGGCATCCTTCCCTTATCCCAAAGCAATTTTCAGGACTCTGGGGTATAGGAGAGAAGTTAGCACCTAGAGATCTGTGACAGCCCCCAATACCCAGAACAGGTAGCACAGTAACACCAGCCCTGCAGCTGGTCTGCTGGACAGTGAGCTCTGTGTGCTGGACACCTTGCCCATCACCGTCCTGGGCCCCACACTGCACGCTTGTTACTCTGTTCTGTGTTGATGCAACAATAAACAGTAGGACAGGGTGGAAGGAGCACAAAGGCAGGCCAGGTGCCCTGGTTTTGGGCCCACATTTGCCACTGACCCACTGTGAAACCTTGGCATTACTGTTTCCCTTTCTGGGCCGCATCTCTCCTCCCCCTTAGGGACATTTCCTTAGCTGCTTTCCAAGGATGTTCCCTGACTTACTCAGCTGCTGGATCACTCCTAGCCCCTGCAACACTGTCACAGTGGCACCAGCCAGCCATGACTTGGGAAGCTCAACTCATACCCAAAGAGATCTATGAGTCAACTAAAAATTAAAAAGCAATCCTTGGCCACTTCACCACCCTCAGTTATTATTCCATTTGCTTCTCACCACAGCCCTGTTTTGAGTGGAGAAAGTGACACCCTGTTAAGCTCAGTGATCTGGTTCTACGTCTTGGATTGCAGCAAAAGCAGCCTGCAACCCTGGTCTTTCAAGTCCTGAGCCCGTGCAGTTTGCCCAACAACTTGGTACTCAAATAATACACACAAAGTACACTGTCTTGAATTCAGAAGCCAGGTGCTCACTGCCTGCCCAGGGCCTGCACGGTATCTGCAATGATTCTTGCTTGATAAAAGACAGTGATGGGACAGAAAGCAATCATCTAGCATGGTTTAAATCCAAGATCTGCCACCCATCAACTGTCACTTCTGTTCACCTCTGAGCCTGTTTCCTCAAATGGGAAGTGTAACACTGGGTTCTGTGTGAATCCAATGGTTTCATGTATGTGAAGCACATAACACAGTCCTGGCACATATAAATGCTCAATAAATGGAAGCTACAAAGCACTGCACATGTGACAAACACTGATTCAGGGACTACTACAGGAGCTAGGGAGAAAAGAGAAGCAGTTGAAGACACACACTAGGTCCTCAGAGGGATGGATGGAGCTCACAGGTCTCTGCCCACAGGAGTGCGGGCTGTCTGGGGAGGCTTCCAGACCTGCAGAGCAGGCTCTCAACCACCTGCCTGCAGGGATGTGGAATGGCTTCCCCGAGCCCCCCTTGATGACAGCGCTTACTCCTCTGTTCCCCGATGACTGGCCCTCATTCATCCCCTTCCTGATGTCCAGCTCTCCCAACGTCTTCCCCAGTGACTGTGGCTCCCCATTAGTCCCAATCAGTTCTTTACAATCTGTTTTCCGATACCTATCAGTCATTCATTCTCTTCCCCGATGTTCAACCCAGATGGGGAGAACCACACCCATCCTTCCCTAGCTGGGTTGGGCAGTGGCGGACCTGGCTATGTGGACGGTGAGGTCCCCGACGTTCGGAGCCTCGGGTGGACCCCAAGTCTGGCCAGTCACTCAGAGGGCTTGGTCATGGGCGCAGGATCGCTGACCCGCAGCACGGGGTCGGCGGAGCTGGAGTCTGGTCTCCTCGAAACGCAGGAGCTGGGACAAAACTCAGAATCTCAAAAAGTCATACAAACCAGGACGACGAAGTCTGAGACTCCGGGTACCGCGGAATCGTAGAATTAAGAGGTGAACTGGATTTAGACCCGAATAGATTGTTTGGATAACTAAAATGCACACATCACCAAGAGGTTACAAGGGGCCTGTAGTTACCAAACACTGAGGTCTTGGAGTGGGGCTGCGGACCCATCAAGGGATAGGCGGGGCTCTGGGATTGGGTGCTTGGGACCCCGAAATGACCCTCAAGATAATAAAACATGGGGATCAGCAGGGCCCAGGATCTCAGAAGCCCCGTTTTCTCTGACGCCCCCTGAGCTAAGTGCCCTGAACGCCCTTTCCGATTCCCTAGCCCCTAGCCCCAGCTCACCGCAGTACCTGACTTCCCGGCAGCCAGCGTCAGGCGCCTGCCCACAAGAAACATGGCGACAAGGGCGTCGCTCAGAGGGTGGGCGGAGCCAGTAGTTCTCGCGAGAGTGGTGCTTTCTTACCTATATCCTGCGTGGTCAGAAAAACTTCCGGTCTTTCGGCTCTCGGCTAGGAGGAGGCTAAGGTGCAACTTTCCTCGGTCGTCCCGAATCCGGGTTCATCCGACACCAGCCGCCTCCACCATGCCGCCCAAGTTCGACCCCAACGAGATCAAAGTCGGTGCGTGCCCTAGCTGCAGCCTCGGCTGCGGATGGAGCCTCGCTCCTTCCCGCCGCCCTCGCCTTATGTCTTCGTGCCGGGCTCCAGGGCCGCGCTTCCTAGAAACCTTCCCGCGCTGTGTGGCGGGGACAGGGCTTTTCTTTTCTGGGCCTCAGCTGCCCCATGTGTAAATGGGGAGGGAGGACCGGACGACCTGCGGCGGCCTTGCAGCCCGCGGGCCTTAGGGTAAGGCTCGCGCCTGGGCTGCTTGCTCCTCCCGGCAGGGGCTCAGCGCTGCTTGGAGAAGAGCCATTGACGGGTATGGGGAGAGGGCTGCGGCTCGGGCTCCCTCCGCAGAGGCTCTAACCTTTCCTTTCCCCCAGTGTACCTGAGGTGCACCGGCGGCGAAGTCGGCGCCACGTCTGCCCTGGCCCCCAAGATCGGTCCCTTGGGTCTGGTAAGTCACCCCCGCCGAGGGCCAGTCCTTTCCCTACGTGAGAGCAGAGTTCAGCTCTGAACCGTTCCCGAATGTTAGGCCTTGAGCCACTGTGCTGGCACTGGCCACCATACAAATGTCACGCGTAAAAAGTGGGACCTGGAACTCGACTTTGTAACTTAACGGCTGCTTTTGGTTTTAGTGTTGTGAGGGACGCGAGGGCTCTGGAGTTAGGAGGGGCTTGGGCAGCCGGCTTCTTAGCTTCTGTCCTGGATGGGGAAATGGGCCCAGCACCGTTAGATGAAGTGGGGTGGGGTCTTGGCAAGCGTAGCGGCTTGTTTCTTTCTCGGACAGTGATCCTGGCCCCATTGTGTTTTCCCTTTGGCCAACTATTGTCTTGCCCTGCTTCCTTGGCTGGTTCGGCTGGCATCAAGGAGGGACGCTGTGTTTCGGCTCACTGGGGAATTTAAAGTAAATACGCAGATCCCTCTTCCTACCAGCACGCTTGGATTGGTCTGATGTGGGAGCCTGGTATCATTAAAGCTCCCTAGGTGATTCTGGGGTAGCCAGGGTTGAAAACCCTTATTTTGCTGCAGAGGTCTTTAGGAGTAAGAGACCTGGGACCCATTGTGGCCCTGATCGTGCAGTTTACAGCCCTGGACAAGATTTAATCCTCTAGCCTCGTTTCCCTGTTTATACTGAGGTGGTACTAGTGCCTCGATTAGCTAGGTACCTGTAGGTGCTTCAGGTGGCTCCTTGGGCACGGTGTGGTTACGTGCCTTTATTTCTACAGTCTCCAAAAAAAGTGGGTGATGACATCGCCAAGGCAACTGGTGACTGGAAGGGTCTGAGGATTACCGTGAAACTGACCATTCAGAACAGACAGGCTCAGGTATGTGCTGCTTGTGCTTGGTTTGAGGGAGGGCAGAGGCAGTAACCCTCTGGGACTGGACGAAGGGTCCTGCCACCAGTGGGGAACTGGTGGGAAGGCTTTGTCAAGAGCAGGGACCGGGTCAAACGCACAGATAGGTTCAGATGTCAGCCCTTCACGTGTGTGTGGCATTGGGCAGAACACTTAGCATCTCCCGGGCTAGGGATGCGTTCAGGGTCATGTATAGCAAGCCCAGCGTCTGGCCCCTGAGGGCTGGCTCCCGTGCCAGCATTACTTGTCCTTCTGTGGCAGTGCTGTTTCCTTGGAGTGGGGTGAACTTGTATCGAAATCTTTTCTGCAGATTGAGGTGGTGCCTTCTGCCTCTGCCCTGATCATCAAAGCCCTCAAGGAGCCGCCAAGAGACAGAAAGAAGCAGAAAAACAGTGAGTTGGCTTTTCCCTAGATTGCTTGCAGAGTGGTCTGTGACTGGTGTTGTACACCCAGTGTTTAATACACTTAAATGAAACCTGGGGTGGCATGGGTATGGCTGATCAAAGTGCCAGTTCCTGTGGGGCAGGTCCCACTCAGTGCCTGCAAGAGTGACACATGAGGCAGGGAGAAGCAGCTGAGAATAAACCGTGATTTGTAGTTTGGAGGCTTAGGTCTGGCCAATACACTGGGCGCTTAACCCCCAATAATTTAAGCTTGTGGTTTAAAACAACTGGTCCCTCCCATGTCAGATGGGTGTCATTGCAGTGGAAGGCTTGGGTTCCCTTAGCCACCCGCCACTGCACCTGACCAGTTCTCCGTTGGCTGGTGCAATCCAGTGGTGAGCTGATAGTGACCCCAGCTAAGGAAACAGGGTTGTTCTTCACGTGGGCGACTCTGTGCCGAAAGCATGGGAACATCCCACAAGTAGGTGGAAGACCATGCTATGTGGTCTTTTGGCCGTGGATTGTGACAAAATCCTTACTGTCTTTTCTATTCTACAGTTAAACACAGTGGAAATATCACTTTTGATGAGATTGTCAACATTGCTCGACAGATGCGGCACCGGTCTTTAGCCAGAGAACTTTCTGGTAAGAGCTGGCAATATTTGACCACCTTAACTGATGTGTGGGTTGTTTTCCCTTGGTGCGTCCTGAATAAGGCCCAAGTTTCCTGAGTCTGAAAGAAGGGCCTGGGCAGCTAGGTGGAGTCTTAAGTTTGCATTAGGGTATGGGGTGCCATTCCCTCCTTTGCATGCTGTGAAACTCAAAAATATCCCTGACCCACCGGTCTGAGAATTATGGGGAACCGAGAGAAGAGCCTCACTGATGGACCTCTTACTTGTAGGAACCATTAAAGAAATCCTGGGGACCGCTCAGTCTGTGGGCTGCAATGTGGACAGCCGGCACCCTCATGACATCATAGATGACATCAACAACGGTGCTGTGGAGTGCCCAGCTGTAAGTGACTGCTGCGTGTTCCGCTTGGTTACCAGAGGGGTTAAAGCCAGGGGGCAGCGAATGCGTTCCCAGAGATGAGGAGGGAGGGGATGAGTGAAGACGTGATCTTTCTTTCCTTTTACTAATAGGATCTTTTTCTCTCCACAGAGCTAAGAAGCATAAGGAAATATTTCAATAAAAATGATCTGACAACCAACAATCTGCTTCCTTGAGGGACGTGGCTCCTTGTGGGGTGATCAGTGGGGCCATGGGGGCCGGACCTGTAAGGTACTCGGGGTGACAGACTCTGGTGGGTAACATTCTGCTTTGTATGGGATAAACTTGGGAGAGAAACCATGGAATGAACACTTTTTTGCAGACACTTGAACATTCTTAGCCAAAAAGAAAACCTAGGAAAAGTAGCCCTCCACTTCAGGCAGTTTTAATCTGGGAGATCTGGCAGCCCAGGACACAATTATTACAGCCAGGGCTTATTGGCAAAAACCTGACCAGGGCCAGAGTCCTGTGAGAGTCATCTGATGTAACTGCAGCCCCACCTCTGCATTGGCTGTTTTCCTAGTTCCAGGCTTTACCTTAATGTGTTCTGTTCCTTCAACCCTGTGCTCATTGTTCCCTTTAAGACTCCTGGCACTGGGACAGACTGAGCAGCTTGAAGTGTTCTCTGCAAGGGCCTTTGGGAACCAGAAAAGACTTGGCTCTCCTCTTGCCCATGGTCGCTTTAAATCACCCTAGGTGAGGACTAAAGTAGGGTGGACGAAGGAAAACAGCACTCCAGCGACCTAGAAGGTACAACCATGCTAAGGCTGCTGAGCCCTGCAGTCTGAGGGTGTAATCGTACAGCAGGCCTGTTGTGTGTACCGGAGATGGTGCTTGGTGACAAACCAGAGGCACAGGCATTCAGCGCCCAGGTCTGCATGGGAGGAAAGCAGGCTGACCAGAAATCTGGACCCAAGGAAGGTTGTGCCCCTCCATCAGGAAGACGGCTGCTGCAGCCCAGGTAACTTGGTCTGCTGCCACCCCCCATATCTCATTTTTTGACTTCTCCATTCTTGGCTCTTCCCATTTGGGCCTCCACTAAAGCACATGCTTCCTGACGTGAGGGTCACTTGTAAGGCAGCTCTTCATGGTTAGCCAAGGGCTGTCTTCTCACCTGTACCCTTAATTGGAGACTTCAGTATTTCTGGACTGCGTGTAGGGTTCCCTAGATCCTTGGCGCTGACTGAGGGAAGACTGATGCTGTTAAGAGAGCGTCCTTGGGAGTCTGCCTGCGGAGCTTGTCCTGTGTGCTCACTGCAGCGTGCAGTGTCTGGTGGTGGACGAAGGCCAAGCTGCCCCGGAAGGCCTTCCTGCACTTGGTGCACTCAGCGCTTCACGCCGCTGTGCATCCGCTGATGCTGACTGAGGGACGAGCTCTGGTTAAACGCCTTCCCGCACTCGCCGCACTCGGGGCTTTTCCCCCGTGTGGATGATGTGATGCCAAATGAGGGCCGAGCTCTCGCTGAAGAACTTCCCGCACTGGTCGCACTCACACGGCTTCTCCCCAGTGTGCGTCTTCCGGTGGATGATGAGGTTGGCGCTCTGGCTAAAGGCCTTGCTGCACTGGCCGCACGCGAAGGGCTTCTCCCCGGTGTGCGTGCGCAGGTGGTTGGTGAGGTGGGTGCTGAGGCGAAAGGCCTTGCTGCAATCCGGCCACTTGCAGGGCTTCTGCCCTGTGTGCGTGCGCTGGTGTTGGGTGAGGTTCGCGTTCAGGCTGAAGGCGCGCCCGCACTCGCCACATTCGTAGGGCTTCTCCCCGATGTGGACCCTCTGGTGCTGAATGAGCGAAGAGCTCTGGCTGAAGGCCTTGCCGCACTCGCTGCACGCGTAGGGCTTCTCCCGGTGTGGCTCTTCTGATGCTGAGACGGAGGAGCAGTAGCTGAAGGCTTTGCTGCACTCGCTGCACGTGAACGGCTTCGCTCTGTGCTGTGCCATGACTTCTGAATTCTGGAAGCGCTCAGGACACATTTCATGCTGGCGAGGCCCTGCTCCTGGAGGGGCTCTGTTGTGTGGAAAGGACTGGCCTCAAACTGGAGCTCGGTCCCTGCTCCCCATTCCCATGCTCTGGTTCCCCAGGGGGCATCTGCGCAGCAGTGCCTGGGCCTGGCTGCTCACAGAGGGCTTGCCCAGCTGCCAAGGCGGGGGCAGTCTTCCAGGCTGGAAAAGACAGAAAAGCAGCCATGCCGGGTTCCCTTGGTGAGCAAGTACACAAGAGGCTATGGAGCCTGGCCAGGCCGTGATGCGGACGGGTGTGGGGGCTCCTCCTTTCACCCAGACACCTGCTTGAAACCAGTGACCAACAGGGTTTCTCAGAGACTTGGGTTGTGTTGCCACTGCCCCCTTTTCTCCTTTCCTAAACTGGCAGGGGGAAGAAGTAGAGCCTGACCCTCCTGCCCCAGGGAGAGGGTCCCTGACACTCCTATTCCTCTCTGCTCTTGCCAGCGCCTAGGCTGTCTTGTATCTTCTGATTCTCACAATTCTTGGTGTGGTTTGAAGCAATCTACTTATGAGATTTAAATAAATTTTAAAAAGCTGCTCAATAGCTGGGTGCAGTGGCTCAAGTTTGGAATCCAAGCACTTAGGAAGGCTGAGATAGGGAGATTCCAAGTTCAAGTCCTGCCCGGGCAACTTAGTGAGATCCTGGCTTCTGGCTGGGGCTCAGTGGTATGCTGGCCCTGGGTTTGATCCTCAGTACTGCCAAAAAGCTAAAAAACAAAAGTCCAATGACCAATGCCAAATAAGATGAAGTTTTTTCATCACTGAACCTGGCAGATTTCAAAGGTGGTTAACTTGAGAGGGTTGGTAAGCACGCCGCATGGCACGACAGGCTTGCCTATGCACTGTGATGCTTGTGCAAATGGGCGAAGGTGGGCACCTGAGATCCTCAGCAGTGACCCCAAGCAGGCAAGGGGCCAGGCCGGCAAAGGTGACTGGGTAATACCACCTGTGCCCACAGGCCTCTGGGGGAGGGAGGAGCTGAGGAGCAGTGAGCCAGCCTCGCTCCACTGCCAGCCTTGTGCTACTTGCCAGCTGCGAGGCTGTCCACAAGCGAGTGAACTCTAAGTTTGACTTCCCCATCTGCAAAAGGTGTGCACAGTCCGTACCTGGCGGGGTTGTGAGAATAATCAACCGAGGTACTGGGCGTGTTAGAAGGGCTTTGGCCCCAAAGCCCATTGGCTTAGTGCTTGCTTACCTGGACAGGTACTGCCTAGGTCGTCTCCCTGCAGCATCCAGGGGACTTCCCTTTGTTCCAACTGAGAGTTCACACCAGGCCAGGACACTGGAAAAAACAAGATTCTGCAATTGGATTCAGTGTATCAGCCAGAACTCAGAGGACACAGGCCAGTTAGGTCATCCGCTGCATTCGGCCAGTACTTGTTAAGCACACACTTGGTACGGGCACCAGGAGATACAGCAGGAAGACAGGTGTGCCGAGGTCTGGTGAAGCATTTCCAGAAGGAGCTAAAGAAACAGCCTCAAGGAGGGGTCGAGCAGGGAGCTAAGCTGGGGCCATCAAGTACCCTACTTGGGAAGATGGGGACCTAAGGAGCACGGAGGAGCTGACCTGAGGAACACACACGCACACCCCAGAAATGAGAGACTTGGGGTGCAGCCTCGGGGAAAGCAGAGTGAAACTGCCTACTTGCCAAGTGGGCCCCCGGAGATGTCCTCGTAGATGTCCTCGTAGGGCCCCAGCGCCTCAGTTATTACAGACCTCCACACCCTGGAAAGGAGGGGCCGCAGCGTTCTGAAAGTAAGCCGATTCTCAGCCTTCAATGTTTTCCTTAGCAGCAGGACCAGGTTTCTGGACTTTTCTGCCGTCCCCTCCTTCACCCTGCCCCTCGGAGCAGGGAACGCGTGTTGCCACCGTTCCTGGGTGAAACCAACAGTCACACCACTGAAAGGTGTGGAGCCCTGAAAAGACAAGTGGATGTCTTCTCACCCATGGCCTTAGGATCGAGGGTGGAGGTGATGGGGTGGTGATGCTGGTGCCTTTGGGGAAGCTGGAAAAGGGTCTTAAATGTGGTTCTCTGGGTGGTTCAAGAAAAGCATTTACTAATCACTTCTCTGTGCCTAAAACTGTAGTAATAACACACCATCTCGCCAGGTATGGTGGCACAAGCCTGTAATCCCTGCACTCGGGAGGCTGAGGCAGGAGGATCACCGAGAGTTCGCGTCCAGCCTGGGCTGCATAGTGAGTTCAAAGCCAGCCTGAACTACATAGTGAGATCTTGTCTCAAAAAAAAATTGTAAGGGCCGGTGAGATAGCTCAGTGGCATAAGCGCCTGCCTGGCAAGCGTGAAGTCCTGAGGTCCACCCCCGGTACCCACAAAAAAAAAGAAAAAGAAGTAAAATAAATAATTTAAAAAACAGAACAAAACACCATCTCTTATCTAAATATGTCCACCATCCTGGTAGACTTTAAATAGTTAGGATATGTATGAGAGTAATTAGGCAAAATTTAACAGGTCCCTGGAAGTTAAAAGGGGGTAAAAAACTTAGAGGAGTGTTCATACTGTGGATACCAGGAGCAGAAATATGAAAGCTGGATTTTCAAAGCATGTACGATACAACGCTGTGGCAGAGATGGACGGACTAGGTGCAGAGAGCACAGGAGGGCAGGAAGGGTGATCGGGAGGCCACAGAGGCCACCACTGGCTGCTCTGAAGGAGGAGCTTCCTCTGAAGGGGCTCGAGAGGGCTGTCCGAGGCAGGGGGCACCAGGGGCAAGGCGCTGTGTGCTCACGGAGCGGGACAGCAGTGGTCCAGGCTCGGAGTGGGGGGGGGAGGGCTTGAAAGCTGGCAGGGTCAGCATGACTTGAGAAATGAGCCTTCAACCCTTTAGCCAGGGGGAGCCCGGTGGAAGTCAGATGTAAACTGAGGTGGAGGGGAGGAGGGGAGGTCAGGAACTTCAGCAGGGTCCTGCTCAGAGAAAGCAGCAAGATGCACAGCCAGAAATGGACAGTGGAAGAGGACATCAGAGGGGGAATCAAAGACATCCTGTTGGGAATAGGTATGAGGTATGATTGAACAATGTGGTGTATGTGTGTTTATTTCACTTTTGGTAGTACTGGGAATTGAACCCAGGGCCTCACAAAGGTGTTTAAATTAAAAAAAAAATATTACAGTAAAAGACATATTGTCCTTAATCTTCAAAATACTCCCCCTTGCTTTGAACATATCCCATTATTCTTGCCACTTTGTTTTGTTTTTCTGTTTTGTTCTTTGAGACAACGTCTCACCATATAGCCCAGGCTGCCCACAAACACACGGTGATCCTCCTGCCTCAGCCTCCTGAGGGCTGGGATTACAGGTGTGTGCCACTTTGCCTGGTTTTCTTTCCACTTTCTGAAGCAGTTCTGTAAGTCCTCTTTCATGAGTATCTTCAGTTGTGCTGTCTTGAACTGACTTTGAGGAAGAGCCAGAAATCACACAGTGAATAAGGTGGATGGAGACACTGCTAATGTTTTTACGAGCCTGCCTTTCCACTGGACAGCGCTTGCCAGCAGCTGTCACCATATTTTCATAAACATACTATAAAGGAAGACTTCCCGAACTGCTTCAGTCCACAGCCAAAAACTTTCAATGTAAATGACAAAAAAAACAAAATAAAACTAAACAAAAAAAACCCTAAGATTTCAACCCAAGCAGTTAAAAACGTAAATTTTAAAATAACTCTAAGGAAAGCAGAAGCCAAGAACTAATAAAGAAAATATATTAGTTTGGGCATTGTGGTGTATGCCTGTAATCCCAGCACCTGGAAGGCTGAGGCAGGAGGTTCGCTGCGATATTGAGGCCAGCCTGGGGTACGAAGTAAGTTCAAGGTCAGCCGGAACTACATAGCGAGACCCTGTCTCAAAAAACAAAACAAAACAATTATTTAGAACTGATGAGGAAATCCAAGAGCTAATGTTTTAAAAAATAAAAATAAACACACCATTACCTAATCAAGTCAAGAATAAAAGGGAAGAAAAGAGTTCCTACTCTGACAGGACTACACGGAAGAACGTACTAGAAATTATTTGGGCTGGGCAAGGTGGTGCACACCTGTAATCCCGGCACTTGGGAGGCTGAGGCAGGAGGCTCACTGCCTGTTCGAGGCCAGCTTGGGCTACATAGTGAGACTCTGTCTTTTTTTTTTTTTTTTTTTTTTTTTAAAGAGAAGAAAAAAAACAAAACAAATCAAAAGAAGAACAAATTTTCAAACCAACATAATAGGAGGGTAACAATGGTTAATACATTACGTATTACTATCTTTAAGTTAGTTATTCAGGACACCAGACATTAGCATTCAATTGTCCAAACATTATTGGCACAAACCTTACTCTTCAATGAACTAAGTAAAAATGGTAGTGTATCTATCTTAACCATCTTATATATATATATATACAATTTTTTTCCCTTTCCCTTCTTTCTTTTCCCTATTCCAGTCTCTCTTTCCTTTTGACCAGTTTCTTTTTGATTCACCATGTCTATTGTACATTTTGGATCTTATTTACTCTTTCAGTTTCTCATACTAGAGAGATAATACGATGCTTACACATGTGCTTCTGGTTTATTTCACTTATGAGTATTTTCTCGAGTTGCATCCATTTACCTATAAAAGTCTCCAGTTTATCCTTCTTTATGGCTGAATAGTACTCCATTGTATAAAAATACCACATCTTTCTTATCCATTCCTCAGTTGATGGGCATTTGGGTTGTTTCCAAGATCTGGCTATTACAAATTGTGCTGCTATAAACATGGGTGCACATATATCGCTGTGGTACGATGTTTTTAATTCTTCTGGGAAGATGCCCAGAAGGGGAATAGCTGGGTCAAATGGGACCTCCAACCCTAGTTTTCTGAGGAATCTCCACACTGACTTCCACAGTGGCTGTACCAGTCGACACTCCCACCAACAGTGAAGAAGGGTTCCTTTTTCCCCACAGCCCCTCCAGCATTTGTTATTAGTTGATTTCTTAATAGTAGCCATTCTTTCTGGGGTGAGATGGTATCTCAGTGTTGTTTTAATTTGCATCTCTCGAATGACTAGTGATGTTGCACATTTTTTTGTATATTTATTTGCCATTAGTATTTCGTCATCTGAGAAATGTGTATTCATCTCAGATGCCCATTTTTGGAGTGGGTCTTTAAATTTGGGAGGTCTGATTTTTTTGAGTTCTTTATATGTTCTCGATAGTAATCCTTTGTCTGAGGAACAGCTGGCAAACATTTTTTCCCACATTGTGGGTTGTCTCTTCACTCTGTTGGTGGTTTCTCTTGCTGTGCAAAAGCTTTTTAATAAGATGAGATCCCAGTTATTGATTCTTTGGGATAGTTCCCGTGCGGTTGAGTTTTTATTCATAAAGTCTTTGCCTACACCAATGTCTCCAAGGGTTTTACCTATCCTACCTTCCAGCAGATTTAATGTTTCTGTTTTAATATTTAGATCTCTGATCCATTTTGAATTTAGTTTAGTGCATGGTGAAAGATATGGATCTAGTTTTAATCTTCGGCATGTGTAGAGCCAGTTTTTCCAGCACCATTTATTAAAGAGGCTATCTTTCTTCCAGCGAATGTGTTTGGCACCTTTGTCAAAGATAAGGTGGCTTAGTATGTCTGGGGTTGTTTCAGCATCTTCTAATCTGTTCCATTGATCTTCAGGTCTGTTTTTTTGCCAGTACCACACTGTTTTTATCACAGTAGCTTTATAGTATAATTTCAAGTCGGGGATTGTGATGCCCCCTGCCTTGCCTTTGTTGCCCAGAATTGCCTTTGCTATTCTAGGTCTCTTCTGATTCCAAATGAATTTTAGGATTGTTTTCTCTAATTCTGTGAGATATGCTGTTGGAATTTTGATTGGAATTGCATTAAATCTGTATAACAATTTTGGAAGTATGGCCATTTTCACTATATTGGTTCTTCCTATCCAGGAGCAAGGGATATCTTTCCATTTTCTGATATCCTCTTCAATCTCCTTTTTCATAGTACTGTAGTTTTCAGTATAGAGGTCTTTTACATCCTTCGTGAGGTTGATTCCTAGGTATTTCATTTTTTTGGATGTTATTGTGAAAGGTATTGTTTCCCTAATTTCTCTTTCAGTAAGTTTGTTATTTGTGTACAGGAAGGCTATTGACTTTTGAGTATTGACTTTGTATCCAGCTACACTACTGAATTTGCTTATTAAATCTAGCAGTTTTTTAGTGGAGTTTTTGGGATCTTCTGTGTAGAGTATCATGTCATCTGCAAATAATGATAATTTAACTTCTTCCTTTCCAATCATTATTCCTTTTATTTCTTTCTCTTGTCTAATCGCTCTGGCTAAAGTTTCCAGAACTATGTTGAATAAGAGTGGGGACAGTGGACATCCTTGTCTTGTTCCTGATTTTAGAGGGAAGGCTTTCAGTTTTTGGCCATTTAGTATAATATTGGCTGTTGGTTTGTCATAGATAGCTTTTACCAGATTGAGATAAAGACCCTCTATTCCAATTTTCTGTAGGGTTTTTATCATGAAAAGGTGCTGGACTTTGTCAAAAGCTTTTTCTGCATCTATTGAGATGATCATGTGATTTTTGTCTTTGGTTCTGTTAATATGCTGTATTACATTTATTGATTTACGTATGTTGAACCATCCCTGCATCCCAGGGATGAATCCAACTTGGTCATGGTGTATAATCTTCTTGATGATTTGTTGGATTCTGTTTGCCAGTATCTTATTAAGGATTTTTGCATCTATGTTCATTAGGGAGATTGGCCTGTAGTTCTCTTTCTTAGTTGGGTCCTTCTCTGGTTTTGGTATCAGGGTAATGCTTGCTTCCAGGAATGAATTTGGGAGTATTGCTTCCCTTTCAATTTCATTGAAAAGTTTGAGAAGTAGGGGCGTTAGGTCTTCTCTAAATTTCTTGTAGAATTCGGCAGTGAATCCATCAGGGCCTGGACTTTTCTTTGTTGGGAGGTTTTTAATTACATCTTCAATTTCATTGGTTGATATTGGTTTATTTAGGATTTTTAAATCTTCTTGATTTAGCTTTGGTAATTCATACGAATCTAGGAATCTGTCCATTTCTTCTGCATTTTCCATCTTAGTAGAATATAAATTTTCAAAATAGGTATAGATGATCTTCTGGATTTCTGCAGGGTCCGTCGTGATATCACCCTTTTCATTTTCAATTGCATGGATTTGAGTCTTTTCTTTTCTTTTTTTAATAAGTTTGGATAAGGGTTTGTCAATCTTATTTATTCTTTCAAAGAACCAACTTTTTGCTTCATTGATTCTTTGTATTGTTTTTTTATTCTCCAATACGTTAATTTCTGCTCTGATCTTTATAATTTCCTCCCTTGTACGGGCTTTTGGCTTAACCTGCTCTTCTTTTTCTAGAAGCTCGAGGTTCACCCTTAAGTTGTTTATTTGCGCTTGCTCTATTTTCCTGATATAAGTATTTAATGCTATAAATTTCCCTCTTAGGACTGCTTTCATTGTATCCCATAAGTTCCGGTATGTTGTACTGTCATTATCATTCAGTTGTAGAAAGTGACTAATTTCTTCTTTAATTTCATCTGTGACCCATTGGTTGTTCAGGAGGATGCTGTTTAATTTCCATGTGTTTAGGGAGTTTTTGTGGGATCTTTTGCCATTGATTTCCAATTTCATTGCACTATGGTCTGATAATATGCATGGGATAATTTCAATTCCTTTGCATTTACTTAAACAGGTTTTATGAGCTAGTATGTGGTCTATTTTGGAGAACGTCCCATGTGCAGCTGAGAAAAATGTGTATTCTGATGTTGTGGGATGGAACACTCTGTAGACATCTACTAAGTCCATTTGTTCAAAAGTTTGGTTCAGTTCTACTATTTCATTATTGATTTTCTGTCCAGTTGATCTATCTTTTTGTGACAGTGGAGTATTGAGATCTCCCAATATAATTGTATTAGTGCTTATTTGATTTTTCATGTCCTTTAGTACTTGTTTTATATAGCTGGGTGCATTGGTATTTGACGCATATATATTTATGATCGTTATCTCTTCCTCTTGGATTGTTCCCTTTACAAGGATGTAATGACCGTCTTTATCTCTCTGAATCCTTCTTGGCTTGAAGTTCACTTTGTCTGCAAAAAGAATAGCTACCCCTGCTTTTTTCTGGGTTCCTGTGGCATGGAGTATTGTTTTCCATCCTTTGACTTTCAGTCTATGAATTTCTTTCTGAATTAAATGTGTTTCTTGTATACAGCATATTGTTGGATCTTGCTTCTTGATCCATTTCGCCAGTCTGTGCCTTTTGATTGGTGAATTGAGACCGTTAACATTGATGGTTAAAACTGATATGTATTGACTTGTCATGATATTTTCCTGTTGTTGGTTCCCACTCTTTGTTTTTCTGCTTTCCAGCTATTTAATTATTTGCCCTGCCTGGTGGATTCCTTCTGTTGGGGTTCCTATCTCTTTCTAGAATGTTCTTCAGAACGTTTTGGAGTGCTGGTTTGGTGGTCATAAATTTTCTCAGATGTTCTTTGTCATGAAAGTATTTTATTTCTCCATCAATTTTGAAAGATAGTTTTGCAGGGTACATCAATCTGGGCTGAAAATTATTTTCCTTTAGAGCTTGCAATACATCATTCCAAGCTCTTCTTGAATTGAGGGTTTGTGCTGAAAAGTCAGCTGTGATTCTGATGGGTTTTCCTTCATAAGTGATTTGTCTCTTCTCCCTAACAGCTTTTAAGATTCTGCCCTTCTGTTGAATTTCTGGGATCTTGATTATAATATGTCTGGCTGAAGTTTTTTTTTGATCATGTCTAGTTGGTGTTCTAAAAGCTTCACTTATAGGGGTGTCAAATTCCTTTTCTCTTCCAGGAAAGTTCTCCCTGATTATGTCTTTGAACAAGGTTTTAATGTCGTTGATGCTATCTCCTGCTTTTTCATTTATTCCAATTATTCTTAAGTTGTTTATCTTTGAGTCATCTAGCAGCTGCTGAATTGATTTTTCATGGTCCCTTGCTATTTTTAAGAATTTTTCCATTTCATGATCACTAATTGCAAGCCTGTCTTCTATATCTGAGATCCTGTCCTCGCATTGGCTTATTCTGCTACAAATACTTTCAATGGAATTTTTTATCTCTTGGGTATCTGCTTGAATCTGCCTTATGGATTCCATTTCTTTCCTATGCTGAGCATTCATGGTTTCTATAGTTTTCTTAAGTTCATCTATTTTTTTGTCTGTATCAGCTATAGTGTCCTTAAGCATGGTCTTCATTGTAGACATTATCTCTGCAGTTATCTGTGAGATTATTTCTGTTTTAATTTTTTCCAGAACCTCATTCAGTTGCTTTGTTGTTACCACTTCAGATAGGCCAGGTGGGTGGCTTTCGGATTGTCCCACCTCGTTGCTCCCTAGGTTTGCCTTTGGTGAATTGGATGTGTGGGGTTGCATCTTGTTTAAGTGTCGTCTCATTTTTTCTTTCTTTAATTCCTGGGGTGATGTTTGCAAATTACCTATAGTAGGTTACTTTATTGCTAGTGTTTAAGATCTTTAGAAGATGACTACTTCTCTGCAGTATCTTCCAAGTGGAGCTTGCTTTTAGGTTTTGAGCTTGCTGCCAGATCCTACCTCTTCAATTCGTTGGGTATGCGAAGTTGCTACCTGTTTGGCCCAGTCCTTGATTCTTTGGTAGTGTGCCACTGTATTTTCTGTGTCCCTTAGTCAATCTCAATCATGAAATATCAGGAAGGAAAGATGTTTAGAACAATTATTTCACATTTGGCTATAATGTTAACTAAAGCATCAAACAGAGCCTAGAAAATGACAGACTGAGCTAACCAGTTATTTACCACTTTTAGCTGTATAGAGTTGCGGTTATATAACAAAATCTAAAACACACCAGAAAAATTATATGCAGTATACAAGTCCTGTGTATGGCAATTTTTCCCCTGAGGAGTTTAAATTTAAAATGAGTTAAGGAGGAAATAGAGTATTGGGAGAAGAGGAAGGAATTAGATGTAAGGTTAGAGGACCAAGAGGGATCCCACTAAAATTGGGACACTAGTGCAGAGGACAGGTGGTAGAAAGAGAAGGAAGGGATAAAAGGAAGAACAGATCACAACCACAATCAGAAAGAAGTTAGAGGCGCTATTTACACTCATATAAAAAACCAGAGAGAATAATGAAGGAAAGAGCAAATACACATACAGAAACAAAAACGAAGATAAAAACAATAAAACAGACAGATCAAAAATAAAACCCCACCAAAAAAACCAAACAAAACAAAACAAAAACAAAAAAACCCTTCGCCAGAACAAAAAACGAATCAGTGAGAAAAAAAATAATAATAATAAAAAATAAAAATAAAAATAAAAATAAAAAAAATAAAAAGAATCAGTTCCAGGTGTTGACTCTGCTGTAGGCGGGTACCCTGTGGTGAGAGAGTCCTGTTCTGTGCAGGTCCGTTCCAGTAAGCCAGGAGCGCCCTCTGGCGGGCGGTGAGCAGAGGCGCGTACTTTCAGGCAGAGACCAGTCTAGCTCGCCTCCGCTCTCGCCGCCCTTTCACGATCCCTGGGCCTGAGAAGCTCAGCGCGCTGTCTGGAGCGCGGGTTCCCTGCACTGGTTCCCGCCGCTCTGGTTTTTCGCCACGCCCCCCACAATGGCGCCGGGCCAGTCACTCTCTGGCGCGGGACAGGTGTGGCTGAGAGTCCAGTCTCGTTCGCCTGCTGACCTCAACACACTTTCGTGGGCCTGAGAGGCCCCGTGCTGCCCTGTCCGGAGCACAAGTTCCCAGAGCAGTTTCCGAGCCGCTCTGAGTTTCGCCACACCCCCCACAATGGCGCCCGGCCGGTCGCTCTCTGGCGCGGGGCAGCTGTGGCTGAGAGACACTCACCGCCGGTCTGCGCCGTTCTCCGCCGCTCCCCTGCCCCGCCGCTGTCTCAGGATCCTCCGTGGGGGCTCCCTGGGCGCCAGCTGCCACCGTGTGTCCGTAGATTTGAGACTCTGTCTTAAAAAAAACAAAAAACAAACCAAAAAATAGAAATAATTTGGTAGAATACTCATTGAAATGGGAGAATGTTCATCAAATTTTGCTACATGGAAATAAAAAGGTTACAAAGTCAAACCTACTTTGGGAAAATATAGAGAAGACAGAATATGAAAGGCCACAAATGAAAATGTTAAGGGCTATCTCTGTGAGATTAAGGGTGCTTTTTAATTTTTTGTATTTTCTATATTTTGAATCAGTTTTGTAATTAGGTGGAGGAAAGCCCAAACCAATCCTACCATTAATAGCAAGAGAGAAAGAGGTGGCCTCAGTCCGTCTCCCGCTTACCTGGGGCTGGGCCGTGAGGAGAGCGGCAGCCATTCCTCCTCCTCCTGCGCTTTCCTCTGCCGGAAGAGCTGCGTCAGGAGAAGGCAGTGCTGGAGTGACACACAGGCATGAGAGTGGGTACCAGTTCTCACCATGAAGAGGGTTTCAAAGGTCACACCACAGACACGGGGTGCTGGGCTGGCTTTGCAGACCTGTGGAGGGAGAGGTCAGTGTCCCCTGTCCCTCCTACCTCATGCAGGGCACATGACAGTGTGACAGACGCTAAAGTGCTGAGATCGCTGACTCTGGAGTGAGCGCGTAAGTATACAGCTTACGAATGTTACCTAGTTATTAGAGCTTTGGAGAAAGTGGCCCTGTACCTTTAAGACATTTGCTTAATCAACAGAAGAGGTAATGAATGAGCAGTGCGATTCGTCTCAGGAACGAAAGGCCGGCTCAGTGCACAAAAACAGTGCACGATATGCACAGAACAAAGGAAAAACCCAGTGTGATCATCTTGCTGCACACAGAAAAAGCCACTTAAAAAATAAAACACATTTTCATGACCAAAAACAAAAACAAAGTAGAAGTAAACTTCCTCAACTTGATGATTAACTGAACCATTAACCTCATATTTAATGGTAAAACACTCAAAGCTTTTCCTCTAAGGACAAGAAGACAAGGATGTCTGCTCTTACCACTTCTATTCAATATTTTACTCAAGGTTCTAGCCAGGGCAGTTAAGAAAAAGCAAGGCAGAAGATTGAAAAGGAAGAAGCAATCCTATTTACAGATAACACCAATTTGTATACAAAACCCTGAAACAACCTGTAATCCCAGCACTCAGGAGACTGAGGCAGGAAGATCGCAGTGAGTTCAAGGCCAGCCTACACTACATAGCAAGACCCTGTCTCAAAACACCAAAAACACAAACAAAAAAACCCTTAAGTAATGCATGAAAACTACTATTATAGCTAATAAGCAAGGTTAGAAAGACTGCAGGACACAAGATAAATACACAAAGATCAGTTATATTTCTATATACTAGCAACGAACAACCCAAAAATGAAAGAAAACAATTCCATTTAAAGTAGCATCAGAAAGAATAAAATAGCCAGGCATGATTTCATATGTCTGTAACTCCAGCTCCTGGGGAGGCTGAGGAAGAAGGATTGCTAATTTGAGGTCACCTTGGGCAATTTAGTAAAACTGCCTCTAACTAAAACAAAAAGGACTGGGATGCAGCTCAGTGGTAGAGCATTTGCCGAGTACATACAAGTGCCTGGGTTCAACGTCCAATACCACATACACAAAAATTAATATCTAGGCATAAATTTAACAAGTGAAGCCTAAGATTTATAAACTAAAAACGAACATTCTTCAGAGAAATTACGGAAGGCTTGAAACAGTACAAAGACATCCCATGTTCATGGATTGGAGACAGAATTAAGACAGCAATAATCCCAAATTAATCAATGGAGTTAATGTAATTCCTCTCAAAATCCCAGCTGGCCTTTTTACAGAAATCAGCAAGCTGATCCTGACATTCAAATGGAAATTCAAGGGACAAGGAACAGCCAAAATAATGATGAAAAAGAACAAAGTTGGAGAATTCATACTTCACTATATCAAAGCTTTCTACAAAACAAGAGTAATCAAAACAAGAAGGTGGGCCAATGAGATAGCTCAGCAGCATAAGCACCTGCCCGGCAAGTGCAAGGTCCTGAGTTTGACTCCTGGTACCTACATTAAAAAACAAAAACAAATACAATATGGTACTGGCTTAAGAACAGACATTTGGATCATTGCAATGCCAAGTTCAGAAACAAACATGTATTTATGGGAAATTTATTTTTATTTTTTATTTTTATTTATTTATTTTTTTTTGTGGGTACCGGGGGGTCGACCTCAGGACCTCGCACGCCAGCAGGCGCCCGTGCCGCTGAGCGATATCACCGGCCCCTTTTTTGTATGTGGGTTCCGGGAGTCGAACTCGGGCCCTCGCGCTTGCCGGGCAGGCCCTTAAGCCACTGAGCCATCTCACCGGCCCGGGAAATTTATTTTTAACAAAGGTGTCAAGAAATTAAATTTAAAAAAAGAAATTAAATGAGGGTAAGAATAGTTTTTTGTTTTTTTTTCACATGGGGCAACCAGACATCCACAGGCTGAAGAATGAACGCCATATATAAAAACTGACTCCAAATATATCAAAGACTTAAAGAGCTAACACTCTCAGAAGAAAACAGGAATCTTTGTGACCTCAGATTAGGCAATGACTTCTCAGATATGACGCCAAAAGCATAAACAATAAAAGAAAAAAACCTGATGAGTTGGACTTCATCAAAATTAAAAACTGCTTCAAAGGACACCATCACAAAAATGAAAAAAAAAAACTCAAAAAGAGAATATTTACAAATCATAAATTTTATTTACAAGGATCTAATATCCATACTATATAAATAATTCTTACAACATAAAAGACAACTAACTCAATTTAAAGGTGGGCAATAAGCTGAGTGTGGTGGCGCACACCTGTAATCCCAGCAGTTGTAAGGCTGAGATAGGAGGACCCCTGGGCTACACAGTGAGACGATATCTCAAAAAAAAAAAAAAAAAAAGTGGGCAAAATATTTGAATAGACATTTCTCCAAGCAACATATGTAGGTCGCCACTACGCACAGAAACTCAACATCATTAGAGAAAAGCAAGTGAAACCGCGATGGCATATCACTTTACACCTACTAAGGTACCATGAAAAAGGTGGGAAATAAGTATTGATGAGTATGTAGAGATACTGAAACTGTCACATACTGCTGGTGAGGATGTAAAATGGGACATACAGCCTCTGTGGAGAACAGTTCAGCAGTTCCTCAGAAAGTTAAATGGTTATAATTCCACTCCTAGATATATACCCACGGGAAACAAAAATACCTCCACATGAAAACTTGTGCACGCATACTCATAGCCAAACGTGAATCCCCCAAATGTCCGTTCTCTGAAGGACGGATAAACAAAATGTGATAGTCATACAACAAAATATTATCCAGCCATAAAAAGGAATGAAAGTCAGGGGTGGTGGCATATGGCTATAATCCCAGCACTCAGGAGGCTGAGGCAGGAGGACTGCCACAGTTTGAGGCCAGTCTGAGCTACAAAGTGAGTTCAAGGCCAGCGTGAACTACAAAGCCTGTCTCAAAAAACCAAAAAAAAAAAAAAATAAGTACTGATACATGTAATAACACAGATGAACCTTGAATACATTATGCTAAATAACAGTGGCCAGACACAAAAGGTTACATATCGTGTGAGCCCATTTACATTAAATGTCCTAAGTGAATACATAGAGACAAAAAGTAGACTGGTGGTTGCCAGGGTCTTCTGGGGAACGGGGAGCGACTGCCAACTAGTATGAGGCTTCTTTTTCAGATGATGATATTGTTCTGGAATTAAATAGTGGTGATGGTTATACAATTTTGTGAAAACACTAAGACTCACTGAATTGTATCTTTAAAAGGATAAAACAAGGGCCGGTGAGATGGCTCAGAGGCTTAAGCGCCTGCCCAGCAAGCATGAGGGCCCGAGTTCGACTCCCGGAACCCACATACGAAAAAGGGGCCGGTGATATCGCTCAGCGGCATGGGCGCCTGCTGGCGCGCGAGGTCCTGAGGTCGACCCCCCGGTACCCACAAAAAAAAAAAAAAAAAAGGATAAAACAAATATTGTGGTATGTGACATGCATCTGAATAAATGCAGCAAACAGACCTAGACACTGGTGTTAGCACTGACCTTCTGCAACTGAGTTGTACCTGACTCCACTGTACCTTATTTTCTTTATAGCATGGGGAGAATGATAACCATTCATCCAACCTACTTTCCCAGGTCTCTGGGGGAGACAACACGATATGCTGGATGTGAAATTGCACTCTTCACTCTTCAAGTGCAAGACCAAATACAGGGGCCCCTTGATCCAGAGGCACACGCCTCGGTGGTTAAACACTTCACACGCATTTGTTCTGTACCATATTCAAGGTGTTTTTGAAAATGTTATTTTATTTGATTACACTTTGTCCAGGTAAACAAAATAGTTAAATGTTATTTTGTCCTTTCTTCAATGGGGAAACACAGGTTAAGAGACCTGGCTGGTACCCCACAACTTTAATAAGCATCCCTGGCTGCTTCAAGAAGGGCTGGAGGGCCGGTGAGATGGCTCAGCGGCATAAGCGCCTGCCTGGCAAGCGCGAGGTCCTGAGGTCTACTCCCGGTACCCACATTAAGGAAAAAAAAAAAAAAAGAAGAAGGGCTGGAATGGCTGGGCGTGCACGGTGACTCACGCCTGTAATCCCAGCACCAGGGAGGCCGACGCAGGAGAATCGCTGCCAGTTCGAGGTCAGCCTGGGCTACAAAGTGAGTTCCAGGCCAGACCGAACTGCATAGGGAAACCCTCGCAAAAAGAAAAAAAAAAGAGGAGAAGCGACAGAGGAGTCCCTGGGTACGTCCCGTCTTTTTCCCAGGAATCCCCTTTTTACAGTCTATCAGACATTGGGCTAAGAGATAGATACTCAGATCATTCAGGTCTGAGGTCCTTAAAACACTGTGACCCCAGAATTCTTCATTTAAAAAGGTACTGTCCTCAACCATTAGTGGAAAAGATAGCCCGCGTTTTGGTCCGGGCCACGCAGAAGCATTAGTAGGCTAAGTGGAGCAAGAAGCGGATTTTCTGCAATCCGCTCCCTCCGCCACTCCTTATCTTCCTCCAGCATATGAGTCCCACTTCGTGACACCGCCTCCCAGCAATTCCCTGGGCGTCAGCGTCGCTGCACCGCAGCTCCAGCCCTAACTTGCAGGGCTGCTCCGACAGCTCCCCGGCTGGACTCTTCCTCCTCGCCACCTCTCCCTGCAGAGGTCCGATCTGAGCCCGCGGTGCTAGGCCCTAGAACCCGGGCCAAGCCAGCCCCGCGACACTCCGTCTCCCTAGCCACAGCCACCCCCTCGGCAAGGCCTCAAGCAGAACCTAGGTGAAAAAGCCGCTGCCGGGCTCCGCGAAGAAGACAGGAGACGTGCCTCGGCAAGCAGCTCCAGCTCATGCCGGGCGTGGGGGCGCACTCTTGTAATCGGGAAGCTGAGGTAGGAGGATCGCTGAGACTTCGAGGCCAGCCTAAACTGCTGAGCGAGACCCTGTCTCAAAAAAACAAAAACAAAAAACAAAAAGCTCTAGCTCAGAATTGTTATACTAGACGCTACCAAACATCAGCGCCAGCGGTCGCGCCAAGTGGACGCGGCTGAGGCGTCACTTCCGGTCATGCGCATAAGCCCCACCACAGCCCACTGGACTCCATTTCCCAGAAGTCTCTACCGTTGGTTTCAGGCCAAAGCCCTTTCTCCTCCAGCTGTCAGGTTTGTAATCTGCTCTGCCTCCTGGACCATACTTCCCAGAGAGGCTTCCGCTTGTTCTCGCTCCTAGATCTATTATCCTTCATGATTTTTTTTGTTGCATATCTTTCAATTGCACAGAATCCAAACGAGGGGGCCTCGGGGCAGGAAGCGACGTGGCCACCAAAGATCCTGGGAACGCTGGCTGTGGCGCACGTGCAGACCTATGCTGGCGCTGGGAGCCGCTCTCTTTCTGGATCGTGCTCAAGACCCGGGGTGGCCGGGTTTCTGTCCTCGTTGTTTTTCAGCTCAGGATCATCCCCCAGCCACCTTCTTTCATAGCCCTTTTGAGCCATGAAGAGTAAAGGAAATGGCCGTTAGTTTGAACAAGGAAGCTAAATACAAAAATCTATCAGCAGGGGAAACGGCTTCTGTAATTTCAGGGGCAGAAGCACATTTAGTAGTATTTGATCAGTCCTGTTTCAGGAGGAGATTCCTTTTTTTTTTTTTTTTTTTTTTTCTTTTTTGAGACAAGGTCTTGCTATGTAGTTCTGGCAGGCCTTGAACTCGCGGCAGCCCTCCTGCTTCAGCCTCCCAAGTGCTGGCATTACAGGTGTGCACCACCACGCCTGGCCAGGAAGAGATTCCAATATTCTGTCCCTTAGGGGCTTCTCTGCTGCAGGCAGGCGATGGTTGTTTCAGTGAGTTTTCCTGAGCACTCATGAATTACATGAAAGCCTGTTGGAAATTCTTAACTTGTCAAGCAATTTTCTGATGACCAGGTCCAGTTTAGAGCTAGTAGAGGGGAATGGGTTACCTGGAAAGCAGAAGCAAGTTTGGGGGTCTTAAAGCTTCATTTTTTACTATCTCTGTCCCTTCCAATAACAGCTGGTGGCATTTTTGCAAGTATAATTTTCTTAACTTTGTAGGTCTTCTGTGAATTACTGAGATTTGCTCTGTCAGACAAACCACACCCACACATTTTAAGATGAGCCCTAACTTCGCCTTCTGCAATTTTGTGCTTAGAATTTGAGAAGTTAGAAGTCTGAAATTGGTCTCAATGAGCTAAGTCAAGTTAGCAACATTGCTGTGTTCTTTTGAGAGGCTCTAGAGAATCTGTTTTGTGTTTTCCAACCTGAACAGGCTGCCAGCATTTCTTTGCTCATGGCCCCTTCTGTCTTCCAAGTCAGTAGCCTCAGGAGCAACCTGCTGCCTCCATCTGTCTGGTTCTCTTGCCCCCTGCCCCGAAGTACTAGGGATTGAATATAGGGTCTTCGCACTGAGCAACATCCCTGGCCCTTTTTAAAAATTTTTTTGAGGCAGGGTCTTGCTAAGTTACACAGGCTGAGGTCAAATTTGGGATCCTCCTGCCTCACCCTCCCAGAGGGTTACAGGCTTCTGCCACCCAACCTGGCTACCCTTTTCCACTTTTAAGAGCCTGCATCATTATATAGGGCCACTGAAATAGTTGAGGAGAATCTATTTCAAGATTAGCTGATTAGCAACCCTAGTTGCACCTTGCCATGTAACCTATGTATAGATTTCAGGGCTTAGGATATGGACATCTTTGGGGAGGTGGCGTTATATTGCAATGCCCAGAGTCCCACTGCTGGCTGACACTGCCTGTTATCCCTCCCACTCTGCTGTTGGTGGAGCCATCTCAGCACTGTGCCAACCCAGCCAGTGCAGAGGGAGCCGCCAAGAGTACTGGGAGGAAGAGTGTGAAGTTGTGCAGAAACTGGACACCGTGCTCACCACGTCACACCTCTGTGCGTGCTTTCCCCTCTCCTTGGGCAGCTCTCTCGCCTCCTAGTCTGTCTGGGTCTGCCCTTCTGCCGTCAAGGCTTGGCTCAGAGCCTTCTCTGAGAAGTTTCTGCAGATGCCCTGGGCACAGTGATGCCTTCTGTGCAAACCAGAGCTTTCCAGTCTCACTGTTCAGCAACTGACCTCCCCTAGGCCCGTCTCTCCCAGATTTGATCCCTGAAGACCAAGGAAAGTCTTGGTTGTTTCATTTGCTGTCAGGGGAGGCATCTTCTTCTCATGGGGGGAGACTGCAGGTAGCAGATGTTCCATCGCGGGCCTTTGGCATACTGAGAGAATTGCTATGCCCCGCAGTCTCCTGGGGGGCCATATGCAGGCCTGGGCCAGAGTGACTCAGCTGCAGCAGACACATCAGACTGATGCCAGGCATGGCGGCAGACACCTGTAATCCCAACATTTGGGAGGCTGAGGCAGGAGGATCAATGCAAGTTTGAGGCCAGCCTGAACTACATAGTGAGACCCTGACTCAAAAAAAAAAAGATATCAGACTGATCCTGATCAGTCCCTTCCCAAACCAAGGAAAACTGTCAACACCCAGGGCAGCCAAACCCCAACCCCAGTCTTTCAGGGTGAGTCAGTCTCTCCTCCTTGCAGGGGTCTGTGGTTGCTGGAAAATGGAGACTGAGGGTCCTAATACCTGTGAGGGGCAGGAGGAAAAGAGGAGTGGAACCAGCTCGAAACTGAATAGAAGTAGGAAGATTGGGCCACCCTCACACCCTCTGCTCACCTGGCTTGTCCAAGAAGGCAGGAAGAGCTTTGGAGCTATGCTCACCAATCACCCTCTGCCCTGGTAGGGACTAGACACGGTGTCACCCTGCCCAGGCCCCAGCCGATAGCGTCACACCTCAGCCAGTGTGATTCTGCTCAGGGCTAAGAAGCTCAGCAGCTACTAACCCCATAACCACCGCGAGTCTGCAGGAAGGGTCGGGCCTTAGTCCCGCAATCCCACCCACGGCTGCCAGGAGGCAGCAGAACGCTCTATGCGCCAAGTGATGCAGTTCCGCCCGTGGTCACTCGGGGGCGGTAGGGCGCTCCTCCCCTCAGCTTTGTAGAACCAGGATCCGCCTGAAGTTGTTCTGGGGCGGGAGTGGGGAGGATGTAAGGGGTAGTGGGCATCCGTGGGCAGCGAAGATTTCTTCCCAGAGCCGGCTAAGGCACAGCTTCAGCTGCACCTGTGCTCTGGACGTCCCTCTGCCCTGCCTTATGGCGCTGTTCCTTACGCTGCTGGCCTGCCCGGGCTCCTGGGCTAGGACTGTCCCCTAGGGCTGGCGCGTGGTCCCTGCAGCGTGTAATATTCGGATGGGAAGATTCCAAGGGAGATGGGGGGTACCTGCGAGGCACATGCGCATCCACACGTTGTTAAGTGGTAGCAACCAGAAGGTGGTGTGGGTAGGAGTTGCTGAGGAGCAGGGCAGGAAGGAGGATACAGAGAGGGAAACGCTTAAAACAACTTCAAATGTCCCTTGACGGGCGCCTGCGGTTTCCCACTGGCCTCGCTGGCACCTCTCCACCTCCCCAGGCCTCCCCTTTGCCCCCTCACTAGTAGTAACCACAGCTAACATGGATTGAGCCCTTATTCTGTGCTAGCCTCAGGTTCAAATACTTCATCATCTTTCTTCCTCACAATCTCATGAGGGAGTTGCCATCGTTATGTCCACTTTACAGATGAATACACTGAGGCTAGAGAGGTTAAATGACTCATCCAGGTCACACAGGCAGTGGTACAACAGAATTTGAGCTAAGTGTACGGACTCGTACCACCTCAGCCCGCCATACTGCCCTGGCTTGTGGCCCCAGGACGACAGAGGAGTCCAGGACAGGGCTTGAAGCCCAAATGATACATTCCTGGCCCGCATATTTAACTATTACTGGATAGTCTAGGGGCTGCCCTTTCCCCTGAATCCCCTTCCCTGCTCTCTGTCCTTGGGCAGCTCAGTCATCCAGGACCAAGACCAGGGGTGGCCAAGAGTGGTGGCCGGAGCAGAGACTGTGCAAGCCACCAGATGCCTGACGTGTGCCTGTGCCTAGGGACCTGCGGCCTGGCCTTTGGTGCAGACTCAGAACCAAGGGGAAAGATGGGGGGGCTCTCAAACACAGGTGCTGTCACCAACAGGATGTGGAGCAGCTTAACAGCGGCACCCCTTGATCAGCAGTTACACCGCTAAGGTTTTCTCCTACAGAAACCTCTGCTCAGTTGGGCAAGGCCTAGTCTAGTTCTACAGCTCTTTCCAGTTCCATCATCTCGCTTATCTCTGCCATCGCCCTGAACTGTCTCCACTGCCTGTCACACTGTCCCCTCTCCGTCCCCCCTCTCATCTCACTTGACTGATTGATTGCCGTACTGGAGACTGAACCCAGGGCCTTTGCACTGAACTACATCCCATTCTGCCCTTTTAATTTATCTATGTATTTATTATTTATTTATTTTTTGTGGGTACTGGGGGTCGACCTCAGGACCTCGCGTGCCAGCAGGCGCCCGTGTCGCTGAGCGATATCACCGGCCCTTTTTTCGTACGTGGGTTCTGGGATTCAAACTCGGGCCCTCGCGCTTGCTAGGCAGGTGCTTATGCCGCTGAGCCATCTCACCGGCCCCTGTATTTATTTCTTGTGGGTTTTTTTTTTTGGTCTTTTTGAGACAGGGTCTTGCTTTGTTGTTCAGGTTGGACTTGAACTCACTGTGTAGCCCAAACTGGCCTCAAACTTGAGGTGATCCTCCTGCCTCAGCCTCCCAAGTGCTGGGATTACAGGTGTGTGCACCACACTAGGCAACCTTTCATTTTTTGCCTATTTCATCTCTGTCACTGCTCTTCCTTATCTTTTTCTATTGTCACTTCCATTTCTAAATCTTGTATAATAGGAAAATTATCAATAAGCAGAAAACTAGAAAACAACCTAAATGTGGAACAATATGGAATTAACTTATGTCCTGTATTTAATTTAGGGTTGACCTAAATTGTGATAAATTTATACAGTGAAATAATCCTAAGGCAGAAAATATTTGAGCACCTTTCTCTGCCAGGCTTGGCCATGCCAATGGCAAAAAATACTGATGGTGAGCTAACTTTAAAATTCACCCCAGTGGTCCCCTACCTATGGCAGTGAAATGACAGTGGCGATGTATAAAAAGGAACACATCCACACCAGAGTTTAGAATGGGTAGAGAGGTGTGGGGTGCTTCTAGCAGCTACTACAATTAAGCCCCTGGTTCTTCATACCAAATATGGACAATCAGAGCCCACCAGATACTTGAAAGAAATCAGCAGTATGAAGGAGATAGACCAAGATCAATAACCCCGATCAAGTGATCCCACAGGAAATCAGAGAATAGAAGACAACTTCCAAGGCTGGGTGTGGGTGTGCACACCGGTATTCCCAGCACTCTGGGAGGCTGAGGCAAGAGGACTGCAAGTTGGAGACCAGCCAGGGCAACTAAACAATTTAGCAAGACCCTGTCTCAAAATTAAAAAAAAAAAAGTTAAATTAAGAGGATGGGGGATGTAGATCAGTGGGAAGGCCCTGGCTTCAATCCCCAGTACCAAAAAAGAAAGGAAAAAAAAAAAAAAAAGACAACTTTCAAAAAGTTTAAGTAATTCAATTTACAACAGCAAATACCAAATATCAGCCTGTACATGGGGCAGCAAGATCTCTCCGATGCTGCTGGTGGTGATGTAAAATGGTAGAACTGCTTTGGAAAAGTTTGGTAGCATCTGAAGTAGTTAAATGTAAACTTCCCACATGGCTGAGCCATAGTTTATAGGTGTGAAGCTTTTTTCCTGATAGTCCCAAACTGGAAATGGCCCCCGTGTCCAATGGAAAACTACCCAACGATAAAAAGAAATGAACTACTGATGCACACACCAGTGGGATGGATGGAAACAGTAGAAGGAAAAGTCTGAGGACATCTTCCCACGAGTCCTGCCCCTGCCCCACATCCTCCCGGCCCCGGAGCAACACCAGTACCCCTACCTGACTGGCCTGGTTCCTGTTTACAGAACAGACCAGTCCAGGCCAAGAGGCCCTCAGCTCCAGAGTAACAGGGAACCTTACGGACCAGTGAACACGGGCTAAGATAGATGACCTCATCCCAGAATAGTTCGTTTTCAGCTTCCTCATTCTCTGTTCCCCTTCTAAGCCCCTCTACCCTGGAGGAGAGCTGCTGTCCTGGCAACTCAGAGGTAGGAGCCCTTCTCAGGGCTTTATCTCAAATAAAGCCCATCCTTGCTGCAAGTCTCTCTGTTTCTTTTTTTTGTGTGTGTGGGTACCGGGGGGTCGACCTCAGGCCCTCGCGCGCCAGCAGGCACCCGTGCTGCTGAGCGATATCACCGGCCCTTTTTTCCTATGTGGGTTCCGGGAGTCGAACTCAGGACCTCGCGCTTGCCAGGCAGGTGCTTATGCCGCTGAGCTATCTCACCGGCCCCCTCCTCCATTCTTTTTTTTTTTTTTTTTTTGTGGGTACCGGGGGGTTGACCTCAGGACCTCGTGCGCCAGCAGGCGCCCGTGCCGCTGAGCGATATCACCGGCCCCTTTTTCGTATGTGGGATCCGGGAGTCGAACTCGGGCCCTCGCGCTTGCAAGGCAGGCGCTTACGCCGCTGAGCCATCTCACCGGCCCCTCCCTCCTCCATTCTTAAAGGTTTGTATTTTATACATTACTATTTTTTGAGACACGTCTCGCTATGTAGTCCAGGCTGGCCCCCAACTAGTGATCCTCCTGCCCCTGCCTCCTGGATATGTGCTGGGATTACAGTTGTGTGCCACCAAGCCCAGCTATATTAGTAATTTAAAGCCATGTATCAGTGGTTTTATATCAGAGAAAAGGATTTTTCTAAGTCAGCTTCAGAAGAGTAAACTGGCAGAGGGGTGCTTCTCAAATGTCACAGTGAACCCATCCTCTCTCCCACATGCCTGCTTCTCTCTGGGTTCACCTTCAGCCTGGGGCTCCGGTTGGCAAGATGCCAGGCAGGGCCCACATCCACAAATGCTCCCAGGCCAAGGCAGTGAGAACATAATGTCCTCTAATTTTATGTCATTAGCTCTGAGTGCAACCCAGAACTTTCCCTGTATCCACCAAGGCTGGGGAAAGGTAGTCAGCCTTCCATATTCACGGTTATGCATCTGAGGATTCAACCTACCATGGATCAACATATTTGAAAAAAATTATGTCTGTACTGAAACACATACAGACTTTTTTCCTTGTCATTATTCATGACTGTTTACACGGCTTACACTGTATTGGGTATTTTTTGCTTTGTATTCTTTTAGACAGGGTCTTGCTATGTAGTTCAGATTGGCCTCGAACTCATGGCGATCCTCCTGCCTCAGCTTCCCAAGTGCTGGGATTACTGTGTAAGTGTGTGCCACCATGCCTGGCCTAAAATCAGAAAATCTTTAACTGTTTCACCTGGAATGGACCCGGGATGAAGTGAGACTCATTTTTCATGAGTTATATTCTGTTCCAGTTGAATTTTTAAAAACACATGTATGTTACTTTTATAATAATGTTTCTGAAGTATTTTTTAAATGAAATCTTTTTTTTTAAAAATTGGGGAGCAGGGCATGATGGCACACACCTGTAATCCCAGCACTCAGGAGGCTGAGGCAGGAGGATCATTGAGAGTTTGAAGCCACCCTGGGTTATACAGTGAGTTCAAGGCCAGCCTGAGCTGTATAGCAAGACCCTGTCTCAAAAAGACCAAAAAAAAAAAAAAAATTGGAGTTCAAACAAAAAAAAAAATCAAAGCCTGATTTCCTGTGTCAAATTTTTATCTGGCAGTCTTTATTTGGTGGTAGGTATAGGGGTGTGTGTGTGTGTGAGAGAGAGACAGAGAGACAGAGAAAGAGAAAGAGAAGAGAATTGTGGATAGTGCTCAAAATGCAGATCCTGTCAGGTGACAGCCATGGTTTCAGAATGAAATAAACACAGCATGCACTACAGGGCTTTCACTCTGGGGAGTGGGCTCGATGAGCATTTGGAACATTTTCACCTTGTATTTTATATTTGTTGTTTAATCATTTACAACAAGCATATACAAATCTAATTTGCTTTACAAGTCTAGAGAAAAGAAAGTGTTTGAAAATTTGTTACCAAGGGCTAGGGATGTAGCTCAATGAGAGCGCTTGCTCAGCAAGCACAAGGCCCCGGGACCCACCCCAGCACTGGAGAACAAGACAAGACAAAAACACTTTGCTAGCTGGGCTTGGTGGCGCACACCTGTAATCCTAGCATTCAGGAGGCTGAGGCAGGAGGATCGCCTGGGCTACAAAGTGAGTTCAAGGCCAGCCTGGACTACATAGTGAAACTCTGTTTCAAAAAGACAAAAAACAAAAAACACTTTGCTAGTGACATCCCTACTCTGGGGTGAGCATCCCTTATCTGAAATGACTGGGACCAGGTCTTTCAGAATAAGAGTCTTGGCTTTTGGAGTAGGTGCAGACTTTATAGTTGAGGATTCCTAATCTGAACGTCCAAAATCCAAAGAGCTCCAAAGACTGGGGATCAGACCCAGGGCCTCGTACACACTAGGTAAGCAGTGCACCACCAAGCTACCTTCCCAGCCCTTTTTATTTTTTACTTTGAGACACGGCCTTGCCCAACCTGGCCTTGAATTTGGGATTGTCTGGTTGCCTCAGTCTCCCAAATAGCTGGGATTACAGTGTGTGCCTCACCATGCTCAGCCTAAAAATCAAACTGATTTTGAGTGTCATGTTGGGACCCTGTTATGGCTTGTATCTAGATTTCTCCCCAAAGCCTCATGTACTCATAGGTGTGGCTTTTTGGAGGTGGCTGCATAGAGAGTATGTGAATATGGATTCAGGGTGTGTGATAGCTAAATTAGTCTACTGATTGGTTTAGCATAGTTCTGGGTGTGGATAATGGGAAGCCCACCTTGGGTGTTGGTAGCACCAACCAATAGGCCTGTAGCCTGAGTGGAATAAAAGGGGAAGGGAGGCTTGCTGCTTCCTGCCTGCCATGCTGTGGACTGTTTCTCCTCAGCCATGCCCCTCTGCCCTGCTGCCCTCCCTTCAAGACAGCCAAATATGAAACCTTTACAAACTGTGAGCTAAAATAGACCTTTCCTTCTTTAACTTGTGGGCATCTGCTATTTTGTCCCAGCAACAAGAACACCCCCAAAATTTCACATTTCAGAGCATTTTCAGGTTAGGAATGCTCAGCCTGTACTACTATTGCATTGAGATACAAAAAAGCAGCATAGTTCTCAGCCCAGGCCATGACCGCTGTCCAGGCATTAGGGACACCACTGCAGATATGTAGTTACTCAGAAGATGCCCCTGCCCACACATGACCCCCTTCTGGGAAACTCCAGGATGTTTTGGGTCCTGCTGCAGCAGAGAGCGGTCCATGGTCCCACAGTTGTCTTTGCACATGGTACTGAAACTGGACCACTGCCAGGGCATCTTCTAGAGACCTGGAGTCCTCCCCTCCCACTGCTCTGTGGTACCTCAATGCCCTCCCGTGGCCCTCGAAGTCTCCTGCCCTTGGGGATCCTTACAGACTGATGGGAGATAACCAGCTGTGCCACGGAAGAGCAGTCCCCCTCCCATTTAGCAACACCAGGGACACGGATGTCAGGAGAGCTCTTCCAGGATAGAACAGAAACCTTCACAGAGGTTATCTCTGCAAAGGGCTGGCTGGGAATAATTATTTTATTATTTATTCAAATAAATGATTGAATATTTGTAAAGTGCTTAATTAAGGCAGTACCTAGCAGATGGTTAACTGCTATAAAAATAACATGTTAAATAAATCTGTTTCCTAATTTTCCTATAATAGACGTATTACTTAGATAAAGAATGATAAAAGTAATTTTGTTTTGTTTTGTTTTGTTTTGGGTACTGGGAATTGAACTCAGGACCTCACGCTTGCCAGGCAGGTGCTGCGCCACTCCACTGAGCTAAATCCCTGGCCCCCAATAAAAGTAATTTGTAAAAGCCTTCTGGCTCCATTAAGTCAAAGAGAAAGAGGCTTTTAATTTTTTTGGAAAATCAACAGGCTTAATGGCTAAAGATGCAGAAAACTGAGCCCAAGAAAGGAGCCAGACCTGCCTCTGAGTGCCCAAGCTTGCGTGGCTTCCAGAGGGAGGAACTACAGGCTGCTTGGGGCCGGGCCTGGGGCGGGGGCTGCTCTGCGGAAGTGCTGGGAACATCCCCTTCTCAAACTGGGCTCACAAAGAGAGGTCGTGACCTGATTTCTAAGTCAAATTTTTATTCTGCTAGCTCCTTCCTGACAATGCAGCCACTGCACTGAGAGCTTACAATGAGAGCTGCAAGTGGGTGTCCAGCACTCAGCTTCCAGAAGCTTCTCCAGCCAGGAAGCAGGAGCCGGAAGGCTGGCCTGCCCCTCTTTGGCCTCTTTAGTGTCACAAAGGAGACCGTGCAGAGGGCTGCCCTCAGAACTGCAGGGCTCCTCAGCAATGTTCCGAGTCCCCAGGGTGGCAGGGTGGACAGAGAGTCACCCTGGAGGCCCAGCACAAGGGGCTGTGACCCCATTCCCAGCTCCCCTGGGCTGGCACAGCCAGGGGCGCCAGGCTCAAGCTGAGGCCCACGCCACTGCATGCCCTCTGCCCCAGCCCGGCTGGGAGGGACATCACTCACAGAAAGGGTTGTCATCGGCCCTCAAAGTGGGCTGTGATTTGTTCCAGAGTCTTTCCTTTGGTTTCGGGAACACAGAACCAAGTGAAGAGGATGCTGCAGATGCAGAAAGCAGACGCGAGCCAGAAGGTGCCGTAGGGCCTGAGAGCCTCCTGTACAGAAGGGACAGACAGAGTTGGCATGTGGCCACAGGGCAGGAGGTCCCCATGCCACCCAGGCAGCACCCCAACTCCAGCCTGCCCTGCCAGTGCCATGCCTATCGTGTCTCCATCCCGCTCAGCAGAGGACAGTCTGCTCCCCCGCCCCGGCCCATCCGGCTGCACTAGTCAAGGTGTTCATGTTGTATGGCTGGGGGGACTGAAGCTCACGTCAATGAAGTGACTGTCAAGTGACACCTGGGCTCCTGCTCCAGGGAACCCACAGATCCTAGGACCCCACCCCAGAGGCTTCTCTCCTCATGGTGCCAAGGAACGGGTGAGCTACTGGGTATCCCTACAGGCAGAGGGCACAGCCTCAGGAGTACCTGGGGACACCCAGGGCCCAGTGGCACAGAGGGAGCAGTGAGCAGTTCCTGTGGTCAGAATTGTCACCCTCCAGGTGCTGGACCAAAGGCCGTGCCCCTCTCAGCACCTCCTCTATGCACCTGAAGCTCTTCTTGTGGCCTCCTGGACTGGGCACGTCCCTGGGTCATACTGGGTCCTTTGTCACCTCCTTCTTGGCTTCTTTCCCTCCCTCCTTTGCTGCCCACCTCTCCCAGCCCCTCCCCGTCACCCCAGGCCGAGTGGGTCCCAGGCTCCCACAGACTCCAGGGCCTTCATCAACCCCCTCCCACCACAGCTCAGTGCCTCCCGGCCCTTGCTGTGAAAGGGACCCTATCTACCTCAGTCCCTGCTGGCCTGGACGTGCTTTGTGCCAGCAGCCCTGGCGGGACGCACCCTGAGCAGAGACTGCACATCTGCTCCAGCACTGCCCTGTTGGCCAGGAAGTGGCGGGAAGGGCCCACGTTTGTGTCATCCACTGCAGGAAGCAGCAAAATGACCAACTGAATCCATGTTCCCGCCAACCTTCAGGTGCTCTCCCATCTTCTGCTTCCAGCCAATGAGGCTGGTTCAGAGCGGCTGTCACACACAGCAAGGCAGTGGCTGGGGCTCACGGATGGGGGAAGCCAGCCATGCTGGGCTCCCAGCAAGGAGACTGAAGACCCCTGAAGGGTCACAGCCTAGGTTCCTCATCTGCCCTTGGCCATCTGTCCCCACGTCACCCCGTCAAGACACTGGCATCCCAGGCTAGTGGGGCCTCAGCCTGCCTGCAAGGCCAAGGAGCCTGAGTCTTCTGTAACAAAAGCTTCTCTGCTGACTGCCTGAGGAGGAGGCCACGGGCCGCACTCACCATGAGGCTGCTGAACTCTTTTGTCACCAGAAAAGCCATGAGCCAGTTGGTGAGGACGCAGACGCCAGTAGCCACGCCCTTGACGTGCAGAGGGAAGATCTCAGACATGAGCAGCCAGGGGATGGGTCCCCAGCCCAACGCAAAGCCTGCAGAGCAAGATGACGTCAGGGCTCCTGGGCTCGCTGCAGAGCCAAGGGGACCCAGCTACCCCACCAGTGGGCTGGGATTCCTGGTCCCAGCAACTCTGTCCTTTCCTAGTAGGAGGCACTGGCCAGTCGACTGCCTCCTTAGGCACCAGGCCTTATCTCTGGGACAAGGACAGAGTTGTTGCGGGGCTTGGGTGAAAAGGACACAGAAGGGCTTGGCGCAGTGCCCGGCACACGGTCGGAACTATAAACGCAGGGGCCAGGATCTGTGGGGTGAGAGGTGAGGGGAGAGGGGTGAGGCTGGGTAGGATCCAGCAGTGCAGGGCACATGGACTGACAGGGACAGTGGCCCTTACCCCGCCTCCTGCAGACCCCCTCTCACCAGCGATGTACAGGCACATGCTGCCCACAGCCAGCCAGGCCAGGCCCACACTGGTGTCCATGGGCTCTGTGGAGATGGGTGCCAAGAGGGCCACGTGGGAGGAGTTGCCGGAGCCACTCTGGGTCAGCTTGAAGTAGATGCCGAAGGCACTGGTGCTGAACACCATGACCACACCTGCAGGGGGTGGTGGTGGGCAGGGCACCGAGGTATGTGGCCCAGGGCCAGGGGGTCCTGCAGTGAGGCCTGGGTACCTCTGAGAGAGGCAGGCCTGGCTCCCTAAGCACGGCTGGCCAGGCATCCTGGCACTGAGGCCACGGGATCCCTGACTGGGTGGCTTCTTCCCACCCCGCACTGGGCCTCAGCCACCTGGGGAAGCTTCTGAGCAGCCTCCCTTCCTACCTCAGCCTGAGGGAGCAGGAGCAGCATCCCACCCCTCCCACGGTGACCCAGGCCCGAGGCTCATGTGACCCACGGGCAGATCATCTCCCGATCCACACCGCAGTCCTAAGAGAGGTGCTGCCATTCCCCCCCCTACACAGAAGGGTAAACTGAGGCTCAAAGAAGGCACTTGCCAAAAAGGAACACAAATTCTAAGTCACTCCACCCCCACCTCCTCGGCTGTTTCCCACTGTGAGCTGCAGCCCTGACAGCCGTTCTTGTAGGCTCGCTGAAGAAGAACTTGCAGCTCAACGAACAGATGCTATTAAGTCCCAGCCTCGTCAGTCTGTGACCCTGGCCCTCAGGAATGCCCGGTTGTCTTCGTGTACCTTGGTGGCCTCTGGCATGGGGCACCCCGTGCAAGGCTGAGCCCTGGTGTCTCACCTGACAAGGTCAGGAGCAGTCTCCGCCCTGCTCTGTCCATGATGAGGGCTGCTATGCCTGTGAACAGTACCTGGATGGCGCCCATGATGACCGAGGCCAGGTTGCTGTCCTGGGGGACACGGGGGCAGGGCTGCTCAGGGGGCCACCCAGAGACAATTCTTTTTTTTTTTTTTTTTTTGGTGGGTACCGGGGGGTCGACCTCAGGACCTCGCGTGCCAACAGGCACCCATGCCGCTGAGCGATATCACCGGCCCCTTTTTTTTCGTATGTGGGATCCGGGAGTCGAACTCGGGCCCTCGCGCTTGCAAGGCAGGCGCTTATGCCGCTGAGCCATCTCACCGGCCCCAGAGACAATTCTTGCATTCTCTGCTCCTGTGCTGGGTGACAAGGCCCTGAGCCCCAGGAGGTGGCCCCACCCATGCGGCACCTGGATGAGGCAGGTTTGGCAGAGGCCTCTTACCTTGAACTTGGCCTCCTCAAAGATAGTTTCTGCATAGAACATGACAGCGTTGACCCCGGACAGCTGCTGGAAGGCCATCAGTGAAATGCCAATGATGAAGGGCTTGTAGATGCCTGGGTGCCTCAGCAGGGCCAGCTGGAAGCCCTGCTCCTAAGGAGATGAGGGAGATGGCTGTCAGTGTCTCCCCACCCTGTCCCCAGGGCCCCTTTCTGATCTACTGTCCTAAAGCTCAGTGGAGGGGCCTCAGCTTCCTGCCCGGCCCACTTGGGCCTCAGGTGTGCAGACAAGGTGAGACTCCTTGCTTCTCCCACAGATAGGTTCCAGCACACGGACAAAGGACACTCTGTTCTGAGTCCCAGTCCCCTTCAATGCACCCAGTGCTCACCTCAGCTCCCTCCCACGGGCCTCTGCTTTGCATCTCAGCACCACCATGGGCGTGTGCAGACCCCAGCTTACAAAAGAAACCAATGCACAGGGGGCCAGTGAGATGGCTCGGCGGCATAAGCGCCTGCCTGGCAAGCGCGAGGGTCCAAGTTCGACTCCCGGAACCCACATACGAAAAAAGGGCCGGTGATATCGCTCAGCGGCACGGGCGCCTGCTGGCATGCGAGGTCCTGAGGTCGAACCCCGGTACCCACAAAAAAAAAAAAAAAAAAAAAAAAAAAAGAACCAACGCCCAACAGAGCCAGGGAGCACAGAGTCTGAATGACTCGATCAGGACTCTTTCTTTGTTTTTCTTTTATTTTGAGATAAGGTTTCACTATGTAGTTCAGGCTGACCTTGCATTCACTATGTAGCCCAGGCTGGCCTCAAACTCAAGGTGCTCCTCTGGCCTCAGCCTCCTGAGTGCTGAGATTATAGGTGTGTGAAACCATGCCCATTCCACCATCCAGACTCTTAACTTCCCTGTCCTACCATTCCCTGGTTAAGTCCAAGTCCTCCACGCTGCATCTGTATGGCCCCTGCACGGGGTGGGCTTTCTCTTTCCGGGACAGCAGGAATCAAAGCTCGGGCTTTCCTGGTGACCTCTGAGGCTAGGGCCCAACTAGGTGGGGCTCCAGCCAGCCCCTTCCTGTTCAGACGGGTCCCCACTGAGGGCGGCCCTCCCTTGCAGCATGTGGCTTTGAGACCAGGCCATGCCGCCCGCCCCTCTCCCCCACCCGCAGCTCCCAGTACCTCACCTGGTGCTCTGCCCCGACGGGGAGCTCTTCCCAGCCCTCATCAGAGCCCCACAGGAAGCACATGGCGGCCCTGGCCTCCTGGTGCTTGTGCTGAATCAGGAGGAAGCGTGGTGTCTCGGGCATGCTGCACATGAGCAGCAGCATGAGGATCGGCGGCCCGCAGCCCAGCAGCGCCAGCCAGCGCCACTCCAGGACCCAGCCTGCGGTGACAGTCAGAGCTGGGGGAGCCGGCCTGCTCCCCCCACCCCAGGGCCTCAGCTTCAGAGGTGGGGCCCTCGCTACCTCTGCAGGTCATTCCTGCGACTGTCATTACCATTACTGTTCGTCACACAGACATCGTGGGCCAGCAGCTACAGCCGCTGTGGCAACGGTGGTGGAACATCACCACGCAATCAGTGACACACAGTCCTGATCCACATTGCGATGCTTCAGTCCACGACCAACCGCATATATGACAGTGGTCTCCTAAGATCATAATGGAGCAGATGAAAAATTCCTATGCTGCTCGATGTGTCGTAGCTATGGTAACATCAAGCTGAAATGCATTACATGTTTGTGGTGGCGCTGGTGTAAACAAACTACCCTGCTGCCAGTTGTGTAACAGCCCAACACATACAATAATGTACAATACATAAGACTTGACCATGATGAGAAATGACTACTGTCGGTTTATGTATTTGCTATACCTTATTTTTTAAAACCATGTTTTAGAGTGCACTCCTTATAAAAACATTTACTAGCCAGGTATGGTGGCACACACCTATAATTCCAACTACTTGGGAGGCTGAGGCAGGATTTCAAATTCAAGGCCAGTCTGGGCAATTTACTGAGACAATTTTAAAAGGGTTGGAGATATAGCTCAGTGGTAGAGTACTTGTATAGCAAAGGGTTCAATCCCAGTACTGCTAAATAAATAGTGTGTCCTTGTTATGCAACACGTGACTAAGCAGCCATGAGACAAAGGACGAGGAGCTGGTCCGTGTCGCCATGGTATTGGCATGGAGCGACACAGCAGGGCTGCGTGAAGGGTAGGGGGTGGGAGAGTAGATGTGTGTATTTCTCATACATGTGCAGCCTCTCTGGAGGCCACCAAGACACGGGCCATGCTGGCTTTTCCAGGGAGGACTAGGACAGAGTGGGGGGACTTTTTGCTGGACACACTCTCCCCTCTGTGCCTGTTTCAGTGGGTTATTAAAATATAAATGAAATGAAAGAGGTGGTGGGGTTCTGGTATCTTGAAGATACAAGAGCAGCATAAATGCAGATTTATCTGGACTTACACAAAGCTGAAGGGTTTTCGGACACAGGGGCCCAGGAATAAATGAACTCAGGGTACTGCCTCTCCAGTTTTTAACTTTTCCTATAGCTCAAGACTTACCTACCCCCACTTCCTGTGGAAAATAGCTCAGTGATAGCCATGATGTGCCTGTTTTTCTTCTGTGTTGGGGGCAAGGTGGGGTGTGGGATTATGCATACATACTTGCTTTATTTAAAAAATGAATTTTTTTACTTGTTTTAGTAACAAGGTGCATGTAAGTCATAGCTGTTCCACGAACTCTAGTTATTGAGGCATTACTGCTCCCAATGGAAGCAAATGAGTCCCCATATTACCTTGTGGGTGACAGTTAACTTATACCCAGGGGACAAAACTCAGAAATTGATCACTGAAAAGCAGAAGCAGCAGCAGCAGGTGCAGATGAAGGTGACCTGCAGGTAATGATGTGGGTGGGTGGACACCCGAGTTTCTGTCCCTCAAACTAGGGACATCAACACCTGCCCATGGCGGGGGCTCAGGCTCACAGTGGGGCTTCCAAGACAGCCAGGCTGCTGGCAGGACTCTGACCTGGGATGGTAATTTGGTAAAGAATGAAAGGCCAGACAACTTCGTGTCACCCACTCTGAAGACCCAGAGGGCACATGTCCCGGGCTGGGTCGCAGCCCATTTGGAGCCTGCTACCAGGTACTTTTCCTGTGTCACTGAGCTCACTTCCCCAACAGCCTTGCACTCGGCATGGTTATCTCTACTTGGAGACAAGGAAACTGAGGCTCCTAGGAGCAGCAAGACTTGGCCAAGGTCACACAGCAGGTGGCAAAGGCCATCTCCAAACTTGGGACTGTCGGGTGTGAAGCCCTCTTTCCACCCCATTTCTAGTAAGATCACGTCAATTCCAGAAGCTTCCCCAGGCTGCCTCAGCTCTACCCTTGGGGCCCCTCGGAACGGGCCTCTTTGACCTGGTACTTTGCTCTCCAGGAATCCAGCAACAATACCCTGTGGGAGACTCACTTAGGCCTCGAGCTCCAGGGCTGAAGACTGCTGCCATGCCCCTCCCAACCCCGGAATCTGCTTTGTCGCTGCACAGTGAGGGACTGACCTAACCAGTCAGCCCTCCCCACACCGCAGAGTGGGCTTCTGGGAAGTCAAGGACACCTTCTCCAGCCCTCTCTGGGTCGCAGTGGCAAGACCTACACACCCCAAGGTCTCAGGGTATGGTCTGGGGCTTGGTACCTTGGCCATCCGCTGTGTGATCTTAGCCAAGCCCCTGACCTCTATGAACCTCAGTTTCCACACCTATAAAATGGCCACACAGCCAATAACAGGGCCCAAAAGAGACTATGCAAACCCTACCTGCCAGGTATGCCAAGAGGATGCCTATGACGACCATCAGCTGCACACTGGACCCGAGCAGTCCCCGGACTGCTGGGTAGGCAATTTCAGAGATATAGACCTGCCAGCAATTAAGATAGGACTTTAGTGGGGTCCAAGTGTTCTTAAAACTGAAAGGCCTCGGCCTTTATGAGCTGAGGAGAATGCCCAGCGGTTCCCACTAACTGCACCACCCTCAGTCAGCAGAGCCCTCCCCAGGCTCCGCAGCCAGGTAATCTGGGGCAGGTGTTTAAAGGGACTAAGGGCAACGGGTGGGTGCTGTGTGTGTATGTGAGAGAAAGCGTGGAGGTGCAGAGCTTCCAACACTCACTCAACATGCAAGTATACCCTGAGGCAGTGGGTCTGGGTTGGGGCCCAAGCTTCCCCTCCATAACCAATTCCTGCAGCTACCCAGGCTGCCCTAAGGTAAGGTGCCCTTGCTGTGAAATGCAGGGACTCCCCACCTCAGCCATTGTGGGGGGCCACCAGGCCATCACCCACACGTCCAGGTTATTCCGTACCTTGTGCCCATGACTAAGATGCGTGTGTGTTTCCCCGGTTCAAAAAAAAAAAAAAATCGAAAGCAAAATCCCCAGCCTTTTCATCCTAGCAAACGTGGGTGAAATGAGTGGTGGGCTGCCCGGGAGGGCCCTAAAAGCTTCTTTCAACCTCCAGCAGGGTGACGGTTGGGTGGGCAGTGGTCCATGCCCGTGGCCAGCAGCAGTTCGCTGATCACCAAGCAATCCCAGCTGCCAGGGTCCAAGTCCTTCCTCAGACCCTGCAAGGGCCAGGGGCCGCGTGTGCAGTCTCTCCGAACCTCGTAGCCAGCCTCGCAACCGGCTGAGGAGCAAGGCTACAGTCCCTAACAGCGGAGTAAGCCAAGCCCAGGCCCAGAGAGCTCAGCTCAAGGGAGTAAGCAGGGCTGTAGGTTTCGGGGTGAGTGCGGCTGGCTCAGGAGAGGGCAAGGGGGAGGCAGTGAGCAGTGAAGGGGAACCCAGAAGCCCCATCCCAGGGACAAACCAGAACAGGATTTTCCTGCTAACAGTCCGGTAATCAGTGACCTGATAGGGGAGATTTAAACCTGAACACCCTGTTTGTAGAGCCAAAGAGGCACAGTTCAGGGGGACAGCTGCGCTCACTAGCTGTGGCCCCTTTCTGGGAAAAGGTCTTCACTTTTCTGAGCTCAGTTTCATCTGTAAAGCGGAGGTAACAACAGTGGCCCCTCCCGGGTCGTGTTGAGGATGGGATCGTGCCGGTCCCCAGGGGCCCCCAGCCCCGAGACACTCACCGGGGAGACGAGCGAGGCGATGCCGCAGGCCAGGCCGGTGAGGAGGCGGCCCCCGAGCAGCATCCACACGTCCTGGGCCGCGATGATGAGGACAAAGCCGGCCACGAAGGGCGCGGTGCAGAGCAGGAGGCTGAGCTTGCGCCCAGCGCGGTCCAAGAGCCAGCCGCCCAGCACGCCCCCCGCGGCGGCGCCCAGGGTCACGATGGCCTGGGCAGGGGCGACAGCGGGCTCAGGTGCAGCTCGTGCCCGCCCCCCGCGCGGCCTCCGAGAGGTGGGGTCCCGGGCGACGGGGAGGGCGGGAAAAGGGGCGCTGGGCGCGGGGTCTCGGGCCGGCTGCGGGAGGTGCGGCTCACCCCGAACCAGGAGGCGGTGCTGTCGTCGAGGTGCAGGGCCGGGGACGCCGAGCGTCGCAGGCTCAGGATGGCCGGGGAGCTGTAGCCGAGCGCGAAGCCGAAGCTGAGGGGGCCCAGCGCGGCGGCGAAGGCGGCGAGGAAGAGGCAGCAGCTGCGGGGAGCGCTGGGGGGACACGGCCGAGCGTGAGCGGCGCCGCCGACGCGGAGCAGGAGGGCGAGGCCGGGTCCCGAGCTGCTCACCTGCTTCCCGGCCTTAGGAGCAGCGGGGTCTCCTCGGGGACCTCGGGCGTCATGTCGGCGGCCAACGCTCACCCCGCCGGCTGGGACGCCTGAGTCGCAGCTGCTCCCGCGACCGCGGCCTGCCGGGCCCCTTCGGGAGAGCCAGCCAATGAGCAGCGGGGGTGATGTTGGGGCGCGATCGGAACCGCCACAAGTGAATCAGTAGCCAATGGGAACACAAAGAGGGATTAGCATGGCCGCCAGGACCCGCCCCATTCCAATCAGAGTAGACCAATGGAACCACAGTGCCGGTTGGCGATGCTCACTTGGAACCGCCCCTAAGACAGAAGGGTCCAGGGCCTAGGCGGGGCGGAGTTTGCGTCCGGCACGACCGTCCAATTGGAGTGCGGTGCGAGTCTGGAGGCGAGGCCGGAACGCCGTCTCGGAAGTGAGCGGGCCAAGGAGCTTGGAGGGACTGCGTTTTCCCCTGAAGCCCTGCCTCTAAATCTAGCTGCGGCCAATGAGGCGGGAGCGGAATGAAGGCGGAGCACGTGGGCCCCACCCAGACTTCCGCCCCGGCTAGTACCTGCAGTGTCTGCTCGGTGTTGAACTCTACCCCGGCGTCTGGCGCCTGACCTGCCTTCCTGCCCCAGCTCTACCCGCTGAGAGCTGCAGAGCGGGAGGTCTCCAAGCAGACTGCCCTGGGCCACCTTCCCTGTCCTCTCCTCGGATGCCGGGATAGGCCCGGAGCTTCCGCTGGGGCGCTCGGGCGAGGCGCAGCCCTAACCCTGGCTGCCGCACCCACTCTGTGTTCCCAGGCAGCAGACGGCTGCCAAGCGGGGAGCGCTAGAGCCTCCGGTGCTGAGGACCAGCGTTAGGTGGGACCCGCTTTCCGCTGATCCTCATGTCTAACAAGGGGCTGAGCATTATCTTCAAGAATGTTGTAAGCATAAAAGAATAAACACCACGCGCTCACATGCTGATAGCAGCTCACCGGAGTCACCTGACTGTACTAGCAGCCAGCATTTTTAAACTTAACCACAAGACTGTCTTTAGAGACATAGGCAACTGTTCTCTCTTCTACAGCCTCTCGTGCTTGTAAATTCTTACTGCAGCACTTATCACAGTTTTGTAATCGCCCGGGAGGCGTTGCCCCGTGGGTTAAGGCCCCGGGCAAACTGCACCTGGACCTCTCACTGTAGCAGCCAGTCCGGCACGGGATGCTGTAGGGAACCTGGCTGGTGCCACTTTTTGAGCCATGGAACCCTGCAAACCTGTTTCCGCCCCCTGACTAGTGGTCTCCCTCCCCATGAATGTGCCCATATTGGTGCCAGAACAGCCTCCCAGCCCCCTTTTATAAGAAAAGCACCATCGGCCTCATGAGTAGGGTCCACCTCGTCCTAAGATCGGACTCTTGTCCAATAGTAGTACCTTTAATGCTGCCCGTTTGGAAGAATGCTTTAAGTAGCCTTTAGTTTTTTTCTATTTCAGCAAGAAACTTCAAAACAAAAAAAGCAAAAATACAGATGTAAGCCAGGTGTGTGGAACATACCTGTAACCCCAGAACTCTGGGAGGCTGAGACAGGAGGATCATAAGTTCCCGCTCAGCTTGGGCAAATATTACCTGGACTCTCAAAATTAAGGCAGGGCAGGAGGATGGGGGGAAACAAGCTGTGGATGTAGCTGAATGCAAAGGCCCTACGTTCAACCCCCAATACTGGAAAAAAAGGAATAAACCGAATACACAAAACTGTTGGTGGGATCGAGATGCAGTGTGTAGTTGATTTTGTGTCCCCCCTATGTGCAAAGGGCATAACAAGACACCAAGAATGAAATGCTAAGTGCTGCAAAGAATGAGAAGTCACATTTAGTTCATCAACAGCCCGCCCAGTGCACCTAAGAACACTATCCTTGCTACACTTGTCTCATGCCAAAGAGGACCCGGGCACCTGCAGCCTGGACTGGTCGTGCTGAATTGTCTGTCTTGCTGCAGTGTGCAAGGCCCACGAGGAGGGAGGGCCCAAGTGTGTGCAGAATCTGCCGGGTCCTCTGCACTGGCAGGGAGACTTGCAACTCCTCTGAGCTGTTGTCACAGGGGACAAATTGGTGATGTAAGGCAAGCAGAGATACAAGAAAAGGGAGACAGCTGCCTAAAGCCAAAGGTAAATTACCTTTTTCCTCCTACAAATTATAATTTTTCCAAATAATGTCAGTGAAACTGGATTCTCCCCTTTGATTGCTCCTGGCTGGAGGCTGGGATTTTACTGTTCCCTTTGGCCACATTTCTTCCTGCTTGCTTTGAGGAGGGAGTGGGGAGGAACTGGGGAAGGCAGGTACCTGCGGAGAGGAAGGGTTTCTGTGAGAAGGCCAGGCAGATCCACACTAGAGCAGGGATTTTTTTGCATGAGGTAACTGTTCCCTGGTTATATGATCTCAGAGTAACAGTAAAGCCAGATAAAATAATCTTAAGACTTGTCAAATTCCTCCACCTTAGTATTTTTCAAGAAATAAAAGGAGGCCAGATGTGGAGGTATACACCTGTAATCCCAGCACTTGGGAGGCTGAGGCAGGAGGATCTCCATGAGTTTGAGGCCAGCTTGGGCTACATAGGAGACTGTCTCAAAACAAAACTCAAGGAGGAAGTGGGGAGCTTCTGAGATCTAACCATTTGGCATCCCCAAGTCTACAGAGAGGTGCAGCTGGTTCCAATCACGGTGAACTCAAATGGGCCGACGATGCAGAAAGAAAACTTATTTATAATAAAAAGCAGTGGTTTTTCTTTATAAAAGAAATGTGCTGTGTAACATAAAGCTGTAATGAAAAAATAATTTCCAAGTATATAAAATGTAAGAGAAAGTTGCAGTAAGTAAGAATGAACATTTTTGATTTATTCAAAGTTTCAATCTAAAACCTCAATGAAATCTAACACCTTTATTACAAGGGGCTTGATGGTTCCTGAATGGAAAGAAACAAAGGTCAAGGAGGATGCACCGGACATGGGAGAGAGACCCAAACTGGCCGAGGGTGCGGAAGGTTTGGTCCAGTAGATTTCTGACAGGCGGGAAGCTGTATGTTGTTGAGAAATGATGGTAGAACTGTTTATAGGGTATGAACCTCCATATGAAAACTAAAGATGGCAGATGAGACTCGGACTCTGTTTACTTCAAGTCAATAATGTCTTCATCCGAGGAAGCTATGAGCTGAAAGAGGCTGCCACCCGAGGCCGACACTGGGCTGCCCTCTCTGTCCACCAGAGGGTCCTGCTCGGAGCTCCTCGAGTGGTAACAGACCTCAGGGTGGGCTTCGGAAGCAGAAGGACTTTCCGCGGAGCCTGATGGGATCCTGGGAGAGAAAAGTCATAGTCAGGGGCCCATGAGAACACAGAACTGGGCTCTTCTGAACGCTGCTGCTCACCGGCTCACAGTTGTCTCCTGGCCTCTACCTGCAGTGTGGATGGCAGGTGCAGGGCTCCCCACACCCGCTTCTTCGGCTGCAGTCAGACAGCCCTAGCTTGTGGGCTTTTGGGAGGATTTAAGGCCCGGTGAGGACCCCACCCCTCAGAGGCCGTGCGGCGGTGGACAGGAGCCGCACCTGGGCCCGTAGTTGCCCCTGCCCAGGCCATAGAAGGTGTTCCGGAGGCATTTATTTAGCCTTCTGAAGTGTAAATCTACCTAGACTCTCCCAGGATCTAAGGGAAGGCTATTGCTCAGGACTTTCTCTTCATAGCTGCTTAGTTAATTAGACCAAAGTTGGTCTCACTTCTTAGGGTGTTCATTATTTGACGAAGCCCACTAGGGCCTCCTCTGGCCACCTGACCTCACACTGTCTCCTGTGCTCAGTGGTCCGCTTGTCCTCTATCGCTTCTCTGGCCACACTGTACGAGGCCTGTGGTCATACGAGCCATTTCCCTAGCTCATCATTTGCTCTATGCTTAGCACCAAGCCACTTCCCTCCAAAGCCTTCCTTGGTCCCTGTCAAGGCAGACCTTCTACCTGCCACCCACCACTTCTGAAATTTCTTTCTAGCACTTGTCACTATTTGAAGTGATTTGCTCATCTGTTACAGGTTTACTGTCTGCTTCTCCACACTAGAATATAAAGCCCTGAAGACAGGGAACCTGTCACCCAGCGCTGGTGTAAAGCAGGCGTGAGTCCCACCCATCTCAGCCAGGCTCACGGCCAATGAGTTGCAGCTTGCCCAGCTGCACGTTTTTGATCTGCCTTGCCCAGGTGTGGGGTAAACAGCTCACTCTGCCCCTGCCGCCCGGGGTGAGTGACTGCCTGCGCTCCTGTGGGCCTTGCTCGCTGGCCTAAGTGCCCTGAAGGCACTGGCCAGGACTCAAGTCATGTCCGGATCCCAACACTCAGCTCAGTGCTGGATCCTTCGTGAGAGTGTGATGAGCCAATGAAGCTTGGATGTGTACTTGGGATCCTCCCCAAGGGGTACACCCGATGCTGCTGGGGACAGCAGAGACCTTCTGGGCAAATCGGTGTGATTTCTGTGGCACTAACCTCTATGTAGAAGGCTTGCCCTGCTTCGGGCACTGTCCAGTTCCCTGCACTTCTACTAAGCAGTCTCGTTTTCACAAATCCCCACCAATCTGGTGAGCCAAAAAAAGGCTTGAAACGTTTTTATCATATTCTTATATTTTTGTGGTTCTGCAGATGGAACCCAGGGCCCTGCACATGCCAGGCAAGTGCTCTACCCCTGAGCTACACCCCCCGGCCCCCTTCATGTACTACAGTGAGGGCTTGTTTGGCTGCTGGCAGGGCTGCTCATGTGTCTGGCTGTGGCCTAGCAGCTGTGCCCTCCGGGAATCTCTGACAGCAACTGGGTCTGAGCCTGCGCTGTGACCCATGGGGCCACATCCTGGACGGTGGCTCCTCTCCTTTTTACCTGTCGCTGCTAGTTGATCTCACTGTCCCTGGCTTGGAGCCTCCCTGGGTTTCTTCTAACCGCTTCCAGGCTTTTGATTTGACCTTCGGCGCTCCTTCTGACCTGGGTCCACCTTCATCCGAGAGGCCTGGATGACGAGAGAATCACAGGTCACAGCATCGTTATCCTGGGGCTGCCACGCCACAGGAAGCCCTTTTTGTTCTTGGTTGAGTAACTGCTGTGTTACTGGGCTAGAGTCGGGAAGAAAGCTGATAGAATATAGTTTTTCATGGGAGGCTGAGGCAGGAGGACCATGAGTTAGAGTCAAGGCTAGGCAACATTGTGAGACCCCATCTCAAAAAAAAAAAAAAAAAAAAATCAAATAATTGGTTTCCTTGTTTCCCCTTTCTGATTATAAAGTATAGATGCACTACAAAAAACAAAACAACACAGAGACTCAGAAGGGCCTGCTGAAGAAGATCAAGTTCCTACCATCCTGCAGCTGGTGACTCTCATTCTCTAACCCACAGACTTGGTTTCTGCACAGTGATCAGCAGTCAGGCTTTCATAGGAAAGAATAGTTAAACCGACAGATGTTGTGATCACAGCGAAGGCACTGACTCTGAGAAGCAACCAAGTTTGTGATGTCAAAGCCTTCCCTGCCAGGTGTCCCAAGTGCCCTCCATCTTCAGTAAATAATACTGTGGAGCAGGCTGTGCTAAAGCCAACTGTCCTTGTAGTTTTATGCCATGCAGATCCCAGTTCAAGCTTTCAAACCACATCTTGCTGGTTTAACATGCTCTTGCTGGCTTGAACCACCGGTCAGGGTACATGCATGACTGTCCCATGCCGCCTGAGGGGGAGTCATGCAGGCACCGCAGGTGGTTCAAGCTGGTAGCAACATAACACGTTCAAACTGAAGGAGCCCGGCAGTGAGACAGAAGAATTTCTGCTCCATTGTGAACATCTTACCATGTCAATTCCATTTTTCCTTATTTGCTTTTTTTTTTTTATTTTTTTGAGACAGGATCTCACTGTGTAGCCCAGGCTAGCCTCAAACTCATGGCAATCCTCCTGCCTCAGCCTCCCAAGTGCTGGGAATACAGGTATGTATGCCTTGTATCTAGATGTCCCCCCAAAGCCTCATGCAAGCGTAAGTGGGGCTCTTTTAGAAGTGGCTGGATCTAGAGTGTGTGATGCTGGGATTAAGGGTATGGGATTACTAAGTCAGTCCACTGATTGATTTGGCACTGCCCTAACCCCAGTAGCCCAGATAGAATATAAAAGGGGCAGAAAGAAGCTGCGAAGGTCCCTTGTTTGCTCTTGCCTGCCTGCTTGCCATGGACCGTTTCTCCTCTGCGATGCCGTCTGTCATGCCACCCTGCTTTGGAGCCAGCCAAGTGTGAACTGAAACCTCTATAAACTGTGAGCCAAATAAACCTCTCCTCCTTTAACTTTGGGTGTCGGGTATTTTGTCTCAGCAATGAAAAAAGTAACTAAGACAGCACCACCATGCCAGGCAATTTTTTTTCTTATTGAGTTTCCACAAATCTGAACACAAAGCCATGCATCAGTGCAGCCCTCTGACATTGATCATGGAGCGTCGTGCTTCTCTGGTTGGCCTCCTGTCTGCAGACTGAGAGAGGAGGTCACAACAAATGCCTGGGTCTGCACTGGCCCTAGTCACCTGCCCCCGTGCCAAGGAACTTCAAGAAGTGCTACATGCGTTCCCACTTTTGGATGACCAGAATAAAATCCAAGAGCTACAGGCTATAAACTCCTTGCAGATACTTTTCTAGGATATCAGACATCCTTTAATTTTTAAAAAATATATCAGGGTAGACATAGTCTTTTGCAAACATCTGTTTTCCCCTTTTACATGGATTGGGCAGTTTTCTGCACTAATAGATACAGATCAACATCATTGTTGGTGAGACAATGATGTAATATTCCTGGTGTAGATGTATTATAGTTTATTAACACAAGTCATTTCTTAAAGAGAAAGTTTCTTTTTTAACTCATTTTTGTTGTTGCTTGTTTTTTTGCTATGTAGCTGGGTTGGCATGGAACTCTAGTTGGCCTTGAACTTGAGGTCCTCCTGCCTCAGCTTCCTGAGTATACCATCATGCCCTGTTAAACGCATGGTTTTTTGTTTTTCTTTTTGTATTGGGAATTGAACTCATGACCTCGCCTTTGCCAGGCAGGCACTGTGCCACTGAGCTATATCCCTGGCCCAACTCATGGTTTTTGAGCATGGTTAATATCCCAAGACAGAGCCAGCTGGTCTATTTACAAACAGTGAAAGCTCAAACATTGAAAGCCATTACCTAGCAGTTCCCTGCGGGTCCTGCTTGCTATTTCTTTAATCTCCATGCGAGACAAGGACAAGGAATGAGTGACAGGAATGGCAGCGATGCCCAGGCCGATGGAAGTGGGCGGGGTGATGACCTTGGAGACTAAGGGTGATTTCAGAGGTCGCTCGATGCTTCTGCCGACAAGGTTTCTAAGTGGAATCTTGTACAGATTTTTTGACTGAATTTCACCTGAAATATGATTCAGAAATGAACATGTGAACTTTGGGCTCACGTTATCTACAACAAAATAATTTCTTGTTCCTCAATACGGTTAGTGTGAAAGCAGATTTTATGTCAGATGTGGATCTCCCCGTCATAAAATGATGATGCCTGATGGCTTCGTGTTTGTTAGGGGCTTCGTTTTCACATGTAAATCAGACACAGTGCACTCACTACTGCTTATGCTTGCACAGGAACACAGGCCACACAAGAAAAGCAAAAAGCTGCCCCGTAGGGAGCCTTGTGCTTTATCTTAACAGCGAGTGGTAAGGGTGACCGATGTGGCAGGAAGTTACGAAAAGCGCTGTGCTCACAGCCACGCAGGGACCACAGCAGAGGCCTCCGGGGTTTATGGGCAAAGCCGAGCTGGCTGAGAGACTGCGTGAGCTGAGTGATGCTGAGGCTTCGTGACTGCTTCTAGCTGCGAAAGCCACTGTTGCTAACACAAGGAGAAACAGCGGCTGCTGCAAGCCGGAAACTCTGCAGCCCTTCTTCCTTTCTCCTTATGGAAATACATTTTTCCATAATGGGCATTTTTTAAATCACAGGTTTCTTAAGGATGCAGCCACTGCATTCCAATTGCAAATTTTTCTTCTTTTCGCCATGCTGAGGATGGAGCTCAGGGCCTGGCTCATGCTAGGCAAGCGCTCTACCACTGAGCCACCTGCCCAGCCCTGCGAGTTTTATTTTGTTTAAATGGCTCTAAATAGTAACTTCTTTAGGCAGTAGTTGCAGGTAGCTGTATGACAAGGGCCTAGAGAAATCAGCATGGGCTAAAATGTCTGTTTATAAGACAGTAACAGAGCTCACCTTCCCTCAGGGAAGAAGGAGACACAGGCGTCTCTCGGCCCGGGGGTGTCTGCGGAGAGCTGTGGGCGCTGGCCCCCTTGGAGCTGCCTCCGGATGAGCCCTCACGCACAGCTGCGGCGGCTGTGAAGTAGATGTCCGACTGGAAGGGAAGAAGGGGTGCTGTCAGCGTCCAGCTGCTGCACCTCAGGCCCTCCTGCTGTTTCCGCCTCGCCTCCCCCTGGTGCCCAGGCTCTGCCACAACTCCCGACATCCTCGGAGCATGCAGTGCAGTACTGGTGCCCAGTGGGGGTGTCTGGAGCAAAGCCTGCTGTGCTCCCGGACTTCTCCGGGGGACTCAGTTCTCTGCTGTTTTTCCTTATCCATGTGCTGATCAGAGTACAAGAGTCAGTGTCCCAGACCTCTGCAGATGCAGCACATTTCACTCACAGGACTCTCCGGCCACCCCCCTGGGGGGGTGGATCTGGAGGGGCCTCAGGGGCTCAGTTGGGTCTGTTCTGCGGGTGGGTAAATGGATCTCGCTCATTCCCTGATCCAAAAGACACTTGAAACCCAGTTATGCTGGCTTTAGGATGTGCTGGATGTGACTCATGAGAGCCAACTTTCAGAAATTTTGGAGGCCAGCTCTTAAACGCAGCCACTATTAAAAATTATACAAATAATTACTATAATAAGTATGTTAAGAGCAAAGGTACTCAATATCAAAATGCAATCACTCCTAATTACTGGACCACATTTACTGTTATCCATGCTCTTGTGATGTCGTTAGTGACAGCACGGTACGAATACTGCTCAGCTCTTTCCAACTTCGTGGTCAGGGGCGCCACACCGGAAGCTGGAAATCAGTCATAGTGGGACCCTCTACACCACAGAAATCTGCAAGGGCTACAAATCAGAGTTTTTGATTGTCTAGACTTAAAAGTCATGGAGAAAATGTTAACAATGAACACTTAACTTGAAAGTTTGTTGAGCTGGGCATAGTGGCACATGCCTGCAATCCCAGCACTCTGGGAGGCTGAGATAGGAGGACTGCAAGTTTGAGCTCAGCCTGAGCAACTTAGTGAATTTTCGAGACTCTGTCTTAAAAATATAAGATAAGGGGCTGGTGAGATAGCTCAGTGGCATAAGCGCCTGCCTGGCAAGCGTGAAGTCATGAGTTTGACTCCAGGTACCCACATACAAAAAAAGGGCCGGTGATATTGCTCAGTGGCATGGGCACCTGCTGGCGCGTGAGGTCCTGAGTTCGACCTCCGGTACCCACAAAAAAAAAAAAAAAAAGGGCAGGTGAGATGGCTCAGCGGCATAAGCACCTGCCTTGGAAGCGCGAGGTCCTGAGTTTGACTCCTGGAACCCACATACGAAAAAGGGGCCAGTGATATCGCTCAGCGGCATGGGTGTCTGCTGGTGGGCGAGGTCCTGAGGTCAAGCCCCGGTACCCACACACACACACAAAATATATATATATAAGATAAAAAAACAGCTGAGATGTACGCAGTTCAGTGAGAAGACTGGGTTTAATTCCCAGTAACACACACACGCACACACACACACACACACGCACACACGCTCACATGCACACAGCTGAAACTCGAAGTAGTTCTGGTTTAATGACTATGATTTGTTTCTGGATGAGCAACAGTTTAATTGTTGCTCATATATCAGATTTCTTGATAAGAAACTTATTGGAGGAATGAATGAATTGAGATATAAGTGTTAACTGAAAAATCATGGTTGAATTGCAACTATAGGTTGCAATTAACAGGGAAGATTAACAGAAGTATTTTGTGAGAACCAATGGGCTGTGGACTTCAGGATAAAGGGCACTGCATATTTTATTATTACTTGCAAATGGAAAGCTTTTCATATCAGTGAGATTTACAATCAACTAACACACATACACTTGTAGTCTACACACACACACACACACACACACACACACATGCACATCTCCTGGGGCACTGGGGTTTAAGTGCTGCAGCACCCACTGGTGCTGGAGAAAGCCTGGCCCTGCTTCCACAACTGTCAGGGTGGTGGTGGGGCAGCCCCATAAGCAGCTGCCCTCCAAGTGTGATCAACACCAAGATCAGGAACATGCCACAGGGCACCAGCCCATCAGGCAGGACCTGGGAGGCCTTTGTGGCTGTGTGCCAGCGATGGAAGGCACCTGGGGCATCACGTGCATTCCTGTATCCCAAGGTTTTGCTCAATATTTGTGTTATTAGACACAGATTAAAGGATGAGCCGTATTTCACAGGCACAAACTGCAACTGAGGCTACTGAGTGGCCTGGGAAGAAAAGGCTGTTGCAAGCTCCTACTTTTCTAGCCTTGGACTGGCCTTCAAGGCCACAGTGCCATGATCCCCTGCCTAGTCTCGGGGGTGAGGTGGGGGGATGGATTTCTCCCCTTGGCTGAGTGCTTCCCAATTACCACCAGCCCCCGACAGCTCCATTCACAAAACCGAGGAGTGTTTTGAAGTCTGGGGAGGCCATACGTGAAAACCCGACCCGTCAGTTTGTTCCCAGGGTCTCCACCTACTTCTGCCACAGTGACACCCACAGCTATCACCATCGGCCTAAGCTGATGAGGAGCAGTTCCTGGCCTCACCCGGAGCCCCTTCCACCGACACGCAGTCCTGGTCCTACTCACTCTGGAGGCCACGAGCTGCAGCTGCGGCACGACTGCCGTGTGGACCAGGTTCCCGTTCACCACGAGGCGGATCTCCATGGAGTCGGGGGTGAAGGCCAGCAGGTACGGGAAGGCGCAGACTGCAATGGAACGGGCCGTGACTGTCTCATCTCACCCGTTCCTCCACATGGGTGGGCCCCCCAGGCTGAGCCAGCCTTTGCTCCCAGACAGCCGCCCTTACCTGCCAGAGCTCTGCTGTTGCCATTTTCCCCAGAAGCCCCGTTACCCCGCCTCTGGGCCCCGCAGGACCTTCTCCCTTTGTCCCTCAAACTCCCTTGGCACAGGCCATCCTGCCTGGAAACCTTTCCCCTTCCCCTGCCTTCAAGGCCCACCCACGGGTCCCTAGCACTTGGTTGCTCATCTGTGCTCTTCTAGCTGCATCCAGGTCTTACTCCTGTCCTTCAGTGTCCCTTGGGTTCAGTGGGTTTGTTCTTTGTCAAAGCGCAGACCTTCTCTGCAGTGCTCACTGTGATACACCGGGACCGCACCGCTGACCTTCTGACCAGCCCCTTCAGCTGGCCCACTCCCTGTGGGCCCTCCTCTGTGCCCTCCTCTCCACGGTAAGCCTGTCCACTCTCCTGTGACTCGGTCTGCCACATCCAGGCCCTGGCCTAGGTCTCTCAAACAACCTCCAGTGGCATGGCTGAAGGCTCGGAAGTGATTTCCCACTCTCTGCTGTCCTTCTGACTGCATCTCATCTGTCACGAAGCCTGACCAGTTGCCCCCGTGTCTCGGAGCGGCCCCTCTGCTCTTCACACAGAACTGCAACGTGAGCCACTTAGCGGATGGTTTAATTGTGAGGAAAACAGGACCAACGGGACCATCTTGGCTCAGACCTGACTCCGGAAAGGCAGTGCCCACTTGTGGGACTGGAGTCACAGAACAGAGCACCATGCATGCTGACCTAGAGTTTCAGGGCAGGCGAAGTTCAAGTCTCTGCGATTCCAGACTTCCGCATCTCAAGATAATGCAAGAAGGGTGCTGGAAACAGCAGGCCTCTCCCCTAAGTCAGCATGCTGGGGCTGGCGAGCTAGCCCTCGAGTTTCAGAAAAAGGAAGAAGTGAGGCCCAGAAATGATAACCAAGTACTGAGAAATGGTATTTAATTGTTCTCAAGTCCTCAGGCCCTGAGAACTAGGAGGAACACCAGATAAGAGTCTTAAAAGCAGAACAAAAATAAAAAGTACAGCACAGTACTGGAGAAGAAAAGGCGCACTTACGGCAGCTCACACCACATGGTTTGGGGCAGCTGGCTTTAACCCCGAGCTCTCACACAGGACTGAGCAGTTTAGATGCATCTAGGAAGGGGAAGGTCCCTCTGCTGGTTTTTCTTACCAATTGCGTAAGGAGCCTGGTTCCAACAGAACTGGAAGTCCGATGCGGAGGGTTGAATCAAAAAAGAGCTGCCATTAAATGGGCAAACCTTTTTATAGATGCAACTGTCTGCAACACAAACAACAGCGGCTCATTTTGTTAGCATCAACACCTACATCACTGCAGCTAGAGAAATGGAAAGCAGGCGGCCACAACAGCATCCGCTCCCCGAGTTCTGATCCACAGCCAGCGCTGACCCTGGTGCGATGCTAATGCCCCGGTCAGGAAGCAGCAGACCCGGGATCATGCTACCGCCGTGCACACTAGGAGCTGCTGCGGGGGAAGAACCTACTATGTGCCAAGCACTGAGCTTTAAACACTGCTCCATTAACGGCTACAACTTTACTAAGTAGATGCTGTTACCACCCTCATGAGAATTGAGGCTGGAAGAGGTGAGATGCTCATCTGGAGTCTCACACGTACTACCGGGGGAGGCAGGAGTCGAACCCAGGTCTGCCAGGTTGCAGAGCCTCCCCGCTTTGCTCCTGTGCCTTCCTGTCTTTCCTGCTCGTGAAGGATCCAGAAGGGGCACCTGGCTAGGTGGAGGAGGTCTTGCAAGGTGGGTCACACTCCGAGCCTCGCAGGACAAGTATGGTGGGCATGGAATACTCCCCTCCATGTTTTATGAGGACAACTGCAAGCACTGGATTAAGCTGGTAAATTAAATTACCTCGTTGCTGGCCTATTCTGCACTCTGAACGTGAGGTCAGCTGGGCTCGGATCCTCTTAAGAGTCTGAATAGAAATGAAGGGCCCCTTTATTTATGACAGCAGCCCATGTTTAGACTACAATTTTGTGTAAAAAAAAAAATATATATATATATATATTTATTTATAGACAGGGTCTCGGTATGTTCAATTTTGCCTTGAAATTGCTATGTACCCCAGCCTGGCCTCAAACTTGTGATCTTTCTGCCTCAGCCTCCTGAGTGCTGGGATTACAGGCGTGTGCCAACACACCAGGCTCTTAAATTATTTTAAAAAATGGCTTTATGGACACATAATTTATAAATCATAAATTCACCTATTTAAAGTGGACAATTCAGTGAACTTTAGTGTATGTATGGAGTTTTACATCACTACCAGATGCAATTTTAGCATTTTCATCACCCCTCAAGGAACCCAGTAGCTACTGAACAATCACTCTGTCATCCTCCTGGCTATAGATAACTATTAATCTACTTTCTGTCTTCATGGATTTGCCCTTTCTGGCCAGATGATAAAAATGGCACCATAGAGTGTGTGGCCTTGTGAATCTACTTGCATTGAGCACAGTGTTTTGAGGCTTGTCCAAGGGTCAGTGGATCATTCCTTTTTGTGGTGAAGAATAATCCATTATATGGTAATCCCAGCCCTCTGGGAAGCTGAGGCAGGAGGATCACAAGTTTGAGCCCAGTCAGGGCAACTCTGCAAAACTCTGTCTCAAAATAAAAATAAAAATAAAAATAGCAAGGAATGTGGCTTAGTGCAAAGGCCCTGGATTCAATACCCAGTACTGCAAACAAAACAAAACAAAACAAAACAAAACAAAAACATCATAGGAACAGACCACGATTTGTGGATCTATTCACCAGTACATGGGCATTTGGGTTGTTTCTACTGTTTGTCAGGAATAAAGGTGGTATAAACATCCCTGTGAAGTCTATGTACATGTGTTTCACTTTTTTTGTTAGTTTCTTGAGAGGGGCTCTCACTATGTAGCCCAGACTGGCTTTGAACTCGCAGCAATCCTCCTGCCACAGCCTCCTGGATGCTAGGGCTACAGGTATGTACATCATACCTGGCTTCACTTTTCTTTTTTACATACATTGCAGTAGAACTGCTGTTACATGTAAGTCATAAAATTTTGTTTTATTCTGAATATTACTTGCTATTAAATATTTTGTATTGATGGCTGGCCTATTTGTGGGCTTTGTTTTTTTCCTGTGCTTTGTTATGTACAAAATTTGAGAAACAAAAACAAAGAAGAAAAATAAAATCATCTGTGACTCTGCCTCCCAGGGAGAGTACTGAGGACATTTTGGTATTTCCTCTTTAAGTACTTTTATTAAAAATGAATTAAAAAAAGAGAGAAATGTTTTAAGAAGAAACACAATTGAACTTTAAGTCATTTGCTTTTTTTGATTATATTGTTTAACTTCTCCGTTTTCCTCTAGACCGCAACTGTTTAAATTGCTGTATGACAGTATTTGAAATGTCTTTTCTAGTATTCTCTGGTTTCCTTTTAGTTTCCAAAGCTTTCCTCTTTATAAAAGATGTCCGAACAGACAATCAAGCATTCATCCTGCTGATCAGTTTGCTGATCATTTCTTAAAATAATTCCCCAAGTTGCTTGGCTCTGTCAATTTAAAATCCATCCTGCCTAGCACCTCCCCGTCTAGACACCACCTCTGCCTGTCTCAAGAGACCAGATCATTGCTCTGGGCAATCTGCACATTAAAATTCTCAGTGAGGCACAGTAGGTTTTTGTCACGCTGTTAAAATAATTAACTAATGAGATGTAGGTGGCTTTGGTAAGCCCAGGGAAGCCCAGCTCTGCTTAAAGGTCATATTGTAGAAAACAGCCAGAAAGCACCAGCTAACCTCTAGCTAGGATCTTCCACTGTAATGATCCAAGTAAGGATGTTGGGGGAAAAAAAAAGAAACAGAAAAACAGCAGCAGCACATACAACCACACACACACACACACACATGCCTATGATGATACACACTGGTACACACCATCCTTGTAACTATGTGCAGATATACAAAAAGGCAGGAAGGAAATGCATTCAATGTTAACTTGGCTCCATGAGGTGGAATTATGGGTCAAATGTTTTACTTCATTTTGTATGGAGGTCTAAGTGGCATACATTACACTGTGCGTCTCTGAAGTGTACACTCCGGTAAGTTTTGAGATGTGTATGTACCCACGAAACCACTGCCACTAGCAAGATCATTAACAAATGCTGGTGTTAGCTGAGCTTCCTTGTGCCCTTTTGTAACTGTTCTCTGTTCCAAGACAAACACTGGTCTGATTTTTGTCACTAGTTTAGACTCCATTTTCTAGATTTTTCTGTTTTCTCTCAGCCGCATTTTGGATCCAGCCATACTGATATTATGTATATCAACTGTTCACTCCTTTTCATGTACAGCTGTTTGATGGATGAATTAGTTATGTTACGTGGGCAACAAGTTATCCCAACATTTACCAGCCTAAAATGATAAGCACTTATTATTTCAGAGTTTTTGCGGTTAGGAATTTATAGGTGGCTTTGCTAGGTGGTTCTGGTGCAAGGCCTTTCATGAGTCAAGGTGTCACTGGGGGCCACAGTCATCTGAAGGCGAGACCGGGCCATGGCCAGGTCTGCTTCCAAAGCGGCAGGCTCACGAGGAACCTGACAGAGGTGGTAGGGGACTTCCGCACTGGGCTGCCCGAGTGTCCTCAGGACATGGCAGCTGGCTTCCCCGAGTGAGGGACACAGAGAGTGATGGCGTCACAGTGCTTTTGGACCCAGTCGCAGAAGTCTCACACCTCTACGTCTACCATGTTCTGCTCAGCAGATGTGAATCACCAAGTCCAATTCCCATGCAAGGAAGAGGAATGCAGGTCCACCTTTGAAGTCTGTGGATGGAACCTACAAGCCACCACTCTGGGCATCAGGGTCATTTCCCATTTTAGGCCAAGACAACATTGCTGTGGCCATCTGTGTACATCTTTGTGGGGACACAGGCTTTCACTTCTGCACATATCACTAGCAGTGGAACGGCGTGGCCATATAGTAAGTTTAACTTTTTGATGAACTGCCAAACTGTTTTCCAAAGTTATCCGTTGTACAGTCCCTCCAGGGGCTGGTGAGAGGCCTGGTTCCCCAACATCCTCCCCAACACTAGCTACGGCCAGCTGCTTTCATTTTAGCACCTGGCAGCTGTGCGATGCTATGGCGCTGGACTGTTAACTGTCGTTGGCCTGACTGTTAACGCTGCTGAGCATCTGTGCACATGCTTATTGACTGCTATGATTTCAACATGTGCCCCCCCGAAAACCCAAAGCACATTGAAATTTAATCCCAACGCAGCAGTGTTGGGGTTGGGATCTCATGGGCGATGGCTAAGTAGCGAATGCACTACTGTCAGCCGTAAAAGGGTTTCAGGCTTCTCTTGCTGCCGTGGCAGTTGGGGATTCAGTTTCCAGTGTGTATTGCCTTTTGCCCTCACTACTTCCAAAGACTCACCAAGGCCCATCTTATCAGTTTCCTGATGACTGTCACGTTGCCAGGTCCAAGGGCTGGCTCACACCTGTCTGGCTGTCCAGCGGGGTGTGGGGCACAGCAGATGGCACCCCCTCCTAACCCGTCTCTCAGGACGTGCCTCTCCTGCCCGTTGCTGTCTCTGCAGGCCCCTCAGTCTACTCTGCTGGCTCCGCCTGTTTGCCCGCTTCCCACTGGCGACCACTTGACTCTTGCGACCTGAAATGTCCCTCATATGCGCATCGCTCCCGGAGGGCGATCTGCAGCTGGCCTGCTCTGTGGGTTCCTCACGGGGTCTGCAGACTTGCTCTTCTCGCAGCTTTCCCAGCTCTGGAAATGATATACTCGCTCTTCGTGCCCAAACTGCAGTCTTCCTTTTTCTCTTCCTCTCAAATCCCACATCTGATGCGTCAGCAAATTATCTGGATTCTTTTTCTTTTTTTTTGGAACTGGGAATCAAACTCAGGACTTTGCATGTGCCAGGCAGGCGCTGTGCCACTGAGCTATATCCCCAGCCCCCTGGGTTCTTTTCCTTTTCTTTCTTTCTTTCTTTTTTTTTTTTTTTTGTGCTAGAGATCAAACCCAGGGCCTTGAATGTGCTAAACAGGCTCTCTGCTGCACTCCCAGCTCCCGTTTTTGTTAATTTAACACAATCTCATGATAAAAAAGGAGGAAAGTTGGACAAAAATACACTGTTTTTGTGGGAGGCTGGTGCTTGATCCTGAGAAACTGAAGCCAGAGGAGGCTGTGGATCTGGTGAATGAATATTTTATTTTTATTTTTTGTGGTGCAGGGAGTGCTGAGCCACATCCCAGCCTCCTTCTTTCCTTCCTTCCTTTTTTCTCTCTTTTCCTTTCCTCCCTCTGCCTTTCATTCATTCATTCAAGACCGGTTCCCCTTAAGTTGCCCAGGCTGGGCTCCAACACATGATCCTCGACCCTTAGTCTCCCAAATAGCTGGGATTATAGGTGTGAGCCGCCTCACCTGGTTAGGAACAAGTACTGGATCTTGGTTCTGAGCAAATCTCATCACCTCCTCTGTTGTTGCTCTGGCAGAGCCATGGTCACCTCTTACCAGGTGAGTGCAGATGTTTCCTGCTGTGGTTTGAATGCACCCCCAAAGTGCCTGTGCTGGAAACTTGATTCCCAGTACAGTGTGCTGGGAGGTTATTATGTCAGGGGGTTCTACCTCACAAGTGGATTCATGCTACTATTAGAAGGGTTTTTGTAGCCGGGTGTGGCATACACCTGGAGTCCCAGCACTCTGGGAGGCTGAAGCAGGAGAATTGCAAGATTGAGGTATGCCTGAGCAACTTAGTGGGACCCTGTCTCAAAAGAGAGAGAGAGTGGGCTGGTGATATAGCTCAGTGGCACAGTGCCTGCCTGGCAAGTGCGAGGTCTTGAGTTTGATTCCTGGTACAGAAAAAAAAAAAGAGATAGAGAGAGGAAGAAGAAGAAGAGGAAGAGGAGGAGGAAGAAGGGGGGCAGTGGGAAGAGGAGAAGAGGAAGAGGAGGAGGCTTTGTTGAGAAGGACTTTTATTATTTTTTGCAGTACTGGGGACTAAACCCAAGGGTGCTCTACAGTCTCAGTCCTTTTTATTATTCTTTATTTCGATACAGGGTATCACTAAGTTGCCCAGGCTGGGTCAAACTGGTGATCCTCCTGCCTCAGCTTTCCAAATAGTTGAGATTACAGGTGTGTGCCACCACACTTGGCTAAAAAGGGCCTTTATTGCACAAGTGTCTGTGACCAAGACAAGAACCCGGGACAAAACAAGCAAATGCAGTGTGCCCTGTGTGTGGGACTGAGTTACAGGAGGGACCTGGGTAACTGCAGGGAGAGGCCAGGACTCTCCAGGGGTTGCACACCGGGTACTGCAGCCCGCCAGGAGAAAGGAGGATGGGAAATGAAAGCCGACTCCTGAGAGAAGAGACAGGAGGAAGTGGCATGATCTGGGAAAGACCGAGGAGGTCCCAGGGGTGCTGTGACAGCCAAGGTCTTGGCTCTGGGTTGGAGGATACAGAAGTTTCCTTCTGATGCAGCGGGTCCAGGACCACAGCCCCAGCCTGAAATGAAACCAGGGCCTGCAGTGGATTTGAGCCATGGGAAGGGGACCCAAGGAAGGGCTCCCAGAGGCCCAGGGCTGCTGGACTCTCACCTGGCCAGTGGTAGGAACCCCGAGAGCAGCCACTGGCTCCAGTTGGCAAGCTTCCAGTCAGTCCAGCTCAGGGGGCACTGGTCCTGCTGGTTTCTGTGCTTCCTTTACTTGGGGATTAATCCCAGTTTTAAAACTGCTCTTTTTTGTGTCTTTGTTTTTGAGTCAGGGTCTCGCTATGCAGTTCAGGCTGTCCTCCAACTTGCAGTAATCCTCCTGCCTCAGCCTCCCGAGTGCTGGGATGACTAGCATGTGTCACCATGCCAGGCACAATGTTTTAAAAGCATTTTTTCACATTTTTTTCTTTTTTAAAACTAAAATAATTTTTTTTGTGTGGGTACTGGGGGTTGACCTCAGGACCTGGCGCGCCAGCAGGCGCCCATGACGCTGAGCGATATCACCAGCCCCTTTTTCGTATGTGGGTTCTGGGAGTCGAACTCAGGACCTCACGCTTGCCAGGCAGGCACTTAATGCCGCTGAGCCATCTCACCGGCCCATAATTTGTTTTATATATTTTTTTGTTTTAATTTTAGTTTCTTTTGTCAGTTTTTTTTTAAATAGATTTTTCAATAAAGTCAAAAGACCATACTTTAAAGACCCATTGTTTTGAGGTGGGCTTAGGCTAAAACCTATAGATAAAATATCCCCAAACAGTGGCTTATTGTTGAAGTGCCTCCTTAGAATTATCTTCTCCTAACTTACGCCCCTTAAGTCTTGAATTTTGAGAATGTGTAACAATTTTCCCTGCTGATAACTGGTTTTCCCATATTTATAAATTATAAGTTGATTTATCAAATATATTTGATCTATGAGACATATTCAGCTTCTCTAAACTGACATGATTCCAGGCTGAAAAATATCTTTTATAATTTAGTTAGACTGGGGAGCCTTATCCAGGAAATTATCTTACTTCTTTTAGTTAAAAAATCTTACTTATTGATGTCAATAACATTAGCTTCTGAGATGCTGAAAATTCTTAAAGACTCTGATATCTTTTGTCTGCTCCTCCACCCCTGCCCCAACCCAAACGAACTCAACTGAGGCTGGATTGGCCAGGTTGACCTAATATTATAAACCCCTACGAAATGGAAAAAGAAGAATACAGACTGAGCGTTCCTAATACAAAAAAAACCTGAAATCTATTTTTTATTTATTTATTTATTTATTTATTTTTTTTTTTTGTGGGTACCGGGGGGACGACCTCAGGACCTCGTGCGCCAGTAGGCACCCGTGCCGCTGAGCGATATCACCGGCCCCTTTTTTCGTATGTGGGTTCCGGGAGTCGAACTCGGGCCTTCGCGCTTGCAAGGCAGGCGCTTAAGCCGCTGAGCCGTCTCACCGGCCCAAAACCTGAAATCTAAAATGGTCCAAAATCTGAAACTTTCTGAGTTGGCAAGTGGAAAATTCTACATCTGACCTCATGTGATGGGTCACAGTCAAATGCAGGTGCACTAAAAGTACCACAGGAAATTACTTTTGGACTAGACCAGCGATGGCAAACCTTTTAGAGGTTTCAATGATACTAACAGTCCACTGCAGCATGCATGCCATAGGTTCGCCACCAATGGACTAGACGTATAAAGTGTATGAGGTGTAAATGACATTATGTATTATAAATCTTTTTCTTTTCATTTCTTTTTTCTTTTTTTTTTTTTTTTTTTTTTTTCCCTGAGACAGGGTCTTGCTATGTAGTTCAGGCTGGCCTTGAACTCACTACATAGCCCAGGCTGGCCTCAAACTTGAGGCACTCCTTCTGCCTTAGCCTCCAGAGTGCCACCATGCCATGCCTGCGCCACCATGCCTGGCCATTGTATGTGTGACTCTTAAAAGATCTGAAATCTGAGATTGGAAGCAGTTTGAATCTTATGCACTTGGGGTAACCTGTAGTAACAAAGGTTAAAATTTGGGGTGCTGAAGTCAAGAGGGCCCCAGGTGCGACTCTGGCCGCTGCGGGCCAGCCACAGTGAGAATTAAACAAGACAATGGGTACAGCACATGGCACACAGTGAAGGACCCTAACTGGACACCACTGTCATCACTGCCACACTGTGGGGATAGCTTGGCAGGCAGCGGTTCAGGCACCACCCGAATCCTTTGGGCAGAAGTATTGCCTCAAGGATTGCCAGACCTGTCATTGAGAGGTCTGGGGTGCAGTGGGGCAGCCAGCTAGGAATGCATTTTCAGACGCCTCTGGAGTGCAATTATGGACCCAGCAATCATCCAGGAGGGAAGTGTGAGGCTAAGTCCTCCCCACTGGCCAGCAAAGGTAAGCGCGCAGCCCTGACTTACAGTTGTAGCACAGCAGCAGGCCGGCCTCTCCATCTTCGTACACATCAATAGCTGCAACGAAATTAACCTGCAATGACAATGGGCAGCGGTAGTGATGGGCGGGACCACGACACTCGGAAAAGACATTCTTGAGCTGCGAGTGTCTGGCAGTGGCCCTTGGCCCTCTGAAACCCGGGTGCCGCAGGGTCATTTTTGCCTCACTGCCTGGGTCCATGGTCAAGTGCACTTGCGAGAAGTCTCCACTGCCTCTCTCCCCAGGGACTTTCTTGCCATCTTTTACTGCCCTTGGGAAAGTCTGGGCCCTGTACCACGCTTGCTCTGTCTAGTGCCTCAGGTTTTTGTGGCACACTCCAGTTCACAGAGCTCTCACGCAGGCCGTTCACTCCCACCCCAGGCCTGCAGAGTGGATGGTGCTGCTCCCGATTTATGGATGATGAAAATGGGTCCCTGAGAGGTGGCGTCACTCAAGGCCCTCAGTGCTACGTGCCACGGCCCTGATCAGACCCGGGCTTGGCTCTACCTTGCACTCCTGAGCCCCCAGGGAGGCTGCTCCTGCCTCCAACACACAGGCTCTCCGGGCCATGAGGTCAGTCCTGTGTTCTAGTCAAAGGAGGCCACATGAGGCAAAGAATAGGCTTAGTTCTATGGTTTGGGGAAAGCTCATCTCTCTGGCCTCTGTTTCTAACTTTAAGGAGAGGGTGTTCAACGCAACGTCATCCTTGGTCCTTCTTGAGTTTTAAAACTCCAGCCCTGACTTCTGTTCTAGCTGTCACAGTCTGGCCTCCCACCAAGCCAGGACACTGCCCTCTCTGAGCGTGACAAAAACCTCCTCCCTCAGCTGCAGGCCTCTGGCCAGGGCTCATCCAGTCTGAGTCTCAAAGCCTCCTGTGTGACATCTCCCTCCTGCCCTCTCCCACTTCAGATCATCCTTCCGTTGCTTGGCTCTTCTCTCATTTAGAGAAACACCCACTTGTGGCTAGGTGTGGCTGGGTGTGATCCCAGTACCCTCAGGGGCTGAGGCAGGAAGATCACAAGTTCAAGCCCAGCCTGGGCAACTTAGTGACTTAGGGAGAACCTGTCTCAAAATAAAAAATAAAAAAGGGCTGAGGCTGTAGCTCAGTGTGAAGCTCCAGGGTGTTCAATCCCTAGTACTGCAAACAAAACAAAAAACAAAACCCACTTTTAGAGCCTCAAATTTCACTCTGTGCCCAAATTCCCTAAATCTACCTCAGGTGCTCATTCCTCTCAGAGCTCTGGCCCACAGTTCTGAGGCATTTGTTCCTCAACTGTAACTAATTCTGCATCAGGGCTCAGAAAGTAGGAGGTGGCCTGGGAGGTGGGAGAGAGTCCACATGGGCCAGAGACCCAAGTCCCAGCCCTGCCCGTGCCACTGGCCGCCCCTGCGCTTGGCGGCAAATGGGCCTCTGGTCTCTACCTATGAAGCAGGGTCATGTTTTGCTGGACTGGAAGGAGAATTCGTAAGATTAGCAAGGATTTTAGTGTAGGACCTTACACATAACAAACATCTGTGGAAGGCACTTATCCTCCTCACAGAACCACTTCCCCTTCTAAAGCTCCTCTTTCATGAGCAGAACTGTCCCGTCAAGTGTCAGGGGCTCCCCCCAGATCCACAATGTCTTCCTCACAGGGCTCTCAGATGCCTGTGACAGTTATGACCGTGGGAAGGCTGACTGCTGAGGCAAGCACCCCCGCAGCCCTCTCGCTGGGTGGGAAAGCTGTGTGTGTTTGGGGTGGGTAGGTGCGGGCGGGGGTGGTAACCCCAGGAGTGGAGGAAGTGCACAGGCACAGCAGGCCCAGGAGGGTTTCCAGGACTGCCAGATTCAGGCCCCAGGACTCAGGGACAGGAGACCACAGCTTGGACATGACTGCATCCTCTTGGGCACTCCAGGCCACTTTGCTCAGCCCTTACTAACACTTATCACGGCGAGAGCCCTGTCACACCAGTCACGGATGTGTCTCCTCCCTGGGAGCGGGTCTTGGAGGTGACAGCTTCCACAGCCCTGTTTCCTGAGCAGGTGAGGACATCACAATCTACCTGGGAGATTGAAAAACCTCCACATCTGGAGCTGGGGGTGTAGCTCAGTGGTAGAGTGCTTGCCTAGCATGTGAAAGGCTGTTAGGTTCTTTTCTCAGAACTGCAGAAACGAAAACTAAAACAAAAACCAACACCCCTCAAAACCAAAACCCCCAAGCAAACAAAAAAGTAAACCCTACATATCTGGGTTCTTGCTCCTAGAGATCCTAATGTAGGTCTGGAGTAGATTATGATGTTGGACTTTTATTTTTTATTTGATTAAAAATACGTATATCCCTTTTTGGCATTAAAAAATGATAAGAGTACCACACAGTTGTCAAAACTCCAGACACAGATGTGAAAGAAGTGCATCTGAGCCTACCTGGCCCAGCCCCACTGGGAGTAGCCACAGCTGGCACGAGGGTCACCTCCAGCTGAGGGCCCTGGGCCCTGGGCAGATGCTCAAATTGGGGACCTGAGCCCAGGGAATATGCTGGAGCCCCAGATCCAGTTATAGGGCTGCAGCTCCTTCCAGAGGAGATCCTGGTGTGGGAATGCGGCCAGGATGGGCAGGAGGTCGCAGGAGGCCTGTGGCACCATGACCTTGACGCTGACCTCCAGGGTGCGCTTTAGCACTTCTTAGACTCTTCTCTCAAGCTTGGGCTGCTTTAGAACTGGGGTGGGTCGAAGCCTGGGAAGGGAATCAGGTAGTGGCTGGGAAGACAGAGGCACAGCATCGATCCAGTGGGCACCGGGGTTTTCCGAAGGACTGCTGGGTTGACAGCAGCACTGACTCCTCGATGACAGGGACCAGGGCAGCCCCCTCAGCACTGGCTCCCTGCATGTGGCGAGCGCAGGATCCTCTTGGAAAAGCCCAGGCCTGCTCTTGCAGGGCCTGCTCTGACTCCCGTCAGGGACCACACTGCTCATCTCCTTTGCCGTTCTCTAGGGCTCAGCTCCAGTTACACAGCCAGTTCCTTCAAAGACGCACAACTGTGTCTGCCTGTGTGTGCGCCTGGCTGGCAAGCATCCCACAGAGGCTCGGTCACCACAGGACGTGTGCACACTAGACCGTCCCCAGCTGGCACCTGGGGAAGAGCTATGTTTAAAAAAATTTTTTTTTTCTCTTAGGGAAAAGTTTTTTTTTTTTTTTTTTTGTGGGTACTGGGGGTCGACCTCAGGACGTTGCGTGCCAGCAGGTGCCCATGCCGCTGAGCGATATCACTGGCCTTTTTTCATATGTGGGTTCCGGGAGTCGAACTCGGGCCCTCGCGCTTGCCAGGCAGGCGCTTATGCCGCTGAGCCATCTCACCGGCCCCCCTTTTTTTTTTTGAAACAGGGTCTTTCTTTGTAGCTCAGGTTGGCCTCGAACTCACAGTAATCCTCCTGTTTTGGCCTCCAAGGGCTGGGATTACAGGTGTGTGCCACCACACCAGCCTTTATCTTTGTTTTTACAAAAGCACACTGAAGCAAAGACAGAACATTTTAGAGTTGTTTCCTACAGCTATTAGAAAAACAATGAAAACAGAGGTCATCGAAGAAAACCTTTAAATCCAATTCCTCCTTGGCCTTCATAAACCATAACGGAAAAAAATCCAGAAGTATTCTAATGAATTGTCAAGATATTTAATTAACTGCCACATAAAGGAAGTCTAATAAACTTATTTTTCTCTATAGTTACCCTGAGGAATAATCACTAAATGGCATAATTTTTAGTCACTTGAGATTTGTTCTAAATCAGAACATGTCAGAAAGTTTCTCTGAAATATGGCAAGGACTTTTCCACTAGAAAAAAAGTACTTTCCCTAAGTGTTAGGAAGCTAGCTGTCAGGGAGAGGGCCGGTCGAACACAGGCCTGGTAGGCAATACTCTGTCGGCCTCTTCTGGATGCTCATGCCAAAAGCACAAACGCACAAACGGCAGAACTGGGCCCTTCCTCTTCAGCAGGAAAGGGGAGGTTACAGGTCCCTGGGAGAAGCCTGGGCAGCTGACCTGTGGCCAGTGGCAATTAAGGCTGAGGGAACAGTCTTCGCATCGCCCTGAGGGGGAGGCATAAAAAATCTTGGTCTTCAAGTAAATTCTTTTACATATAGTGGCATGCGGTGAGAAGACTGAGCTTTTTAAAGCTCTACACGTGATGAGAGCCAGGGTCGAGATGCCAGACTGAGCACGCAAGTGGCTTCCAGGTGTGGCTGAATCTTAGAATCACCTGGGCTCCTCGAAACCTGTGCCCACGCCTCTAGGGCAGACCAGTGAGGTTTCTAGGGAGGGGACACAGGTATCAAGGGTTTCTTTTCTTTTAGCGGTATTGGGCATTGAACCCAGGGCCTTCTCCCTGAGCTATACTCCCAGACCCTTTCCTGTTTTGTTTCTTTTTTTTTTTTTTTTTTTTTTTTTGTGGGTACCGGGGGGTCGACCTCAGGACCTCGCGCACCAGCAGGCGCCCATGCCGCTGAGCGATATCACCGGCCCCTTTTTCGTATGTGGGTTCCGGGAGTCGAACTCGGGGCCTCGCGCTTGCCGGGCAGGCGCTTAAGCCGCTGAGCCATCTCACCGGCCCCTTGTTTCATTTTTTAAAAATTCTGAGACAGGGTCTCACTAAGTTTCTAAGTTGCCCAGGCTGGGCTCTAACTTGTGATCCTGCTGTCTCAGCCTCCCGAAGTGCTGGGATTACAGGTGTGCCCTACCACGCTTGGTTCATTGTGGCTTTTATTGATTTTTATTTTTCGGTACCCGGAATTGAACTCAGGACCTTGCACTTGCCAGGCAGGCGCTGTGCCACTGAGCTATATCTGGCCCACTGAGGCTTTTAAAGCTCCTCAGATGACTCCAAGTGCAGACAGTGTGGGCACCAACACAGACGAGAGAAATAGCGGACTCCTCTGGATGGATGACAGCTGAAGACAGGAAGGCCTCCCCACTGGATCTCGATTTTTCTATTTCTGATTTTTCTGTTTTGTTAAAGTCTTGTTCTAATTAGACATTAGGTCTTCTTAAAATAGCAACTAGCAATTGTAATGAACATTTAGACAGCCAGCGTGTACCACCTGGGAGGATGTCTATGGTCTCTGATTCAGCTGACAGGACTGGGGGCGCCTGTGGGTTTGGGAGTTCACGAGGAACCGTGTACTCCCTGGGGGTGACGTCCTCGCCCCACCTCCCGGCTGGAACAGGGAGCTCTGAGCCGCGTTGGGGTCCTGGGAAGAGTCTCCAGGGACACTGGTCCCAGGCCTCAGGGCAGCGAGTGCTCACCACTGCCCACCAGTGTGAACGTTCAGACCCGTCACTGTCATCTTTGGAGCTTCAGTGCAGTTTTGGTGGTGTTAGATTTTGTCCCAAATTAGGGACATCCTTCTTCATGCAGCTTAGGCCAGTGGGTGTAGTCCCTTCGGGCTGATGTGCTCTTTCTCTGAACTTCCTCTCCGGGTGGGTGGCTAAGGGGATGGAGAGGGGAGCTCCACCTGCCTTCGCCTAACCCTCAAGCTGAGCCTGTGGGGTCGCAGAGCCAGCTTCTCCTCCAAAGGCCTCCCAGGGTGTAATGCCCACCCCAGGTGCTCAGTTATTTCTAGTCTGCTTCTGGGCTCTTCCTTTTATTTGGAAACAGGGAGAGGCAAGGTGAGATCTGAAGAGCTGAGCAGGGGAACAGAATAGTGGTATTGTATCAGATGGAATCATATACAAGTGGCGACTTCATAGGGTTCAGTCTAAATCACACACCCTATCCTATGGGCATATGATCATGTGAACTCTGGCAACCAAAGTTAGAAGACAGAACTCTTCGCCTTCTCCGATTCCCACTTGTCCCCACAGCTGTCAGCTTACCCTGTTGGCCTCCACATGGTGCAGCCTAAAGGCCTCCCCGGTGCTCTCATTCACCACGTCGAACTGGTGTCGGTAAGCCACACAGATGAGGTTGTCACTCTCTTCTGTCGGCCCATCCACCAAGGTCATCACCACGGGAGAGTCCGAAAGACAGATCTCCTGTGTGGGTGAGGATGATGCCCGTGAGGGTTAGGACACAGCAGCCATTGCCAGGGCACTGCCACTGCCCTCCCACCTTCCAGAAGCAGCCACGGTCCCGAGGCCCTGGGAAACTGGGCTGCAGGGGGCTGGGACCGCACCCCCCACTTCTCTTTCTGTAATCTTGCACTCACACCTCTGTTCCTGGAAAGAGTGGAGGCCAGGAAACAACTTTACGAATCTGATTCAACTGTGTCCTGGGCTTTCGCCCTCACAGTCTGTCCTGCGACTTAGTAATAATAACTGCTAATGACTTTATTGAACACTTAATGTGCGCCAGGCTCTGTCTGCATCCTTATAACAAGCTGAAGTAGGTCTGGCTGTTATTCTATTTACAGATGAGGGAACAGAAGCTCAGAGTCAAGTGACTTGTTTATAGTCACAATTTTATACTTGTAGAGACAAGATCTTTTTTTTTTTTTTTGGTGGTACTAGGGATAGAACCCAGGGCCTTGTGCTTGCTAGGCAAGCACTCTAGGATTGAGCTACATCCCCAGCCCAATTTTTTATTTTGAGATAGAGTCTCATGAAGTTGCCCACGCTGGACTTGAACCTACAATCCTCCTGCCTCAGCCTTCTGAGTAGCAACAATTGTGAATGTGTGCCACCACGCCTAGTTTACAGCCAAGATTTGAACTTGGGAAATCTGATTTTGGAGTTCACGTTATATAAATGTTCTGTATAAATATTCATTAACATTGCTAAGTACTGTCTTCAGAAGCCTGACACCTAATTAGAGCAGGATTTTAACTTGTTTTAGCTCAACTGTCATCCTATTCTGTCCCCTTAAACCAAACAGCAGAAACTGATATGCATAATTCAGGTGGCCTTAACTCTATGCAAAATAACTTCTAAGCTCACCCACAGAAACACTTCAGTGACCAACATTTGACATATTTTACATCTTAATGTATTGTCGTTTTTGAAAAGACAAGAGATGGGACCATCTGCTCCAGAAGGCACTCACCCTTGGGGTCTCCCAGGGCTGCCCCTAAGCCTCAGCATACCCTGCTGGCAGAGGAGAGCAGGCTGCTCTGCCCACGGCTTCTTCCCACCTCTGCAACTACCAAATCCAGCACCGTCTCCTGCTGCGAACGCGCACTGCTCTCCTAGCAGACCTCCTGATTTCCACTCCTGGCCCCTCTGCCCTCCTCTACCCAGTGGTCAGAACTATCTTCTTAAAACATAGTACTCTGTAACCCCAGCTACTCTGGAGGCTGAGGCAGGAGGATCACAAGTTCAAGGTCAACCTAGGCAACTTACCATGACCTTACCTCAAAAACGCTGGGGATGTAGCTGACCTGCCTGCCTTGTCCCCTGAGCTCTAGCCACTCGTGCCTCTGGGCTGTGCCTTCAACAGGCCTCAGGGCCCTTGGCAGCTGCCCCATTTTCCCAAGGATCCTTTCCGCTTGCCCTAGGTATTCTTATTGCTCATCTCATACTTCATTCTGAGGTAACCTCTTCAGGGAGGGCTTCCTGGGACATCTTTTATAAAACAGATACCCCAGCTCCTTGCTCTGTTGCTCTCTGCCCCTACTCTACTTTATTTTTATTCCCAGAACCTATTTCCACCAGCCATCATACATTCATTTGCTCATTTCTGCTATGGTTCACCAGATAGCAATTTTGGCAGGGACAGAGGCTTCTGTGGGTCCCTGCTTGTCCTCAGTGCCAGAACAGCCCCCGTAGGTGTTCCCTGGAGTGGGTGAGCTTTTGCCTTCATCTTCCGGGGTAAACTGGGGTACTGGCGGTAAGGGCTTTCTAGCTCGATGAAACAGTGGGGCAGCTCCAGGGCTAGAAAGAAAGTGTTGCTCATGACACCTGAGCCTGGAGAAAAGCGAGGGGAAGAGAAAACCTACCCTGATGTACTGGAATTCTTCAACAGGTGACTCGGACGGGGGAGATGACAGAGAGACACTGGTCACCCCACTCGGCTTGTTGTGTTTCCGGGTGACCAGGAGTAGTTTATTTCGAATTGCAACCACAATCCTCAGCTCTCTGCTATGGTGGGTGTTAACGGCATACGAGTGGCAGCCTGGGGAGAGAACGGATGTTGCTCAGCACTTGATGAGCTCTGGAAGCTTCCACGCCTTGACAGTTTGGAAATCTGTCTTAAGAAACCTGGAAATTGGGCCAGTGATATAGCTCAGCGGCATAAGTGCCTGCCTGGCAAGCGCGAGGTCCTGAGTTCAACTCCCAGTACCCGCATTAAAAAAAAAAAAAAAAAAAAAAAAGAAACCTGGGAATTAAGCACAACTTGGGTCATTTCTTACACTAGGAAAAATAGAGACTTGCCTTGCAAATAGGTTAAGGAGGTCACATTCCCCATGTGCCAGAGTCTGCAGCCTTGGCTTTGCGCCTACTACAGGACGGGTTAAAGTGGGAAGTGATTAGAGCTCCGGCAACCTAAGTCTTTACTCACAGATTTGTTAACTGAGCTCGGCTCACCTCTGGGATCTGTGACACAAGGCCTAGAATTTTTTCTAGGCCCCGACCTGGTTTTCTATCTTTTAAGCTTCTTAAGAAAATGGTGATGCTATCTCTGTGATGTTTCCAAGTTAAGAGCAAACCAACTGAGATCAAATTCTTACTTATTTTTATTTTTGGTACAAAATCTGGACAGTCTGAAAAAAAAATTAGATCAAAATCGAAAGACTCAAGTCACCTTTTGTCTTTTCCAGCTTGTTTTCTCTGCAGTCGGACCTGCCCCTGCCCACCTGCCTCCCCTCGAGGTCCTTCTGCACGGTGCTCAGCCTGAAGACAAAGAGGCGGGCATCTTTCCCTGGTGCCGGGAGGAAGGCAGAAGGGGATTAGAGGGTGAAGTGAAAGACTGGAGGAAACTAGGGAAAGAGGTGTCTCGGACCACTTAACGCAACTGGGAATGCACCCCCTTTCCTCCACTGCTCCGCCCCGACCCCCAAACAAATGCACCCACCAAGGGACCCCAGCACTGGCATCAGGAGAAGAAACAGCCACACAGCCTATGCAGTGAGACCCCAGCAAGCTGGTGTCAGCCAGAGGGCCACCTGCTTTCCTCCCTCCCCCATGTTGCCACCCAGAGCGTGCACCACCTTTGTCTGCTCTGAGCACCAGAAGGTCCAGGGTCTCCAGCACGTGCATCTGCTTCACAGGCAGGGTTCTGTCGAACACGGGCACAGCTGGAAGGTCATCTGGAAAAGGAGCGCTGGTCACTCATTCCTGTAGCCTGGCCCCACTTTGCAACCCCAGCTGCTTGCAGGGAGCTGCGGACCCTGGCTCTCTTCGCAAGGCAGGGCTCGGTTTCTAGAGCTCTCACAAGGTCTATACGGGGATGCAAGCACTGTTCCCTCAGCTTTGGGAACAGCACCCACATCCCCTTCCCAGAGGCATCCAGAGCTCTCTACAGAGGGCACAGCAGCGAGGGCACAAGAACTATTTTTCTCCCCTGAGTTCATAAAAAGAAAAGCAACATCTCAATGCCAAATTTTATTGGGGTTGCACCAAAGGACTGAACATTAAGATAAAACAAAAAATAGAATAAGAACAGCCATATCTCTCAAGTATTTTCTTATTTTTATGTAATATTTCAAAGTGCATCATATCTTATGTTGTTTTGTCTATTTCTCATGAAAGCATAATTAAAAATTTTGCATTTAAAGTGAATACAATGACGCCTTATTTCAGTATGCACGGTGCCTGTATCAACGGTTGTTTCCCAATACATTTTCAATATTTTTCTATATAAGAATTCAAAATCTCCTTTTTAGACAAAAATAAGTAAAGAAAAATATCAATTAAATTCTCTACAGGGGAAAAGAACTAATTTAAGTGGAAATGCTGAAGAAGATTTCAGATAACTGATTAAAAACACTGCAGTTATACACAGGATTTGTTTTTAAACAAAACAAATGATACTTACTGGCATCACAAATTGTTAACAATTACTTTGCCTCTGGGGGACCCTAGGACATCGGGGGCTAAAAGAATGATAAGGCTGTTCCATAAGCAAAAGGGTCTGTTCTGTGTGGTGTGGAACCAGCACCAGGTGGAGATGACAGGGACAGTGCAGACATTTTAGGCAGAGAAGTGGCGTGTTTATTCTGTCTGCATTTAGTCTTCAAGGGCTCTGCTGTGGGTTTGGTTGCTTTGCTTCATTATAATTTAGGAGCAGGGGGTGCTCAGGGTCTTTCCTCTTCCAAAAACCAAAGTGTAGCTGGCAGTTCATCCTTCCCCTGACGGTGCCCAGAAGGAGCAGCGCTTTCGCCAGCAGGATTTCTGATTTGTGCCGGCCCCCAGTGTGGAGGATCTCCTGCTTTTGCTGGCCTGGACAGCTCTCCACTGGTCTGAGCACAGAGCCTGCTAAGCTTGTATTAGACATGCAGTTGCCTCCCATTCTCTAACTATATAGGGTTTGGCTTTAGTTCCTCTTTAATTCTCAGAATAAATGCAAATTTTATGACAGCTCATCAGCCATGTTCTGTCTTCCTCTACCCCAGGCCTTTACAGAAGGAATTGATTCTCAGGGTCTTTGCACTGCCATGGGCAGATTAATTGTTCAGAACATAAGATGCTCCTGCCAGCTCCCGCTGCAGTGAGCGGCAACAGCAAGGGCAAAGGACTTACACTAAGGGCTCACTCCACGCCACACCCTGATGCTTAGCGGTTCGTGGTGTTTAACTCAAGTGTTACAGTGACCCACTTTATAGCATTTATAGTATTCCTATTCACCGAGTGAAGAGCCTGAGACGCAGAGGCGTTCAGAGCTTGTCTGAGGTCGCACCTCCAGTGCGTGGGGTCACCAATGACAAGAGTCCTTCATTTTACATAGAAAACAGAGGCACACTGTGTAGCTGCCAAGCTGAGTCCAGAACAAATGATCATTTGCTCTGCATCAAATCTTTCTCAGATGGATGAACTGTTTTATATACAGCACAGGAAGGCAGAGGCGAGGACAGGAGAAAGTGACATGGGGGTTTAATGACTGTTGGCTAATTTTTCCTCCGTGTAATCTCTGCATGAAGAAGCAGCTGTTTTCCTACGATATTACTGTGAAACCAAAATGCATGCCAGGAGCACATTTAGTCAGTATTCAGTCTCCCTTCAGAGTAGGTTTTGCTACACTTTGAGAACACAGGAGCTTGATTTTTAATAATGACCTTGAAAAGGGTAGAGTCTCAAGGGGTAAGGCTAATGAAGTTAAGCAAAGGCTAATGGGCCAGAGTAGAACTCGGCCTGAAATGAAATGGACAGATCCAATCATGGAAACAATTCATAATATGATTAAGTGCAGACCAGAAGAAGGTAAACAAAGAAATAAGAGAATTATGGCACAACAATGAGTACGAAGAAAGCCTTAAGGCTTATTATCCTTTTTTTTTTTTTTAAATAAAAAACAAATGGGGTGTAGCACCATGTTATCAGGATATGAGAAAAATAACTTGCGTAACGAATCTGAGACGGTGGGTGTACACAGTTACCGCCTGGGAAGGGGCTTCCTCTAAATTTGGAAGGAAAAAATCTCCTGGAAAATCACGATATTCTACCACCAAAAATTTCAGAAAGGAATTCGGTAATCTGAGTTTGGATTTTACATTTAAAAAATAGGGGGGCCGGTGAGATGGCTCAGCGGCGTAAGCGCCTGCCTGGCAAGCGCGAGGGCCCGAGTTCGACTCCTGGATCCCACATACGGAAAAGGGGCCGGTGATATCGCTCAGCGGCACGGGCGCCTGTTGGCGCGCAAGGTCCTGAGGTCGACCCCCCGGTACCCACAAAAAAAAAAAAAAAAAATAGGAGCATCTTAGGGGTTTTTTGTTTTATCCTATTTTTTACAAATATCACTAATAGTATGCTTTCTCTTTCCCAACAAGGCAAATGGGGAGGATTTAACATCCTTTTCATCATAGAACTTTTCATACTTATTTACCCAGGACTACATTTCTAGAAATTTGTGTTAACGTGAAGACAAAAACATGAGTAGACTTTACTTTTAATGAGATGTAGTTGGCTTAGTGGAAAGAGCACCTGACTAGGAATCACATCTGGGTTCTAGTTCCTGGAATGCCACTAACCTGTGATCATGGGAAGCCACACCACACCTTAAAGGTCTTAGTTTCTTCAGCTATAAAACAAAGCGACTGGACTAAACCCCTAAGGTCTGTTTTCCTTTTTTAAAAAATAAATTCTTTTAATAAATTTTTTGTTTGTACTTTGGGCAAAAAATCTAAGGATTTTGTTAATTTTTAGCAAATTCCTAGGAACACAGTAAAAATAACACCTGCCATTTAAGAAGTTGCTACTATGTGCCTGTTACTGCTTTTAATTCTTTAGTACCTACAATCCCCTCCTCCTGGCAGCTACAACCATGGTGTATGTCATCATTTTTCATTATAACAGATTATTTCTCAGCCTCTTAAAAAATTACCCCCATTAGAGAAAAATCAAAGATCAAAAGAAAGACCTTGGACTTTCTTTTTCCTTTTCCTTTTTTTTGTGGGTACTGGGGGTCGACCTCAGGACCTCGTGCACCAGCAGGCGCCCGTGCCGCTGAGCGATATCACCGGCCCTTTTTTCGTATGTGGGTTCCGGGAGTCGAACTCGGGCCCTCGCGCTTGCCAGGCAGGCGCTTATGCTGCTGAGCCATCTCACCGGCCCTCCTTTTCTTTTTTTGATGCTGGGATTGGAATCCAAGCTTCAAACATGCTAGGCAAGCTCACTACCACTGAGCTACATTCCTAGCCCCAGCTTTTCAAGATCCCTGAGTGTCTCAAATTAAGTATTTAATGCTGAACTGGTGAGTCTTAAATGAAATTCCTTTTATTATATAGTCATAGATATGATTAGGTTATGGGCACACAAGTAAAGTGTGTATCGAAAGTAACAGGTAACAGAAAGCCGTGCCCTGGGAGGCGTGCCGTTCCACAGAAGGCATCTGGCGCAGAGCAGGTCTTTTGTAACTACACTGAGCAAGAGTCTGAGGGGGGGTAAAGGTCCTCCCAAGGGTGGCAGGGTGCTGCACGTCAGCCATCATGGCACTCTCACAGTGGTGGCTTTAGGAGTCTCATAAGATGGCACTATGGTAACTGAGCTGGGCAGCTGCCTCTTGTAGCCAGAGATGGGCTGTGAAGTCACATCTCTGCGTCTATGGCTCCCTCTGAAGTCCCAGGAAACAACCTGTGGTCAGTGCTCAGCTCCTCTGTCATTCGTCAGAGTCCAGAAGAATCCAAAGGGGCCTCCTGCTGGGAGGGACCCCTGCCCACCCGGAGTTACACCCTCTCCACAGCATCCTGGCCACAGCACCCCCACAGTGGCCGGTCTACGCCACAGGCACACTCATCAAGCTGGCTGTTGGAAGATTTGATTTTGAGTTGAAACCTGACTCTGTCAAAATCTTTCTGTTTCTATATCCATCCAAGTGGTTTGTTTATCTAAGATTTTTATCATTTGTTTTGGACACCAAGTACTTTTCAAATCAGAAATCTTTTTTATTTTTTTGAGGCTTGGAGAGAACATATCCCTGAGAGAGTGGCTGTAAATAATGTGTCCTTTTTGATTTAAGATAAGATGTTGGGACCATGATAAGTATTGGCGGAAAAGGAGGTTCTTTTTCAAGTCATTTAATATCCATGGAGATAGGAGCCTAGAGACTGGAGGAAGGGATGAACCTAAGGCTCAGCCTGCAGCATGCAAGGTTCGGAATATGTAAATCCCCTCTGCTTGCTCTGAAAATAAGGGTTTTATGAGGAAATCCAACTTTGATTACCCCCCTGCGGGCCATGCATTTATGGTCTAGAGAGCTGATTGGTGGGCACCCACCTTAGAAGTACTACAAGTCACACAAATAAAGACATTTGTAGGAGCAGCTACTCACTAACCATCCACTAGCAAGACGCCAGCATCAGTGGAAACCAGCAAGGCCTGGCCCCAGGGATCTGCACACACAGCTTCGTGAGGGAAATTACTGCAGAAACACTGGGGCTCCCAAGGCTGTGAGGCAACACAAGCATTGGAAAATAAGTGCACTAGAAAGAATACACCGCAGCCCACCAGATGGAAATGCACCAGGAGATGCCTGAAACAGTAACACAGATAACCCGTGGGAACACAGTCATACCAGATCCTGGTAGCTACATGGGGTCTGGACTCAACTTTATTTATTTATTTTTTCTTTTGTAGTACTGGGGATTAAACCCCAGGTGCTCTACTACAGAGATACATTCCCAGACCTTTATTTTTAAATTATTAATTTTAAGGCAGGGTCTCACTAAATTGCCCAGGATGGCCTTAAACTTGTAATCCTCCTGCCTCAGCCTCCCTGAGTGCTGGAATTATAGGTATGTGCCACCAGGCCTGGCTTGGACTCAGCTTTCTTAAGAAAAAAGTTCTTTTCAAACAAATATACAATAGGAATGCGGTGAGCTCACATGTTTCTGGCACCATGATCTCTTTCTATATGAAATAATGTTCCTTGGGCAGTCGAAACATTGGTCACATTTTCTAAGCAGTTTTCTTTAACACCTGGAAGTTGGACCAACTGGTGCCTGACCTTCAGAGAATTCACATTAGTTCATCACAAAAGGAAGTCCCACGTCACTATAAAAAGTCAGATCTGTGCTGCTGATTCAGCAAAAAATTAAATTATATACAATGCAAGAGGTTAATACTGTCTTAATATGAAGATACTTACTGACTCACATTAGGCTACAAAATCTTAAAGAAAAAATAACCTCTGTCTGCAGGAAAACAAGTGTTGCGAATGAAACTATTCCTGTTCCTCCACGCATGTTCATGCCATGTGGACTCTTCCTTGAGTCTTGGTTTCGTTTTCATTTCAAGCATAAGGAGTTGTGACTCTTCATCCAACACAAGGGCTGAAAATGCCCCACCTGGGGCCGTAGATGGCCCTGCGTGCAGACAGGTGTGTCCCTAAGTACCCAAAAAGGAATGCTGTCAGGCTCACCTTCGAGGGCGCCCTGAGGGCTGAGGGGTACACACTGTGTGTATTGGTGCCAGCTTAGAAGAAAAAAGCACGCTTCCCTATTAGCAAATCCATAGCCACAGAAACAATTTTCTAGTTGCTAAGACGGACCTGCACTGCTCTGATTGAGATCAGCTAAAGAATGTGGAAACATTTTATATCCTGAAGGGCTACATGAGGGCAGGTCACTAATTGAAATGGCATTTCCCCAAAAAGGATTCTGGCAATTCTGAGCTTGTGACTTAGAGCAAGAGGACATGAAAATGAAAAGCCAATATAAATGTCATTTGGGAGACAGACATAGAAACCAGCACATTGGGTAACAACACTGAGACGAATGACGTCTTCCTCACAAAGTGTTCTCTGTCCAGAGGACACAAGTTCCGGGTACTTATGCTAACGGGCATCCTTGTTTAGAAGATCCAAGGGCACTAGTGGCTCCATGGAGGGTTTAGGGAGGCCTATGGACCCCCAAACTTTATCTGAAATGCTGGGTGTGTCCAGGGCAATTTAATGGGCTGGCATGTGTGCAGTGCTCCTCGTGGGCACAGGAACTGTGAGGTCTGAGGAACTAGTGGGTAGCAGGGCATGGAATGAGAGATCAACTCGGATCTGGCCCGACAGAGGCCCTGGTCTGAGGATGGGTGGTGTCTACCCTCACCCTTGGACCCCTTCTACCAGGCAGGAGGCTTGGTTGCAGACTCTGCAGGGTCAGTAAGGGGCCTCCAGGCTCTCCTGCCCGAGGCAGGGCTCTTCTGGGCTCCTCAGAGAACACTGACCTGGCTCATGACCCAATGGACACTCAGGAGGCTGACAAAGCACAGTTCTTTGCCAACAGATGGCTCTAGGGAGCAGCCTGTGTGACTCTGGCCTCTGCCACACCAAGTGACACCAGCTGGCAGGGTCCTCTGGAGCAGCGTTTCTACAAGGGTGGCCCGTGGCAGGGTATGAACTGACCCCAACAATGGAAGCTGCTCCTTGCTCACTGGTGAACAAGTTACGGGTCCACAGACGTTTGTTTTTAATGGAGGTCTAAGAACTTCTTAAGACTGTTATTAAGTATCGCTGCAATGTGGTATTTATAGTGTCGGGAAACACTGTGAATTCCTACTATGCACATGAACAAGTGGGTAGCGGGAATTTCTGCGCCTTAAGGAAGGGTGCTTTACCATTAATCTTGTCTGAAGCTGGTTGTGAATTTGAGGGCCAACTGCATTTTCAGCTCACCATTTTCCTGAAAGCAAACTTGAAAGTGTGTGGGCTCAAATGAAATACACCTAGGCATTAAAGTATATGTCTTCACAATTCTTTCGCTTCTGTAGTGGACCCCTCTCTAGTGTACTTGTGTGACTGTCCCATTTGACTACCTTATACGTTCTGAGTGGTTAAGTATATAGGGTCTTTTTTACAATACAAAGTCACGCACATAGCAAGTTCATACTGCCATTTTTTTTCCAATACAAAGTCACACACATAGCAAGTTCATACTGCCATTTTTTTTTTTTTTTGGGGTTCTATTCCCGATTTAACACTCAGTTTTTACCCCATGGAAAAAGTGGAAATAGTAAATAGCTAAGGCACAATATTTCGGCTGGCTGATGAACTGTAGATTAAGCAGCATCCTCTGAAAACCAGTCAGAAATGCAGCCCTTCAGCCCCCTAGACCTCCTGGAACAGGCACTGGGGCTGACCCAATCACACGTTAGCTGCAGAAACCTGCTACAGACCTAGAGGCTTCCTGTCAGAGTGGGCCCATGGTCAGCAGCACAGGAACCACATGCAAGCTCCTGAGATGTCACCCTGGCCCAGACACACTGCATCAGAACATGGATCTGGTCAGGTCGTACAGGTGACATGCGTGCACATAAAGCTTGAGGAGCACTGCAGAACAGGCCTGGCTGACACAGGCAGAGGCCTGAGCGTGCTGTAGAAACACAGAGGCTCTTGCTAAAAGATCTGGGGCTTCCTCTGAGGCCTGTGCAGGAGCTGAGCCTTCTGCCCCCAAACGTCTCCCCAAACTTTTGCTCCCAAATGTTCCCCCAAGAATCTCAATACCTTCATTGAGGATAAAGGATATTCACACTTCTGCTTGCAAGTATCACCAACTCACCTCTTTCTTATAGATCCCTGAGGCTACCAAGCTTGATGGGGCATCCCCTCTCACAATGGACTTCAGTTTCAGTGCCTTAAGGAACAGACATCTCTTTTAAGGTTTGTTATGAGGCAGCAAAAGAACAGCAAGATAAATAGTTGGTTTGAAAAAAAATATAATGAAACAGGATTCAGACTAAAGTTTCAGGTTGCTCTACTGACTCATGATTGAAGATAAGAAATTAATGAGATATGATGAAGCCTAATGACAATGTCCCAGCCCAAATTACCCCAAATACACTCTGTCATTTCCATTAGTTAATACATCAGTAGTGTGATTTCTTCTTTTTTCTTTGTGGTAGTGGGCTCTGAACCCAGGGTCTTCCACATGCTAGGCAAGTGAGCGCTCTAACACTGAGCTACACCCCGCCCTCTTTTATATTTTTTATTTTGAGACAGGGTCTTGCCAAATTGCCTGTGCTTGTGATCCTTCTGCCTCAGCCTCCCAAGGAGCTGGGATTATAGGTGTGCATTACTGTGATTTCTAAACTGTGAACATTAAAAAATACAGACTCCCAGGTCCCTCCTCAAGCTTGATGGCTCAGAGGAGATGCCAGGTAACTTTATTATTTTTTTATTTTATTTTTTTTGTGGGTACCGGGGGGTCGACCTCAGGACCTCGCGCGCCAACAGGCACCCATGCCGCTGAGCGATATCACCGGCCCCTTTTTCGTATGTGGGATCTGGGAGTCGAACTCAGGCCCTCGCGCTTGCAAGGCAGGCACTTACGCCGCTGAGCCATTTCACTGGCCCAGGTAACTTTAAAAAAGGGCCAAAGCAACTGTTTTGGGAAACAGTGACCTTTGCTCCAAGTTTTCCTTGATCACAGGACTTTCCTCCATCCATCTGCCCTCCTTAACACTCTACTCCTGAGTCAGACCTTATCTGTAATGGTGGCAATCTTGGTCTCTCCTGTGACGTGGGACATGTACGTGTCCCATGATTTCTTCCAAGGCCTGGGGGAGGGGGACAGGTGGGATGCTTCCCAGTAATGGGTTGGAAATGCAGGTTTCCTGCGAGTGACGCTGCCGCTCTGTGCTTCCTCCTGCCAGGGAAGGGTTCAAGGCACATTTCCAAACTGGCTCCTCACCTTGGCAGGCAGGAGGGTGGTCTGTGCCCTTTGCCAAGAGAAAGCCTAGAGCTGGGCACTGGATCACTCGCAGCCCCACTGCCACAGAGCGCTATCCTCTCCCCGACACCCACAGGGAGCTCCATCTGTCCACTGTCCCAAATCTCACTCACGATTTCCACGACAACCCTGAGAAATCTCAGCACTCCTCCCACAGCAGGCAGATGTAAAGTCTCTGCGCATGGCCACCCAGCTGGGATGGGACTCATAACCACGCGTCTCAGGGAAGAGGTTACAGCAGAAAACCCACCTGCCCTACCCTGACAAACTCTGCCTGGCGAGCCTCCTCTTTCTTCCGAGCCGATTTGGGCGATTCAGGTAAGACGTCACTAAATGACCGTCTATTAAGCATGTTCTAAAAGAGAAAAACGATCGGCCAATTGCACAACAGTTGTCAAGTTTTACCCTTTAGCTTCTCTTAATGTGTAACTTTCCAAGAACAGTACCCCAAATAGCTGGCTGACACGCCTGCCTACCCCAGGCCTGCACCTGGATTTCCACAGGCCCCAGCCTCAGGAAAACACGTTCCTGGGCATGGATGTTCAACACCCCTTCTCCTGGGGGTGGCCAGGAGGTCAGGTCAGCTGTGATGGCCACAGACGTCTTGACAGCAAGGATCAAAGCGATGCTTCTACTCTAGGCAGGGCCTCAGTGCTATGACTCAGCTTGGACCCCACGGGAGGGAGAGGAGACCACGGACCCCAGTACCTTATGCAAATCTGGCATCAGATCCTGGTATAAAGATCGAATCAACATGTCCAGAGTACGCCGGCGTTTCTGGGCAAAGGTTGGGGTTTCCAAGGTGGCTTTTTCACCATTAATTACTAAAACAAATCAAGTTTAAAAGGGGGTTACAAACGTCAGTAACCACTGAAGAATGTTCTTCTCAAGGAAACTGCTCACAATGAACACCACCCAGCTTCCTAATACTGGTATTGCCTGCCACTGGTCTGACCTTCCTGGCACGGAAGAAAGCTTGAAAACTCTCTCCACATCTGTGTGTAGATCCGTACAGTCCCTACATGTCAGCTTCCCCTTTTCATTAGGACAGCAGGCTTCCTGAGCAGCGAGAAATCTGATTCTACCCGGACAGCTCTTTAGCCACCCACCTAACCTTCGACCCACCCAGCATGCCATGCAGTAGGGTTAAGGATATATTTGCTGCACTTTGTTAGAAAAAAATAACAGTTGTCTCAGCAGGATACTGGGATTTTTAGCCTAAACGCAGTTGCTTCTGGAGAGAGCTGCAGTTTAGCAGACTGTGGACACTAAGAGACAATAAAGTAAAATGTGCAGTTACACAGTAGAGCACAGGACAGGACGTGTGCTGTGGAGGTCAGGAGTTTAAGGGCAAGACAGTTGTGGGGTGCCATCCACTCTGCTGCTGGCTGTGGATTCTAAGGCAAAATTTTCAGCTTCTTGGGGCCTTGGTTTTCTACTTCATAAAATGGGTACAGCCATATTTCCTTATGGGACTGCTGACATTTAAGTGAGATAATACTATGAAGAGTACACTGAGCTGGATGCAAATTAAATTATCAGTTTTTTCATACAGGGGCCAAAAGAAAGTCAGTGTTTGTAGACTGAAAAGTGGAACATTTGGGAGACAGGCATTCTTCAGACATAATCTTTCTGCTGCGGATGAGCTGGGCTTGTGTGCAGAAAGATATTTCTTAAGGACTAATCAATTATGTGTCTTCTTTTCTTTTTGAGGTACTGGTGGTTGAATCCAGGCCCTTCACACAGTTATATCAGCCTCTCTTTTTATTTTTTGAGACAGGGTCTGGCTAAGTTGCTGAGTTGCCCAAGCTGTGCTCAAACTTGTGATCCTCCTGTATCAGCCTCCCAGGTGCTGGATTACAGGTGGTCTGGCTTGTGTCTGCTATTTTCTTTAATTCTGTGATTGGGAACTTTTTGTTGGGGGATTTTTTTTTCTCCTTAGTAGTGTAGAAAAATCAATTCTAGATGATTCAGTTAGGCTGAATAGGAGGAAAGGCCATTATTTTTGTTGAAATGCTATTTCCTCCTTTCTGCGAATCCTTCTTCTGGTCCCAGAGCTTCTCCTGCTGTCGGTCATCCAGCCCCTGCTCCGCCTTTCCCACTGCATCCCTGCCACACACCCTCTTCACCCGGGGCTCCTGCAGCCTGTTCTTCCACCCTGTGGACCTTCTGGTCTTCGAACTAAACCAATGGACTCTCGCTTCACTTCACCCTGGCTCTCTGAGGGTGTCGATGAGTCACTCCAAGTCTGGCTCCATTGAAATGGGTGGATTCTGCTGGGCAGCTGGGTCCCAGCATTGCCAGGTGACCCTCTCACTAACCCGGCTTAAAGGACCACAGCGCTGGGCTGGTGCCCCCGGCTTCCAAGGCCTTCTCTGCCAGCTCCTGCACTGTTCCCTGTCGCCGACTCTGTTTCTTGCTTTCTACCTGATCCTCTGGACTTGAACCAGAAGACCCCCACAGTTTTAAGACTCAGACGATTTCACAGAGAATTTCAGAGGTCTGGCTTATTTTGAAAACAGCCTATCTGGCAACCCCGGGCTCAGGTGCCTGAAAGGCAGCATCTAGTTGAGCTCTGGACTCCTCTGCTCTGCCCACATCGCTCACTCACTCCTTCCCTCCCCACCTCTCCGGGCACCTGCGTGTGGGATCCAGCATTTGAATATGGGGTACAGACAGTGAAAAAGAAGAGACGAAGTCATTCTCTTCTGCAAGTGGTTTGCAGCGTGTGCTGCTCCCAGCGTCAGGAGGGGTCTCTGGTGCAGGTTAAAGTGCAGGAGGTGACGCTCTGGGGGCGAGTCTCAGTCAAGGGGCCCCACAGCTCCATTCCCTAGGGCAAGGGCGGGGAGCAAATAGAGACCTCTGCAAGGGGCTCAAAGAAAGAGTGGTAATCAAGTGGCTTGGCTGAGCCTGGCGTTAAGTGACCCGTATCTCTTCAAGGGTCAAATGCAAGGGTAGAGAGACACAGGAGGCTTCTGTGGTTGTCGAGGGAGGATGCACTTGCAGGGCTGTGAAGGACAGACTAGGGAGAAAAGAAGGCAAAGGAGGGACAGCACGATTCTGTCTTGCCCTAGCCTGCAGGATTGGCCTTGGCCAGACCTATAGGAGAATTAAGACTGGAAGAGGAGGAGCACGTGTCTGTGAAGAACTCTGTAAGGCTCTGGACTCAGTGCCACCTTTGGGCCAGGTTATCAAGGCAGACTTGGAGGGGAGGACAAGAGGTTTTCGAAGTGCTCCCAAACCACATGGCAACAGTGACAGAATTAGGCAGACTGTATGTGGGTGGATGAGAAGGGAGGCAGCCAGCAAAGTAGCTGCAGTGCCCATCGTGCCTGGCAGAAGGCTGAAACCAGTCTCTTCACAGAGGGCATCGACTGAGTGACTGCCAGGACCTCAGGGCTGGCAGGCTGGGCAACCACAAAGAGTCTCTGGTGGATGACACCGAGTGGCTTGTTTATTACCAAGGAGGCAGCCCCTCCCCAGGCCTTTAGACAGAATAACCAAGGGCACTCTGGGAAAGGGCGCAGCAGGGCTCTGTGCTCGGAAGATAGGGGCTCAGAGTCAGGTACTGGGTATCACGAGGGAGGCTACTGAGGCCTGGGGCGAGTGGGCTCCCATTCATATTCTGTCTTTGTCTCATACACACGCCCCTGCCCCCCAACTCTCACTATCCCTAAGCCTGTTGCATGACCACTCTTTCCCCACCTCATCCCATTCTGACAAAGAGACTCAGGATGGCTGCGTCAGAACCCAGGGCAGAAAGGTCAATTTGGGGCCCCCATAGCTGCGAGAGGGTAAGGGTAAAAAAGTGCAAGGCAGGTGGGCAGGATGAGGCAGGGGTGGATGAGGACCCAGGAGAAAACCCCACATGCCACCATGAGAAAACAGAGTATGTACTGGGTAGAGAATTGAGAGAACACAGACTGCTTTGACAATGACCTTTTCTCATGCAGCATCCCAGAGGAATATGAAGAAATGTGTTCTGACACGGAACAAGTCACAGAAACATTTCGAAGTGGAGACTTACATTTCACTAGCAAAAAGTCCCTGAATTCCTGGTGGTCTGTAAACACCGGTGGAGATGGCAAGGGTGGGCCAAAGAGTGGTACACTTTCTTCTGAAAATATCTTCAGCCTATGTGCAGAGCATTCCAGAATTAGTTGGTTTTTGTTTAAAGGTCACCGATATTTTGCCTGTCAGTCTGAACAGCAGCCTATGTGATGTGTTAGGAATATGGATCCCACAGATGAACCCTGGGCCACCATCCGGGCCTCCTTTCCAGCATAGCCAATGCACTTCTAGGGCAAAGGCTGAGTCCCCCTGAGTCCTTTGTGGTCTAACTCACTGATATGGACAAGGCCACCAGGAGGAACAACAAAAGCCACCATCGCCCACCCACTGCGCCTGGTATTTTATGCGTTGGCATTGACTGTGATTCTCACCAAAGCTGTCAGGTGGCTAACATCACCTTCACGCTACACAAGGCCTAAGGCTCTGAGGAACAAACACTTCTGCAAAACCTCAAAATCAGTAAGTGACAGGACTGGGATTCAAACCCGAAATCTATTTGGTAAAAGTTCAAGGTCTTTTCACAACATCGTGACACCTTTTGACAGATTAATTTTTGACAACAGGAGGATAAACAGGGAAGGCAGAAGCCCAGGAAAGAGCCAAGATCAAACATATCAAACTTGTCCCACATAAAGTACAAAAAAATATCCAATTAACCCTGACCCTTGCGTCTGCTGCAGGGAGCAAATCTTCCCTGAAGAGAGGCAGTGGCCCTGAGGAACATTTGCTAAGGTGAGAGCGCTCGTAGTAAATCAGTTAAGAAGATGTACACCAAGTGTCTCACGCAATCAATGCCAAATTAACACGTAAACAGAAGGATTAGAACAAGAGTAAGGGAAGGTCATCACCCACCTGTAATTGTCATTTTGTTGGTCATATCTCACTAAGGCAAAGATATCTGTGCCAATGGTCAAGGAAATTAATCAACAACCTAATGCTCACAATTGAGAGCTTGTGCTTCAAAATTTATTTTGACCGTTAGTTAGGACACCTATCGCTATTGGCTGGGACAGAAGTTCGACTTCTTTAGGCAGACAGGCCAGGAGGGTGCGTGTGAGGGTGACTAGGGTTAGCGTCTGTGTGCGCTTCTGCTGGGAAAGGGTGAATCTCCAAAGCTGTCAGAAAGGCAACGTGAAGACAGACACTAAACAACTAAGCTGCCAACAGAGCAAAGAGAGCAATACCCTTGCCTGGAAATACACACAAGATCCCAACATGAAATTAGTCACATATTTCATCTCACACATTTCGAGAAGGAAAGCAAATTTAAATGTTGCCACTATACACCTTCTCTCTCACTCCTTCTGGCTTTGGTAGACAAAACAAAACAGAACAAGCCAATGTGGCTGGTGGTGGCTTCTAAGCAAAGTCTACTCTGCTTGGGCTATAGCTGCCAAGTCTGGAACAGCACGATCGCTGTGGGTGTAGCTCAGTGTAGAGTGTGTGCCTAGCATGTGTGAGGCCCTGCCCATCCCCAGCACCACACACACATGCACACACACAAAGTAAATTACACAGTATGTGACTCATATCTCAATAAAGGTCTTAAAAAGATAAAAAATAAAACAGCACAACCATCCCCAGCAGCCATCCTTTTCCCGCTCTTCCCTACCCCTGCCACCTCCCACGCCCAGCTGGCCCTACAGGGTGTGTAGCCCTCCACTCTCAGTGTTTCCACTCCTGGGCTCAACGGAATGAATCTCCATGGATAACTATCCTGTCCGCCCTTTCCAGAAACAAATGTGCCAAACCCTACGTAAAAACTTCAAGTAAGGGAAACCCTAAAAGATAATGACCACTTCTCAGCCACAAAGTCATCTTGCTTCCTCTCCTGCACTGCACTTGGAGAAGTTAAGCTTTCTGTTCTGTAAGAAACGCTGCAAGAAAGAGGAAACATTGCCAGTCCTCAGTCAAGCAAGCAGGGCCGATGGTGCTCAGCACGCAGGGATGAGAAAGAAGAAAATCAGAATTCAGGTGGAGGTGCATATCCATTTTCTTTCCTAGTCTCATGGAAGACATTTGGCAATCTTAACTTTTATTTATTTTTTTGTGGGTAGCAGGGGTCAACCTCAGGACCTTGCACGCCAGCAGGCGCCCGTGCCGCTGAGCGATATCACCGGCCCTTTTTTCATATGTGGGTTCCGGGAGTCAAACTCAGGACCTCACGCTTGCCAGGCAGGCGCTTACACCACTGAGCCATCTCACTGGCCCCAATCTTAACTCTTAAATACTTACTTATATGCAGGCTTTAAGGAACAAATCAAAGTGTAGAGAGCAACCTATTCCCAGATGCATGAGTCACAGGGCTCCTCTCTCCAAACATTTTTACTGGGTCTCTGGGGAATATGAGTGACTAGATGAGAACTGATTTTGAAAATGCCTGTTGCAGAAAACCTGTGGAGCCACCACCTTTGGGCTCTACCTCGGGGTCATGGCTTGGACCCAGAGCAAGTGGGACACAACTGGCTACCTGCTGGGCTGGCCGAGCTCATACCTCATGGCTGTCCGGCTGAGCTGGGTTCTGACCCCACAGGGAACTTCAGCCCCGTCCCAGGAATTTGCTGGCTTTATGAGCTGAACAGGGATTAGGTGAAGCAAATAAAAATATCCTAGTCCATCAATTTTCAAAGTTCAAGAGGTGGTTATGCAGCAGCTATTATCAGGGCTTAGGTTCAACCAGGACAAATTATTTTGGCTTTTTTTTTTTTTTTTGTGGGTGCTGGGGGTCGACCTCAGGACCTCGTGTGCCAGCAGGCGCCTGTGCCACTGAGCGATATCACCAGCCCTTTTTTCATATGTGGGTACCGGGGGTTGAACTCAGGACCTCGCGCTTGCCAGGCAGGAGCTTATGCTGCTGAGCCATCTCACTGGCCTTTTTTTTTTTTTTTTTCGAGACAGGGTCTCACTGTGTAGTTCTGGCTGGCCTCGAACTCACAGCAATCCTCCTGCCTCTGCCTCCCGAGTACTGGGATTACAGGCGTGCGCCATCATGCTGGCCTTGGCTTTTTATTTTTTAAAAATTTATTTATTTTTTGAGACAGGGTCTTGCTGTGTAGTCCAAGCTGGCCTTGAATTCATGGAAATCCTTCTGTCTCAGCTTCCTGAGTGCTGGGATTACAGGCATGCACCACCACACCTGGCCTGGCTTTTTAGTTTAACTTAGAAATTTTTATAACTAAAGCAAATTTCTCTAAGGATTCATTCATTACCTGCTATTTCTTTAATTCATTTATTACTGACAAATGGTAGGAAGTTCCCCTCAGTTCACAGACTGCAAGATATTTCGGAAGTCGAGAATTCTCTGAGAGTTAATTCATTCACTACTCTAATGGATGGAGGGAGGAAGAGGGAAACATGCAATAATTAGGAAATTATTATTAATTATTAGGAATTAGCAAAGATTCTAAAGCAGCATGTCTCAGGCTCTAGCAGCGCAATAATGTCAGGTATTTTGTGTGGGTCGTGAGGGTCATCTCAAATCCAACGAGGCTGCTGAACTGGAGCATTTGCGGAGGCCCAGGATACGTGTAAAATGGGAGCGGATCATGGAAGGCTTAAAGGCAGGAGAAGATTCCTCTCCTTCCTGGAACACGATGGTGACAATATCGTTTCCAATGTGGCGCTTCCTTTCCACCTGTGATGAGCATAAATGACATTGCTGAGATCACTCAAACACAGTTAAAAAACATAACACAGTATGCCAAACCACAATGGCCACTGCAGAGCCCTGACCTTCAGATGTCCTTGGCTCTCTGCCTCCCATGTTCACCAGCCCAGTCTCGGCTTTCCCAATCCTCTCCCAATTTGAACTTGCATTTTCCCTCAACTCCAGAGCCTCCTGGATAGCTTCCATTCTCTCCCAATATTACTGTGCCCATACTGTTTGTCTGCAGGTATCATCTCCTGATCTGCATTCAATAGGAAGTGAGCAGGAGAGTTCCTGGGAGGGGGGCTCAAAGGTGTATTTTTATAAACACCTCAGGCAGTTCCTCCCTCCCTCTTCCCTCCCCTCCCTCCACCTCACAGCACATGCTAGGCAAGCACTCTACCTCTGAGCTGCATACCCAGCTTGCCCTAGCTAACTCTAAAGCTTACACTTGGTGAGAAATGGTCCTGCCTAATTTGACTCCAGCTGACCTTTCCAATATGATCTAGATCCACGGTCAACACATTTTTCTATAAGGGCCAGATGGAGAATATTTCCAGCTTTGCAAACCACGTGGTCTTTTTACAACAAGGTCGCTCTTAAGAGTGCAAAAACAACCACAGGCAAAGCGTGAACAAGCAGGCATGGCTGGCACGGGCCAGTTTGCTGACTCCGTTCTAGACCTCTGCCTGTCTGGTCAAACACAGTGACTTGGCACTCCTCTGGATCCCCGGTGTCCTTAGCTCCAGGATATGGCAGACTAATGATGGGTACTCTTGGTCACACCCCTCACTGGAAGGTGGGGTTCATGTGCTGTTGCCTTGAATATTACTGTGCCTGAATACTGCAGCAGTGAACAAATGGTAGGAAAGATCACTCTAGACCAGTGCCCAGTCCAGCCTTTAAAAGGACTAGCAGCTTCTGTCACCTCTCTCTCAGGACATGTGCTTTTGGGAAGCCTGAGCTCCATGTCAGAAGTCAGCCCCTGTGCTGCAGAGATCGGGGAGGAGACCATTGGGAGGCCAAGGCAGAGGCCACTGGGAGACCCTGACACTGCATGGAGCAGGGAGAGGGCAGACGTTCCCATGCAGCTCAGCAGCCAGCTGACTGCAACTGATGGAGACCAGCGGAAGCTGCTGGCTGGGACTAGTCAGCCACAGAGCCATGAGCGATCACGAGCTGAGTGAATTCAGCTGGCAAGTTCTGGATTGGTTTGTTACGCAGCAAGAAGTAAGCCAACAGGGGCCTTGCTTACCCAACTTACTCTGCCTAGTTTCTGATTTCTGAGTATCTCAAACCTGGCCATCTATCCAAGCCTAGGCAAAAGACACCTTCTCCAGGAAGTCTCCCTGACCTTTCAGAAGTCACCTTTTTTGTACCTCAATGCCCACAGCACTTTTCTGATGCCATTCTTATGGAGCTTCTACCTTTTTGTTTTGCATAGGCATGTGTTCTGCCCCTGACCCCAGTCTCTATTCTGCCTGTAAGTCCTGCAGAGCAGATCCCTGACTGATTTATAGAGGAATTAAGGGAATCATTTCCAATTTGCCAGTGAAGAAACTAAGGTTTAAAGAGCTTCAAATAATTTCAATTCCATTAAATTAAAAAAATAGTATTTATTGTTGGTAATGATTTCTTGAGTAATCAAGAAATCAAAAGCACATGCAACAACAAAAAATAAATTGGACTCCATCAAAATTTAAAGCTTTTGGGCATCAAAGGACACTAACATCAGAGTAAAAAGACAGGCCAGTGGACAGTGGGAGAAAGCGTTTGCAAAGCATGTATTTGACAAGGGGTTAATACCTAGCATCTATAAACTCCTACTATTCAGTGACAAAAAGTAATTAAAGCAGGGCAAAAGACTTAAATAGACATTTTTTCCAAAGAAGACATGTAAATGGACAATATACACAAAAAAGGTACTTAAAATCACTGAGTGATGAGGTCCGGGAATATACCTCAGTGGCACAGCGCTTGCCTGGCAAGTGCAAGGTCCTGAGTTCAATTCCCAGTACAAAAAAAATCACTGAGTGGTGAAATGCAAGGCAAAATGAGAGCTCTGCACACCCACTCGGACAGCGATCCAAAATAATGAAGCACTGGTGAGGACCAGGGGAAACTGGGACCCTTGGGCATCGCTGGTGGGAGTGTAAGATGGCACGGCTGCTGTGGATAATGGTATGGTGGTTCCTCAAAGCGTGAAACACTGCTTTACCAGCAGTGACCCCAAAGAACTGAAAGCAAGGATTCAACCGTTTGTGTACCCATCCATGGTCACAGCACTACTATTCACCATAGCCAAAAGGCAGAAAAAGCCCCATATCCACCAACAGATGAATGGACAAAGAAAATGTGTACGTATGCAATGGAATATTATTCAGCCCTAAGAAGGAATGAAACCCTGACACATGCTACCACATGGATGAACCTTGAGGACACACTGTTCAGTTAAGTAAGCCAGACGCAAAAGGTCAACTATTGTATTATTCTAGTGATGTGAGGAACACCAAGTAAGAAAAACAATGGGAAGTAGAATGGTGGCTATTAGGTTGTAGGAGGGGAAATGTGGAGCCATCATTTAGTGGGTACAGGGTTGAGGAAGTAAGCAGTTCTGGAGGTGGATGGTGGGGACAGGTGCCTAACAATGTGAATGGACTCAATGCCACTGAACTGTACGTGTCACGTTGGTTAAAATGGGAGGTTTTACATTACACATTTTTTTTCTACCACAATAATAACTGGCAAATGGATAAACAAAATGTAGCTCATATCCATACAATGGGAAATTGTTCAGCAAGTAAAAGGAATGAAGCACTATCATATTGATGAACTTTGAAAATATGTTAATCACGGGCGGTGAGATGGCTCAGTGGCTTAAGCACCTGCCCGGCAAGCGCGAGGGCCCGAGTTCGACTCCCGGAACCCACATACGAAAAAGGGGCCGGTGATATCGCTCAGCGGCACGGGTGCCTGCTGGCGCACGGGGTCCTGAGGTTGACCCCCCAGTACCCACAAAAAAAAAAAAAAGAAAATATGTTAATCACAAGAAGCCAGTTAGAAAAGACTATATTGTATGATTTCATTTATACAAAACATCCAGAACAGGGAAATCCATACAGAGACAAAGCAGAACCATGGTCCCCAAGGCAGTCTGGGAAGGGAGAGGTAAGGTAAGGGACAGGTTACCTTTGCTTTAATGAAAATGTTCTAAAGTTGGTTGTGATAATTGGAAAATCTTGGGAAAATACTAAAACCTTGGTCATTTAAGAGGGTGAATTATATGGCATATGAGTTGCATTTCAATTTTTTTTTTTGTGGGTACCAGGGGTTGACCTCAGGACCTCGTGCGCCAGTAGGCGCCCGTGCCACTGAGCAATGTCACCGGCCCTTTTTTCGTATGTGGGTACTGGGAGTTGAACTCAGGACCTCACGCTTGCCAGGCAGGCGCTTATGCCACTGAGCCATCTCACTGGCCCCTCAATATTCTTTTATATATTTAAAAAATATTACTGTGCTGCTACTCTATGCCAGGAACAAAGACAAAAAACCCTGCCCTCATACTCTGGTGGGGAAGGAGTCGAAAGAACACACAGGAAGCAGAACAGGTCCACAAACTTATCTGCATGGTGCTCAAAGTGAGTAACTGCTCTAGAAAAGGAGAGCAGCCCAAGGGCCGCAGACACTGGCTTGGTGCTGAGTTTACATGTGAGCAGCTCTGAGGAGGTCTGAGGTGGTGAGTGAGGGGCCTGCGGAGATATAGCAGAAGAGTTCCCAGCAGTGGGAAGGGCAACTCAAAGGCCCACGGAGGGACAGGGTCTGGTGACAGAGGAACGGAGGCAAGCCCATGTGGCGGGGACACAGCAGATGAGAAGAGCGGTGGCAGGGTGTGAGAGAAGGGAGGCAGGTCGTGCAAGGACGGGTCAGGATGCTGGTTTGCACCGTGAGTGAAGCAGGACCGTGGAGGTTGAGAAGAGAAGTAGCAGGACCTGACTGCATTTTAAAGGCTCACCCTGCTGCTGGGTTGAGAAGCTGAATTATCAGGGGACAGGGGAATAGCATGGAGGCCGGAGGAAAGCTACTGCATACATAATCCATTCAAGAGGTGTTGGTCGCTCAAGAAGTGTGACAGGTGATCTGACTTTAGACATATTTTGAAGGCAGAGCCAGTAGATTTCCTGACAGACTGAATATGGGATAAGACAGAGAGAAGAGCTGCAAGGGATTCCACCACCCCTGCCTGGTAATATGAGGACAGAAGAGACCTCAGCAGAGGCGGAAGCCTGGGAGGAGCCACTGGGAGGAGAGGCCTGGAGCTCAGTCCTGGCTGCCTGGGGTGGAGGCACCCAGCCCAGGGAGGGGTCTGCAGTGCGTGGAGAGGGACCAGGCTGTGTGGCACTGGCACATTGAAGGTAAGCAAAATCACGAGGCTGGAGGAGATCCAGGGAGGGACAGAATGTGGAAAGACAAGAGGAGCCCTGGCGTGGCAGTGTGTGCAGTGTGTGTTCACCTGGCTCAGGGGTAGCTGAGCCCGCGCCCCCAGCTGGAACTAAGTGCCGCGTGGCGGTCTGGAGCGTGTGGAGCCGAGACGTCAGCAGCACTGACCCTGGGGGTATCAGGAAGCAGATGAGGCCCCAGCGAGACGGACAGCGACACCACTCCTTTGGCCCCTTTGGTCTCCTTGGAAAGACAGGGACTGAAGAAGTTACTGTCATATCTCAACGTACAAAACCAGAAGCTTGCAGAATCTTTGTGAAAGCCTGCTTGTTTAAATCAAACCTGGGGTGCAGCCAGGACTGTTCCACTAGTGCTCCAGATGCGAGCAGGTCAAAAAGCCAACAAGACTATAGGACCTAGGATGGCCTCTAACTTTTTGGCAGTTACCTTAGGCCTCCAAGAAACCAGGGCTGGAGGGAGGTCTTTCCCCAGCTGACCTCAGGATTAAGCACTGTTAAGAGTTCACTATCATTCTGCATTTCTTTGCCTCTCTTCTCACCTGTGTTACTGTCCTGGTAGTAGAAGTTACATAACTTTGATTTTCTCTTATCTACTGATGCTGGGCCAGGGGAGCCCACGCCAGCCCAGGTATTGAGCACAGCAGGGCCATCTGAGAGTAGCTCAGTGCCCTGGGAATGCTGCTGCTGCACCTTGCTATGCTGACAGCTTCCTAAACAGATAAGGTCATTAACGAGCCTCTCAAAGAGAAAGACTTCTGAATAGGACAGAGGCTGAACTGGCATGTTTGTCCCTCTGGTCCTTCTGGCTAATGACTCATATGCCATGGGACATGGGCAATTCAGATCAATGTATGGTGCTGAAAAGGCTGGTGCTGGGTTTGTAAAATATTTCAATGGAAAATTCACAATGCTTGGGAAGACCAGTGTGGTCTCTCTTCTCCATGGGATCCCAAGAGCCTACAAACTTGACACACTAGGAGGTGAGGTCTGACAGCAGTAATATTGGCGCTGTTACCCATGCAGAGGACGCCTGCCCACTGTGCAGTTCATCTCAGTCCTCCTGGGCCTACGCACTTCCTGCCTTAGCCTGTCCTTCATTGGAGTTCGCCTTCCATAACTGAACAGACTTAAGGCCTCCAATGGGTCTCCACAGCCTCCCAGAAAGCCTAGCAGCTCCTTATTCCAGCCCTCACACCGCCAGGAGGCACTAGCTCTTCCTGCCCCAGCCCCCCACGTCCCCAAAGCATCTCCACATCCCACCATGGTAACCCCGATCCTGGCCCATGAATCTGCTTTGTTTCCTTCTGTCTTGTTGGAATAGGAATTGCACATACTCATCCCTAACATGCACTCTCTCTAGGTTCCTATTTCTCACAAATATTTGCTGAACCGTCCGTTCATGTTAGTGACATTTATTTATACAGATGCTGTCCATGTGTAAAAAGTGATAACAATCTCATGAAAATCTAAATGGAAATCCCCAAATCCCTCAAAAGCCAGCAGCATGTAAATGTCACCAAGCGGGAAGATTTTCCCCTGCAAAGAGCCAGGCTCTAGAGGGGCCCGGGGCACCCCAGGGAGTTTTCCAGGGTGGCACAGCCCACATAGACACTTGGTGTCAACCGTCCGTGCTGACCTGAACAACACGCATCAACCACTGTGCAGGAGCCTCTTACTCTACGTCCTGGAGAGTCTCATTCTGACAAGACAGAGGCGCACTGAAAGAAGTCACTGAGAAAAGGCAGCATATATAAAACAGTCTTGGGGAGTCTTGTGCTATGGCTGAGCACGCCCCAGAGGTCCGGTGCTGGAAGCTTAGGCCCTAGTGTGGTGTTGTCAAGAGTTGGGGCCTAGTGGGAGATGAGGAAGTCTGTACAGGGTATTAGTGCTTTTCACGGGAGTCCACTGTTGCTCTCTTGGGTCCTGCAAGAGCAGACTGTAATAGGTGAGCATGATGCTCCTGCTGAATCTCACCTGCCCCGTCTCACTGTGCGGTTTCATCTGCACCAGCCATTGTGATACCATTTACCCCAAGGCCCTCAGCAGAGCCGAGCAGATACCAGCACCATGCGCTTGAGCCTATACAACTGTTAACTGAACAAGCCTTTTCTTTATAAGTACCCAGGCTTAGGCATTTTGTTATAGCTCTATAACATGGACTAATACAAGTCTACACCCCCCCACATACACATGCTCATGCACATTATTACCCTGACCCTTCATTTCTTTTTTCTTTTTTTTTTTTTTTTGTGGGTCCGGGGGGTCGACCTCAGGACCTCGCATGCCAGCAGGCGCCCGTGCCACTGAGCGATATCACCGGCCCCTTTTTCGTATGTGGGTTCCGGGAGTCGAACTTGGGCCCTCGCGCTTGCCGGGCAGGCGCTTAAGCCGCTGAGCCATCTCACCGGCCCCAACCCTTCATTTCTTTAAGGTGACAGCATTAGTGAAAATAGAGCTTCCTAAGACTTGTTGATGGTTGACGTATACAGACTATAAAAACTGCCCCTACACTGGTAGCTAGAATCCAGCTCAGAGAGTAATGCACAGTCTCCAGTTCTAGGAGATTATGATGTTCTCTCCACATTTGGTTACTGAGGATGGTTTCTACTCTCCAAGAGCCTGCATTCACACCTACCTGCTGCTTGTTCTCTTTGGAATATGGCAACATGGTGGAAACATGAAACATGATCTCATGCCCTTGGTACACAGTATAAACCGAATGTATCCCTGTGGTGTCATCTGTAAGATACAAGTGGCCATTTAGTGGACAGAGAGAATTCTGCGATCATATGGAAATAGTTTTTATTTGCGGATGAGGGAAATACAGTACACAGTATATTCTCAAAGATCTTTCTGGATTATCCACCCAAGCAGCAACAGAAGATCGCCCAAGTTTTACTGCTGTACTTCCTGCGAGGCTCCTACCCTTCCGTGTGGACAGAGCTCTTCTCTCTCTCTAGACTCGCTCTGTCAGATTCACGCCTGGCCTCAGAAGAGAGATCAGATGCCTGGACTAAGCAGGAGAACGCGTGCTAATTCCTTGACTTCCAGTTGCTGTGGGTGCACAGGATGAAAGCAACTCAAGATGACACCACCGTTATGTCCCCAAAGCTAAAGGAAGCAATGTTTCTGCAGAACTGTGCAAAAAGTAAAAAGCATGGGCTTTGGAGTTCGGCAGCCTTGGACTCAAGTTCTTATTAGTTACGTTACTTTTCTTTTTCAAAGTTTAAGGGTTCTTTTATTGTATTATTTTAAATTATTACTTTTTTTTTTTAGCTGTGTTACTTTTGGCAAGTCACCTCAACTTTCTCTGGGCCTTGGTTTCTTAATTTTAAAGTGGAGATAAAAGTTGCATCTAACTCCCAGGGATGTTAGGAAGCCTGCAAAGTGCAACTTGGTAGGCAGCAGCCAGGACCCCACCAGGGAGGCTGGGGGTAGCCACTGGTGATGGGCTTGCACGCATCTAGGATTCACCCCTGCATGCAGACACTGAGAGAAGCCGGGGCCAAACCCTCCGTCCCTGTGCTCATCAGGTAGGCCACTTCTGGTATAGTTCTCACACACTGCTTCCAACTCAGAATCTATGAAATGATGCCGATGTGGGCTGGTGGGGAGAGGCTCCCAGAGGGAGCCTTACCTAGGGCACCTGGGTTTGAAGCCTTTCACATTTGGGCCAAAGGAGCCTCACACCGTTGACCAACCGATCAAACTAAAGGACAAGAGTAGAAACACAAGAAACAGCTAGAAATGCTACACAGAGATGAGACGGCCCAAGTAATTCCCAGTCTGAACCTGCAATTTCATCTGTCTCTGCCTCGCAGGCCCCAACGCCCAGATCATTCCCTTAACTGTTCTCCGTCTCACTGCTGGCGTCGCCACCAGTCAGCTATGCCAGGCCTGGAGTGTGGGTGCTGTGTTGAGTCCCTTCTCTTCAGCCCCATTCTCAATTAGCACAGGTCCTGCGTCCTCTGCCCTGGAAAGGGCCTTCAAATTAGCTCTCTCTCCCTGTCAGCCTGTTCCCCCCAGCCACGGAGCTCAGCACCTCCTGTCTGAGCAGCTGTGTCCCCTGGTTCCTCTTCCTGCTCCCTCCACATCACTCTCCATGCAGTTGCTGCCCAAGGCGCCAACTACATAATGACCCCTGGCCCTACTACATGACACCAGTGTGACCTCAAATCCCTGCAGCGTCTCCCCTGCCCCCCTTCTCCAGTCCGTAGGGCATCCTTCCTGAATCTTCTGCTCCCTCCAGCTATAAAAGTATTTTCAGGGTCTTTCTTTTTTTCTTTTTTTTTGTGGGTAACAGGGGTCAACCTCAGGACCTTGCGCACCAGCAGGCACCCGTGCTGCTGAGCGATATCACTGGCCCTTTTTTCGTACATGGGTACCGGGAGTCAAACTCAGGACCTCGCGCTTGCCAGGCAGGTGCTTATGCTGCTGAGCCATCTCACCGGCCCTTCAGGGTCCTTCTTGTCTCGGGGACCTCACAGATGTTATCTCTGCTTGGCATTCCCTTCTCTCACTCTAACTGCTCCCACTCATCACTCCCTCCCTCTTGTCTGGAACATCACCACATTCTCTGATCCTCCAGATTTGGCAAAATGCCCCCACGGTGCTCTGCACTTCCTAGTTCCTGCAAGCATCCCGTGATAAACCATTTGATAACTATCTGTTTAGTATCTATGTTGCCCAGTGGGTGCCAGGCTTCTAGAGAGGCAGGGACCATGCTGGTTTACCCACTACACGTCCCCAGAGCCCAGCAGTCCTGGAACACACGTGGTGCTCATCAGTAAGTACAGCCAGATGCTGCTGACTGACAGACGACTGCCGAGAATCACCGAGCCGTCAGGCGACTGTACTGTGTGAATGGCAGAGTGTACCGATGCACTCGGGCTATGGTGTCACAAGGCAATATCATCTTATGGGACTACTGCTATGGGTACGGAAACGTCAGCAGGCAGTGCGTGACTGTGTTTATGGGCAGATCACGAGTCCTGCCACCTCCTCGGGCTCTGAGGGCCCAGGTGTCCAACGACCCATGTCAGACTGGGGGTGAAGCTCAGCTTCCCTCCAATTGTCTCTGGTCCACCTCTGCCCCCATCCTGGGTATAAACTCAAGCACAGGTCAGGCCAACTAACACATTCTACAAATAATAACAACAAATCAAGAGACAAGCTTACTTTTGGTATCCAGACCGCCGCGGTAGCCTGTCCAGCCCTTTAGAGTGATTGTGTCACCCAGGAGATTTAAAAATTTTTGAAAAGCTTCGCTTCCAATTTCTGTGGGAAGAGGTAAAGTATGAAGAAAGTGTGAGTGTCAGCAAGTCCTCGTTTCCTAATCATGCACTGAAATCTTGCACTTGAAAATAAGACACTACTGATGTGTGTAGTAGGTAACAGCATGAAGTCATGCTTCCTTCTTGGGGCCATGAGGGAGTTTCACAATTCCCAGGAATCCAAGGAAAGGAAAATACCAACCTTACCACCACCAGACTAGGGACACAGGCATTTAGTATGGTGGAGTAAAAATGTTATTACTGCCTCCATTAATTGTAAACAGGTATTTAACATGAAAAATGCTAGAGATCACTGAGAGGACATCATCTTATAATTCTCCCAACCATAATAATCACAGGAAAAATTTTCCATTGATTTTGAGATCTACAGAAGCAAATTCTCCATATTCATGTGTTTTTTCACGTAGACTGTCTCTCTAGTTCCCAGAGCAGGGACTGGCAGAAATTAGGTGACCAATAAATATTTGCCAGATAAATGAAACCAAAACACCATACAAACTTTACCCTGAAGATTTGTGAAAGTATCTCCTTGGATTAAAATTCCAACTCAACAGATGAGTTCAATTTTGGTGGGTGGTAGAGATAAGGGTCTTGGTATATAGCCCAGGCTGGCCTTGAACTTGTGGTGATCCTCCTGCCTCAGCCTCCTGAGTGCTGGAATGATAGGAGTGCATCACCACGCCTGGCAAATTAGTTCAGTTTTGAATGAAAAATACAAGGCAGGATGAGGTTTCCATCAGCAGAAAGCAGGAAGAACACACTTACCGTTGCTGAACATCTCATCATCAGTGAGCTGTCCATCTTTGGCAAAAAGAACCCCAAATTTGAAATTCACAGAGCCCTTTCAATAGACAACAAAAGATAATTTTACCATCAAAAGTTAATTTTACTATCAAAGCAAACATAGTTATGAGACATGCTGTCCATTAATTAGGACCACTGCAGTCACCAGAACGGATGCTTGGGGGATTCCAGTGTTAATCAGTGTTAATGACCACTCCTATATTATTTATTTTGAGGTGGGGTCTCACTAAATTGTCCAGTCTGGCCTCCAACTTGCAATCCTCACACCTCAGCCTCCCAAGTAGCTCGGATTACAGGTATGAGCTGTCATGCCCAGCTCATTCCTTTATGTTAGCAGGTTTTTATGGCTTACAGATAAGATATGCTTTTTTGTGTTTGTTCACTTGTAATCTAATTACTAACAGCACCTGTGGGATGTCAGGTCCATTCTGGGGCAACACAGTGCGACTGGCAAATGGCCACAGCAACCATGGGACCAGTGCATCTTCGAATCCACCCATCAACAAGTCCAAATCCCAGTCAGCAAAGGAGAGCTAATTGTGATTCAAAGCCGAACCTAAGAATCTTAGGCTGATATCTTGTGGACTCTTTTAGAAACAGAAAGGGAAATTATAGGCAACTTATACTAAATGCTCATTTTCCTCAATTCCTAAAGACATTTAATCTGAATAAGTCACAAAGCAGATGTGGAAAAATTAAAAAATAAAAAAAGCAACCCAAGCAAGCAATAGTTAGTACAAATGTGCAGTCTACCATCCTCAACTTTAATGCCAGGTTAACAGAATCTGGTCCTGTGGAAATGACAAACAGCAAACGTGAGACACTGATTAGGGAGGTGGGGAAGAGACGGGAAAAGGGCCAGGGCCAGAGAGTGGAAAACAGGATCTCAACTGCATGCTTAATGTTTTTTTCTTTAAGCTGGGTAGTAGGTTTATAGACTTTCATTATATTATTTTCTATATCTTTTTTTTTTTTGCATACTTGAAGTATTTCATAGAAAAAAGAAATCCATTGTTGGAAGAGAATCAACCTCTGTGAGGATGCTTGATTCACCAGTAGGTGAGGGTTCTTGGTGATCAGTGGGGTAGGGCAGACCAGGGACAGAGTCTCAGGGCCTGGGCCAATGCGCCAGTGGAGGGAGGTCAGCACAGAAGGCCAGGACTCAGGACAACTGGACCTGGGATTATTAAGAATCTGAAAATCCCAGAGTCCATGCTTCTGTCCCCAACATACCCATGAGACAGACACCGAGCCATGAGCAACAGCAGATTTCTCCAGAGGCAGGAAAGGGAGGACGCTCCCAGCTGACTCTCCCAGAACTTTCCCCCAGCGCCTGGGACAGCTGCTCTTCCCCATGATGCAGATTTCAGCTCCAATGGCAATTTCCAGAGAGGCCTTTCCTGATGGCCCTGATATAAAGCCAGCCATCCCCATGGTCATCCTCCATCAGACCAATTATTTGCTCTCCTCAACGCACTTTTGCGAACTTTCAGATCATCTGAACCTAAGCCCCTGAAGGAGGGGTCACATGTTTTACTTCCTGTTGAATCCACAGAGCTGACCATGGGTACCAGGGACCTCGCGGATGAATAAATATTCATGGTGTAAGTGACTGTGTGCACGACAAATGACAATAGAAACGACACTGGCTGAAACCACTCACTTTTCACCTGTGGTCTCTGGGTGACCACTTCTTCCTCACAAACCAGTTTTTTTTTTTTTTTTTTTTAATTTTAAAGAGAAGAAAAAACAAAACAAATCAAAAGAAGAACAAATTTTCAAACAAACATAATAGGAGGGTAACAATGGTTAATACATTACGTATTACTATCTTTAAGTTAGTTATTCAGGACACCAGACATTAGCATTCAATTGTCCAAACATTATTGGCACAAACCTTACTCTTCAATGAACTAAGTAAAAATGGTAGTGTATCTATCTTAACCATCTTATATATATATATATACAATTTTTTTCCCTTTCCCTTCTTTCTTTTCCCTATTCCAGTCTCTCTTTCCTTTTGACCAGTTTCTTTTTGATTCACCATGTCTATTGTACATTTTGGATCTTATTTACTCTTTCAGTTTCTCATACTAGAGAGATAATACGATGCTTACACATGTGCTTCTGGTTTATTTCACTTATGAGTATTTTCTCGAGTTGCATCCATTTACCTATAAAAGTCTCCAGTTTATCCTTCTTTATGGCTGAATAGTACTCCATTGTATAAAAATACCACATCTTTCTTATCCATTCCTCAGTTGATGGGCATTTGGGTTGTTTCCAAGATCTGGCTATTACAAATTGTGCTGCTATAAACATGGGTGCACATATATCGCTGTGGTACGATGTTTTTAATTCTTCTGGGAAGATGCCCAGAAGGGGAATAGCTGGGTCAAATGGGACCTCCAACCCTAGTTTTCTGAGGAATCTCCACACTGACTTCCACAGTGGCTGTACCAGTCGACACTCCCACCAACAGTGAAGAAGGGTTCCTTTTTCCCCACAGCCCCTCCAGCATTTGTTATTAGTTGATTTCTTAATAGTAGCCATTCTTTCTGGGGTGAGATGGTATCTCAGTGTTGTTTTAATTTGCATCTCTCGAATGACTAGTGATGTTGCACATTTTTTTGTATATTTATTTGCCATTAGTATTTCTTCATCTGAGAAATGTGTATTCATCTCAGATGCCCATTTTTGGAGTGGGTCTTTAAATTTGGGAGGTCTGATTTTTTTGAGTTCTTTATATGTTCTCGATAGTAATCCTTTGTCTGAGGAACAGCTGGCAAACATTTTTTCCCACATTGTGGGTTGTCTCTTCACTCTGTTGGTGGTTTCTCTTGCTGTGCAAAAGCTTTTTAATAAGATGAGATCCCAGTTATTGATTCTTTGGGATAGTTCCCGTGCGGTTGAGTTTTTATTCATAAAGTCTTTGCCTACACCAATGTCTCCAAGGGTTTTACCTATCCTACCTTCCAGCAGATTTAATGTTTCTGTTTTAATATTTAGATCTCTGATCCATTTTGAATTTAGTTTAGTGCATGGTGAAAGATATGGATCTAGTTTTAATCTTCGGCATGTGTAGAGCCAGTTTTTCCAGCACCATTTATTAAAGAGGCTATCTTTCTTCCAGCGAATGTGTTTGGCACCTTTGTCAAAGATAAGGTGGCTTAGTATGTCTGGGGTTGTTTCAGCATCTTCTAATCTGTTCCATTGATCTTCAGGTCTGTTTCTTTGCCAGTACCACACTGTTTTTATCACAGTAGCTTTATAGTATAATTTCAAGTCGGGGATAGTGATGCCCCCTGCCTTGCCTTTGTTGCCCAGAATTGCCTTTGCTATTCTAGGTCTCTTCTGATTCCAAATGAATTTTAGGATTGTTTTCTCTAATTCTGTGAGATATGCTGTTGGAATTTTGATTGGAATTGCATTAAATCTGTATAACAATTTTGGAAGTATGGCCATTTTCACTATATTGGTTCTTCCTATCCAGGAGCAAGGGATATCTTTCCATTTTCTGATATCCTCTTCAATCTCCTTTTTCAGAGTACTGTAGTTTTCAGTATAGAGGTCTTTTACATCCTTCGTGAGGTTGATTCCTAGGTATTTCATTTTTTTGGATGTTATTGTGAAAGGTATTGTTTCCCTAATTTCTCTTTCAGTAAGTTTGTTATTTGTGTACAGGAAGGCTATTGACTTTTGAGTATTGACTTTGTATCCAGCTACACTACTGAATTTGCTTATTAAATCTAGCAGTTTTTTAGTGGAGTTTTTGGGGTCTTCTGTGTAGAGTATCATGTCATCTGCAAATAATGATAATTTAACTTCTTCCTTTCCAATCATTATTCCTTTTATTTCTTTCTCTTGTCTAATCGCTCTGGCTAAAGTTTCCAGAACTATGTTGAATAAGAGTGGGGACAGTGGACATCCTTGTCTTGTTCCTGATTTTAGAGGGAAGGCTTTCAGTTTTTGGCCATTTAGTATAATATTGGCTGTTGGACAAACCAGTTTTTGATTCTTTAGAATTTTGTCAGGAATTTGTACCCAATGGTTTCTATAGTTTGTCACTTTTGTTTCTGTATTTAAAAAGTGATGACAGCAATCACCTATCTCCTAGATGCTGGCACCTCTCCCATTCTTGGGGGTCTATTCAAAAGCACCCGCGAGCAATCTGGGATCCAAAGGATGGCCTTCTTGGAATAACCCTGCAGGGCCTAAAACACTGTTCCCCCACGCTGACCAGGCCTCAGGATCCCCTAGAGGGCTCTTTAGAGACAGCTGGGTCCCTTCCCGTCGGGCAGGTTTGTACTGGGACCCGAGCCTGTGTTTAATAGGTTCGCAGGGACCCTGCTTTGAGAACCACTGCACTAGAGGACAAGCGAAGACGTGGTTAGGAGGCCCAAGATCAGACCCCGCTCACCTGACCGCAACCAAGTCCAGGACAGAAGAACCAGATTACTCAGCAGAGACGTGAGAGATGAGCGAACAGCACAGTGGGGCTACGGCCCTCAGAGCCCGCGTCTTCCCTTACAGACGAGGCCAGGGAGGCGGGGAGGGAGACTGTCCCGGGCCGGCACCGAGTGAACGGCGGGGTGGCACAGAACTCCACCTCTTGCCAGTATCCCGGCGCGGTCTTCTCCAGACAGCTCTGAGCTGAGTGCTGCTGAGAGCTCTCAGTGGAGATGGGGCCAACTGCCACCTGGACATTGGCCAAAGCTTTTCAAAGCTCTATGGGGCTGTTCTGAGACTGGCACAGTACTATGGGTGTCCTTGCTGAGGACCCCTCCTGCTTCAGATGGAGACCCCGGAAGAACCGGTGTTGTAAGGTCTAAGTCTTCCTCCCACGGTGTTGGGGTCAGGCTGAAGAACTAAAAGACTGCTGGGCACGGACGGGGCAGAAGGGCAGTCTTTCAGCTACTCGGCACCCACAGGCATCAGCTCTTCCATGTCACTCACAGACAGGGAGAATGTGTCCAGGTTTGCCAAGACAGCCCTGGCTTGAATCTGTTCTGTCTGTTGCCCTGAGGTCTTAAATAACTACCCTCAAAAGAGTTCCAGTTTACAGACAGAACCTCCGGCTTCAGGAGAAGATACCAGAAAGACTGGTGTTGCAATGCCCTTTTAAGTTTTTAAACTGACGTTCAGGGCTTCATCTAGGTAATTTCGTTTCTAGGGCTTCTCGAATGATATCCATGGGTTACAGAGCTTCTGTCTATTTCTAGAACTCAAGGTATCGGTCACTATAATGAGTTATGTCACACTTTAGGAGGGAGAGTTTGGTCTTGGGTACCTGCCCGTAATGGATCATTTCAAGCTGCTGTTTTCCGGTGCTGGGGATGGAGCCCAGGGCCTTGCACAACACTCAGCACATGCTCTACCCACGAGTGAGCCCTGCCCCCGAAGGGTCATATCTGAACAAGCTACTCAACCAGACACCATCAGTGCTTCCTAAGCTGGCTGCAAGTGGACTTTAAGGGAAGGAGAGAATTCTTGAGGTCCCAAGACCAGACCTGGATGCCAGAGGAGGGAACTGCTGAAGGAAATCCATGGGCGTTGACAGGTCGTATTTGTTACTCCTACTTGTACAGAACCTAAAGATGTTAGGCTCTAAGTTTCTTGAGACAGTACTCAATGTGATTACAAACCAATGTGCAGGCACATTCTTGGGAATTAACAGTATGCTAGGAAGTATTTTTCTTCTCTGAAAAGTGAAGTATGATGGGAAGGGAAAGTCTCTATGATTCCCAAAGAATCTTTTGGAACTGCGAAAGGATGGACTTATTGAAAACTCTTCACTATGGTCCCTGTTACTCTTGCCTGGGCAATGCTCTGTGTTCCCACAGTGCCCTTGCCCTGTGTGTGCTATAGCACAGGATGGCACGTGCTCTCGTGGGGCACCTCTCTACAAAGTGGACACACAAAGCACGGGTTTAGGGACAATGACACCAACTTCACCAAATAGCTAACTTTTCAGGAACATCATTAGTCTTGTTTATTAACTTTTTCTCCAGCCCATCTTTGCAACTGATAGTTTACCACTAGCACAGGCTAGACTCAGGATAAATGCTCCCCGTGGAGCCCAGCTGAGAAGCTGCAGGAGTCAATGTGCCTGGGCTCTGAAGGCTACTGATTACTGCTCACTATCTCCAAGGCATAAGAAGGGACTCTTGCCGCTTCAAGCAAAATATCCCCCTAGTAAGGAAATAAAATTGAGAAAAAGAGATCTGGCTTGCACAACCCAGGCGAGAGAAGACGGGGGTGGCATCAATGCACCAGAGTAGCTGTGGTAGAAGCGCTGAGGAGTGCTGGATTTGGGATATTTTATGAAGAACTGTCAACAAGATGTGCTGATGGGTTAGATACACGTGTGAGAGAAAGAGTGGTGTTACAGATTTTACCAAGGTTGGCCCAAGCAACTGGACAAATGCTACTGTCATTTACTGAGGGGCATAATATGCTTATGTTATCATTTATTTAATCAACTGCTTATTGATAATATTTCGATATTTCTCTCTGTTAGGTTACCTGTTTAGAAAACCAATATGTGGGGCCGGTGAGATGGCTCAGCGGCATAAGCGCCTGCCTTGCAAGCGCGAGGGCCCGAGTTCGACTCCCGGATCCCACATACGAAAAAGGGGCCGGTGATATCGCTCAGCGGCACGGGCGCCTGTTGGCGCGCGAGGTCCTGAGGTCGACCCCCGGTACCCACAAAAAAAACAAAACAAAACAGAAAACCAATATGTTTTTAAAAAATAAAGACAACAGGGAACAGAAACATGCAAATACATCTAGCATCTTGTATATCAAGAATGTTACTAAGGCTCAGACATCCTAATTTAATATGATGGAAATTACAATCTCATCACTCACCCTGAACATATGGTTGACATTTGAATGTTTCCAAGCAGATTTAAGTACTTTGACTGTTTTTGCTTACGACTGTATATGCACTGTTTCTGAAGTTTACCTTGAGAAAACCCCTTGGTAAAGTGCTTCTGTGAGGACCACGGAGGGGTCTGACTTCTCCGGGAAGGGGAGTGCATTTACAGACAAGGAGGCAGGGCTGGGGAGCGAAGGGCTCCGCAAAGCGACTCACCTCTTGTTCTTCCAGAACCAGCAAGTCCTGCCAAGTGAAGTGCAACAGTTACGTCCACGCCTTACAGGGATCACTTCATGCTGGCTTTCCATGAAAGCCGAATTCCGGCCTGTTCACAGTGTTTTGTGTTAAGACACTTTGAAAATAATCGAGGTTGGTCGTGGGTTTTTTTTTTTGGAAACAAACAAAACAAAACAAAACAAAAAGACTATGACCAAACAGAGGAGCCAAGAGTCTTGGGTTTTCCCCCTATGATTGGCCTGATCCTAACTCAGCTTCCCTCTTAAGAGCAGCGGCGTGGGGCCGCAGCCCTAAAGGATCCTGGGTTTAAATCCTTGCTGTGGTCCACTGTTTTGGCCCCTGAGGATGTCCCTGTGAAGGGTAAGAGGGTAAGTGTGAGTGGAACTCCCTGCACACACAATAGAGACTTCATCAACCTTCAAATGCTTTCCTTCTCATCCTCAGCCACTCCATAGATACAAGAATATATACACACTTCAGCAGGCTGTCATACTAATAAATGCCTGGAAGCTAATGGTAACCACTTTGAGCACCTCTTCTAATTGCAGAGGTCAAAAGTAACTTGTATGAATCTCATGTCTCAATAAATTTACTATTACAATATTTATGCAAGGGTTTCTTTTTCTGATGCATACATTTTTTTTGGTGGACTCTGTACATCTGTAAACTAATTGCATGAGGTCCCATTTTTCCAGAATCTACTTCTACAAAAGTAGATGCCGACTGATAAGGAGACACCAAAGCCAGAGGCTCTACAGGGATCAGCGGATGACACTAGGTGGGGAAGGGTGGGCCCAGTGAGCCCCGGATGCCATCGAGACAAGACGGGACAAGGGCCAGGATGGAGGTCGAGGAGGGTGGAAGAGGCCTTTCCCTCCTCTCTGCCCCAGGCTTTCTGGAGAGGAGCCTAGTCGGCTGAAGACCCCGAAATGCTGAAAGAACTGCAGGAGGCACACAAGCCTCGCTGTATTTCCAGGAAGCCTCCTCGCGCAGAACTCAGCCATCTTTATTATTTCTAGATTCTGGGAAAAATAACATTGTTACACTGTTTCACACCCAGGAGTCTTTGTATTTGTGAGTCACTGTACATTTCGTTGCAAAATTCTCTTTGCGTAGTTTATGATCTCTGCCACCCTGGGATGCAGTTTCACTGCTTCAGAATCACAGGTGAGGCCTGGAGGCTCAGAGGGGCCTGGGCTAAGGCTAGGCAGCCTGGGCTGCTCTTCCCACACCTGCAGCACTCGTCTGCACTGGCTATGGTGAAAAGATGAGGGGAATCACACACCTGTCAGCTTCCCAGCTGCCAGGAGCTCGGCAAGCCTCAGGACTGAGCTCTGTGCCACCGACCCCTGGCATTTGGCCTAGGGGCAGAATGGATGTCACCTGCACTCAGAGTGTGTTTATCTTGAAGTTTGTTTTAGGTTCCATCTGCTCAGAATCGGTGCTCCTGCCATGTGTCCTGGTTTGCCAATGTCCCAGGTAACTTGCCAAGTATTTAAAATATTCCTGAATTGGTCACTATCAGATCCTCTTTTTGCTGTTTCCTGGTTTATAATTTTGGCCCGGGAAAGTATAGTTTCAGCAAGTAATCTATTCTTTTCCTTTCTCTTTTCTCTTCTCTTCTTTGCTTTACTTCTTCTCCTCTTCCTTCAGTACTAGGGACTGAACACAGGGCCTCTGCACTGAGCTACATCCCCCTCTCCCCTGCTTCTAAATTCTGAGACAGGGTCTTGCTAAATTGCCTAGGATGGACTTGAACTTGGGATCCTCCTATCTCAGCCTCCCGGAGTGCTGGGATTACAGGTGTGCTCCACACACCCAGCCAATACTGTTTCTTCATATAGTCCTACTGGTGTTGTATATGATAAAGGTATGACTCTAATTATTAGTTTGAGCTGGTGATTTTTAAAAAATATACATAAAAGGATTTGGGAGAGAGTGATTATACATATATATTTTAAAAAATGTTTTAAAGTTCAAATTTAGCCCTACAGAGTTAGGAAAGTTATATCCTAACTAACAAAGATGATGGATAGAGGCAGGAAGGTGCACGCCAGTAATCCCAGCACTTAGGAGGCTGAGGCAGGGGGATGGCAAATTCGAGTTCTGCCTGGGCAACTGGGCAAGACACTGTTTCAAAAGAAAAAAAAGGGGGCCAGTGAGATGGCTCAGCGGCTTAAGCGCCTGCCCGGCAAGCGCGAGGGCCCGAGTTCGACTCCTGGAACCCACATACGAAAAAGGGGCCGGTGATATCGCTCAGCGGCACGGGCGCCTGCTGGCACGCGAGGTCCTGAGGTCGACCCCCGGTATCCACAAAAAAAAAAAAAAAAAGAAGAAGAAAAAGGGGCCTGGATGTAGTTCAGTGTTAAGTACCCCTGGGTTCAATCCCCCAGTACTGGGAGAAAAAAAAAGCAGGAAGAAACAGACACCCAGGTGTCTCCATCCACTTAAAGCTACTTTAATCACACGTTGCTTCTGGAAAGATTCTGGTTGCAAAAAATGTCACTACAGTTTTGCAGCCAGAAACAGATAAAGAACATTTTAAATAGCTCCTCGGAGGGGAGGATGCTCCCTTTACAATGCAGCTGGTTTAGCGTCTGTTCATGCTCTGGGTCCTGTGATTGCTAGGAACTTTGCCTGCACCCAACGCCCATTACTGAGGGCTCCTGAGGGACTTCTTCAGCAGAAACCTGGTGGCAGCTGAAACACCCTGAGCAGAGCCTGAGCCTCACCTGTGCTGCTCATGCACAGAGGGCGGGGAGGCTCAGAAGGGCTCCTCGTGATGGGGAAGGCCAAAGCACATCTGTAGGGAAAGCATGAAAGCATCTTTTGTTTGGTAAAAAACAGCAAGAGGGATGACAGAATGCTGCTGGATCTTTCTTCTTGTCCTCTTTTACTGTGTGGAAGAGAAGCAGACAGGGATGGCTGAGCAGAGGTGGGCTCTGCTGGGGGTTCTGTGCAGCAGCCGGAGACAGAGGGAAGTGTCAAGGGTTGGCTGCGGGACCTTGTACCCATGGCTGGGGTGTGGGGTCGGAGGTGGGTGTCCCAACCAGCTCGAAGAAGGCAAGCATTAAGAATAGTGAAGTTTGGGGGCCAGTGATATGGCTCAGTGGCATAAGCGCCTGCCTGGCAAGTGCAAGATCCTGAGTTTGACTCCTGGTACCCGCATATTAAAAAAAAAAAAAGAATAGTGAAGTGGTAAAGGCACACTGGTCCTGGCATGTTTATATTTCTAATTGGTTTGAAAATCTGCTATGGCCACTTCAAGCATAGCTGTGAGGTTCTCCTGCGAGGATGTTTTAAAAGCCACACAGGTGATTCTGCTCTGATTCCAAGACTAAGAATCCCAATGGCCTGTCAGTTCCGCCCTAACACGGTGATCAATTTTATACTATTACGAAGCAGAAAACTTTCCATTACCTTTTGTATCTCAGGATGAAAAATTTCCCTAGGACCTTTCTCAAATTTGTCCAGATTCATGGCACTGAAACAGAACAGACAGAGTGAGCTACGCTGTGGTGGAAACTTAAGGTGGAGCTAGTCTCAGGTCTTCAGAGAGGCTACGAGCTTCCAGACAGTCACAGCTGGATTCTCGGAAGGGCCTGGCACACGGGAGATACAAACCAACAGAGGGAAGGATGGATGAAGGAAGATACGAAAGTCACCCAACCCCACATTCCACTTTACTTATATAGCTGTCCCTTAATAATACTCAAGGCATACGTGAGGAAGGGAGGAATCAGGAACACCTGTTTCAGGTGACCTTGACCAATCTCGCAGATGTTTTTTTTGAGACAGGGTCTCACTATGTAGCCCAGGCTGGCCTCGAACTCATGGTGTTCTCCTGCCTTAGCCTCCCCAGTGCTGGGATTATAGGCCTGTGCCACCATGCCCAGATTCTTATTTTTATTTACCAGAAAAATGACAAAATGTGAGTAAGATTAATGGATATTTCCTTCTTCCTTTGGCAACTGCTCTGCCACCTAGGGCAAAATGTCCATAAGAGTATTTGTTAATGTTTTATTTTGGACAGGCTGTATTAATACCCTTGAGGTTCCTCTAGAAGTAAAACAGGGAGCATGAACTGATGACTCCAGGGTCCCTTTCACTAGGGCACTGATAGTCACCAGTGAAAAGTGAAAATAAAAAGAACTAATGTGTATAGAATACTTACTATACGCCAGGTGTCTGCACCTGCTAAATGCTTTGTGTGGTTTATCTCGCGTAGTCCCTATGAGGCCAGTACTATTTCGTCCCCATTTTAGAAGTGAAGAAATTGAGGCTCAGAAGTTAAGACTAACAAAGCTGGTTAGTAGCAGAGCTAGGACTTAAACTCAGGCTTACCTGACTCAATAATATAACTATATGAAATTATAACTCTAAAAAATGAGTAGATACAAAGAAAAAAGGAGCTACAGTTAACTTTTGGGGGAAAAAAGATCAACAGAAATCTTAAGCTAGTATAATTTAAAGTATTTCTCTCACAGTGAGTTAAATTTTACAGCTCCTTAGAAGCAGCAAGATACTTCTGTGTTCAACAGAAATGTTAACCTCTCTGTTGAAATTCAGACTGCTCTGGAGAAAAATCAGAAGGCTTAACATAGATAGGAGGTCTGCAATTTGGAGACCAAATCAAGCTTGAAAATGGGATATAAAATTTTACTTCTTAATCTTGATGCCATTTAATCAGCCAGCAGCAGTGCTGAACTGATGGAGCCAAGTCTGTCGCTCTGAGAGACATCCTGGCAAGCAGGAGTTGTAGCTATGATGTGTTACCTGGGGATGCTGAAAACGCATCTCCTACCACCACCTAGCTGCGCACCAATAGCAAGGCAACGGCCAGGGCACTGGGATAAGCTTTACCCTTCACACAAAATGGCATTAGTGGTGAACAGCCCAAGCCCTGGAGTCAGTGGGATCTAAGTTCAAATCCCAGCTCGGCAGTTTACCAGCTGTGAGCTCTTTGCCAAATCCCTTTACCTCTCTGAGGTGCCGATTGTTGATAAATGAGTGGAGATAATCATAGGTCGACTTCATGGAGCTAACTTAAAGATTTACTGAAAAAATGCATGAAAAGCATTTAGTGCAGTGCCTGACAAAGAAGCTACTGTAACATCATAGCTGGTGACAAGGTGACAGGCTGAAGCCTCAGCCCTGGGGCAGCACTCCCAAGGAGAGCTGGCACCCAGGCAAAGGAGAGAGGGGAAAGGGAGGTGGGAAGGTGGGGCACAAGGGGCAGCTGAGCAGGGAGCAGCCAGATGTTCTAATTATTTAACTTTCTGTTTGGCAAAGAATAAGCACATTCTCCTCAGAGCAGCCTTTGCTGACATATGGGTTTCTATTTTGAAGTATAAAAATGAAAGGGAAAATATTTCTTTGATTTCTCTTTCTAAAACCAAAGTATCTAAGTGAATGCAAGAAAAAAGAAGCAAGCAACAAATGCAGGGTGGAGAGATGTTACAGAGCGAGGCTCTGAATCTGCAGACCACTGTGTGATCTCGGCTTTTTCTCTGGAGCCTCCATTTCCTCATCTGTAAAATGCAGACAATAATAGGACCTGCCATATGGGGCTACTGCCAAATCAATGCCTGCCGTACAGTCAAGGCTTCGTGGAAAGCTAACTCAGGAAGACCACAGGGAAAAGCAATTTATAAAGACCTGCAACTCAAGGAGTGGGCTTTTTATTCATTTACTCACCTTAAGATGGACTTCACAGACAGTGTTTTTGTGGGACTGTAGGGAAGGCATATTTTCTGTGTCCCCTGGAAAAGTCAAAACACCCAATCAGTGAAGGGTCTGATAATTTCTGTCTCTGAAAGAGCCTTATCTAGTCACTGAAAAGGACTCATTTCTGGGCTTTCTCATTCTTCTTCAGGGACCATGTATAGGAATAAACACGTTCTGTGTTGGAAAAACTCTTGCTCAGGCCTGACAGCATCTTCTGCTATCTCCCTGCCCCCAAACATTTATGGATTTGAGCATGACTCTTCACTATACGGGTCCTCAGTGCCGTAGGATGGGGGAGCATCTGAGCCATCTGCTATAATTTGGGTAAGTGTCCCCCAAAAGACTATGTGTTAAAGGCTTGATCGCCAGCCTGTGGTACTACTGGAAGGTGGTAGAACCTTTAAGGGGCAGGACCTAGTGGGTGGCCTTAGGTCAATGTGGGGAGGTACCCTTGAAAGAGATTATGTGACTTGCTTTCATCCTCTCTCTTTGGGTTCTCATCTGCCATGAAGTAAGCAGATTCCTCCATTCAGGATTCCTCCATCGTCAGATTGCTCCCGCTAGGATGTGTTGCCTCATTAAGGGCTCAAAGCAATGGGGCCAACCCACCACAGGCTAAAACCTCCAACACTGCCAGCCACTTGACCAGATGAGAAGGATTTGTTTGATCTCAGAGCTGGACAAGCCTCAAAGATCGTAAGAAAATAGCTTTCACTTGACAATGGGATTTACTTACAATGACTCCAAGTCAATGACTTGCTGAACTAGAAATCACCTCAATCTTCTGAGAGGTTTTTTTTTTTTTTTTTTTTTGGTGGGTACCAGGGGTCGACCTCAGGACCTCAGGCACCAGTAGGCGCCTGTGCCGCTGAGCGATATCACCGGCCCTTTTTTCATATGTGGGTTCCGGGAGTCGAACTCGGGCCTTTTGCGCTTGCCAGGCAGGCGCTTATGCCGCTGAGCCATCTCACCGGCTCTTCTGAGAGGTTTTTGTGATACATATTTTATGTTTATCAGTGCTGACCTAGGTAAAGTTTATTTTTTCCTCTCTAAATGAGTATCCACTGTGACCAGCTCATAAAAAGTACTCAATCAATGTTTGTTGATTGGCCAGGGGCTACATGAAGAGTTGCCTGAATGAACCAGCCCCAAGTCCAAACCACAAGCCCAGACAAGTACTGTTCTTTCTCTCTGATCATCTACAAAGAGACAATACAGCTCTAGACGCCACACAGGACTTGCTATTACACACTCAACAAAAGGGATTATCAGAAGGTACACATTTAAAGTTCTTCCTAAACTTGACTAATCACAGAATTGGCAGCACACAAGGCTGGAGAAGATTCAGGACATAACTTTCAGGAAATGGGCAAAGAAAGAAGTATGACTTTAGGGGCCGGTGAGATGGCTCAGTGGCGTAAGTGCCTGCCTGGTAAGCGCGAGGGCCCGAGTTCGACTCCCAGATCCCACATTGAAAAAAGGGCCGGTGATATCGCTCAGCGGCACGGGTGACTGCTGGAGTGCGAGGTCCTGAGGTCGACCCCTGGTACCCACAAAAAAAAAAAAAAAAAAAAAAAAAAAAAAGAAGTATGACTTTAATTGTGTTTTTGGTATACTTTGGCCACCTCCCCTGTTCAAGCCCTGAACAATGGCCTGAGAGTGGAGTTCCTCGGCCTTTTCAAGCCATGATCTCCTTTCATAAGGAAAACTTCCATATCCACAGCCCTGGAGACGTGACACCCCCCAAGGGCAGCAGGATGCCTTCGCAGTGGATGCTGAAGGTGGCCCTGCATAGGGCCCACCCTGAGGATTCTTCACCAGCCAAGGAAATCAGCCTGGCTTCCTTGATGTGGTCTGTTAGATGTGAAACATTTTCAAGTAAGAAAGGAACATGAGGACAGGAATACATATTCTCAAATGTCCCAGGTCCCGCCTGCTGAGACCTGAGTTCTTTCTGTGGCCTTGCTTTTTACTGGCCCCAGCCTACCTCACACTGTGGTTGCCCATGTGGGATATCAACTTGCCTAAAAGCAGGTCTTCTGCTCCCCTTGCTCAGCAATTTCCTGTCTACCTTTTCTTCTCACCAAACACACCAGAGACAGTTTTAAAGACACGTTCAAGGCAGTTTAAGGTGGAGTGGAACAGGCGGAGGCCCCAGCTATCTGCCTGGGTGAGACTGACATCTTTACAAGCTGCCTATGTGGACAGGAACCCAGGGCTCACAGGACTCTTCCTTCCCATCTTCCTCTTGTAGCTTCTCGGAGTCCACACTGAATGAAAATTGTTCTGGGTTTTCTAGGGGAACCATCAAGTGTGCATGCAGAGCCAAGCGCACTATGTGAACTGATTGTGGGGTCAGAAGTGCAGGCCAAACCCTGCCCCATTTGTGCAACAGACATGCACGTGTGCCTCAGTGTACACAGAGAGAAGGCTAGGAAAATGTTGCCATGATCACCTCTGAGCAGTTGGATTTTGATCATTTTCTATTTGCTGTATTATCTGGATGGAATTTTTACAACAAGTATCAATCATTTTTTAAAAAAGTCTTTTCTGTGTGTTTACAAAAAGCCCAGCAGAGGTGTGCATGGCTATTTAAAGAATGGTTCTATATTCGCTGTTTTTCCAACTGCTTTATAACCCAATAGAACATGAGCTTGTGGTGGGACTGGGGAGGTGAGGTCCTACACATGAGGACCCCCCACAGCCTCCAGGGCTCGCCTGAGGCCAACAGCGCTTAATAACTGCCCCCTTCTGTGCCGCTCAGCTCCCTACCTCCTCCAGCACTTCTGTTTGCAGCTGGGAACACACATTATGTGCCTTAGGCACATAATTTAAGGCTGATATATAAGGGACTTTGGCTAAAGGTGTGGCACCATTTAATAGAAGGAGACAAATGCGCTGGGTGCCTGGCCCATGCTGCCTTCTCAATGGCCCTACGGTTTAAATCCCAGGGCTCCTCTAACACCAGCTGAGAGCAGCCCACAGTGCACACCTTGTGTGCCTTGTACTTCTCAGTCTTCTGTCTGGAACACTCCTGGGCTGCCCTTCTATGCTGGATGTGGCTGGTTCCCTTCCATCCTTCACCTCTGTATCTGGAGGCTTCCCTGGCCTCCTGGACCTGAAGCGGGTCTCTGGCACTGTTCTCCAGCTTCTACACCATGACACGGCCCATTTCCCCCAGCATTTGTCCCATGATCACTCCCTCAGTACCTCGCCACCAGCTCAGGTGAGAAAGTGGACACTGTTACTTCCCAAAGGAAGGAGATAAGATGCTGAGAAAACCCATTCCAGAAAGGCAGAAGTGGAAACCTACTTCCTCCTGCCTTGAAAGAAGGAAGATGACAGGAGGGCAAAGGGAGCAGATGCCAGGGCCCTTCACTGTCTCACTGGCCCTGAAGGGGCTGGGTGGGGTGCTATGAGGACATCATGGTAAGCCTGGAGGCACCTAGTGCACTTGGACGAGAGGATGGCTTCCTAGGCAGGGCCCTTCACAGGACTTGTATGTCCATGTGTACCTGGATCATGGTGAAGGCCACTGGCACGGTAGGCACCAGTGCAGACAACCTGAAAGATCACAGACATGGCTAAGGTGGCAGTCCTGCCTCCTTGCATCTGACCCAGGGCTCTCAGGGGTGGTGCTGGGAGGCTCACAGTCTAACAGAGACCTGCGACCGGACTGAGGAGGGACTTTACAAGTGGCAAATGACAGGTTCCATAGGTTCCAGGGACAGGTGCTTTCTCGTGACCCAGAAGAACCAACTCAGTGGTCCCCAGTTCAGAGACTCCATCAGCCACTGCACAACAGAAACCAGGAAAACTCTGGGGGTCCATCCAAGTAATCTTCTGCCACCATGAGGCCTCATAACCCTCTCCCCGTGTACCCAGATATCAACTGTGAGAGGAACAGGAGGAGGGCAAAGAAATCAGACTGATTATTTGCCCAAAGCAAGAAAGACATCCTTAAGAGAATACGGAAACCAGAAGAGACAGGAATGCTGTAATTAATAAACAGAAAATAAACATAAATAGTAAATAAAAAGTAGGCCAGGAAACTGCCTGCCTGGTGCAGATGGTAAGAGGCTCTGGGTGAAGGCATTGTCACTTTTCACCAGGGGAGCAATGCAAAGACCATGGCGCGCATGCACAGTGCCCAGCACGGTCTCCTCTGATTGCTGCGTGAACTCTGCTTCCAGTGCCACTGTGCGGATGGCGGGGCTCACCCCAGTGACAGGGGCATGGGGTGGGTGGGGGGCTGCTGACACTTCTCTGTGGGAAACAATTTCACATGTAGGGCTTTACTCTAAATATATTTTCACCCTGAGCTTGTTTTAAAGAGAAAAATTTCAGAAACATACCATGGTGTTTCTATAAATAGAGGCAGCACTGCCCTGAAGTTAAGCTGGACTTTTGTGTCACTTATTAATTCAGCCAACACATATTTCTGGAGTGCCTCCTATGTGCCAGGCAACGTTCTATCTGGTGGGGACACCGGGGACAGAGCAGACGTGTTCCAGCTCCTGTGAGTACACGTTCCAGTGGGAGAGACAGTATGAGCCAAGATGGAGACACAGAATTAATTCCGTACAGTGGTGCAGAGGTTCCGTCTCCGCTCAGCACAGCCCTGGGATAGCCACGCTGAAAGGAGCTCCTTGGAAAGGCTGCCCGAGCCACCTGGACAGTGTCACTCACTGAGCCCACGTCAGGTACTCACCGTTTTCCTCCAGAGAATTGCACGGTACTGAGGGACACGCTGATTGTTCTGGTCAGAAAGGGTCACGGACAGGAAGAAGGGGCTCTTCTCTGCATCGTTTCCAATGTAGTTCTGATGGACTGGAAAAGAAACAGTGAGAATGCAACTGGTCCCTCCAGTCTGTCAGCGGTGGACACTGCCAGCGCTATAAGCCCCTCCCACACGCTCAGTGAACGATAATCCCGACGGCCTGCGGCGGACCCTGACCTCAGTCGGATAATCCTGTGCACCTTTCCCCTTGCCCGTGTTTGGTTTCAGGGATGAACATGTGACCCAAATGCTGGCTAATGAGAGGAAAGGAGAATTCTGTCAAAGGGCTTTTACAAAGGCTTCCTCTTTCTAAAGTGAGGTGGTGTGTAGAAGTGATGGCTGGAACTGATACAACCATCTTGTGATTCTGAGGAGGGCCAAACTGCCACATTAAGGACAGGGAAGCACAAAGGGAGAAAAGGCCTGGGTCCTTGATATCACTGCACTTTTGAAACCACCAATCCAGGGGCCTGCCTTCCCTCTAGGTTTCTTGTTCTATCCCTTCTTGTTAAGCCAGTTTGCATCAAGCTTTCTGTTACCTGCAGCTGATGGCATCCAAACTCATAGCTTCATTTCCCTATAAAGTCATCACTGCTCTGGGCATTAGCTTGCAAGCGATGAGGAAGACAACCTTCCTCTGATTTCTTTCTTTATAAATGCTTCTATATTCCCCAACTCACCCAAATACATTCTGCCTGGTCAAATACCTGAGTAATACTGTACTGGGTTCTTAAAAAGACATCACTTGGGTCTGATCATTCTCACTTAAAGAGAATCATTCTCATCATATCTTCAAATGAATGCATTAGGCTGATAAACACTTTCTCTAACTTATTTTGAATACTGCAATAGCAATTATTTTTCCATTCCCAAAATCTTCTGTTGTTGACACACTTCCACCTTCCAATGTACGTTCCGTGAGCACTTTGTTCGTTCTAAATGTACATCAGTGACCGAGCTCCTGGGATGTGCTGGCCGCTGGTGGTGTTCTTGCGCATCTCACTGAAACATCTGTTCAAACCTGCTAGGTAGGAACTGGTAATGCATCCACTTTGCAGATCAGGAAGCTGAGTCTCAGGGAAGTGAAGAGTAACTCGTGAAAGGTCCTATGGTTAACAATGTAATATTGGCAGAACCAGGATGCAAACCACTACTACAGGCTCCACGAGGGAAGGGACTGTGACTGCCTTGCGCTATGGCCCCACTGCTGTGCATGCTGCCTGGCAGACAGTAGGTGACAGGTGAATACTTGTCACTGATGAATGAATGTACCAGAGCCTACAGTCTAATGCCTCTCTAGTTCTCTATTGGCCCTGAGCTTAGGGAACCAATTCTCTCTCTCATTGCCTTGAAAGATGTGTTCGAGAGTCACTACAGATGGAATACTTGTATTAAGTCTGAAATTGTTTTTCCACTGTGAAAATGTTTCTTGTGTCTCAAAGCTCTCATTCAGATTATGTAGCCCCCCTCTAATTTCCCAGAGACAAAAACTGACCAAACAAAACCAGAATCAATAAACCCCAAGACCTCTGAAATTTAGAATAACCCAACAAACAAACAAACAAACAAACAACAACTCTTAGGGTTGAGACTCTGAATTCTATCTTGTACTCTGCGAAGTTTACTACTGACCTTGACATGAAATGCCCTGACATTAGTATTCCTAAATTGGTCAATTTCACATACATAGGGTACCAGAAATTACACTAATATTCATTTTCATTTTGAATATCCTTTCTTCCCAAACACCAAAATGGCATAATTACCTTGTCCTAAGAAATACTTGAAATACCATCTGGTGTGGTATTCTGGGTTTTCTAAGTGCACATCTGTTCTTCGCCAAGTACCTGGCAGAGCAGTTGCATTCTGTAACGGAGCAAAGTTGTGTCACTAAGAAGCTTATTTAGAAAGCAAACAAGAAGCTGGCAATGAACCAGAAGCCAAAGAACCAGAAAAATAAAAGAATCATTGTTAAAAGCATATGCCCAAGGGCGGTAACCACATGTTCTCATTAGACAGGATACTGAAGTCTAAATTCACATCATGGAAGCATTCCGTGGGTCCTCAGGGTGCAGGAGAAAGAACCAAGTGAACTGGTGGATATGAAGTGCCTGCTTCCTGGTCTGAGGCACCACAGTATTTGGGAGTTGGTGTCCCTGGAGTGAACCACATTTCACCTAGAATGCATCTCTCCGCATCTCATTCAAGCCCATGTGCTTCATAGAATTTTTAAAAATGTATCATAAAATTACCCAACTCATATGGAAAATATGGATGAACAGAATGAATAATTAAAACCTTCTACCCGAAGGTAATCATTATCAATGCTTTGCTATGTTTTTTCCTAAGTATATACTTTTTTTTTTTTTTTTTGTGGGTACCGGGGGTCGACATCAGGACCTCACGCGCCAGCAGGCGCCCGTGCGGCTGAGCGATATCACCGGCCCTTTTTTCGTATGTGGGTTCCGGGAGTCGAACTCGGGCCCTTGAGCTTGCCAGGCAGGTGCGTATGCCACTGAGCCATCTCACCGGCCCCATATATATATATTTTTTTTTACCAAAATGGAATCACACTGACTATAGTTTCATGGATTGTCTTTTCCATTTAATACATTTTTCCATGTAAATAAATATACTTTTACAATGTTGTATAGTTTTATGTACTTAATCTGGCTAGCCAGATGTATGCTATGAAGTAAGGAGCAATTTCCCCTAATAGTTTATCAATGAACTCAGGTCTAATTATTGAACGTTCTCATTCCCAACCTTTATAAGGTATCAAAGTATTTTGCAGTAAATGTCTGAATCTTGCAGGTCTGGGCTGAGACTGTGAGGCACCAGTTTTTCTGAATGATCAGACATTACCCTGTTGAAGCTCCATGGACATCTGTATCACGCCATGCAGAAGACAGACCACTGGAAACCACTAGCACATATCTTTTTTTTTTTTTTATGTGGGTACCGGGAGTCAACCTCAGGACCTCGCACTTGCCAGTAAATGCTCGTGCCGCTGAGTGATATCACTGGCCCTTTTTTTTCTTTATGTGGGTTCCAGGAGTCGAACTCAGGACTTTGCGCTTGCCAGGCAGGCGCTTATGCTGCTGAGCTATCTCACTGGCCCTGGCACATATCTTTGATTTTGGAATGCCTCTAGTGATTTACTAAATGTTTGTGATCAGTTTCTTTATCATGTTGAAGAGGTTTCCTTCAATTTTGAATTTATAAAGAGCCTTTTCTCTGCAACGAATGTTGAATTTTATTGAAAGTCTTTTTTGCAGGGGTAACTGTTGAGAGAATAGGTTAAATGGAGGAGAATCAGAGTGATGTAATGAATTATTTATAGTAATAGTACTTCTGATGTTGAATGTCCTCAGATTTCTGGAAAACTTCCTACTAGGTCATGTACAATATTCTTTTAATAGACTGTTGAACTTTAAAAAATGATTTGTATATCATAGCTGTGAGTGAGATGGATCTATAAGTTTCTTTTCTGGGTGCATTTCTGATATGCTGTCAGGATTATGTTACCTTATGAAACGAATAAGGAAGCTTTCTGTCTTTGCCATCACTCCGGAAATACTGACATTCATTGAGTGCTGTAAATGCCAAGCTCAGGCCAAGCACTTTATATGCATCACCTCAAAAACTTCCACCACTGATTTTATGCGACAGATTCTATTTTAACCCCTCCTTTTCAATGAGGAAACTGAAACTCGGAGAGTTTAAATATGTCATCCAAGGATGCACAGAGAATCAGTCCTGGAGCTGGAAGCAAAACCAGTTCCAATTTCAGAGGTGTTTTCTTTTCTTTTTTTAATCTCAGCCATTACATCATCTTCTGTGTCTTTTTTTAAGTCTTGCCTTTTTAACCTACCAGGGAGTAAAACCACAGGTTAAAGTTTCTTTCTATTATTGTTCCTATAGGATTTTCTTTTTTTTTTTTTTTTTTTTGTGGGTACCAGGGGGGTCGACCTCAGGACCTCGCGCGCCAGCAGGCGCCTGGGCCGCTGAGCGATATCACCGGCCCCTTTTTCGTATGTGGGATCCGGGAGTCGAACTCGGGCCCTCGCGCTTGCAAGGCAGGCGCTTATGCCGCTGAGCCATCTCACCGGCCCAGGATTTTCTTAAATTAAAAAAAATGGTGTTGCTACATATATAAAAGCTTTTATTTGGAAATAATTTTAAACTTACATAAAAGCTGTAAGAATAACAGTGCAAAGAGCTGCAAGAGTGAGAGGAAAGGACATTCACAGACCCCATACCAGGTTCATCTACAGAACGTTTTATTTCACTGGCTCATTTGTTCATTACCCCCACCACCACATTCTCACAATTTTTTCCTGAACCATTTAAGACTCAGATGCAAAAATAAAGCCCTTTATCCTTAAATATTTCAGTCTGCATTTCTCAAGAAAAGAGATATTTTCTTATATAGCCACAATACAGGTTTATCAATTTCTGTCAGTTTAATGCTGACACAATACTTTATCATTTGTATTCCGATTCTGTCACCAACTCAAAAATGTTGTTTAAAGTATATTCCCTTTCTCCCTTCAGTACAGGATCTTTTTGCTGTCATGCCTCTTTAGATTCCCTTCATCTGGGATGTTTCCACAGACTCTATCTTTGATGACACTGGCCTATCTGAAGAATGCCGCATTCTCCCTTACTCATTTCTTTTAATAAAGGTTCATCTTGGGTTTGTCGACATTTCCCCATAATTCGATTCTGGGTCTGCACACCTGGCCAGAACACTGCGCAAGTGAGTCCTGTCTTCTCAGCTTATCAAGATGAACCTACTCATGCTATCCACATGCTCCTTGCTGGCAAGGTTTATTCCGATCACTTGTGACCTGGTGTGACTCAAGAGGAGCCTATAATTGGATTTTGTTCCTTGTAGGATTTCTGCATGGTTCGTTATTGACAGCCACTCATTTTATAAGCAGGAACTCTTGGCAGTACTCTTGGTCCACAGATTTTCCACGAAGCCACCAGGCAGCTCATTACTATAACTCTGGTCCCCACCAGCCAGCCCCAGGTACCAGCTGACTAGACAAGGGTGTCCAGCCTAGGAAGCTGCTCTTAGTCAGATGCCATAGTGACTGCTGTCACAGTCCCAAGACCCTGGATTATATAAAGCTTTGCAGAACCTGGAGAAAAGACTCTTACAGCCCCAGCAGTTAAACTTCAGAAGCTTCCAAGTCCTGCATGGCCCAGAGAGGTTTCTCTCAGGTAGCAGCGGCAGACCATTGCTCAGTGCTTCTCGGGTGTGTTGAAATGTGTACTCTTGGGCCCATTGCTGACCTCCTCCTCAGGCTCTTTCTGGGCAGGCCCTGGGAATCTGTATTTTTTCTCTCTGGCAGTGCTGGGGACCAAACCCAGGGCCTCATGCATGCTAGGAAGCACTCTACCACTGAGCTACAACCACAACCCCAAAATCTGTGCTTTAACCAACAGCCAGATGAATATGCAGATGACATTGATGATTCCTTCAGAATCCTATGTGTTTTATTTTATGCATTTACAAACGTTTTGAGAGGGGGCTTACCTACTGGCTTCCCCAGACTGCCAGGGATGTTTAAGGACACAGAGGGGCACACTGAGGACCTGCACAGCACGTGCCTCTGCCTGTCCCCTCCCAGAAGGCTGACTGTGGCAGCCACAGAGGGGATGACGTGAGGAGGGCCAAAGTGTAGCCCACATCTCGGAGGCACGGATGGGACTGAGGGTAGTAGCATGTCTCACCTCTATCGACTATAAACTGTTAATTCTGGAGATTAAAAAGTTACCAACTTAACTTGCATCTTCACTGAATACTTAACTGAAATGGGAGGAAAAAAATCCAACACCCACAAAGTTGTGAGTCTTGCAGAGCAACACACCTCCTGTCCCTCGTTAAAAGCACACATGATGAGGAGCAAAGACAAGAATACCACACAGGAACTGGAGAACGGAATGAAACCAAGCAGAAACCCCTCTGCCCAGGACCCTGCAAACACGACTCCCAAGAGCGAGCCTGCGCTCAGGTGACATGTAGCGGTAGCAAACAGTTAAGGGCGCAAATAAGTGTAGAGCCAAATGACTTTTTATATGTATACAACCTTGTAATCACTGCCTGGTTCAAGACAGAATATACTTTCAGTGCCCCACATTCATTTCTCCAGTCATTCCCAATCATACTCTGAAGGTAACCGCTACCTGACTTCCATCACCATAGCTGAGTTCTACCTGCTTTTGAACTTCACAGAAACGAAATCATATCCTCTCTATGCCTGTGAGCCAGAGCTCTTGTCCTTCCACATGACGTCTGTGACGCACATCCTTTTTGCTAGTGCAGCAGTTGTTCATTCTTTTGTCATCAGCTGTCCGTGCCCTAGGCTGAATACCCAGTTCATGTGTTCATTCTCCACTGGATGGGCATTTGGTTTGTTCGTAATTTTTGACTATTAAGTATAAAGCCACTGTGGACTTTCTGAGTCTGTCTCTGATGAACAACACAGCCTTCCTTCCTGTGGGACACACAGCCGGGACGCAGAGTGTACGTAGGACAGTTTTAGAAGATGATGCCAAAGAGACTTTCAAAGAGGACGCACCAAGTTATACTCCTGACGGCAAAAATAGCAGAATTCTAGCTGTCCTACATCCTTTAACCTAACTCGCAGCATTGCAGTCTTTTTAATTTCACTGCTTCCAGAATAGGTAGGGTAGTACCTAATTGTGGTTTTAAATTTCAATAACCCTTATTTTAAGTATGACGTATTTTGCAAAGGATTTCAGTGGTACAGAACCTTTGTCTATGGCAATTTAAGTAGATGACAAAACAGAAACACATTATTTATTTGGCATCCATAAGAAAGTTAGGAGGAAATACTCTGATGAGTTCATTTTCCAGATAACTGGTTTTAACACTGTCACTACACACACTTATCTTACACCCTCTGAGGTGACCGTTTGCCCGCAGGTGTGACGTGGAATAATGGACTCCAGCTGTTCCTTGCTGCAGATGTGCCTGCTCATGCCTGTCCTGCTGAGGGAGTCCCACGCCCGGGAAGCCTAATCCTGTCTGCATCTAATTCCACAGCCCACAAAAGCTTCTTCCTGTCTTCATGTCTTTTTCACTCCATTTATATTGGTGGGATGTGAAGGAGGAAGATTTTTTTTTTTAAAGGAAAATGAGATGAGATGACATGCTACAGGTCATTCTAGAATATGTCTAACACTGTAACAAACATTTTTCTGCGGTAATACCCATACACCTGTTTGTTTCTAATAGCTAAAACTAAGCATTTCAGTGTGCAAATGTACAATTTCTACAAGCATTCTTGTACTGGTGGAAATTGAGGTTGTTTCCAGGTTATTTTTTCCTATTTTAAATAATGCTATAATACACATCCTAGAAGAACTTGCTGGCCAAATGGTATGCACATTTTTAGTTATTGCTAATGGCCCTCCCAAAAGATTGTACTAATTTCTTTCTCCCCCGACAGTGTATATAAGAATTGTCGCCATGCTAATGAACAGATTTGTAAAAAGCTGGAAAACTGTCCCCTCTGCTCCACCATCTACTAATTGATGCATGCTAGTGAGCAGCCAGGGAGCTCCCCAGTGATCCACCCAGGGTCACACTCATTTTAATTAATAATCTGAATGAGCACACAGATGGTAGATGAGCATATCTGAAGGAAATAGCAGGCTGCTCAGTGGGGGTAGCTAATTGGACAGGTGACAGAATCAAGATGCCACAAAAAACTCTTGACAATTAGCAATTATGGGACACACTAATGACACTAAATTCAAAGTATACAATGCAAAATCCTACACTTAGGTACAATGTACAAGTTTGTCAACTATGGGGTGGGAAAGGCCAAGTGGTACACAGTAAGATTCATTTTTCTCTTTACCCATTAGGAAACTGAGGCACAGAGATGTCGAGTTGTAAACTAGTAAGCGATCTGACTCCAAAATCATCTCTGCTACACCAAGCTGCCTCACTGCTGAACAACAGCACACTGGAAGCAGACCGGGGATGAGGAGGGGCACTAGGTTCCTAGTGAGCCATCAGGCTTCCTAAAAGGAGGCAGAAAGTCTGCAGCAAGGGAAGGGACAGGTCTGCTCCCTCTGTAGCTGCGCAGGATACACACAGAGCCCTGTGTTCAGCTGTGAGCTCTTCAATTTAGAAGGTTCAAGGGTCTGGGGACTTAGCTCAGTGGCGGAGTGATTGCCCAGCATGCTCGAGGTCCTGGGTTTGAGCCCCAACACTGGGGAAGAAAAGAAAGAAAGAAAGACAGACAGACAGACAGAAAGACAAAGAAAGAAAGAAAGACAGACACACAGACAGAAAGAAAGAAAGAAGAGGGAGAGAGAGAGAGAGATGGATGGATGGATGCATATGATTATAATGTGGCTAATGAGGTCTACCTACCTAGCCCTAAATTCATTTACGAAAAATAAAAAAGAAGAGCTGACGGTGCAGCTCAGTGCTAGAGCACTTCCCTAGCATACACGAAGCTTTGGGTTTGATCCCCAGCACTGCCAAAAGTCCCACAAAAATAAATAAATAAAAGATTCACTAGTTGGATATGTTAATTACCCTGACTGGATCATTACATGAGGTATATACATGTAACAAAACTTCTCACTATATCCCATAAATGTGTACAATTATTTTGTCAATTAAAAGTAAGTTTTTCGGGCCGATGAGATAGCTCAGCGGCATAAGTGCCTGCCTGACAAGCACAAGGTCCTGAGTTCGACTCCCAGTACCCACATAAAAAGGACCAGTGATATCGCTCAGTGGCACGGGCGCCTGCTGGCGCCTGAGGTCCTGAATTAGACCCCCGGTACCCACAAAAAAAAAAAATTTTTTTCAATTAAAAACCCTGACAGGACATACTTAGGAAGACTCAATAATTTTTCAATATTATTACTAAAATTATAGAAATAGGAATGAAAAATGAATAATGAGGGGGAGACAACTGGGGGTCAATGTGCATACTATTCATAAATATTCTAGGAAACTAATTAAATGAATAATAAACAAAAAGCTTGTAAGTGACTCCCCACACGTCCAAGGAACAGCAACAACGGTGACACAGGTAGGGCTACTTCTGTGTCTCAGGAGGACATCAGCGCTGCAAGGCCACTCACGCTGAACAGGGCTCAGCCGTGCACCATGGGCTATGTGAACAGAAACTTGGAGTAGAGCAGAAAACAGAGGCAGATGAGTTTTGTTCAATGGAAGGAACTTTCTAGCAACCAGAGAGTCTAAAAATGGACTTCTCTGCTTTGGGGGTGTGGAATAATGGGAAACGCAAATTTGGTCTTTGACCCAGGTTCCTACAGCACAGAACTCCTAAAACCCCTGAAATCTCCTGAGTGAGAGGATGACAGGAGAAGCATGTTTTGTTCCAAGGAACTCTTAGTGGCCCCTAAATGGCTTCAGGTGGGCGCTGTTGCTCGGAAGACCAAGCCTCAAGTGGAAAGAAGCTTGGAACCCACTGCCCTCGCTCCTCACCTCCGGGGAGAGGAGAGGGGCTGGACGTTGAGGGGTGCATCAATGTCTGGTAATTTACTCAGTCTTGTCTATGAAACCTCCAGAAGCCCCCTAAACTATGGGGTGTGTGGAGCTTCCCAGTTGGTGACCACCCTGGGGTGCCGGCATGTGGCACTGCAGAGGATACAGAAGCTCCACCAGCCCCACTCCATACTTGCTCTGTGTACTGCTTCCCTTGGGCCATCCACCCCTGAGTTACCTCATTTACAATAAACCAGAAACGGGACGTACTCTCCTCAGCTCTGTGAGTCATTTTAGTGAAGCATGGAACCGGAGGAGGGAGGTCGTGGGAACCCCTGAGTTGGGGGCAGGAGGGCAAAGAATCACATCCTAGGGCCCGCTGATAGGCAAGTCTGGTAGGAGCCCTGCCCCACAGTAAGCTGGGATCCCAAAGGGCTAGGCACTCAGGGGAAGAGAACCACGAGAGGCCTCCTAAGCACTTCCCCCACCGAAGACTGCAAGGGAGGATGCTGCTGAGCGGGGCGGCACTGAGCAGTGCCCATGCTCTGGTGACCACCAGGCGGCCTTCGCAGGAACCTGCAGCTCCATCCACTCTGCACCACCCTGGGAGTGTACACGTCTTCACCCAGGGATTTAGTTCAAAGGAATCTGGCAAAGGCAAACTAAAATCCTCCGTACCAAAAGGCAACCGATAGCAGGCCTCGTATTATTCCTAAAAATTAAAGTTCAAGAACAAACAGCACACAGTCAGGCAGCCAAACACACAAGAACATATTAGCCCAGGAGCGTATGCCAGGAGGAAAAAAAGAAGCAATAAAGAGTGAGCCGCAAAAGCGTCACATATTGAAATGATCAGTCACAGATGATAAAGCCACTCCACTGGCTATGTTTAAGAAATAAAAGACAACATTATCTTAAGGGAACAGCAGACTATAAAAAATGACCATGCAACCTTGGATTAGGCATTCGTTTCTTAGATATGGCACCAAAAGCACAAACAAAAAGAGAAAAGACAGGCAAACTGGACATCATCAGATTTAAAATTGTTTGTGCTTTTGAAGGACACAATTAAGAAATTGAAAAGAAAACCCTAGAATAAGAGAAGACTTTTGCAAATCATATACTGACAAAGGCCTAATATGCAGACCAAATAAAGAACTCTTAATATTCAAAAACAAAAGGCCAAATAATCCAATAATGAAACCACACTGCAATTTGTTCATGGGTTTGAAAAATTTTAAGCTGCTCTATTGAGCCTTCTACTGCTTCACCTGGATCACAAAGTCAGAGTGAGCCCATTTATTTTCCTCTGGCTATCAGGCCCCTCTGGTGTCTCTTCCCAGTTGGACATTAACACCAGCCAAAAGCTTTTACCCAAGGGTCCTCACAGTAAAACAACACCAAGGTGTTCCAACTGAGAACTCAAGCTCGGTACTCTGGTGGAAACAAAACCTTCCAAGACTATTTCATTCTGATATTTTTTCCAGAGAAGCAATGTGAAACAGAAATGTATGTTGCTTGCAGCAGACCTCAGTGACCTGTGAAATCACTGAGTCCACCAAATGGTTCTCAAGATGAACTGCCCAAGGCCACGCTGATGGAGAGTAGTGGAGTCAGGATTTGGGCCCAAGCGTCTGACTCTAGAGCCACTCCTGACCACGAGCTTCCACAGGTGGCTTCACATCCCTGGCCAGGTCCTAGAATCTGTCCTCTGGTGTATGGAAGAGCTGGGTGACGTGGCTGAAGTGTACAGGGGGCTCAGGACCACATGAAGACTCCATTATGTCTTTCCTGAGCTCCCTCCAGACATGGGTCCTGGCAGGGGCCACAGCTGTGCTTCTGCGGGGTGGGGAGAGTCCAGTGCAGTTTGTTCACTTTGGGCTGCGCTGAAGTTCTGCAAACTTTTGGTGGCAGAAGGCTGTCCGAGACGCCCCAGCCTCTGCGGTCTCTGATGGGTAGGTTCTCAAAGCAGACACCCAGTATGGTGGCCTGGCTTTGAGAGCACAGGATAACGGGACTGGGTGCTTCTGCTCTGGCTTAGCACCCAAGACGCTAGGCTGCCTGGTTTTGGAGAGCAGCCCATCTCATCTCAGGAATTGGGCCACTTGGGAGGGCTGTTTCTAAGCTTCAGAAGTAAACTTCCTTCTGTGTGGATCAGCCGACATCATTCTGGCAACAAGTTAGTGGGTACTTGCTCAGGGGTTCAGCCCAGACAGCAATGCCTCCATTCCCCTGACTGGACAGCAATGCCTCCGTTTCCCTGACTGGACAGCAATGCCTCCGTTTCCCTGACTGGACAGCAATGCCTCCGTTTCCCTGACTGGACAGCAATGCCTCCGTTCCCCTGACTGGACAGCAATGCCTCCGTTTCCCTGACTGGACAGCACTGCCTCCATTTCCCTGACTGGACAGCAATGCCTCCATTTGCCTGACAGTATTGAGGAGGGCAGCATGTCCGGCTGAATAGAGGTGCTAAGCTAAGGCCAAAGGCAAACGTGAACAACACCTTACTGAATGCTGGGGCCTTTTAAGTTCACTTAGCTCAGTACTAAGAATTTGCTTAAAGAAGTGGTCAGGAAAGCAATAGGGATGCCACGGCAGTGGTTAAACAACCACCGTGATTACTAGCACAGCGATCGTGTATTGAACGCTTACCACGTGCCAGCCGTAGTGCTACAAGCTTTGCGAGCTCACCTCACTGAGTCCTCAATAACCCAGAGACAGTTTTTGATTTAAAATGGAGAAACTGAGGCACAGCAAGGCTGATTTCTTTGGTGGTTCCTGGTCTCATACAATTAAAGAGTGACAGAGCTGGAGTTAGAAGGCAGGCTTGTCTTGAACATGAACCAAGTTCTGTCGGATGGCAAAGCTGGGGGTACTGAAGCACCATGATGAGCTACCTTGCGAAGAAGCAGCAAAGGGGAAAACACTGGGGATCTTACTTTGCTCTTCTCAATTTTGCAGCTAGACCCCGAGGGAGAGAGCAGGAAGGGGTGGTGTTAAAGGAAAGCAAGGTGATCCCTGTGGCCTGTAGCAAGGAAGACCAGGAGAGCCCAGAAAGAGGACATGGGCCCAAGGAGTGGTAGGCAGCTGACCTCTTTTCTTGGTGGCTTCTCTGAATAAAGATGATGCTTGTAATCACATTAATATTTTGCATCTCCCTCCCAGCCCCTGGACCTGTTCATATGGCAGAGCCAAGCTGTCCAGCCTGGCAAAGGGAAGGAGCAGGGACACATAAAAGATGTTGTGGATTTTCCTTTGGTCCCCTGCTGGGAGCACCTTCATGTGTTTACATGTTTTTAGGACAGAGCTTTTAAAGAAAAGGTGTTACCCAACTCAGAATGCCTTCACATCTACTTCAGGCAAAGTTCTGGAAAGCTCTATCTACTCACCCCCTCCCGGTCTCCATTTAGGCAAGCTGTCTGTTCACTGCTACATCACAGGTACTACAGTCTTGAATTCGGTGACGATACAGGAACAGGGGAGCATCCTTACCTCATCTGAAGAGCCGTTTTCCACTCTGAATCTTCCAGCCCTTTGGATGGCTCCATCAGCATCACTGGAAATAAGCTAGGTGAAAAAAGAGTGCTCAGTTAGGGAGCTGTGCCACCATACACAATGCCCTGTCTGTTCGAATCCCTCCTATCTGTGAGCCGAACCTAGCACATGAGCTGCTGGGCCCAGCCTAGAGGCTAAGAGTTCTTTTTAAACTCTATCAGCTGAGTCCTCACACAGTTGGCCGCAGGTCTCAGAAGTCTAAAAGTAAGGACCACCTGGCCTGCAAGAGTGAAAAACAAGAGCATCAGATCTAAATCTGAACAGTTTCCAAAGCTGAAAACCTTAAAGCGATGCTCCCTGGAGAAACAATCTTAATACACATCACATGTGGACAAGCGACAGCTCACAGATGGCAGAACCCAAGGCCAAGCCTCAAGTTCAGCCGCCTTCCCGGGAAAGGCTGAAGAACTGTTAGCGGCTGGCAAGGACTCAAGCTCTGCTCTCAGCAGAAGCAGCCCTTGTGCTTCATTCAGCATAAGGAGTTTCCAAAAGGCCACTGCATCCCTTCCGAGGAAGGACAGTGTGTGTGAGTGCCGGCAAGGTGACACCTGCTGAAGGACTATCTTCAAGGGGCTCCACGCTAGACCATGGCTTGGCACTCAGTCCTGAAGTCACTAACTCAACTTTCTCCTGGATTTCTCAGAAGCGACTTGGGAAAATGACGTATTTTGTTTTGTTTTGTTTTGTTTTCATCTTTTAAATCCGTTCACAATTTGCATCAAAGATCTTCCAACAATTTCCATACCCCAGACTCACTAAACACATCACCTAGAGGGGTGCTTCTCCCCGCTGGAACTCAGGGTTCCCCCAGGAAACAGAAACCCAATGTCTTAGGAAAGACTGCTATCTCATACTTGCCCTGGTATCTAAGACACATGAAGGTGTGCAAAGAAAGAGGGAAATTTCAGAGCACATCCCTCCACAAATTTCCCCAAAGAATCATTTGAAAAAGCTTGGCAAATTCTTCTCATGCCACCAGTAAGCATAAAAATAGTATCTAACATTTATTGAGTGCTGCTTCTCTGTGTGTGCCATGTACTCTTCTGCCCATAGTATGTATGATCTCATTTGGTTCTTGTGATTACAACACAAGGTAGGTGCTGTTATTAATTGCAGTTATGAGTGAGGAAACAGACACGGAGAAAGGTAAAATCACCAGCTAAAGTCATGAGACCAGTTGCCCGAGGCAGAGTTGGGATGTGACCACTGGCAGCCAGACTGTGAAAGCTTATTATCCTCATTTGCAATATTACTTTTCCTAACAGGTCCAGTTTTTACACCACTCTTTAACCCGCAAAGTAATTTCTGAAAACAAATAAAAAGAAGATTTCTATGTACATGGCTAGCTATCACTAGCAGCAAATCACATAATGTCAGTGAGCTGAGGGTAACAGAATTTTGCCTCCTCCAGAGGCACGGCTTTGCCCTCAGCTTCCGGGAGGTGACTTCTAACCCCTGGGAAGGTATTGTATGACCGTTTCTTTACTTAGAGAATCTAAGCCACGTTGGATATAACACTGTGTTTTATGGTGGGGCTTTGGGTCACACAGCACAGCTTTACCACAGGAGGGGATGGAGGCTATGGTCAACCATGTGAGTCAGACACTGTCGGGAAACTGAGGGCGAGTGACAGAAATTGGCCTTGTGCAGAGGTTTGACTTTGCCCTCAGCTCCCATGTCCATGTGGCCAAGCCCCACTAAAAACCCTGGATACCATGACTCAGTGGCTGCTCTGGTTGGCAGTGCCCTGTGCATACTGTCACCTGCGTTGTCAGGAAGCGTTCACGCTGCCTGGGACCCCCTGGGCGAGGACTTGGAAGGTCTGCATTCGGAACTCTCCAGGACTCTGCCCTGTGCTGACCTGAGTCTGTATCCTTTGCTCTCATGAATCGTGAGTTTAACAGCTTTTGGTGAATTCCACATGTCCTTCCAGCAAATTACTGGAACTGAGGGTGGCACTGGGGCAGTTGGTGTCAGAATTGTGGACTATTTGCTAACTTTACAGAGGCCAATTCTAAAGCACAAGAGCAAGATAAATTTCAGCCTCTGCCATTCCCCCAGGGGAAGTGCAGAGGAGTCAGTGTCAGTGTCATCTACTCACTGTCTATTCAAACAGAGGGAAGAGCAAACAGGATCTGGGGGGGTGTTACTCATATCGGCTGCCTCAAGGGCTTTGGGAGAAGCCTTCTGCGATCACAAATGGACTTAGCAGGAGAAGAGCACTACTGCCAGTTCTCGATGTCTCACGTAGCTGTATAAAGGGGATGCACACACCCCTTACTGGTTGCACCTGAGACAGGTGGCAGGTCGTCCTCACAACAGCTAGTCTCATCGAGGACAGCAAGCAGGTGGAGAGAGGAGCTGGTAGCTGCTCACTCATCTGTTCACACATCCAGTACAAATCAAATGTCCTTCACCATATTCCAGACACTGCCAGGAAAGTGCCCTTTTCCTTTGCTGAGATTAGAACACGAAGCATACTGCTTGTCTTACTTAAGATGATCAAAAAAAAAGAAGAACACTTTTCATGATTAGATGGTTAGAAGGAATTTAGCTCTCCCAAGGAGAGCTAAACCCATGAAGATGCTTAACTCAGGGCTGTTTAACTCTGTCATCTTTACCGTCTCCCCATCACTATATCTCCATCAAAGTCACGGTCACCGCTCACCTGGATGACTGTAACGGCCCCCTGACTGATTCAGACACCATAGATTCTCCTTACTGCCCACTTCCCATGCCGCAGCAGGGTGGTTCTGGCAAACTGCAAGTCTGTGTGGCCCGCAATCCCCCTGCAGCACCACCTCTCCCCGCCAGAGGGCGCGCCCTTCGAGGGGCTCCTCTCCCACCTCCTGCTGCACCCCAGCTCAACATTCAGATCTCCCAAGAGCCCTGCTCCATGATGCCTTCCCTGCCGACAGTGGCTGGAGAGGGACCCCGTGTGAGTCCTCTGGTGCTCTGCAGAGTTCCATCTCTTAGTGTGATTCCGCCACTTCATGTGACCGCTTGGGTCATGCGGTCTCCTCGGGTGCTCCCTCTGCTCCCTGCTAGGTTCCAGCAGGACAGAGTGTGTGTGTTTGTTGTCACCATTGTGTCTCAGAGCTAAGCACACCACCTGGCATAGCACACCTGTTCGCTAAGCACCGATAAACAACAAATAACTAGACAAATGTCAAGATCCTACTGAAAACGATCAAAGGAATATATAAAAATGTATGAGCCCTGCCGACCAGAGAAGATTCATTACTCATGTGAGAAATGCCAGAGAGATGCTACCAAGTCCATGGTGGACGAAAGACCAAAAGAGGCCAAATACCTAAACGAGGCACACTGGCTGGGGAGTCACTTAATCAGACCCTGAAGGGTCGAACGAATGCCAGAGCTCAGGCAGGGCCTGCCCAGGTGAGCCGGGGGTTGGGCTGTGCGTGGGAAAGAGGTCCTGCCGGTCACTCGCTGGTGGGCGCGTACTGTGTCCCATCCCCCCGCTCTGCGGCTGGCTAGGGCAGCCGTGGAGGCTGGTGCCTGCTGAAGTCTGGCATGTGGGCTGATGCAAAAGGAGACAGTGCCCCGGTGAACTAAAGGGTCAAGAAAAACACTACCAAAGAAAAAAGTCCCTTAAGACAGTAGAGAAGCTGTTTTCCAGGTAGCTGTCCCCATCTGTTTTTTCAATTACTCCTCACAAACCTCTGATCTGGCCAATCCGCGCCCTTCCCATTGTGGGAAGGAGGTTTGACTCGGGAATGACACAGACTCTACTAGAACTACTGAGCGTCCAAGACCACAAACCAGATGCTCACTCCCATGACGAACCCTACTCAGCGCAGAGTCCCAGCTGCCATCGAATCTACTCGTGCCTTGGTTACAGAATTGTACCTGGACACAGGCTGGGCCTTGCTTCCCTTGAGGGGGCCATCTGATTCAATCCTCTCCACTTGCAGGTGGGCCCAAATCCTGGGTGGCATTTATGGACCTCGGCTCCTCAGGAGAAACGAGGTGCCTCCTCTTTCGCTTTTTCCTTCTCCACTGGCTCGAACCCCAAGGACAGAGAGGTCCTGGGAACCCATATTGAAGACAGTGGACTCATGAGCCTGGACGTGGAGAACAGACCCCTGCCTACTTACCTACTAGCTGGATGTGAGAGGGCAGTAAACCTGTTATTCTTCACTGCAGGGTGACATTCTGAGACAACTACAATATAATCCATACGTGAGAAAAGCCACTGGTCCCGTGACAAGATTTTCTTTGATTTGTGTGCTGGGCATGTGCTAGGCAAATGCACTGTCTTAGCCCCAACAAGTTCACGATGTCCCATGTAGAAACTGACCTAAAATATCAGAGCAAATGTTCCACAAACACATTTATTCACTATAAAAAGCAAAGGAAATTTTAGAAAATCTCTGATTATTGTAATAATTTGACTGAACCTGGATGTATGAAAGTGAAAAATCTGTGATCAGCTTTCAGACAAAAAACACGAACTCTTAAGTTTTGGAAGGCAGTGATCACAATCAACAAAAAACTAGATACTAGCTGGATGTGGTGGTACACACCTGTAATTCCAGCACTCTGGGAGGCTGGAAAACCCCAAACTCAAACCTAGCCTGGGCAACTTAGTGACTTAATGAGATCCTGTCTCAAAATAAAAAATAAAAAAAGGACTGGGGATGTAGTTCATTGCAAAGGCTCTGAGTTCGACCCAAGTACTCAAAATTTTATAAAATTTTAATTATAGTGGGAAATTTTAGTGTGTTTCTCTTAGATCAAGGCAAACATTACTAAGGATGTATAGAAGAATCAAATAATAACATTAATAAGCACAATTTAATAGCCACATATTGAATTTATCAAGGTATGAAGAGTACATAACTTTTGAAAACATTGATTAAACTTCAAAATACTGGCCGGTGAGATAGCTCAGCGGCATAAGCGCCTGCCTGGCAGGCGCGAGGTCCTGAGTTCGACCCCAGGCACCCACAAAAAACAAAAACAAAAACAAAACCTTTAAAATACTGATCTAATTTTATTTATTTATTTTTTTTTGTGGGTACCGGGGGGTCGACCTCAGGACCTCGCGCGCCAGCAGGCGCCCGTGCCACTGAGCGAAATCACCGGCCCCTTTTTCGTATGTGGGTTCCGGGAGTCGAACTCAGGCCCTCGCGCTTGCCGGGCAGGCGCTTAAGCCGCTGAGCCATCTCACCGGCCCTGATCTAATTTTATAGGCATGAAAAAGCCTATGAAATTCCACAAAATAACAAAATTCTAAAAATCTCTATGAAATTGTATGGATCACCGTTTAGCATAATGTAACAGAATGAGAAAGTCAGTTCAAACAACTGGAAGGATAAAACGACTGGAAGTCCAAAAATATACATTTGGAAAAGCTTTTGCCCCAGGTGGGAACAGTAAAACTGGACATTATTCAAATGTCCGTGAGAATAAGGAGCACATGAGGCCAAGCATGTGAGGCCACAGATGCTCCATTTACAGGAAAATCCATATTCTTAAAAGCTCCAATTCTCATACAGGAAAGGATGAGAAAGCCAAGCTTTCTCCACTGGGAGACGTGAAGAAGAACCATGGAGTAGGGACAGGAGTCTGGAAAGGCTCAGAAAGAGAAGGGCAGAGTGGGAAGGACAGGATTGGTAGCCGGACCTGAAAGATATCAGGTAAGCTGGATTTTATGGAGTTAAGGACAAAAATAAATATGCACAGTGAAAAGAAAGAACATATAACTTTAAACAAGAATGAGATTTTAAAAATTTTAAGAGAATACTATATGAAGCTATGCCAATATCATAAAAACCTCGATGAAATGAATGCTTGTCTAGGAAAACCTACACAGTGGAAATTACTTTGAGCAAGAAACCTGAATATGCCAAAAACTATTCACAAGACTGAAGAAGCTGTCAGAACACCGCCTGCTATGACGGCATTGGCCTGCACAGTCTCCTGAGAAAGCAAAGGTCCTGTCCCCTGCACGATGCCCATGAGACAGCTGCCCGCTCCGGAGAGTGGTCTTTTTTCTGTGTTTTGCTGGAGATCAGCAGAAGGGAATTAACATGCATTTAACATGCAGTGCTAAGAGTGCAGGGTTTTGATTGGATTTTACTCTATTTGGTCTCACATTGGATTCAATCAGATACTGAAAGAGCAGAGCCCACAAAGGGCTGCAGCCCGCAGAGAAAAGGAAAAGGCCAGCTGAACGATCACTTTGCTGCATGCACCTGCCAGGCACTGTGAGTGGTTCCGTTCGAATTCTCGGACTGCCCAATTCTATAGCAACTGTTTAAATTTACTTTTAAATTAATTAAAATAAAAACTATTCCCACATGGCTGTAATCCCAGCACACTGGGAGGCTGAGGCAGGAGAACTGCAAGTTAGAGGCCAGCCTGGGCAACTTACTTAGCAAGACTCTGTCTCAAAACTAAACAGTAAAAAAAGCTGGGGATGTAGCTCAGTGTAAAGGCCCTGGGTTCAATCTCCAGTACTGCCCCCCACCCCTCTGTTGCACTAGTCCCATTTCAAGTGCTCAACAACTGCACGTGGCTACTATACTGGAGAATGCAGATACAAACATTTTCACAACTGCAGAGAGCTCCACAGGACAGAACTAGACCTCCTAGGCATTCACGCAACTCTGAGATCAAATGTTTCTCAGCTAGCTTGCTTTCTCTCTCTGTCTCTCTGTCAGTGGTACTGGGGATTGAACCGATGGCCATTGCATTGAGCTACATCCCCAGTCCTTTATATGTTTAAGACAAGGCCTTGCTAAATTACTAAATTGCCCACACTGGGCTCAAACTTGTCATCCTCCTGCTTCAGCCTCCCAGAGTGCTGGGATTATAGGCATGTGCCACCACACTGGGCTTTGCTGCCTTTCTTAGAGGGCGATTCTGTGGTTCTGGCTATGTTATTAATTTGGTAGAAAAACTAACACCCAAGGCTGTTATTATGGGTCTGTGTCTCATATAGTTAGATACAGTAAGTAGAGATTCATGTGATTTAATATCCTTAGAGTCTTGTCTAAACTCAGCAACAGTGCAACTCAGTCCTATACCACTGAGCAGTGTCAAATGTATCCAGTGTTTTATTTCAGGAAAAAAGTAACATCTAATCATTTGTAGAATTTAACAAATTACAGGGGCGGTGAGATAGCTCAGTGGCATAAGTGCCTGTCTGGCAAGCGCGAGGTCCTGAGTTCGACTCCCGGAACCCACATGCGAAAAAAGGGCCGGTGATATTCGCTCAGCGGCACAGGCACCTGCTGGCGCACAAGGTCCTGAGGTCGACCCCTGGTACCCACAAAAAAAAAAAAAAAAAAAAAAAAAAAAGAATTTAACAAATTACAAATGTAATTAAAAAAAAAAAAAAAAAAAAAACAGGAAGGGCCGGTGAGATGGCTCAGTATCATAAGCACCTGCCTGGCAAGCACGAGGTCCTGAGTTCGACTCCCGGAACCCACATAAAGGAAAAAAAGGGCCGGTGATATTGCTCAGCAGCACAAGCACTTGCTGGCAAGCGTGAGGTAATGAGGTCAACTCCACCCACGTTAAAAAAAAAAACAACACAGAAAAATATATTAAGTATTGTAAATAAAAATATTATTAGTTTCATATTAGAAGCAACCAAGTGAGAAAATTTCTTAAATTAACATGACTATAAACTTTTTCTAAAGCAAAGGTCTCTTTTCCCTTGCCTTCCTTGGGTTGGTGCTTATTTCCATTTTAAATCAGTGCTGGGATTCCCATGATTTCTGTTTCGGATGTACTGTGTACTTGGCATTCAAGTATATAAATCACAGGAAAAATATTTTTAGTTGGCAAAAGATCTCAAAAGGTTATGTAAAGTACATCTTTTATAAAAATAACATTTCAAGCACAAGATTGTAATCCCAGCACCCTGGGAGGCTGAGACAGAACTGCAAGTGAAAGAAAGAAAAAGAAGAAGGGACTGGGGCTATAGCTCAGTGCAAAGACACTGGGTTCAATCCCAGGGGTGGGAGGGAGAAACATTTCATATTTCCCCCCAGATCTCCTTTCTTTAAAATGAGTGGTTATGAGAGAAGATTTTAGGGACCAGCTGGTCAAGTTCAAATCTCAACTGTACATACACTGGGGAAAATCATGTAATCTCTCATTGTTACATTTTAGTTTCCTTATCTCTAAAGTGGGGACAATGATTATAGCCCCATCAAGGCTCCTAGAGAGAATTCAATAATGCACAACATGTAATGAACCTAGAACAGTGCCTGGAGATGGTAGGTATTCAATAAATATAATACTATACCAGTATAGTGATTAATATAAATGCTCTGATTAGTATTAAACCACTAATTAATTAGTGGATTAGTGGTTAAACTGCTTTAATTCTGGATTTAAAGTCTTGGAAGGTCTGTTTAAAAATTTGTCCATCTGGCAAACATTACTAAGAACCTATTTTTCAGGGCTGTACTAACTGCTGGACTAATAAAGATAAATGAAACATGAGCCCTGCCCTAGAGGACAGCAAATCCCTGTGGCAGACAGACACACACACACAGACAGATAAATCACAAGGCAACCTGGTTAAATGCCATAACAACAGGAGCGAGCGAGGTGCTGGGGAAGGTCAGGGGCTGCATAATACGATTTACTCTGGAACTGTGATGCAATGTATTCTGGTACAGGACCTTCGAGAAATGATTTCCAACATATATAGGATTTTTTTTTTTAACTAAAACACTAGTCAAGACAGCAGACCTATTTGACCCTGTATATGCGAATCACACACATACACCCTGACACCCATGCGTGGCTTAGACAGAACTGCTCAGAAGGGAAGAAAGTTTAAATGTTTGCATCAAAGGAAAGGCGGGGTGAGGACATAAGTATGGGCCGAAGGAGCCATCCTGTCACTGGCTGGTGCTGTTCCGTGCTCTCCTTGGACAGCGGGCCAGCCCTGTTTCCGGTCTCTCAGTTCACGTCCACTGCCTGTAGGGAGGGCCGGAGGAGCCAGGTCCTGGGAGCAGAGGCAGCGCTTTCTTCCTTCCACTCTTCCCCTTGCTCCTGTTCTGCCTGTGCCCAGAGAAGTTGGGCAGCTGAAGTGCTGAGCACCATGGTGCATGAAAGAGCACTCGGGCTGGTTAGAAGATTCTCCAGGCTGCAGGGCAGCCACCACAGCCTGGCTCTGGGCTCTGGCGTGGCTGATCATCCCGTGCCTGGCCACCATCCTCAGCAAGCTCAGCCTCAATCACAGTCACTTAGCTGGTGGCCTGAGTGTGCATCCTGCCTTCTTGAATCTAATGAGACTGCTTGGTTCTGTGGCTCTGCCATCCCTTCCTAGGGCACCAACAGCCGCTCCTCCAAGCTGGCAAGGCTTTGTCTGCACTGTGCCTAAGGATAAGCCACTCTGGTCCATTTTTCCATGTTCCAGCCAGAGTCACACTGCCACCCCCAGCCCTCCCCTTCATTCCTGTCCCTTCCCATCATGTCCCCCATGTAGTCAGTCACCGGTCACCTCTCCGAAACACCCTCTCTCAGATGGTCCTGTCCCTCCATGTGCCAGGTTCTGTAACACAGGTCTTGGGCACTGGTACCCGACTCCCATCTCAGACACACCTGTCTCCCTTCCTAGTTCAAACAGCATCGGAAGAGCAGTCCTTGATTCTCAACTTCCCAGTGAAGAGTCACTGCCAGAGATGACCAGTCACGATCTGCAGAATGGCTCTACCCATCCCATGGCCAAAATATCAGGGCACTTTCTACTTTGATATGCACAATGGAGAGAAACTAGGAAACTCTCGGTGACTGGTTTTGTTGCTTGGACCACAGCCAAATCTGTTTATCCTGTACACCATCTCGTTTTGGCTAAGAGACACGGGGTCTGTATGAAAAATAACAATAAAATATTGGGTATCACCCTTTTACTGCATGGGTACTGTATTTTCCTTTCAGAAAACAATGGGCAAGAAGCAGGAGGGCTCTTTTCCAGCTGGAACCATGGAAGATGTCAAAGAGAAGAGAAGAAGCACTCCTCTTTGACTAAACCCTTCAGAAGAAGAGAAACCTTGCAGAGCTGAAGATCAAGTGCCTGAGAGAGAAGCCTGCCCAAAAGATTCCTGGAAAGGCCCGGGGGAAGCTTGCCCATGAAGCTGAACACTATCATGAGGAATACAGGCAGACGGACTTGAGACTCAAACGGCCAGGATGCTGTGAAAAGTGGGTGCTCCTGGGAGCGTGCAGAACTCAAGTTAGCATCTGTCATAGGACCAGAGGTGTCTGTGGTAGGAGTCCAAAGGTCTGAAAGGTGTCACAGCTTTGTTGCCTCTGGGAGATGCTCAGTGGCACTTTTCTTAAGCTCAACAAGGCTTCAGCTAATGCTCGGAAGTTGGGGAGCTATGTGTTGCATGGGGTACCCAAACCTGAAGTCAGTCAATGAGCTCATCTACAAGCGTGGTTATGGAAAAATCAGTAAGGAGCGAAGTTCCCAGGCAGACGGCACTTCAACTGCCGGTCTCTTGGTAAATACAGCGTCACCTACGCAGAGGGTGTGCGTCCCGAGGTCTGCACTGCTGGAGCGCACTCCAGGGAAGCACACGACTCCTGGTGCCCTGCAGAATCGCCCACCAGGTGGAGCGAAGGAAAAGATCACCTATTCTGCATAGGGCGGGGATGCCGGCCATGGGGAAGCCGTCACCGCCTGTCAGAAGGATGCACAGAGGTGTCCACTGTGGTGTTTCTGTACTCTCATCAGTTAATAAACGGTGACTGCTTGCAAATTAAAAAGAAAAGAAGTGAGGGACGGAAAGAGAAAGTAACTTAGAAAATGCAGTTTTTGTAACCAGAGGGCCACAGGCAGGGACAGAGTCAGGACAGGTCCCAGTAGCACAGTGTCCTGGAGAGAACAATCTTGCCAACGTGCCAGCCCGTGCCGAGGCTAGTGGGCTATCTCTTCATAACCTCCACCTTGGGTTTTGATCCAGACAGCTGCCATCTTCTCAAGCTCGTGTAAAGAGCTAGGCAAACATTTCTTCAGTGCGCCTCTTCCAACCAGACTGTAACTCTGGAGCCTCTGGCGTGGACCAGCAAAGAGCCGGGCCAGGAGAAAATCCTGTCTCACTCCAGCAGAGCCACACAGGAACACACCAACTGCACACTGGAAATCGATCCCTGCTCAGGCAGCTGCTTAACTCGGAGAAGCTGCAGTCCCAGAGAGACAAGTGACAGCGGAGGGCCAGTTACACATCCTGAATGTTGAAAAACCAAGGGCAGAATAGCTCTGTTTTTGTTTGAAGATTTTGTAAAACAGAAAAAACAAAACAAAAACAAAAACAACCCTCAGACAAGGGAGCTATGAAATAGTGCTACAGAGATCCTGAAAATTAAACAAGGAAGCAAACACTTAACCTTTCTTTACTATGAAACTAAAAATTTCAGAGAAGCAGTTGCGGGACCCAGGGAGACAGAAGATACAACCTCTTTGCGATAGTGTATAAAGCTTGCATATACGGGTGAGATAAAAGATGCCCCCAAATGCAAATGCAAGATGAAAATCTTTATTGGAAGAGGAAAACAAAATGTTAATTTTAGAAAACCAAAACAGCAAAGCTGGGTACAGTATTTGTATGTATAATTCCAGCTATGCAATAGGTCAAGGCAGGAGGATCATGAGTTCAAGGAAAGGCTGGGCAATATAGCGAGACCTTGACTCTTATTAGAAAAGGAAAAAGAAAACCAAAAGTCATTATTTTCATCATTTTATTTATTTATTTACTTATTTTTGTCTTTTTTTTTTTTTTTTTTTGTGGGTACCGGGGGTCGACCTCAGGACCTCGCACTTGCCAGGCAGGCACATATGCCGCTGAGCCATCTCACCGGCCCTTATTTTTGTCTTTTTGAGACAGGGTCTCACTATGCAGTTCAGGCTGGCCTTGAGCTCACTTTGTAGCCCAGACTGGTCTCAAACTTGCAACAATCCTCCTGCCTCAGCCTCCTGAGTGCTAGGATTACAGGGGTGCACCACCATGCCCTGCTCTCTTCATCATTTTAGATGCTGAAAATAGAAAGAAAAGGAACAAAATGAAATGAAAATAAGGAGGACGAAAAGATAGTCATGGAGGACTGAGAAAAAGGTTTTACTGTTTCAAAGGGAAAAAATGAACAATAATCAAAGGTAGAGTGGAAGAAAATGTTCATCCCTGATTAAAGACTTGGGTCTAAGAGTCACAGAGATATCATGTTTCTGGCAAAATTAATTATAAGAGACATGTGTAGAAAAATTATGGGAAATTTTTTAAATAAAAGAAAAAGAAACCAAAATTTGAGAAAAATTCAGGCAGAAAAAGTTACCAAGAAAGAAAATAAATCAGAATGGTCTCAGATTCCTCTTCAGAAGTCTCTACAAGGCAGAAAGTAACTACACTGGGTTGAATTGCATTCTCTCCAAATTTTGGTCTTCCTAGAACCTCAGACTATGACCTTATTTGCAAATGGAGTCTTTGCAGAAGCAATTTGTTATGATGAAGTCCTCCTGGATTCAATGGGTCCTGAATCTAATGACTGGTGTCTTTATAAGGCAAGAAGAGAAGGAGATTCAGATTCAGGGGTGCAGGTAAGGAAGCTGTGTGTTGACACAGGCACAGACTGGAGTCACCAGCTACAGGCAAAGGGTGTCAAGGACAACTGGTAACCCCAGAAGCTGGGAGAGGCAAGGAAAGGTTCTCTCTCGAGCCTCCCAGGGAGCACAGCCTTGCTACACCTTCTTTTAGATTTCTAGCCTCCAGCACCATAGGGGAATACATTTCTGTTGTCTGAATCCACCCAGTTTGTGGAAATCTATTACAGCTGGTTTAGAAAACTAATACAGGAATAGATCAAAATTTGTGATGTTTTAAGAGAAAAAGGTGACTTTAAAATTTTAAAACTAGCCAAGTCATTCTTATGGAGGCTATAAGATATGATCAATATGTAATGATTAAAGAAGACACCCTTATGTACTGCCTAAAAATGTTACCTGAAATGGCAGGAGAAGGATGCCTACAAACCATTGCCATTTACTATTATTCTGGAGGTTGCAGCCAATGCAGTTAGACATAAATAAGAAATAAGAGATTTGGACAGGAAAAGTTGTTTGTTAAAAGTATCTTTGCCTGTAAAAGATTACACTTTGTTTTTAAGTGAAAAACAATAAAATATATAGGTCCATTTTGTATATAAACGTAAGTACTAATGAGATATATATTAATCTTAATAGTGATTATTGGTGGGGGGTAGGATAAAGATGAATTTAATTTTCCTCATTGTGCTCTTCAGTATATTTCAAATTTCCTATAATAAGAATGTATTTTATAGTCAGAAGAGTATATTAAGGTGTATCAGCATGCACACACACATATACAAATACACAAAGAATGAGAAGTAATAAAATCTAAGAAGAGAAAAAATAATGCATCAGACATAAATTCATTTATCAGATTTTTGGCAAAACTGATCTTCTATCAATGGAACAGATTAGAAGATGCTGAAACAACCCCAGACATACTAAGCGACCTTATCTTTGACAAAGGTGCCAAACACATTCGCTGGAAGAAAGATAGCCTCTTTAATAAATGGTGCTGGAAAAACTGGCTCTACACATGCCGAAGATTAAAACTAGACCCATATCTTTCACCATGCACTAAACTAAATTCAAAATGGATCAGAGATCTAAATATTAAAACAGAAACATTAAATCTGCTGGAAGGTAGGATAGGTAAAACCCTTGGAGACATTGGTGTAGGCAAAGACTTTATGAATAAAAACTCAACCGCACGGGAACTATCCCAAAGAATCAATAACTGGGATCTCATCTTATTAAAAAGCTTTTGCACAGCAAGAGAAACCACCAACAGAGTGAAGAGACAACCCACAATGTGGGAAAAAATGTTTGCCAGCTGTTCCTCAGACAAAGGATTACTATCGAGAACATATAAAGAACTCAAAAAAATCAGACCTCCCAAATTTAAAGACCCACTCCAAAAATGGGCATCTGAGATGAATACACATTTCTCAGATGAAGAAATACTAATGGCAAATAAATATACAAAAAAATGTGCAACATCACTAGTCATTCGAGAGATGCAAATTAAAACAACACTGAGATACCATCTCACCCCAGAAAGAATGGCTACTATAAAGAAATCAACTAATAACAAATGTTGGAGGGGCGGTGGGGAAAAAGGAACCCTTCTTCACTGTTGGTGGGAGTGTCGACTGGTACAGCCACTGTGGAAGTCAGTGTGGAGATTCCTCAAAAAACTAGGGTTGGAGGTCCCATTTGACCCAGCTACTCCCCTTCTGGGCATCTTCCCAGAAGAATTAAAAACATCGTACCACAGCGATATATGTGCACCCATGTTTATAGCAGCACAATTTGTAATAGCCAGATCTTGGAAACAACCCAAATGCCCATCAACTGAGGAATGGATAAGAAAGATGTGGTATTTTTATACAATGGAGTACTATTCAGCCATAAAGAAGGATAAACTGGAGACTTTTATAGGTAAATGGATGCAACTCGAGAAAATACTCATAAGTGAAATAAACCAGAAGCACATGTGTAAGCATCGTATTGTCTCTCTAGTATGAGAAACTGAAAGAGTAAATAAGATCCAAAATGTACAATAGACATGGTGAATCAAAAAGAAACTGGTCAAAAGGAAAGAGAGACTGGAATAGGGAAAAGAAAGAAGGGAAAGGGAAAAAAAGTGTATATATATATATAAGATGGTTAAGATAGATACACCACCAATTTTACTTAGTTCATTGAAGAGTAAGGTTTGTGCCAATAATGTTTGGACAATTGAATGCTAATGTCTGGTATCCTGAATAACTAACTTAAAGATAGTAATACGTAATGTATTAACCATTGTTACCCTCCTATTATGTTGTTTTGAAAATTTGTTCTTCTTTTGATTTGTTTTGTTTTTTTCTTCTCTTTAAAATAAAACAAAAACAAACAAACAAAAAAAACTGATCTTCTAGTTATATGTGGACAGCCAGCAATGAGTTTAGTTTTGCTAGGGATACTATGAAAAAAGAATCATGATCCCTGTACTAGGAAAGCTGCCTGCAAATAAGAACAATGTGACACATGACGGGTACCACAGAGAAACTCGAAGAACTTGAGAGGTCTAAAGAGTGAGAGGTGACAGCCCACAGGGAAGCCAGGGAAAGATGCACGCAGGGGAGGAGACTTCGTAGAGGCGCATTTCAGGGGCGCTAGAGGGATGGGAGGGCACAGAGAGGCCTGGAGCCCAGGTAATGGTGCTAAGAGTGGGAAAGGACAGTTCACTGCGTGCTGGCCACATGAGCTAAGGCACATCAACAAGACTGTGGAAAGCCTGAGATGTCAAGCTCACAAGTACCCGCTTTATTCTGTGAGCAAGAGAGATGCTGAAGGTTTGATGCTGTCACCACGTGCTTGTTTCAAAACATAAAGATGACATCGTCAGAGCTGTACGGGGGAAGCACTCTTCATAACATTTCAGAAATCAGAGCTTCCAGATCCCAGTTAATTACAGCTGAGGAACGGACAAACTCAGTATAACCTTATCAAGAACTTATGGAATGGGGGCCGGTGAGATGGCTCAGCGGCGTAAGCGCCTGCCTTGCAAGCGCGAGGGCCCGAGTTCGACTCCCGGATCCCACATACGGAAAAGGGGCCGGTGATATCGCTCAGCGGCACGGGTGCCTGTTGGCGCGCGAGGTCCTGAGGTCGACCCCCCGGTACCCACAGAAAAAAAAAAAAAAAAGAACTTATGGAATGGAATCTTTGAGAAGGCAAGGAAAGCCAGAAAAAGTGCCAGAAGCTTATGGAAAGAGGAATGACACATCGCACAAAAAAAGGAGTACACGGAAGCAAGCATCTTATTCTTTTATTCTCCTCTTCCTCCCCCTCTGTTTTTTTCTCTTTTGCAGTATTGGGGATTGAACCCACAGCCCTCACCTGAGCTATGAGAACATTCTCAGCCCTTTTTGTTTTTTATTTTGAGACAAGATCTCACTAAGTTGCTAAGTTGCCTGGGCTGGGCTTAATCTTTAGATCCACCTACCTCAGCCTCCCAGAGTGCTGGGATTACAGGTGTGCACCACTACATACAGCCCCCTGTTATTTTCTTATCTCTCTCTCTTCAAGAGACCAAGTAAGAAACACACACACACACGTCACTTTAATAAATGGAAGCTTTTAAAAATGCACACTACTCAGCCCATTCCAGACATACAGAATGTGAATTTTAAACAAATTGCTCAAGGATTTTCTGATTGCTCAAATAACATTCGAGGGGTGCTGGAACAGTGTGTAACAACGGCAAGACCATGGGTCTGTAAAGCAAAACAATCTGTAGACAGTGTGTGTGTTGGGACCCTATCACTTACCAGGTGTGTGACCTTGGACAAATTAATTAACCTCTCTGAATTTCAGTTACCTCATCTGTCAAATGGGGTGATGACAGTATAGTCAGCTCTTCTGGTAGTTGTGAAATTTTAAATTAGTTTATATACCTAAAACAGTCAAAAGATTGACACTGGCCAAACATATTTATGTGACCAAAGAGCAACGTGACCATGCAATCTATTAGCGTACAGAACCAGCAGGATTTGGAAAGAGGCTGGACGTGGGCCATGTGTGACTTCCTGGTTTCTAGAAGTGGCAACGCAACAGAAGGCAGTGCCATCCGCTTGGTGGCTTGGCATGGGGAAAGAGGGACCACGGCGAGCTCAGTTTCAAGCATGCTGAGGTTCTGCTGCCTCTGGGTCAGCCCAGTAGAGATGTCCAGTGGGCATCTGAGTCCATTGATAGCAACCTGGCGACAGAGATCCGGAATGAACATTTGGCACAGGTGTCACTGATTTAAGCTGAACCCATGGGGGCAGGAAAGGTCACCCCAGAAGCATGAATACAGAACAGTGCCAGAGACTGACCAGGCGGGGCAGCCAAGCTCAGGGGTCAGGCGGGGAAGAAGGAGCCCTAGAAGAAGCTGGGAAGAGGAGGAAAGGAGGCAGCAGGAAAAGCACATGCACATGGTGACACCGGGAAGGAAAAAGTCCAGGAGGGCCAGTGCTGCAGAGTGGTCACACGAGACAAAGACACAGAGCCAGGTGCGGTGGCGCTCATCTGTTGTCCCAGTATTCTAGGAGTCTGAGGCAGGAGCACTGCAAGTTTGAGTCCAGCCTGGGCAACTTAGTGACTTAGCGACATCCTGTCTCAAAATAAAAAGTAAGAAAAGGGCAGGGGCCCATTAATGCCAATAACTAAGTGAGAACGAAGAAGCACCCACTGGACTCAGCAGCAGCACGGTCTCCGGCGACCGTGGCAAGAGCGGTTGCAGTGGACGGCGGGAAGATGAAGCGCCGAAAGGAGGAAGTCAGCAGGGAAACTGGGACGGTGCCGGGGTCAAAGGGAGAAGGCAGCGCGAGGCTGAAATGTCCTCCCAAAGTGATTAAGAAGTCTTCACCTCTATTAAGCGAACGCAGTCTGAGATTACGTTTCAAAAGACTGCAATACAATGCTAACTGCAAAGGGCCAATTAAAAAGCAGAGGCCGAAAAACGTGCAGAAAGCAATCTAAAGTAGCTGCTTTCATTAAATGGGTGGCATAATTCAATGTGAAGAGATTACTTACAGCTCAACAGCACTGGGCAGAAAGCAGCGTTTCGGTTAAGTCCATCATGCAGGGGATGTTGGCTTTGGGGGCGGGACATGATTGTCCCTAAATTCACTTAGTGGCAACGAGGGATACAACCTCTAGATGTATTCCTCTCTAGCAAAGGGGCCAATAAGCTCTCCAACTGTGGGATGGGACATGTGTCCCGGGAAGACCGGGATTCGCCCTGAGACGGGAGAAAGCCGGAAGGGGAGATCTCAGGATAAAGGCACCAAGATGGATGCCAGTGAAACTTCAAATGCCTGTGGATCCACAATCGCAGGGAAGCTGTCACAAGGTACCTCCCCGGGGCAGCTAAAAAGTTGAAAAGGGAAACCTTCTGAGGGTCTGAACAAAGGGCTCTTCATGTTCAGAGTCCATGTAGCGAAGGGCTGACAAAAAGATAAAATTCTTTTTTATCTTTAACAGCTCCAAAAGAAGTAAAAGAGGGGTTCCAAACTCACTTGACGTTCACGGCGCACTGTCAAATACTAATGTTGTGTTTGGTTGGTTTTGTTTTTATTCGCACAGGCTGGCCTTGAAATTATGGTCCTCCTGCCTCAGCCTCCGAGAATCTGGGATTATAGGTATGCCCCACCTCACCTGGCTCAAACATTACAATTTTGATGGAAGACCAGTACAAATTCAGAAGAAAACACAAGTTATTTCTGAAAGCAACTTTCAAAAAACTGAAAATATTTTCTACTTAGGCAAGCAGTTATACAAAGCCATGTAATACTACATACTCTGAGCAAGTGTAGGATTTAGTTTTGCTACGACTTATGATCCACGGTGCTATGCCCAGCTGACCAACCTCAAAGTCCAGGCAGGCACGTGACCCATGCAGTGGGAGGCAGAGAACACTGTGGTATCAGGAAGATGGGCAAGACCAAGGCTGTGGTCAAATAGGCACCAACAAAGGCTGTGTGTTTAGAGACACACAGGAGAGTTTTGCCTTTCGAGGATGTAAGAGACCAACCATAAGGTAGGAAACTGTTCTACTCACTGCCTGCATTGAAGAATTAACGAAATAAACAGTGTGTTCCAGTTTGGATCTCTGCTTGTATGAAAAATACACTGTTAAACATTGTTCACAATTTGAAAGTGTTTTTGTAGCATAGCCGATACCATCAGCAGGTGAAGACACTGGCGTCAAAGAACAAAGACCCCAGGGTACCAAGGGAAGGGGCAGGGCCCAAAGACTGAGCTGGGCCCAGGTGGCTGCAGAAGCAGGCAGTGGGCAGAGGCACAGAAAGCGCTGGCCTGAGTGCACAGGAGGGAAAGGGCGGGGACCTCTGGGACAAGTGAGCAGCCCACGGACCACAGAAGGCAGGCAGTGGGGCGCTGGCAGCTCTAGTTTCAGGACCAGCGACAATGCTGGTGCCAGACAGCATGGAGGTGGCTCCTCCCGAGGCTGATTTTGTCTGGGAATAACTGCAGGACAAGCCCGGTACTCTTCTGCAGTGTGTGTTTAGCTGTGTGTTTGCGATGGTTTCACGCCACCGCTACCCATGTCAGGAGCACAGAGCTCAGTGTTCAAGATGGTCACCAAATGGCCAGTCGGGTGGTGGTAATTCTCCCCATGTTCTGCTGATCCTAGGAAAATAGGTCATAAAATCATACTGTTGTGAAAAGTAGGCTAGGGAGGAGACGAGAGTCAAAATCACTAAACCAGCCTACTGTCGATGAGCGATGGAAGGATCAGGCTGTTAAGGGCTGGGTGCAGAAATACTGTTTTGTTTATGCTTTACTCTATGTTTTAAAAAGGATTTAATGCAGCTGGGGACAGTGATGCACGCCTGCAATCTCAGCCACTCGGGAAGCTGATGTAGGAGGATCATAAATTTGAGGCCAGTCTGGGCTACATAGTGAGACTCTGCCTCAAAATAAAAAATAAAAAAGGCTAGGGCTGTAGGTCAGTGCTAAAGCACCCTTGGGTTTGGTGCCCTCCGCCATTTAACTAAATAAATAAATGGATTTAAAGCAGCTTACTGAAATATATCTTACTCAAAGAATTAAATTAGATACAGAATCAACTGTATGCGAGAGCAACCTGGGGACTTTGACAGTGCAGGGCAACCCAATACCTTCAGCTGTCATTTATCTTTCCTGTAAGATAAAAAAAACAAAAACAAAAACAAAAAAACTTAGATACAGAACACACTCAGAACAAGGGAATATCAGATATAGGTAAATCAACTGAAAACAAGAGAATAACTGAGAATGCATATTATAAGTTTCTTAACGTTGTTAGAGATAAGGCAAAAACAGGGCTCTGAGCTTCCTAGAAGCCACTGCAAAGAGAAGAAAAACTTGTCACATTTCTACGATCGCCCCTGCTTGTAAGATTAACAATAAACCAGCTTCTTTAGGGAAGCATGGTAGGTTTGGGCTCTGAGAAAAATTGTGCTCCTAGGTCCTTGTAAAGGAGAGACTGTGACAGACAGAAAAGTCCTAAGCAGCACTGTGCAAAAGACACCACCACCAGCCATCTGGCCATTTCCTCTCTGTCCACCAAAACAAGTTCAGGGCACAACGCCAAGGCACAAATCCAGAGATGCAAGTCTGAGAGGGGCCAGGAAAGGCAGGCCAAGTGCGTTTGTTGCTGTCACATGCCTGGGCTCTGTCCAGGAATTAAATTTAAACCACTTACAGCATGGACATCTCTTTGGAGAACTCTACGAACATGCTTCCTAAAACCAGGCTGTCATTAAGATCGGGACAGAAAATAGTCTGAAATTATATGTTTAGGTTAAAACCTAAAGCAGAGCTACTCTATACTGTTGATTAAGGACAGCGGTATTTGCTCTAATAATCAGCCTAAACTTCTTAGGAGCCACCTGCTAAGTAGCAAGACTATAAGAACACGGGCTCTCAGAGAGGTAGGGGGCAGGGGCTCTCGAAATCAGTCAGGTTTAAACGTCATCTCTGCCATTTGCTACCACTCTGAGAGCATACGCGCGATATCTACACAATGTTTTCTGAGCACCCACACAGGGAGCCATAATCAAATGCTACTTTCCTCAGGTGGTTGTTTGTGAGGATTAAATGAGTAAATGCTTCTCAAGTATTCAACACAGCGATGGGTACGTGGGAAACATTCAACAACGTTAAAGCTAATACTAAGAAGGTAAGCATTTGGTAACGTTAAAACTAATAATATGGGCCGGTGAGATGGCTGGGCCGGTGAGATGGCTCAGCGGCTTAAGTGCCTACCCGGCAAGCACGAGGGCCCGAGTTCGACTCCCGGAACCCACATACGAAAAAGGGGCCGGTGATATCGCTCAGTGGCATGGGCGCCTGCTGGCGCGCGAGGTCCTGAGGTCGACCCCCCGGTACCCACACACACACAAAAAAAAACTAATAATAATAACAGTAACAAAATGACCATAATAGAAGATTTCTGGTTCTAGTCTAATACACGAATAATTATATCATTAAGATCTTCAAGTTCTATGCATGGAAAATGGGTACAATAATTTTAGCCTGGCAAAGTTTCAAAGCCAGCAAGACCAACTGCCCACAAAGGCAGTAAAAGTATCAAAACAAAAAAAACCCCAAAAACCCAAAAAACCCCCAAAATTACCACTATAGTTTTAGACCATGGAAACTGCTGGTAAATACTCCAAGATAAATGCCTGTCTTGAGGTCCCTAACTTAGCTCCCTAAGACTTAGAGACCCGTCAGTCGTACTGAAGAATGCATGCCGAAGTTGGGGTGGCAGCTGTGGAATGCTGAAGGTTTGAAGTTTTGAAGCTCCTCGGGGGAAAAGCGCAGGTTCCTTCACTAATCTCTCAAATGGAAAATAGCACACAGAATATGATTTTGCCCATAAAATGCCATGAAAACAAAAGTCTACCCAACTCTCAAGAGAGAACAAAACTGCGCTGGGTTAGGGATGTTGGACAGGCAGCTAAATCACTCATTAGCAAAGTATCACCCTTCTGTACACCACTCCCTCAGGTATAATTCAAATTTGTGCCTGAGAAAAAAACACAAATTACTGCCAGGTTGGTGGCACACACCTGTAATCCCAGCACTTGGGAGGCTGAGGTACAAGGATTGCTGTGAGTTCAAGGTCAGCCTGGGCTACACAGCGAGTTCAAGGCTGGCCTGAACTACATAGCAAGATACTGTCTCAAAAAACAAAACAAAACAAAAAACAAAACCCAAACACCCTCAAACAAATTACTACATGTAAAACTTTTGAGGATCCTTAAATACTCAAATATTGAAATCTGCAGAGGCCAAGCAAGCTCAGCATCAGCTGCCCTTTTGCAGTCATTAGATAGTACAAAAGCCAGACATTCTTGGAGGCCATTCTGAGTTCCTAACAACAAAATCCCGCCACCCGCATAGGGAAGCATTGATCTTGGTCTTTCCTGGACAGCAGGGGTGCATGCACGCAGCTTATCCAAGTGCAGGTTTGAGTCATTCTGACTCAGGTTCAAAAAGAAATGGACAATATTCTACCCAGCTTTATCCCGATATGAAATCATCTGCAGATGGAGACTTCCCAGCAGTATTAAGAGGTGGGGTACATAAGAACCAGCAGCTGGGCTGGGCAAGGGAGAGGTCTATATTGTGCCTGTATCATTTATCATTTATACCACATCAGTTTTCCATCCTTGCTTGAAATTCTTCCCTGAGAGAAGGGACTGGCAATGTATCAGGAAGAACAACGGCATGCGTTTTAGGTGGAACACACTGCAAGCTAATGAGTGGAACTATGTTCAGGGAAGGGTCAAGCTTAGTTTTTTCCTTTCCTTTATTTTTCATGGGTCAAGCTACTCTTCAGTGTCAACCAAGTTGGATCATCCATTCATTCAATCAATCAATATTTACTAATGCTCAGCACTGTTCTTGGTACTAGGTATAAAACCGCAAATAAACAGCCATGATTTCTACTTTTAGGGAATAATGTGTATCCTTATACATATATGGGACTAATAAAAGTAACAGGAATGAGATTCCACCAGCAGAGGAAGAAATCTGCACAAGGTGCTTTTAAATCATCTACCACATGAGGGAATGGTGGAGTGTTAGAGAAACATTTGCAGGTTCCAGTGCAACTCTTCTCTTCTTTAACACTGACTTTTGTCTCCATCCCCTTGAGAAGGAATCTGCTCTACCCACAAACTTTGTTGAGGGGATGGTTCTGGGAGGCCATGTTGATACTGAATGATCACCCCATCCTGACCACCATTGTTTTGAGTCAGGGATGGTGACCTAAACCAAGAGAAATCAATAATCTGTAATATTTTGTTTGGAATTTGAAAGTAGGATTCAAGAAATGAAGAGACTACGATGGGAAACAGAGCTGCAGCACATGTAAATTTTGGAGATTAGGGAGCTGGAAATCAATATAGTAATAAAAAATGTATTAGAACTTTGTACCAGGCCCTGTGCCAGGTTCTAGAAATACAATAAACACAACAGAGATGGATCCCACCTTCACCTCTTGTGGATCAGAGTAGTAGGTAAATGAATAAATGAGATAAATACAGATTGTGATGAGCACTGTTAAGAAAATAAACAGGATGCTGAGTTAGTAGCAGGGGAGGCCTCTCTGAGATGGGGACACTGAAGTCACATAAGAAGCACTGGAGAAGTTCATTCCAGCGCTTAGGACCAGTAGCAGGTGCTGGAGTCTGGGAGCAGGGAGGAATCCAGTGTGTTCTAGAGACCAGTCAGGCCAGAAGTTTTAGCACAGCTGGGGACTGGCAAGAGAGGAGAAAGAGGGCAGCAAAGTAGGGATCACGTAGGTCCTTGGAGGGCTTGGTAAATGGTCTGGCCTTGAACTACAAGGGACAATCAAGGAAGGGTTTCAAAAAAGAAAAGACATTGTGTTGTCAACATTTCCAAACATCATTCTGTCATCAGACATATACACCAACGAGACAGACGAGAAAGCCTAGAAATTAGTCCTTGTGTATACGGCCAATTGATTTTCGCTACTGTTTTTTTTTTTTTTTTTTATTTTGAGACAGGGTCTCAATAAGTTGTTAAACTGCCCAGGCTGGGCTCCGTCCAACTTGCAATCTTCCTGCCTCAGCCTTCCAGAGTGCTGGGATTACAGGCATGCACCACTAGGCCCAGCTATTGACTTCTTCAATATAACATGAAGAAATGGGAGAAAATATATGCAAATCATGTATCTGATAAGGGATTAGTATACTAAATACATAAAGAGCTCTTGACAAATCGATAGCAAAAAAGCAAAGAATTCCATTTAAAAATGGGCAAAGGATGGAATAATCTTTTCTCCAAAGAAGATATATGGCTGATAAGAACATGAAAAGATGCTCAACGTCACTCATCCTTGGGGAAATGCAAATCGAAACCACAATGAGATGTCACTTCACACTGATTAGTGTGACTATTATTTTGGCAAGAATGTGCACAAACTAGAACCCTTGGGTATTCCCAATAGAACAGTAAAGTGCCAGAGCTGCTGTGAAAATCTGTTTGGTAGTTCCTCAAAAAGATAAAACACCGAATTACCATATGATCAAGCAAATTCCACTCCTAGTCAATGTGCTCAAAGAGCTGAAAGCAGAAACTCCAATTGATATCTGTACACCAATGTGCCCAGCAGCATTAATCATAGCAGCTAGAAAGTGGAAAAAACCCATGACTATCAACAGATGAATGAATACATGAAATGTGCTATTTAATTCAGCCATAAAGCAAAGAAATTCTGATCAACCTTGAAAACATGATAGATGAACTACTCCAGGAGAAAGAGGGTAGGCAACCTACCCTAGTGGAGGTAAGTGTACTGCGATAGCTGGAATAGGGGTTACCAGGGGATGGAGAGAGGAAAGAATGGGGAGTTAGTGTTTTATAGGTACAGAGTTTCAGTTTGGGATGATGGGAAATGTTCTTTACTTGGACAGCCGTGATGGCTGCATAACACCAGACATATACTGAATGCCCCTGAATTATACACCTAAAATGGTTAAAACGGTATATTTTATACCCAACCTCTATAAAAACAGAGTAAAAAAAACCCCGCCACTCTGGCTGCTGGGGAAAAGTGACCAGAGGGAGGTGCTGTGCCATCAGGGGAGCTGGACTACAGAGGAGGATCGCACGGACACAGAGGAAGGAAAAATGAGAAATCACACAGGCCAGAGGGAAGCACGCCACACAGCTGATGGAGGGCTCTCCAGTCACACCGGCCACGCTTCACGCTTCATTCTGCACTTCACACCTGTGAGGCTCAGCCAGACCCTTCCGCTGGATTACTTCATGCTCACACTGGACTGAATGCAGTGGGCCTGCAGGAAACAAGCCCGAATTAAGGCAGGGAGCCCAGCTGAAGGCCATGTAAGGCACGGCCTGGGGACACAAAGCTCGAGTCCATTCCTAAAGCCAGACCCCAGTTCCATGAAAGGAGAAAAACCGGCAGGGTTTCCACTTCCCTCTCAGTGCCTAGCATGGTACTGCACCTGCCATATGTGGGCCTTCAAAAATTATTTGTTGAATGAAGGCTAAGAAACTCTCCCATGCAGCCAGCCATGATGGTGCACACCTGTGATCCCAGCACTCTGGGAGGCTGAGGCAGGAGGACTGTAAGTTTGGGTCCAGCCGTGGCAATTTAGCAACTTAGCAAGACCCTGTCTCAAATAAAAAAAAATTAGAAAAGGGCTGAGGATGTAGCTCAGTGTGAAGGCCCTGGGCTCAATCCCCAGTACTGAAAAAAATGAAACAAAATAAAATCTCTCGATAAGCCTTCAGAGATCTGTGCTTCCAGGTTCTTACCAAATTTATACCCAACTGACACTTAGGGAATTAAGCCCAAAATCTGCCCTTGTTACTAATTTGAACAGCCAAGCTTAGTTCTTCACAATGACTTACACCTACTTTCTTCAAAGTCAAAGTTCATGTTACAAATTCAAGTTTATATAATCCTGGATATCTTTCTACAAAGTCTGAACCCAACACATACTGGTGTTGACACCAGAACATGTACAATGATTTTTAATTTAATAGTACAGTTGATCCTTCATGTCTAGGGGGTCCACATGAAAGATTCGGCCAACTGTGGACGGAAAATATTCAGGAAAATATTGCATCTGTGCTGAAAATATATAGACTGATTTCTTGTTATTATTTCCTAGTAATACAGCAGAACAACTGGTTACATTGTATTAGATATTGTAAGTAATACAGAGATAGCTTAAAGGATATGGAAGGTATGAATTATACGCAACTACACCATTTTATATAAGGGTCTTGAGTATCCAAAGATACAAGGGGGTCCTAAAACCAATCCCCCAGATGCCAGGGAACAACTATACTATGAAAACATCACCTTCCTTTTAAACACAGAGTTAGAATTTCGAAAGAAACTCTGCTCATTTCATTTTTCTCAATCATACCAACTACCAAAGCACATGTCACTTCTAACATGAGAAAACTAGAAACAACCTAATTTCACAAAAGGAGGAAAACTATGACACAGATATTTATCACCAAGTTTGGTTATCTTGCACAGCTTAAAATGGAAACTGAAGACAATATGAGAAGAAGATGTTTACCAGACACAGTTAAATGAAAAAAGATATGCAAAATCAAATACGTAATTTCATCACAATCACATAAAAACTAAGTTTGTAGCTGTCAAGATTGGAAGGTACCCAAAGGAGATGAGAACAGTTGCTGTAAGGGGGGGTGAGATTATTCACAGAATTTAAAGACATACATATTTAAAATTTATTTTCTAATATCTTTGAAGGTCAACTATCAACACAAACACAATCGTGGCTCTGGAGGAAGACCTTGGACAGAGGGACAGAGGGACTTTTGGTCAACGAGCTGCCTCATCAGGGCAGGGATAACCGGTGGTTGGTCTGAGATTCTTCAAGGCAGGGCCTCCTCCAGTGTGGTTCTGGGACAGCTACAACAGTAACGTGGGGCTTGGGAGAAATTCAAACTGTGGGTCAGCCCAAGACCTCGTGAATTTTAAACTCAGTCTGGAGCCCAGCAATCTGTGCTCTGCAATCTCTAAGCCTTCCAGGTGACCCCGGTGTCTGCTCTCAAGTATCATTCTGACACTCTGCGATTCCCACAGGTCTATCGAGTTATTTCCCCAAACACAATTCTCACTGGTCACAAGGCCTCCGCATTACCTATCAGACCAAGCCCCAAGTCTTCACTTGCAAGTTCTACTTTTGCTACCGAATCTCATCTTCACCTACAGCTAACTAACATGAACTGTGCTTTTGTGTTAAGCACTTTATGGGTATCAGCTCCTTAAGCCCTTATACCAACCCTTCAAGGAAGATAAACTAATATCTCTATTTTATGGAGGAGAAAACAGAGGCCAGAAGTCCAAGATCCTACGACTAGTAAATGATGAATGATGACTTCAGAACACAAGTTCTTAGGTACTCCGGGGGTCCTGAGAAGTAGGGTAACATGACTGGTCACAGAGGCCAGTGGTGGAGTGTGTGCACCCGGGCTTGTCTGGCTCCAGGGCTGCTTACTGTGTGACCACTGAGCTCTGCGGCCTCGCCCACGCTGCTAGGCAGGGCCATTTGCTCACGGTCCGGAGCACCTGTCGGGAATCACGCTGTTTGTCCTCATCTACTGTCTATTCTCTGCCACCCACCTGCATCCTACAGCCCTCTCCGTGGCCATCCCACCACTTCCCCAAGACCCCGGCTAGAATGGGACTCTGCCTCCTGTCTCTCAGCCCCCAGTGTCCTCCACCTGTGACTCTCACTCTGTTTACCAGTCCCAACTCTGCGTAACTGCTACGCACACACTCCTCGAGTAGAGGCGTGGTCCGAGCTGGCACGGTGTCACCAGTGATCACAGAACAGGCAGTGACTGAGGCAATTGATGTGTCTTTCATGTGGCTAAATTCAGTCTTTAGATATTTTATGTATCTCATCTGCCCAGCTGGAGGACAGGAAGCTCCTTAAGAACAAGAAACAAATCTTTTATTTATTTTATATATTCAAGAATACTCAATCCTGGGCCAGGTACATGGTCAAGCCCGTAATATATGCTTCGATTCAAGTAGAACCTTTCTGTTACACAACTCTAGCAAAAAATCTTCTACTACTTAAACACTGTAGGAATGCAGCTTATATTAATGAAAGAATAACTGAGTACTATACTAATGGATACAAGCAATCCGTTTTTATAAACAGACAAAAATAGTAGACCAATGTTCTTAATAGCGATGAACAAAAGATCTATGGAATTTATTTGCACATTTTCCTCAAATTTGTTTAACTTTCCATGCAATTGAGAAAAAAAAATCACAATTCTGTTTAAAAAAAAACAACCCTGAGACTATTATATATGCTTTCATTACACCTGTGTTTAAAATGAAAACATACTCTTTCTAAAAATCATACCACAAACTCCAACGTCTCTCATTTGGAGAATGTGGATGTTTTCATCCTATCTATTACAGTCATTTATCTAGTCCAACCAATATGCTTTTAAGAGGAAAGGAAGAGCTCATAAATATTCTAACTCCTGTCACATACCCAGAAGGCAAAGGTACAGGAAATCAGAATACATATTTTAATCATATTTAAACCTTCAAAACTAGATCGATAAACTTTTAAGAACAACATAACATTAAAAAAATTCTACCTGTCTTAATTCATGAATTATTTTATTTAATTCTATATACCATTAACAGAGAAAAATATCAAGGCACAACATATTTTTTAACAAGGTGGAAGACACAAGACTAAAAGTACATAACAATAAAAACAAAGATGGGCAAATTATCATAGCCTTCGATAGATATTCATGCCAATCCAATCCTTACACTGTACACACATGGTCTAATGGTACGTATACAACAAAGGTCTGCCGAGTGCAGCAATCGTCTCTGCATCTGAACCAATGTACCACCACTGAACAGACAGCATACACTTACCAGCTCCACAGATCCATAATGTTTCCTACTGAAATCCCCACGTCTACAGCCTAGGTCTTCTGAGACAGAGCTGGAACAAAAATGCTTCATCAGTATTATACATAGCGATCTGGCCACAAACCTTCTGCAAAAATTAACTACCATTTGCAAAAAGGGCTGCTATGGAACAGAGGCGTGCAGTGCCCGGGCTCCTCACTGCAGGGGAGCCTCCTCGCAACAGACTCGGTCCCCAGCAGCCATTGCAGAGCCTGGCTTTCATGAAGCCCTCAGAAGAAAGAAAAATGCCCGAGTCATCCCTGGAAGTATAGGCAATAACTGAATTAAATATTTAGTAATTTGGAATCGATTGAAATTTCCAAGGCTACTGGTGGTTTATAATTTCATTTCTGTATTACCAGAGGGGATAGAAAGCCCTGCAGTAGTAACTTGAGGCAAGGGACAAAGCTGCTGAACCAGATCTTGCAATTTTCTTTCACTTAAGAGAGTCTCTTTGTCCCAAATATGCAACGTAAAAATAACCAGCATTATTTAATGCTATATTTTAAGCTGAAATAAAAAAAAAAAACTTCAAAATCCCTGTAGGCTCCACTTGTCCGCCCCCCACCCCCCTTTAAGATTTTTATATGGCAATTTGAAAAAAGACCAGAACTAACAGAAAATCTAAAAACTGAACATCTGTGCATATTTAGTTTTTGATGTAGCAGCAGCTAATGCGTCCCTCCCTCCTCTCCCCCTCCCCACCAACACAGGCTTAAATCAGATAAGAACTCACATGCCTGCTGAAGGGCAATTAAAACAAAGACAAAACTGTTATTGTATTTGCATCTTGAATGTACAGTTACACCCTCAAAAGACACATAGCTTATTGGCTGGTTAGTATATTTAGGACCCCAAGCAGTACTCATGAAACCAACAGAGATCCACAAAACACAAATGTTTCAGTAAGTTTGGTTGTAATATGTCATGCAAACAACTCTAATAAAACAGAAAATAAACTACTGAGAAATTACATGTTTAACAGATTCAAAGCACTTGTACTCTCACATGCAAAGAGAGGTGCGCTCTATACCTTTTCATCCTTCTGTACAAGGTAGGCTACATTTTCCACATTATAGCACTCTTGGCACATTCGGCAAGAGATGACTCTGCCGTTTGGCCTCCACAGTACTACTCTCTGCCAGAACGCTGCTCGGCAGGCTCCAAGAAAGATGGCGTGAGAGAAACGAGATTAGAAAGTCTAATGGTACCCTGCCTCCACCATTCCACAGAAGTGGCTGAATTAATCTTCTATGAGAAATTTAACCTTCTGTGGGCCTTGCTCCCTTAGCTGAAAATGTGTAACAGATCAAAGGAGGCAGTTTGAAAGGAGGTTTGAAAGATGTTACCTTGGCTACCTTTCTGCTTCTACTGACAAAAAACCAACGTCTCTGGAAGAGAATAAAAAACTTCTCTCCATGGCCTATTCCAGTCTGTTAAACCTGGCCTCTCTGCCTGTGCCCTCAGTCCGGTCTGAAAGGCCTCCTGGAGACGCTGCTATTGCTCCACACAACAGTCCCAAGATCTTTTCCCCACAGCCTGGTTACCAAGAGACCACGGGCTCCAGCGTCCATGCACTCGGACAGAGGTCAGGCACAGAGCAGACGCTGTCTGCTCCAACCTCAACCCACCGCTGCAGTCTGAGCTGGGCCCAGGATGAAATCAAGGGTGGCAGCAGCAGCACTAGCATGAATGGCCGATAACCGAGAAGAGCGGGGAAGCAAGACTCTGGTACCTCCCTGCACTGCCCTCAGCACCACCAAGGGGTTCCAAGATACACAGCAGCTCCCCAGCTCTGACAAAGCCAGAGCGAAACACAAAAAGATGACAAAACTCTATATCCCTGGAGACGCTTAGAGGGAAAACAACACCCTATAAAAACAACCAAGGGAGCAGTAAAGAGAAGTCTCTATCTGCCCCCCTCCCTGTACATTTCATCCATCACACTGCAGAGAGCAAGCTTGCTCATGGCGGGAAACAGGCTGGACTACATGGGGTACATTTCTTGGGGCTGCAGCACACACTCAGGACAGCTATGTCACACGGCCCTCTCTCCCCAGGCATCTGGCACAGGGTTCTGGGTGGAAAGGACCACCTAGATCTCCACAAGGAGCTTGGTTCTCCTGTCAGGCTGGGCCACTGCCTGGCACGCGATGGCCACTCAGCCACTGGCTGGGGCACTCGGGGGGTATTTGCACACACACTAGCGAACACCCGACAGCACCCCTTGTAAGCACCGAGGCAGGCAGCCCGTTGCCATTCTCCCTGGTGGGCAGCTGGGTTTTAGTTCCTCGGTCTAGACAGTCCTGGCCCGCAAGGCAGGTACTGTTATGAGCATGTGTTTCTAAAACCCATTCATTTCTCTTGAGCCCACTGTGTGACTACAAGCGCAGGCCCTCTTGGGCTTGAGAAATCACTCTCTTTCTGGATTCCAAACAAGAAGCATTCCGGCCAATGAGGTGCAGGCAGGCGTGATGGGTACCTTGTCCAGATCCAGCCCCTGACAACTTCCTATGAATAATCTGTGCTCTTTCTTCATCTGCTAGCTGAATGGGGAGGCCTCTGTGTACCATGAAGGATAAAACCACAAGATGAAGGAGCCTTGGCCTTGAATGACCACGCAGAAGATTCCAACTAGGACTACCCTCACTGGGTTGTGCTAAGAATGAGAAACGACTTGTTCTACGTCACTAAGATTCAGGGTTTATCTATTACGACAAGCAATTTCATCTTCGTCGATACAGCTCTCCATACGTTACGGAGAACAGTGAAAGAATCTGTCAGAGGGCTGGCGGCCAGGATGATCCTACACCAGAGGTTTGCAAACTATGGCCCGATCCAACCCACTGCTTGTTTTTGAAAGCAAAGTTTTATTGGAACACAGCCACGCCCACTGGTTATGAACTGTCCATGGCTGCTTTTGTATTACAACAGTGGACTTGAACAGTTTCAATAGAAACCATATGGCCCATGAAGCCTGGGCTGTTTACGAACTGGCCTTTTATAGAAAAAAAAATTGTCACCCCCATAGCACAGTCTCATAAACCTTGGGGAAAATGCTCGGCTGCAGTGTTTCTCAGACTTTGGAAAGTCCAGCAGCTTCCCTGAGGGAGCCTGGTAAAATGCAGATCCCCTGGCCCTACTCCCAGAGGTTGTGTTCAGGACATCTGCAATTCTAACAAGTAGTCTGAGGAATTCTGCTGCATGGTCCATGGGCAATGCTTAGAAAAATACTGTTCTTCCAGATGCCTCAGGGATCCCCGGGAAACCTGTTAATCATTCTGCAGCACTTTTCAAGGAAGGACAAGGCCAATCAAGGTTCTCTAGCAACCTAGGAGATGCAATGTCATTTGTCTGAGTACTGCTTGAGACACAGATGGGTTTTTAGCCTTTCTGGGCATTATTAGTTCCCTCATCTCTAAACTGTGGTTGAAAATGCCACCTCACTCACAGGGCTATAAAGAATAAAAAAGAAAAAGCAAGCAAAGTACTAAGCATATCATGTATTACATGAAAACCATTCTACATGTTAGCTAATATTATTATTATTATTTTTTTTTTTTTGGTACTGGGAATTAAACTCACAACCTTGTGCTTGCCAGGCAGGTGCTGTGCCGCTGAGCTATATCCCTGGTCCCTATTATTGGTTTTATTGTTAATATGAACTCCTTTCAGGGCTTTTCAGAGAGACCTGGGATGAGGAGTTGAACATTAATGATTACTGATTTTTTTTTTGTTTGTGGGTACCAGGGGTCGACCTCAGGACCTCACGTGCCAGCAGGCGCCCGTGCCACTGAGCGATATCACCGGCCCTTTTTTTTGTATGTCGGTTCTAGGAGTCGAACTTGGGCCCTCGCGCTTGCCGGGCAGGCGCTTACGCCGCTGAGCCATCTCACCGGCCCCTGATTTTTTAAAAGAGTTTTAAAATGCCTTTTCCCCTGCTGCAGCAGTAAAGGAGACCCAGAGCCAATCGGCAGGCTTCTCAGGACAGGGTCAAAGGGGTGCACCCCCAGTTCCACTCCACATCTCCCTAGAAGCATTGGTCTAGCAGGTGCCCCTCACCTAGAAAAGGCTTAGGTCCTCTGTTACCATGATAGGAGAAGACACGTGGAACCTGGCTGGAGTGGGCTGCCAACCCGGGCAGGTGCAGATGAGTAGGGAGCTTCCAGCTCCCTGCATGCAGAGTGCTCCAGGCTCTAAATAGAAACCCTTCTGCTTTAGCAAATTAATGTGTGAGGATGTTGGATCACACTCTGCAAGCATGAACAGAATGGAGGACCTCCATGCTAAACTGCCACATATGGCCAGGGGTGGGAACGAAGATTTCCAGCTCTATAAAGAGGCTAGACAAGCTGCCATGATCAAAGTCAGGCTCCTGGAAAGCAGGATAAGGCCCCCCCCTCAAAGAGCTAAGAGCTGCTGAAATTGAGTAAGGAAAACCAGGGAGTCAGGCAGCCCCAAGGAGAAGACCCTCACTCAACTGGCCAGGCCCTAGCCAGCCAGGCTTCAATGGCTTTTAGCCTTAGTGGAAGGGTTACAGGTGACAGTGACAAGAGGACTCCTGATGAGCGGAAAGAATCTGTGAGAAGAAACAGGCAGTTTTTTTGAAGCTTACCAATAGGAGAGGTCAATGTCAGCAGCTCTAGTGCCTCAGGCCCCCACAAGCAGACTACAGGAGACAGATGGAAGGGATCCCCCTACTGAAGGCCAGAGAAGCTTTTTAACTGGGCCAGACTACAGATGTAGGCTTGGAGGGAGCCTGGGGCCTTCTAACTACAGGTGCTAGAATAGCTGACGCACGTAAGTGAAAAGGTGTCAGTCCTTTAGAAGACATGTCGTGACACAGAAGATCAGAGATGCAATCATATGTTAGTTTCTAATGATGAAATGGAAGAATTTGGTCCCCTCTTGAAGACACCAGGAAGTAGAAAGTAAGCAAGAAGATTTCTAGAGTGGAAGAGTCCAGGATATCAGAGGTCTTGGCTTATTAGAACTCTCCAGATAGCTCCCTGTGCTCTACTGTGTTTCTGGGGGGTATGGTGCCATGTGCCCCTTGCTCCAGGATCTTCAGTTCACCCTCCTTAGCAAGAAGCACCAACCACAAAGTGGCCAGACAGCTCCCCGTAACTCACTACCTCTGTGACCTCAGGCAAGTCACTTCTCTACCCTGAGCCTGTTTCCTCGTCTAGAAAATGGAGTCAAACTGCATCTGTCTCCGTGGGAGGATTAAGAGAGCTCATAAGAAGCACAACATCCAGCACAGAGAAGCTACTAAATAAACGCTAGTTACTCTGTCTGTTAGGAATCTTATTCATCCTGGCCATCGCCATGCCTCAACGCATCTTACAAAGTGACTGTCATAGGAGGCTGCTCAATAAATATTTGTTGAATAAATTAATCGTGAATAAATTTTTCCCTCTGCTTTCCTTTTTTTCTACCTAAACACTGGTGGGTTTCTGCCCCTTTTTCCTTTCCCTGCCTCCCCTCCTTTCCATTATATATTCTCAGATGCACCTTCAGGCACATTTGCTGTTATTTCACCATTATTTAGTCATCTTCTGAGTTTCTGACAAAGACACATGTCCAGGCTACGTTTCTACAGTATTAACATGTTCCTGCAGGGTTGCACCATCCGATGGGACTGTCCCGTGCCACCTGATGGGACAGTCACGCATATACCACTGGTGGTTCAGAGCCACCTGGCAGTGAGACACATGAATTAAAATGGCCCCATTGTGAACGTGTTAATAGTCTCATGATAACTCCCTGCAAGGTTCCCTTCCCTAATGATCTCTGCTAGTGCCTTTAAAATGTATCTCTAAAATAAAAAGCAGTGATCATACCAAATCTCGGAAAGGACATGGAGAAACTGCACACCATACATTGTACGTGGGGATGGAAATGGCAGTTCCTTATAAAATGAAATATGCAACTACTATAGGGCCCACAACTGGACCCTTGAGTATTTATTCCAGAGAAATGGGACATTATGCTCATTAAAACCTGTGAAGTGTTCATAAGCATTTTATTCATAATAGCCCCAAACTGGAAACAACCCACATGTCCTTCCAAGGGCAAAAAATTAACACATTCACATTAACACATAATCTGTATGTCTCACTGCCAGGGGTTCAAGCTGGCAGGAATGTGTTAAGCAAACTGTAGCAGATCCACACCACAGAATATCACTCAGTCATTAAAAGGAACTAACAACTGTTAGACACAACTACTTGGGTGAATCTCCAAGTAACTACGCCGAGTGGAAGAAAGCCAGTCCCCAAATGTTACATACTATAAGAGTCCAGTTATATAACTTTCTTGGAATGACAGATGGAAAGAGGAGGTGGGTGTGGCTAAAATAGGAGAACAGGATAGGTGTTAAAGGTATGGAACTGTTCTGTTTCTTGTCTGTTGTTGGTGGATATGTAACCTACACATGTGATCAGACTGTATGTGAAATTGGGGAAATCTAAGATTAGGGAATTGTATTAATGTCAATTTCTTGGTTGTGATCTGGCCTACAGTTATAAAAGATGTCACCACCGGGGGTACCCTGTAAAGGGTACATGGGCTCTTACTGTGTTATTTCTTATAACTACATATGAATCCATAACTGTTTAAAAAAAAGTTTAATTTTTAAAAGGACATGATACATGGTAGTTGGGAGTGGTGGTTCATTCCTGTAATCCCAGCACTCTGGGAGGCTGAGGCAGGAGAACTGCAAGTTTGAGCCCAGCCTGGGCAACTTAGTAAGACTCTGTCATAGAATAAAATAAAATAAAATAAAATAAAATAAAATAAAATAGGCTGGGGATGTAGCTCAATGTGAACTCAATGTGGGGATGTAGCTCAACTGAGTTCTATCTCTAGTGCCACAAAACACAAACAAGAACAACAACAAATGGACATGGTGGTGTGTGCCTGTAGTCCCAGCTACTTGGAAGGCTGAGGGAGGGTGACTGCTTGAGCCCAGAAGTTTGAGGCCAGCCTGAGAAACATAGCAAGACCCTGCTCTCAAAACAAAAACAAACTGGCTTAGTTGAAATTCTTTTACTCATTCCATACACAGTTACCGAGCACCTACAAGGCACCAGGTACTATGCCAGGAGGTAAACCTGATGATGCATGTCCCTGCTCTCACGGAGCTAACAGTGCAGTGGGAATGAAAAATCCAATGTCCACGGGACTTCCCAGGAACAAAAATATTGTGCATGTAAAGTGCACCTGTCTGTAGCAAGTCTGGTAAGGTGTGAAACAGCCCCTGAGCACACACAAGGCCTGGGGGGTCTGCCACGCTCCCATCTGGACACCTGGGAGATGCTGACTAGAAAACTCCTTGAAGCGAATGGTCTGCACAGCTGCTCCCCCTTCCCAACGCTTCAGTGATGCTGTCATCTTTGCTGTAAGGTTAAGATGGAGCTCAGAATACGGTTTGGTTTGGGAAACCCTGCTCCACATAGATCTATAAACACATGACCGAAAAGTGCTAGGCAGAAACATAAGAGAAAGCTCAGCAGCCACCATATGTCGCTGCACACCTGCTCTAACCACCTGCAGGCCTGCATCTGGGGGAATGCTCTCCAAGCCTGTCTCCCCAGGTTCTGTTGCTCTCCTGGGAGCCAGGATCTGCTCCTAACTGCGCCAGACCCTGAGAGACACGCTATCCGGAGCGGTATTTCTGTATGGTTCCTAGGGGTCCAGAGTTGTAGAGGGCACTAAGGTCTTCCTGACTCTTTGCTATCCCAAGCTGGTTAGAAATACAGGCTCTTGTGCCCACACTGGGCCTAAGGAAACAGAATAAGCATTCTAACAGGATCTCCCAAGGACACACACGTGCACTGCAATCTGAGAAGCACCGATTCTAGACCTTGGTTCTCAAACCTAGCTCTGTATCAGAATCATCTGGATTTTTTCCTCTAATTTGTTTTATGATGAAATATTTCAAGATAAAGCATAAAGAATCAAGTAATGAGCATCAAGATACACATGAACCGCTCGGGCCGACCTCGAACTCGCAGTCCTCCCTCCTCGGCCTCCTGAGTGAGTGGGATCACAGACACGCACCAGCGGGCCCAGCTCAGAGACGCCTGAATCCCTATGCACCTCTCCCTCACCCCATTTTCATCTCTCCTTCTCCGACACAGTCACTAACTGGGCTAATGTTTTTATATTTCTACTACCTATGTGCTTATTCATAAACAATATACTATACTGGTTAACATGTTTTACATTTTCATACTAGTGAGTATCACGCTAGCCATCCCTTTCTGCAGCTAATTTCTTTGGTTGAGCAATATGCTTTTGAGATGCGGACAGCATTAACTCACTACATAATATCCTGCTGTGGCAATACCCCACTGTTCCTCCATTCTCCTGTTGTTAGACATCTATGTTGTTTCCAAATTTTTAAAAAATGCTATAACAGACATCTTTTTAAATATCCCCTTGAATACAGGTGCAACTATATTCCAGCATTACATACCCAAGAATGGAACTGTGGGGCCATGAAGTGTGCATTGCTATTTTTCTACCAATTCACTCGCCTACAAGCAGTTCATGAGTTCTCTATGCTCCATATCCTAGCCAACACTTGTTATTATCAGACACTAGTTTTGCCAGTGTAAAGGATTTGCAGTGCTGTCTCACTGTGGTATGGCTTAAGTTGTCAAGGGACATCTTTTCCTTTGTTTCCTTGCCATCTGGGCTACATTTTCCAGGCTCTGCCTATTCCATACCTTTTTCCCACCCTTTGTGCTTGTTGTTGGTCTTTTTCTAACTGACGTTTAGGATTCATATATTCTGCGTACCAATCCTTGTTTGGTTAATAAATTACAGATGCTGTCTTCCAGACTGTGGTTTTTCTTTTATTTCTAGTATCTTTGATCATGAAGAGATTTTAAAATTCTCATGTAGATACAATAACGTAGATGTTTTTCATCTTTTCCTTTATGGTTTTTGTTTTCCTGATTTAAGAAATCCTTCACCACCGTGATGTCATTGTCTTTCTTGTTCCCCGCAAGTTTTAAAGTTTGCTTTATAATTTTTAATCCACATATGTAAATGCTCAGCTCCCACTGCAGACCTCCTCAATCCACACCCTCAGGAGAGGCTCTATGTACCTGCATTTTCAGCCAAAATACATTCTATCAGCAAGGCTGTTACAGCCAGGCTGAGAAACACTGACACACTCTTTTCTCACCCACTGGGTGCCAATGAAAGGCATTTCCTCTACAAAACCCCAGGGAACCCTCTCATCTCTGCCTCCTTCACTGAGTGGGAAGAGACTTCCGGAGACTTCCAGGCTCAGACACTTAAGGACCATCTGGTGTCCAACCTTTTACCTATGGCTGGGCAGCCTCTCTGCCAGGTACCTGAAAGGTGGCTCGCCAGTCTCTCCTCACCGCCACTAGTGAGGAGAAACAATGCCCTGTGCCTCCAGGTTCTCCATGCTTCCTGTTACACTGTTTTTTTCCTATCTTGAGTTGAAATCCATCACAGTTTAATTTCTACCAGCTGGCCCTACATCTATATCCTTGCGTGTTTCCTTAACTTCCTCCCCATCGCTTATACACCCCCGGCCACCTGTCTAGTCTGGCTGTGCTCCCCTCTCCTTCTAGCCCTCCAGCCACACTGCCTGCCTGCCTGCCTTCCTGTTCCTTCCACTCGTGAGCTGCTTTTTGCTTTAGGACCTTGAGTGTTCTCTCCAAACTTCTTCCTGACCCCTTCTCCCCAGGCTAGGAGTTACAAAGGCGGTATTTAATCAGTACCTGTCTCCCCACCAGAATTTAAACGTCCTGATGGGAGGTTCTCTGTTGCTTCTGCTCGAGGCTGCATCCTGAGCACCCAACATAATAGCGGGTACAGAATTAGCTCTTAGCAGGGTTTTGTTGAGTGACGGGCAAATGAATAAGTGAAAGCCAACCAGCCAGCGCTTTGAGGTCATATGAAGTACACTAAGATCGCTTCTGCAGGAAACTTTCGGAAGTCTGAAAGTGGTCCTGTTCTCTAGGTATTTTTCTTCTTTACAGGGGACTAATGGGGGAGGATGCAGCCAGTTATAGTGGTTAAGTTCCTAAAGAAGGGATGGAGTAAACACATTATTTCATAACTGCCTCTAGCACCACGTCTGGAGAGAGAATCCCCAGGCTCACATGCATTATACAGCTTATCCATGAAATTTGTTTTTTTCTCAGAAATAGAAATACTGTAAATGTTACCTGAGGCTAATTTCAAAAATTCATTCCAGAGGTTAGTACAATGGTGGAAATATGAACGAAGATGGAGAGTGCTGTGGGAGCTATCACAAAGAACAAACTGTGACACGGCTCCCTTGCTGTCAGTGCATAATGAAGCTGGTATTTCCTCCATCTAGAGATTAGTGGTGTCCAGTAAACAGGTAATACAATTAAGTGAGACTGACATTATAACATCAGAGAGTCAATCAACTACAACTGTTAAATTTTAGCCAGGTGTAGTGGCACACACTTGTAGTCCCAGCACTCGGGAAGCAGAGACAGGAAGATCACCCCGAGTTCAAGGCTGACCTGGGCAACTTAAAGAGATCCTGTCTCGAAATTAAAAAAAAAAAAAAAAAAAAGGCTGGGACTGTAGCTTGGTGCAAAACCCTGGGTTCAATCCCCAGCACCACAAAAAGACAAGAAAAGGAAATATAAAACTCTGAGCCAAAACACAGACAAATTAATATCTACACGCTTAGAGAAATAATCTGTGCATAAAGGCTGCCTGATAATCACGGCACCTTCCTGTTGGATTTAATGAGAAAAGACACAGGAAGCACTTATCACGGTGTCTGTCTGAGAGCAATAAATATTGAGGTAAATGGAAGCTGTGCCTCTGCATCTCTCATTAGGAAGCCAAGCACCTGAGAATCCACAGCACAGAAACATTCCCTTTGTAGGAAACTAGGAGAAAGCTAAAATTTGCTGTAGTCTAAAACATTCTCCTTTGGGGAACAGAGCTGTCAGGGCAAAAAAAAGTTTTCTTTAACCCTCTTGCATCCTATACCAGAAGCCTGCAAATTAAACTGACAAAAGATAGATTATAGGAGAGAAAGGGTATACAATCCTACATTAAATTTTACATGCATGAATTTTACATTCAGTCCAAAAAAAGAAATGAAACCCAAAGAAATAATTAGACTGCAGCTATATACCACTTTAACACAGGGTAATCGACTGTGGAGAAGCCCTGGGACACAGGGGAGGGGTCTGGGGTTCTGGGGATGCCAAACCGTGGACAGGTGAACATGGGGGAGCCAAGGGCAGACAAGGACCAGTCAGTGAGGTTTGTTCACGCGGATCTATCTGTGCCTTCTCGTCTCCAGTGAAAAGAGTCACTCTATTGGTGCAGGGGAGGGGAAGACGGCGCCATCCTCTCACCAAGGGAAATCTAGGCCCTGATTTAAGTAGACAGAAGAAAGAGAGCTTTCCTGCTTGTCTTTTCTCAATTGCCTGCAGCTCCAAGTAATTCTAATGCCAATGTGGCATATTTTGGGGTAGCATGTTTGGATCCTTTTATAGCCAATACCAATATGTGAAAAATCTAGTCCTAAATAGAAAAATAAATGCTGTGGAAGTGATATGAATTGTGCCTTGAGGTGACCCGGGGGGAGAAGGCTTCAGGCTACTTCTGCAATGACTCCGGTATTATTAGTGTGTGGACCAAGTCAGATCAGCTCCATGCTTATCCATGCTCAGTTCTCCTCCAGGCACAGGCAGGCTACAGAGGCAGGAGAGCAGCTCATGCTGTGCTTTTGAGGTCAAACTGTATTTTTCAAAGATATGCTAAAATGTTTACTCTCTGAGTTGCTTTGACTGGGAAACCGTCTCCCAAGAAAATGAAATTATGAAACCCAGGTGATGGAGGGTGCTGAGAGAATAGAGACTACTAAGGGATAAACCCAGTCTAAGGAGGCAGAAATACTGAAGCTACGAGCCTTTATTACCACAGGAGAGGACAAGAGAACAGCCAGCCCGTTTCCAAGGCCAAAGTGGGAATTATAAAGATCAGCGCTGGCTAAGAGAATTTAGGGCAGGGCAGCTCAACTATGGCCTTTTGCCTCTTCAAAGTACTGATTAAAAAGCAAAACATTATCTAATCACTATTTATAGCGTGTCCTCACGGTGTTCTGTCCTTTGAGTTGAGGTGAGCACCAAAAATGGGTTGCCAGTCCTGAAGGAATATAAAATTTGGAAGAACTGAAGACTTGAATAGTCAAAGGAATACAACTCTCAGTAATGACATAACCTCCTTGGGGGAAAATGATGGCTTTTGGCAATTATTTCTGCAGGAGACGCAGAGCTCACCAGTGAGGAGGACGTCTAGAAAGGGGCCACAGTGTCCTCGCAGAGAGCCAGACCATCTTCCCGCCTGCTCTTAGGTCCCGTGGGGCAGCAGGGGATGAGTCCTCTTCCCGCGCCTCAGGACACCAGCCCACCCTCGACTCCTCAGCTCGCACGAACGGTGACATCAGGTCCACCTTCCTCTCCTTCGGTGCCGGCCACCTCCCTGGCAGACAGCACTGCTTCTGAGCCTTCAAATATCATCTTAATGCTAATGACTCCCTCACCTACGCTCTTTCTCCCCACCCGCAAACTCAGACTTTCAACTGCCAGACAGAGTTCCGTGGATGCTACAGCATCCCCCAAAACATAATGCGCCCCAAATCAGACTTGCTCCTGACTCCTTTAGCAAACAACTGTGGCCCTCTTCCCTGTCTCTCAAGTTCAGGCTCATCTCCAATCTTCTCTTTCACATCAACCGCTACCAGTCACCAGGCCCTGCTACGCTCCCTCCACAGTGTCCCTTTGAAAATTACGATTGAATCTGTGTATCTTTATTTCATTATTTCACTTGCTTCAAAACTCATGAGTATACAAGGCTGCAAGAGGAAAACCTCCCCCTCTTCTAGCCCTACAACCCCCATTTTCTCTCCTGCTCGCAATCTGGATTGTTTTTTGTTATCTCTGAGAGATGCTGTCTATATTTACAAAGAAAGAGAAATGTACATTCATCTTTCCCCTTTTCTTGTGCGAATGGTAGCATACTACAGTTGGTTCTCTGTATCCAGGGGTTCCCCATCTGCTGAGTCAACGAAAAATGGCTTGACAATATTCGAAAAGAAATAGCATCAGCACTGAGCACGTACAGTGTCATCGTTCCCTAAACAGCACGCACAACAACTATGTGTATAGCGTTTACACTGTATTAAGTAGTGTGCGTAATATCACAATGACTTAAGAGTATACGGGAGAGTATGCGTAAGTTAGATGCAAATGACATAATCTTACGTAATTCACAGATTTGATATCTGAATATAAGAAACAGAAACTTAAAGTTACCCATTTTCAAAACTGTCTTTAACTTTGACTGGAAAACTACTAGTAGACAAAACTGCCTCCCTGCCCGTGGATGTGACTGAGGCCACACATCTTTAAAAGGGGCCTTAAACAAAGAGGGAACGGGTAGATACTCAATAATGTATGGCTCCACTGTGCTAACGCTGACGGGAAAAGTATAGGCAGTTAACAGGTTACCATCTGGGCTTTAATAATTTACCTTTAAACCCACAAAACGTAGAGGGAGTGGACTATACCCCCCACAGCACTCAGCCAGTGAGAAACTGGGGGAAGGGACCTGCGTGCTGGGGGTTAAACTGCTCACTGCAACAGCCTTGGGTGTGCCTGCTGGCAGGGCATACGCCAGCCTTGCGAGAATGAATTAAAGCCTCGCTTCCACTGCTCTTCTGTCTCCGAGCCCACTCTGCATCTGGACAAGTGAATACATTTCTGACGCTGCGGTGGGAAGAGCCCCAGAGCGATTCTCCCCTGGATAATGAGGGATAACGCCACACAATCTTTCTTGTTATTTTTATTTCTTAATGTATCTTGGTGATCCCTTCAAATTGGTACCCAAAATCTCCTGTATTCTTTCCTATGGCTGCAGAGTATTCCACTGAACAGACATATATATTACTTAACCAATCTCCTAGTTAAATGGCTTTCAGTGTTTTTTTTTTTTTTCTTTTTTTTTTTTTTTTAATTTTAAAGAGAAGAAAAAACAAAACAAATCAAAAGAAGAACAAATTTTCAAACCAACATAATAGGAGGGTAACAATGGTTAATACATTACGTATTACTATCATTAAGTTAGTTATTCAGGACACCAGACATTAGCATTCAATTGTCCAAACATTATTGGCACAAACCTTACTCTTCAATGAACTAAGTAAAAATGGTAGTGTATCTATCTTAACCATCTTATATATATATATATATATATATATATATACAATTTTTTTTTCCCTTTCCCTTCTTTCTTTTCCCTATTCCAGTCTCTCTTTCCTTTTGACCAGTTTCTTTTTGATTCACCATGTCTATTGTACATTTTGGATCTTATTTACTCTTTCAGTTTCTCATACTAGAGAGATAATACGATGCTTACACATGTGCTTCTGGTTTATTTCACTTATGAGTATTTTCTCGAGTTGCATCCATTTACCTATAAAAGTCTCCAGTTTATCCTTCTTTATGGCTGAATAGTACTCCATTGTATAAAAATACCACATCTTTCTTATCCATTCCTCAGTTGATGGGCATTTGGGTTGTTTCCAAGATCTGGCTATTACAAATTGTGCTGCTATAAACATGGGTGCACATATATCGCTGTGGTACGATGTTTTTAATTCTTCTGGGAAGATGCCCAGAAGGGGAATAGCTGGGTCAAATGGGACCTCCAACCCTAGTTTTCTGAGGAATCTCCACACTGACTTCCACAGTGGCTGTACCAGTCGACACTCCCACCAACAGTGAAGAAGGGTTCCTTTTTCCCCACAGCCCCTCCAGCATTTGTTATTAGTTGATTTCTTTTTTTTTTTTTTTTTTTTTTTTTTGTGGGTACCGGGGGTTGACCTCAGGACCTCGCGCGCCAGCAGGCGCCTGTGCCGCTGAGCGATATCACCGGCCCTTTTTTCGTATGTGGGTTCCGGGAGTCAAACTCGGGCCCTCGCGCTTGCCAGGCAGGTGCTTATGCCGCTGAGCCATCTCACCGGCCCATTAGTTGATTTCTTAATAGTAGCCATTCTTTCTGGGGTGAGATGGTATCTCAGTGTTGTTTTAATTTGCATCTCTCGAATGACTAGTGATGTTGCACATTTTTTTGTATATTTATTTGCCATTAGTATTTCTTCATCTGAGAAATGTGTATTCATCTCAGATGCCCATTTTTGGAGTGGGTCTTTAAATTTGGGAGGTCTGATTTTTTTGAGTTCTTCATATGTTCTCAATAGTAATCCTTTGTCTGAGGAACAGCTGGCAAACATTTTTTCCCACATTGTGGGTTGTCTCTTCACTCTGTTGGTGGTTTCTCTTGCTGTGCAAAAGCTTTTCAATAAGATGAGATCCCAGTTATTGATTCTTTGGGATAGTTCCCGTGCGGTTGAGTTTTTATTCATAAAGTCTTTGCCTACACCAATGTCTCCAAGGGTTTTACCTATCCTACCTTCCAGCAGATTTAATGTTTCTGTTTTAATATTTAGATCTCTGATCCATTTTGAATTTAGTTTAGTGCATGGTGAAAGATATGGATCTAGTTTTAATCTTCGGCATGTGTAGAGCCAGTTTTTCCAGCACCATTTATTAAAGAGGCTATCATTCTTCCAGCGAATGTGTTTGGCACCTTTGTCAAAGATAAGGTAGCTTAGTATGTCTGGGGTTGTTTCAGCATCTTCTAATCTGTTCCATTGATCTTCAGGTCTGTTTTTTTGCCAGTACCACACTGTTTTTATCACAGTAGCTTTATAGTATAATTTCAAGTCGGGGATTGTGATGCCCCCTGCCTTGCCTTTGTTGCCCAGAATTGCCTTTGCTATTCTAGGTCTCTTCTGATTCCAAATGAATTTTAGGATTGTTTTCTCTAATTCTGTGAGATATGCTGTTGGAATTTTGATTGGAATTGCATTAAATCTGTATAACAATTTTGGAAGTATGGCCATTTTCACTATATTGGTTCTTCCTATCCAGGAGCAAGGGATATCTTTCCATTTTCTGATATCCTCTTCAATCTCCTTTTTCAGAGTACTGTAGTTTTCAGTATAGAGGTCTTTTACATCCTTCGTGAGGTTGATTCCTAGGTATTTCATTTTTTTGGATGTTATTGTGAAAGGTATTGTTTCCCTAATTTCTCTTTCAGTAAGTTTGTTATTTGTGTACAGGAAGGCTATTGACTTTTGAGTATTGACTTTGTATCCAGCTACACTACTGAATTTGGTTATTAAATCTAGCAGTTTTTTAGTGGAGTTTTTGGGGTCTTCTGTGTAGAGTATCATGTCATCTGCAAATAATGATAATTTAACTTCTTCCTTTCCAATCATTATTCCTTTTATTTCTTTCTCTTGTCTAATCGCTCTGGCTAAAGTTTCCAGAACTATGTTGAATAAGAGTGGGGACAGTGGACATCCTTGTCTTGTTCCTGATTTTAGAGGGAAGGCTTTCAGTTTTTGGCCATTTAGTATAATATTGACTGTTGGTTTGTCATAGATAGCTTTTACCAGATTGAGATAAAGACCCTCTATTCCAATTTTCTGTAGGGTTTTTATCATGAAAAGGTGCTGGACTTTGTCAAAAGCTTTTTCTGCATCTATTGAGATGATCATGTGATTTTTGTCCTTGATTCTGTTAATATGCTGTATTACATTTATTGATTTACGTATGTTGAACCATCCCTGCATCCCTGGGATGAATCCAACTTGGTCATGGTGTATAATCTTCTTGATGATTTGTTGGATTCTGTTTGCCAGTATCTTATTAAGGATTTTTGCATCTATGTTCATTAGGGAGATTGGCCTGTAGTTCTCTTTCTTAGTTGGGTCCTTCTCTGGTTTTGGTATCAGGGTAATGCTTGCTTCCAGGAATGAATTTGGGAGTATTGCTTCCCTTTCAATTTCATTGAAAAGTTTGAGAAGTAGGGGCGTTAGGTCTTCTCTAAATTTCTTGTAGAATTCGGCAGTGAATCCATCAGGGCCTGGGCTTTTCTTTGTTGGGAGGTTTTTAATTACATCTTCAATTTCATTGGCTGATATTGGTTTATTTAGGATTTTTAAATCTTCTTGATTCAGCTTTGGTAATTCATACGAATCTAGGAATCTGTCCATTTCTTCTGCATTTTCCATCTTAGTAGAATATAAATTTTCAAAATAGGTATAGATGATCTTCTGGATTTCTGCAGGGTCCGTCGTGATATCACCCTTTTCATTTTCAATTGCATGGATTTGAGTCTTTTCTTTTCTTTTTTTAATAAGGTTGGATAAGGGTTTGTCAATCTTATTTATTCTTTCAAAGAACCAACTTTTTGCTTCATTGATTCTTTGTATTGTTTTTTTATTCTCCAATACGTTAATTTCTGCTCTGATCTTTATAATTTCCTCCCTTGTACGGGCTTTTGGCTTAACCTGCTCTTCTTTTTCTAGAAGCTCGAGGTTCACCCTTAAGTTGTTTATTTGCGCTTGCTCTATTTTCCTGATATAAGTGTTTAATGCTATAAATTTCCCTCTTAGGACTGCTTTCATTGTATCCCATAAGTTCTGGTATGTTGTACTGTCATTATCATTCAGTTGTAGAAAGTGACTAATTTCTTCTTTAATTTCATCTGTGACCCATTGGTTGTTCAGGAGGATGCTGTTTAATTTCCATGTGTTTAGGGAGTTTTTGTGGGATCTTTTGCCATTGATTTCCAATTTCATTGCACTATGGTCTGATAATATGCATGGGATAATTTCAATTCCTTTGCATTTACTTAAGCAGGTTTTATGAGCTAGTATGTGGTCTATTTTGGAGAACGTCCCATGTGCAGCTGAGAAAAATGTGTATTCTGATGTTCTGGGATGGAACACTCTGTAGACATCTACTAAGTCCATTTGTTCAAAAGTTTGGTTCAGTTCTACTATTTCATTATTGATTTTCTGTCCAGTTGATCTATCTTTTTGTGACAGTGGAGTATTGAGATCTCCCAATATAATTGTATTAGTGCTTATTTGATTTTTCATGTCCTTTAGTACTTGTTTTATATAGCTGGGTGCATTGGTATTTGACGCATATATATTTATGATCGTTATCTCTTCCTCTTGGATTGTTCCCTTTACAAGGATGTAATAACCGTCTTTATCTCTCTGAATCCTTCTTGGCTTGAAGTTCACTTTGTCTGCAAAAAGAATAGCTACCCCTGCTTTTTTCTGGGTTCCTGTGGCATGGAGTATTGTTTTCCATCCTTTGACTTTCAGTCTATGAATTTCTTTCTGAATTAAATGTGTTTCTTGTATACAGCATATTGTTGGATCTTGCTTCTTGATCCATTTTGCCAGTCTGTGCCTTTTGATTGGTGAATTGAGACCGTTAACATTGATGGTTAAAACTGATATGTATTGACTTGTCATGATATTTTCCTGTTGTTGGTTCCCACTCTTTGTTTTTCCGCTTTCCGGCTACTTAATTATTTGCCCTGCCTGGTGGATTCCTTCTGTTGGGGTTCCTATCTCTTTCTAGAATGTCCTTCAGAACGTTTTGGAGTGCTGGTTTGGTGGTCATAAATTTTCTCAGATGTTCTTTGTCATGAAAATATTTTATTTCTCCATCAATTTTGAAAGATAGTTTTGCAGGGTACATCAATCTGGGCTGAAAATTATTTTCCTTTAGAGCTTGCAATACATCATTCCAAGCTCTTCTTGAATTGAGGGTTTGTGCTGAAAAATCAGCTGTGATTCTGATGGGTTTTCCTTCATAGGTGATTTGTCTCTTCTCCCTAACAGCTTTTAAGATTCTGCCCTTCTGTTGAATTTCTGGGATCTTGACTATAATATGTCTGGCTGAAGTTTTTTTTTGATCATGTCTAGTTGGTGTTCTAAAAGCTTCACTTATAGGGGTGTCAAATTCCTTTTCTCTTCCAGGAAAGTTCTCCCTGATTATGTCTTTGAACAAGGTTTTAATGTCGTTGATGCTATCTCCTGCTTTTTCATTTATTCCAATTATTCTTAAGTTGTTTATCTTTGAGTCATCTAGCAGCTGCTGAATTGATTTTTCATGGTCCCTTGCTATTTTTAAGAATTTTTCCATTTCATGATCACTAATTGCAAGCCTGTCTTCTATATCTGAGATCCTGTCCTCGCATTGGCTTATTCTGCTACAAATACTTTCAATGGAATTTTTTATCTCTTGGATATCTGCTTGAATCTGCCTTATGGATTCCATTTCTTTCCTATGCTGAGCATTCATGGTTTCTATAGTTTTCTTAAGTTCATCTATTTTTTTTGTCTGTATCAGCTATAGTGTCCTTAAGCATGGTCTTCATTGTAGACATTATCTCTGCAGTTATCTGTGAGATTATTTCTGTTTTAATTTTTTCCAGAACCTCATTCAGTTGCTTTGTTGTTACCACTTCAGATAGGCCAGGTGGGTGGCTTTCGGATTGTCCCACCTCGTTGCTCCCTAGGTTTGTCTTTGGTGAATTGGATGTGTGGGGTTGCATCTTGTTTAAGTGTCGTCTCATTTTTTCTTTCTTTAATTCCTGGGGTGATGTTTGCAAATTACCTATAGTAGGTTACTTTATTGCTAGTGTTTAAGATCTTTAGAAGATGACTACTTCTCTGCAGTATCTTCCAAGTGGAGCTTGCTTTTAGGTTTTGAGCTTTCTGCCAGATCCTACCTCTTCAATTCGTTGGGTATGCGAAGTTGCTACCTGTTTGGCCCAGTCCTTGATTCTTTGGTACTGTGCCACTGTATTTTCTGTGTCCCTTAGTCAATCTCAATCATGAAATATCAGGAAGGAAAGATGTTTAGAACAATTATTTCACATTTGGCTATAATGTTAACTAAAGCATCAAACACAGCCTAAAAAATGACAGACTGAGCTAACCAGTTATTTACCACTTTTAGCTGTATAGAGTTGCGGTTATATAACAAAATCTAAAACACACCAGAAAAATTATATGCAGTATACAAGTCCTATGTATGTCAATTTTTCCTTGAGGAGTTTAAATTTAAAATGAGTTAAGGAGGAAATAGAGTATTGGGAGAAGAGGAAGGAATTAGATGTAAGGTTAGAGGACCAAGAGGGATCCCACTAAAATTGGGACACTGGTGCAGAGGACAGGTGGTAAAAAGAGAAGGAAGGGATAAAAGGAAGAACAGATCACAACCACAGTCACAAAGAAGTTAGAGGCGCTGTTTACACTCATATAAAAAACCAGAGAGAATAATGAAGGAAAGAGCAAATACACATACAGAAACAAAAACGAAGATAAAAACAATAAAACAGACAGATCAAAAATAAAACCCCACCAAAAAACAAAACAAAACAAAAACAAAAAAACCCTTCGCCAGAACAAAAAACAAATCAGTGAGAAAAAAAAAAAAATAAAAAAAAAAATAAAAATAAAAAGAATCAGTTCCAGGTGTTGACTCTGTTGTAGGCAGGTACCTTGTGACGGAGTCCTGTTCTGTGCAGGTCCGTCCCAGTAAGCCAGGAGCGCCCTCTGGCGGGCGGTGAGCAGAGGCGCGTACTTTCAGGCAGAGACCAGTCTAGCTCGCCTCCGCTCTCGGCGCCCTTTCACGATCCCTGGGCCTGAGAGGCTCAGCGCGCTGTCCGCCGCTCTGGTTTTTCGCCACGCCCCCCACAATGGCGCCGGGCCAGTCGCTCTCTGGCGCGGGACAGGTGTGGCTGAGAGTCCAGTCTCATTCGCCTGCTGACCTCAGCACACTTTCGTGGGCCTGAGAGGCCCCGTGCTGCCCTGTCCGGAGCACAAGTTCCCAGAGCAGTTTCCGAGCCGCTCTGAGTTTCGCCACACCCCCCACAATGGCGCCCGGCCGGTCGCTCTCTGGCGCGGGGCAGCTGTGGCTGAGAGACACTCACCGCCGGTCAGCGCCGTTCTCCGCCGCTTCCCTGCCCCGCCGCTGTCTCAGGATCCTCCGTGGGGGCTCCCTGGGCGCCAGCTGCCACCGTGTGTCCGTAGAATTGAGCCTCCGTGGCGCTGCAACTCCCGGGATAGTAGAAGGTGCGCGCGTGCGGTCTGCTCCTTCTTTCCTTCTTCTTTGTTGGAAGTCACCCGTCACTGGTGCCGGGGGTCCCAGATTGCGCTTCAGAACTTTTCTGGGTTTCGGGGAGGCATCTCCCCCCCTCCTGCGCTTTCCGGGTCGCTATATTCCCGTGTTCCAATGGTAACTTTTAGAGAGAGTTTCGCTGCCTGCTTCTTACTCATCCGCCATCTTGAGGTCCTCTCGGCTTTCAGTGTTTTGCTCTTGCTAACAATGCTGCAATGTACAGCCCTGTGTACACCATTTTGCACATGACAGTATCTGTAGATCCCGCCATATCATTTAGCTTCTTGCCCCCTCTCTCCATTTCGCGGTCTGCTTCCGCTTAGACCACTGCTGCAGTGGTCTTCCCACCAGCACCCTTGCTCTCTTACTCTAACGAATACTTCACGAACACTTTCTATGGGCTAGGGACTCTGTTAAGATGGGCAAGAACAAGGGAATAAGGAAAGAAAAAGCAGACCCACCACACAAATCCTTGCCTGGCTCCCAACTGTGGCTCACTGAGTGCTCGTCAATAAGTCAGCCCCTCTGCTCTGTGCCTTGGAATCAGCTGCGATTTAGTGACAAGAATCAGGCAAATGGAAAAAATATGAAGTTCCTTACTATCAGGGTTTCATTGGCAAAAGAGGCTGATTCCTACACCCAAATGGGCTTCTTGCTGCTTCCCCCAAGTTCAGACTTTGGGTCAATACTCTTGTGGGAGAGTCGGCTCTGCAGAGGGGCAGACACCTGCCGGGATGGTGGCCCACGAAGTGCTGTCTCATGGCTGCCAAGCTTCAACAGGGACTGAGACAGGCTCGGCACTGGCCTCTAAAAGGCTCAGGAGTGCTTTCCTGAATGAACACAGGAGGCAAGATAAGCACAAGTGGGCAAGGAGACACCGAAAGAGAGAGGAAAGGGTGAAGGGTCCAAGTCAGCTGCCCAGCCTCTTTGCACCAAGGGAGTAGAGGAGTTTCTTCATGGAAATACAAGCACGGGGGACAGAATCCCCCTGAAAGGTGAACCACTTACTTTGCAGCCCTCCATTTTAACAAACAGGACTTTTGAAGCTTCTGAAAGCTTCTTTTTTTTTAAAGTCTAAATTAAAAATGGCCTAATATTATACCCTGGTGACAAGCTCTTTTTAAAATACACAGCAATTCTTCTCAAAAGATTCAAAAGTATGGGCCGGTGAGATGGCTCAGCGCGAGGTCCTGAGTTCAACTCCCGGTAGCCACATATGAAAAAAGGGCCGGTGATATCGCTCAGCGGCACGGGCGCCTACTGTCGCGCATGGTCCTGAGGTCGACCCCCGGTACCCACAAAAAAAAAAAAAAAAAAAAAAAAAAAAAAAAGATTGAAAAGTAAACTATTACTAATTCAGCCTGCTGGGAAAATTGAGTCTGAATTATAGATTTTTAAAGAAATTTAACTTTATTATAGTATATTATAACCAACCACAGGAAGGATTGGAAGTAAACAAGAATTAGAAAATAATTCAGAGGGGGGTTAAAAACCTTTCAAACATTTTCCCCCTCTCCTCCTGGCTGATATTCTTTTAAGGTAGAATGGGCCTGAGTGACCAGTCTTCCAACAGCTTTCCTTTGCTTTATCCTAATCTATGAAGAAATTTTACCTCACTATGGTCTGTAACAGCCTGGAGCCAAGGTTGTAAGTTAGGAAAGTGAGAAACGCCTTGAAGAGTCTTGCAATCTGCCATTACAGTGGCCAGTGGGTCTCAAAGGTGCTCCTCGGATTCCCAATCAGCAAACGCAACAGTCAGGTTTTTGTTTTGATCCTCGGGCTTTGTGTTGCACGTGACACCTTCAGGCAGATTCCTGGTCCCACCACTAGGGATTCTCATTAAATAGTCCTGTGATCCACATTTTTGACATAACTTTCTAGGTTCTTTTTTGATTGGCCACAGACTGATCCTTTCCTCCTTGAATCTTCTCCAGTGGCTTTTTATGACCCATTAAATCCTGTTCTGCCTCCTGCCCACTCCTGTTCATTTCCAAGGCTGTTCTCAGCAGTCAAGGAACTATGGAGTCTCCCCGATAAGGGACACTCCCTGCAAGGACCAGGAAGGGACCTGTGAGCCAGGCTGGGCACCCTGTGTGAGCCCTTGCCCAGGTTGTTCTAACTAGTGGGGAAGACTTCCCCTCAAAATCTAAAGCTGCGAGGACACACGGCAGACTGTCTGGGACCGCAGAGCCTGCAGGAGGTGACAAGCCACAGATAGGAGGAGGCAAGGAGGCCGACAGGCAGGGAGACAGGAGATGGGAAGCAGGAATCAGAGAAAAACAGTCTGACTTGACAGCATCTGAGGCCTTGGATCTAGTTCCTCCTGAAACCAGACCCATCGCTTTCCTTGGTTTGGTTAAATGCACCTCCACGTTCTCCTTTCTTGCTAAAGCTAATCCAGGTTGGATTTCTATGACTTGCAACCAACAAGGCCCTTCCTAGCCCATCCCTTTAGTGCCACCCTGGTATCATCACTGTACACAGCTGTGAGATGAATTTTTCTACGCAGCTTCAAACCATCTCTTGTCTATCTCGAAAACCATTTAGAGTCCCTCAATGTCCCCAGGATTCAGCAGGACATCTTTCACAGTTAAAGTTCCCTGTTTGACTTTGCACACTTTTTACTGTAGCACCACAAAAGGGCCAAACCGGGATATCTTTCATTCCTCAAGCAAGCTCCAAGAGGGCCCCTGCTTTGTGCCTTGGCCTTGCTAATCTTGCCTTCTAGAATACCACCCCCCTCACCTCTGCCTACTAAAATCTACTGAAGAGAAAGAAAGGAGGAAGTTTCTACTCCTTTTTCAAGGTCCATTCCACATAACAAACACTGCCCTAAGTATTCTCTACTCTTAAAGATGCAACTCTGTCCCTCTTCTGCCGCGACAGCATTTATCCCATGACCTCTACTTGATTCTACCTTGAATTCTGTGCTGTCTGGTCTTAGGGTCCTCTTATTGACAAGACCAATCACTCTGTTCCTGAGTGGAAACTCCGAGGCTCACCTCCTCACCCCACTACCTATGTACTTGCCAGGTCCATCCTAACCTTCCTCTGAAATATTTCCCGGGTCAATCCCAGCATTCCCACCACTCACCAGTAACTCTTACTCTAACAGCTCTCACCCTTTCATTTCAGACTTACCTTACTCCAATCGACCTGCCCACCAACACCAGTTATCTTTCCAGTACACAAATCTGACCAGGCTATGCCCAGTCTAGAGAGTCTACGCCAATAGTTTGCACTCTCCATTGTCTTGGTTTCTCTTGACCTATCCAAGCTCACTGCCAACTACTCCTCAAGGAGCACCAGCCAAACCAGAATGTTTCTGGTTTCCCAACTGTCCCAAGTGCTTTAATGTGGCTCACTTTTGCACAGATGATCTGCTCTGTGCATGAAGGGCTCTCACAGTTCTGCCTGGAAAGTTCTCAAATTTAGAGAACTCCCTCCACTGAGAATCTTTTTGGAGTGCCCCAGGTAACAACACTCGTTTGAGCCCCCAGTTGATGTGGGAGGAAATACCTTCTCTGCATCCCCCGTCTCCGGCACAAGACCCAGCATGGTGCACCGGTGCTCAGCAAAGTGTATGATAGCTAGCAGAGGCCCAGATCTTCTATTACCATCTGAGCTAGTACAAGGCCCTGCTCTGGCGTGGTCAACTCCGTTGGTGTCCAGCATTGGACGAATAGATTCTTCACTTGACAGTACCAAAATACCTTGTGGACACTGACATCCCATGAACACTTTGAATCTACTAGGAAAGCAGCAATCACAAATTTACCTACGGTATAGGATCCTGTCATATCTCAAATTGCATTACATCTTAAGATCATCAAAACTTGGGCTCCCATTGCCTAAGAAAGTTCAGATCCCCTCATAGGCATACACGAGGGGCTATAAAATTATTTTTATGTACTGTACTACAGGTGGCTACTTTTTTTAGAACAACATTTTCAACATTTGCCATAGATGAGCTACCTAGGGAGTTTTTAAAAGTACTGGCGCTGTATCCCATCCCTGCCTTGAGAATTCTGGGGAGACAGTGCAGACCTCTGCACATTCTAAAGCTTCCTAGGTGACTGTCGTGTGCAGGCCCAGCTGCGAACCCTGGGTTTAAAGCCTGTCAGTATTGCCAGAACACACCTTCAGGGGTGCTCACCTTCCTGTGTGTTCTCTCTGTTCAAAGCAGCCTCTTCACCCTCCTGCCTAACCCATGCTCATCCCGTGGGGTTGAGTTCAACTGCTAACCTTTCCCCCGTCCTCCAGCCCGTCACCTCCTCTGACAGCACTTTTCTAGCACCACTGGAGTTGTTATTTGTTCACTTCCATGACAGGGATTTGAATCTAGATTTGACTAGCAAATGCGTTCCTCGAAGGCAGGCATTTTAAAGTGTCCTCTTTCACCCACTCTAGATCCACAGAATCAGAATGTCAGTGGATGGGTCTCAGTCTTAGTTGTTTCTTTGGCTCCCCAGAGGATCCTGATCCACGCCCTACCCAGGATTTGGCTTCACAAAAGCACTGGGTACTTTAGGCATCAATAAATACTTATTGCATTGAATTGACAAGCATATCCTTTGTTTTAAAGTTAATCAGGGCCGGTGAGATGGCTCAGTGGCGTACACGCCTGCCTGGCAAGCGCGAGGGCCCAAGTTCGACTCCTAGAACCCACATATGAAAAAAGGGCCGGTGATATCGCTCAGCAGCACAGGCGCCTGCTGGCGCGCGAGGTCCTGAGGTCGACCCCCGGTACACACACACACACACACACACACACACACACACACACACACACAAATAAATAAATAAATAAATAAATAAATAAATAAATAAAGTTAATCATATTATTGTACCTAGTCACTTTTAATTTCCCTGGAGAGCCAAGAGAAATTGTAGCAGCTTCCCTTGTAGTAGCTTCTTCATGTATCCAACAAGTATTAATAATAGTTTTACAAAGACCTGAGGTTCTGAAAAATACAGTCACATGCTAAGGGACTTCGAGTCTACTGACATACTAGTTATAGTTATTATTATTTGTTTTTTCTCTTTTTATAGTCATTGTAATTTCTTCTGCAACGAAGTTTTTTCCTTGCATATTTCAGGGTAAGAAAGACATGTTCTCTTATATCCCCAGTAAGTTGCTGGCACATGGAAGGCATTCTGCACATGTGTGTTGAATCAAAGCAATCCAGGGGCTGGTGAGATGGCTCAGCAGCATAAGCGCCTGCCTGGCAAGCATGAGGTCCTGAGTTTGACTCCTGGTACCCACATTAAAAAAAAAAAAAAAAAGCAATCCATTTCATAGCACATAGCATAGTTATTAGTGCTTATTTGTGTGATCATTTGATCAGTGACTACCTACTGCAGACAGGACCTGAATCTGCTTTGCTCATAAAGCCTGACCCAGGACGTGGCCAGAGTAGTTGCCAACAAATATTGCCAGTAAAAATCCATGACTAAGACATCATCAAGAACAGAAATGCAGGGCTGGGGATACTGCTCAGCGGCAGTGCCTGCCTGGCAAGCACAAGGTCCTGAGTTTGATTCCTGATACCCAAAAAATAAAAAAATAAAAAAAGAACAGAAATGCGATCTCCCAAACAAATGTCTGCTCCCCTCTCCCTCCCTATGGTCCCCTGAAGAGTACGAAGTATATTATTTCTGAGCACTGAAGGATTTCAAATTACAGTGAATGCAAGCCCAAACTGAGACACTGCTTCTTTTACTTACTTACAGGTTGACCTGGGACTCTAGCTCAGGGTCTTTTGTTGGCCACGTCTGAAGAGGCTGGATGCCAAAGGACAAAGATGATTTTGCCTTCCAGAGAAGGGTCTGTGCCATCTGACTCCCACAGGACCCCTTGGTCAGCGGATCCATCAGCAGGGCTGGAGGCTCAAGCGCTGTGCTGAAGCAGGAGTTGGGAAAGGTGCTGAGAAACAGAGAAGGTAGCAAGCCAACCTCGCCCTGCTCTGCCCCCACCCCCCACAGCACATTCAAATGCCAGGAGCAGGGGCACGTCGAGGCACCCCAAAGACCCAGGTGCACCGAGGGTGCACCACCACACTGTTCAGGGCCCTGTGCTGCCCTGGAACACCCCAAGTCCCAGGGTCTCCCTCAGCCCTGAGTTACGTTACCCAAATGGTTAAGTCAGTGGGACTCTGCTAGGGTTTGGGTATGTTTTACGTGTGTCCTCCAAGTTCACATATTAGAATTTAATCCTCTTGTGAAGTATTAAGAGGGTGGAAACTTAATTCAGCTACAGTGTGCAGAGGAGGGGCCTTTGCAAAGTGACTAAGATTAGATAAGGTCATCAGGGTTAAGCCCCCATCACTGAACCCTGTGGCTTTGTAAGAAGACAGAGAAACCAGAGCAGGCACAGATACATGGGTATGGTCCCTGTCTCTTGCCCCATAATTCCCTGCGCCACCTCAGAACTCTGCCAGCAGGAAGGCCAGCACCACATGCAGCTTCTCACCCTTTAATGAGAACCGTGAGCCAAAATAAATGTCTTTCCATGCATAAAGTTACAGCCTCAGATACTCTGTTATAGTACTAAAAAGTGGGCTAATACAGATCTAAAGATCCACGGAGCATTTAAACAATCACAAACTTATTTAGAAGAAAAGGTAACAATGACTTGATAAGGGAAGCTATGTGTAGGCACCCCAAGTCTTCCGTTTTTGGAGAACAGTGGTGGAAACTCATGACTATCACTAGGGTAGTTCAGTAGTACTTGGTTTATCTAATTTCTAGTTAACACATTCAAGAACAAAGGGCTTAGAGTGGCAACAACACTGGAAACCAGAAAGATCAAAACTCCCATTTCCAGGGGAATGGCATGTAGTATGCAGTGAACGCCTGTAGAGTTCATAAATAGATTATTTATAGGAATAAATTGAGAAAGGCATTCCTGGGGTGTGCTTGCTCTTCCCCAGATGACACACTGAGGAGGGTGGGAAAGGCAGTTTGGGGTGCAGGTTTGCTTTGTTAGGAGCTGCAGACGCCCCTGCTCCTTTTGATGGGAACAATTTTCTGAGCCAATTAGCAGTGCCTTCCCTCACCTCTCTCCAGTGACAGACAAGCCAACAAAATCCGATTACCTGGAAATGGAAAAATATAAATAAAAAGCAATCTTAGATAACATTTGGCCAAGAGGTACTCTTTATGATGTCTTTTTTGGGGGGGGCAGTACTGGGGACTGAACTCAGGGTCTCACACATACTAAGTGAGTACACTACTCTACCACTGAGCTCCATCCCCCGCCCCAGCCCTTTTTACTTTTTATTTTGGGACAGGGTCTCACTAAGTTCCCTGGGCTGGACTCAAACTTGTGATCCTCCTGCCTCAGTTTCCTGAATATCTGGGACTAAGGCATGCATCAAGGTGCCTAGCTCTTCATAATGTCTTCTTTGAAAAAAGGCAAAAGAAAGGAGACCAGGGGTTCACGGCAGTACTATCTGGGGTTTGCACAGGAAGCTGCAGCTGCTGCAAGACTAGATGCCCAGGGCAGCAATTCCACTGCTGGGTATCTGGAACCAAGCACTACCCACTCCAAGGCGCTCTAGTAGAGCCAAGTAGGCCCAAGGCTGAGGCTTGTCACAAGCAGAAGTCACTCCAGTGATCTACGCTTCCTGAAGGGTTCGAGACCCCTGACCCCTGACTGTCCCTGGGCCTCCTCCCTTGCTAGGTCTCTCTGGTGCTCATCCTTTGTGAGTGAAGCCTCAGCTCTCCTCGGCACTTGTCCTGGGCTGGAGAAGCCACCTGCTGCACACGGAACCCAGACTTCCAGTTAATCTCCCCCAGGCTAGCTTCAGGCCACTTAACCTTTACAGCACCTGGACAGACATCAAAGGCTCTGGCCTTCAACCTACAACGAAAGGCAAGAGCCCATTCTGGTGTTTGCTCGGCTGCTCTTTAGTCAAAGGTGCCCGAATCTTCTAAATCTGAGTCTACAGCTGCCTTAGCAGTAAAACAGTAAGTAAAGAGAAAGTACGGCTTTGGGAGGAGAGATACATTTTCTTTTTGTGTTTCTGAATCCTTGCGGGTTGGTTTGTTTGTTTTAGACAGTATCTCCCAGTCCAGACTGCCCTTGAACTAAGTAGCTCAGTAATGCTTGCATGCAAAAGATTAAGAAAATGCTCTCAAAACTCCAATTTATTAGTCAAGGTTTTTGACACTGTGACGAAATAGCTGATAAGAGCAATTTCAAGCAGGAAGGGTTTATTTTGGCTGATGGTTTCAGAGGTTTCCATCATGGTCGGCTGGCTCTACTGCATTTAGGCCTGAGGGGAGGTGGAAACAGCATGGCAGAGGGGGAGGGCGGGGCAAAGCCGCTCATATCACGGCAGCCGGGAGCAGAGACCGAAGGGAAGAGGCAGAGAGAAAGGGGTTGGGGGCAAGAGAAACACTTCAAAGCCACACCCCAGTGACCACTTCCTCCAACTGGGCCCCAAGTCATTGTTCTCAGGTTTGTCACCACTGAGCACTGCTGTGCTGGGAACCAAGCCCTTAATCCAGGTGTCTGTGGGGGTTGCTTCATATTTATTCCTAAACCATGATACCTAGTGTGGGTGTGCAGGAAGCAGGACAGGGGACAGGAAGGAGCCAGGTAAGGCTTCAATTTCAATTCAGCCTGACTGAAGCTGTGCTGTCCAGCTTGGTGGCCACTCATGACGTGACTATGGAGCAAATGAAATGCGGACAACCCAATGGAGCTGTGTAAGTGTAACACATACTCAGGTCTGGGGAGAGTTAGTACAAATCAAAAACACTGCAAAATGTGTCATCAATACTTTTTTTTTTTTTTTTTTTTTTAATGTGGGTATCGGGAGTCGACCTCAGGACCTCGCACTTGCCCGCAAGCACTTGTGCCGCTGAGCGATATCACCAGCACATTTTCCCCTTTATGTGGGTACTGGGAGTCAAACTCAGGACCTCGCGCTTGCCAAGCAGGCGCTTATGCCGCTGAGCTATCTCACCGGCCCATCAATATGTTTTTACACCAATTACATTCTGAATGATAAAATAAATCATTAGAATTACTTTTAATGTGGCTGATAGAAAAGGTACGATTCAGGCCCTTTGCTTTCTTTGCTCTCCAGTTAAGCCTGCTTTCCTATCATTCCTTCCTCTATGCATCGGCAGATCTGTACATGACATCCATGCCTGGACCATCCAGCAAACCCTAGGGCTCAGACATCTCTCCACAGCAGTGCAAGGCAATTGTTATGGTATGTATCCGAATGTCCCCCCAAAACCTCATGCTATGGGGGGGGAGTGGGTGGGCTTTTCAGAGGCAGCTGAATCTACAGTTTGTGACTGGTTCATTGTCTAGTGCTAGGATTGGGGGTGTGAGTGCTACACCTGCCCTAAGGCGGGCAGCCTGCATACAAAGAAGGGACAGAAAGAGGCTTGCTCCTCCCTTTTGCCCTTGTTGCTTTTGCCGTCTTTCACCACCCTGAATCGTTGCCCCTCTGCCACACCATCCTACTTTGGAGCCAGCTGATTATGAACTGAAACCTCTACAAACTGTGGCTAAATAAAACTTTCCTTCCTTAATTTTGAGCGTTAGGTATTTTGACTCAACAACGAGAGAAAAGTAACTAAGACAGAATGAAATGCACGTTTAATGTGGAAGATTAAAGAATGAGAAAACCTGTATATTGCTTACAATCTCTTAGTTTTTTACCTGATAAAGGCCAGACCCCTCGACCTCAGATACAATACTGAGATTGCTTCAGCATGTTATTTTCTAGCCCTTTAATCTTTAAGATTTTGTTTAAACATTTAAATGTCAGCTCTTTTACACCCTTCCCACTATTTAATCTTTTTACTGTAACTTTATGCTTAGAGTTCTTTTACACTTTCATTTAATTCTTTACCTTCATTTCCTAACTGTTCAGATTCTGTGTCATCACCATTAATTTTAGTTCATTTATTCACTTCTTTTATCTTGTGTATTCTTTTTTTTTTTTTTGTGGGTACCGGGGGGTCGACCTCAGGACCTTGCGCGCCAGCAGGCGCCCGTGCCACTGAGCGATATCACCGGCCCCTTTTTCGTATGTGGGTTCCGGGAGTCGAACTCGGGCCCTCGCGCTTGCTGGGCAGGCGCTTAAGCCGCTGAGCCATCTCACTGGCCCTATCTTGTGTATTCTTAACTTGCTGATTTAAAATGCTGTATGTTCCTCTTAACCTTCTGACATATTTTATTTTTATTGTCTCACTGTTTAAAATACTTTTCAGTTGAAGAACTTCTTGCAAAGATGGCAACCACACTGGTTATTTGTGTAATTCCTTGGAACTCATGGCCCAAGAGATAGAAGAAAATGTACTGAGGTAAGAGAATGTCCAATGTCTATGCTGTAACTGGAGACCTGCTGCAAACAGGAGGGCCTGACCCCGACCACTGCCCACCTGAGGGATGAGGCCCACGGGCAGTGCAAGCAGGACAGGGCAGGTTTCTTCTTTTTATTGCCCCAGCTTTCTGACAAGAAGGGGTGGCCTGGTCTGAGGAAAGGCCGAGAGAAGGGTAAATGTATCTGACATGTAAACCTCTCCAGAGGTATTTAGCAAAAGTACAGGTGAGCCTGCCCAAGGGAAGGCCATGAGCATGGGAGGTCACCCTGACCCAGAGCCTCTCTGGCAGGGCCTCGTGGCCCTGCATCGGGGAGCTGGGTAGCAAGGCAGGCCCTGTGGAGGGGCAGCCTGGCCCAGCAGTGGTGCCTCGGGGAGAAGCATGGGGGACGGCAAAAATGGAGGACCTGTGCCCACTGCCTCTGGAGCCTTCCCGGTCGGCAAGGCCAGACCTCCAGCCTGAGTGCAGAGTGCAGCTCAGATAAAAGGGGTCAAGGTTGATCCACCTATATTGCTAGAGAACAAATAAAGGTCCGCTCCTGTTCCGCGGCCACTAGCACAGGACTAGGCAGAACAACAGCAGAGGGCAGATGGCAAAGGCACAGACCACAAGACTTCAACGGATATCAGAAGAAAAATCAAGACAGTGGCCTTGTTGCCGCAAGAAAATGAGAGCACAAGGAGGCCTCTGTCCAAAGGTCACGGTGTCCCACAGACACACTTCTCAAGGCTCCGGGACAAAGATGCAGAGAGGGTAGGAAAGGGAGACTCAGCATAGGTGCTCTTGAGGGACAGTGGCCCTGGCAGAGGGATGAGGGTGCCCCCAGCGCATGTACCTCCAGTGCAGGGGTTTCTGCACACATGGCCCATTCCGAGTGGGGACAGCCTGAGAAGCACGCAGGTGACCACTTTCTCTTCCCAGACGCCTGAGCCCGTCAGCACCTCCAGGCTCAGCACTGCAGCCTACTGTGATGTGGGTGGAGGGACACGTGGTCATTTTTGAAGCTGGCATTTGCTGCTGACCACAAGGAAGAGACAGCAGTGCACACTGAGGCCCTGTTTGGGCTCAGCCGTAATCCACGAGGAGCCCAAGGAGTCACCCACCCATCAGCACTCGCCATCTTGCGCACTCCTTGTTCTGTTTACTGAGAACCATTGTACCCAAGCGAACTCAGCCCTGGGGCCTGTCTTCAAACCAAGGTCAGTGTGAAGTCCGAGCTGATCTGGCCACCAATGGAGCAGTGGATGAATTGGGAGTGGGCATGAAGCTGCTGCCTCCCACACACAGTAACCCCTAATCCTGTCGCCCTCTCGCTCCCCTGCGCTCATTACTATCCGATGAGCATTTGTGTGTTGGCAAACGGTCCATTTCCCTGCACTAGGATATTAGCTGCATGAGGGCAGGAGCCCCATCTTCCTTGCGTGGCATCGCCCCAGCGCCTGTACGTACAGGTGCCCGTGAGTGTCTATGGAATGAGTAAGTGACTGTGTGAATTTCAGAAACACTGGAGAACGATCCATTTGGAGTAGGAAGACCATGTCGGAATGTCTGGGCCTTTCCTGAGTGAGGTGGCTTCGGTCAGGCTGCTCGACTGCGTCACAATCTCCAATAGGCAGCTGCTTTGTGAGGATGGGAGCAAAGGCCATCCATCTGCAGAACATCAATCTGGGCCTGAGGTACAGAATGGACACCACTAAGTACTTAATGGCTTGCAGTGCTTTAGAGACACTTTGCTCTCCGGCCATAAAATGCAAGGCAGGCCCTTATATGCTCACTTCCATTTGTGCTGTGGGCTCACTGACAGTTACAGTTGCAAAGTCCGCTCTGTCCACCTGGATGAGGCTGGAGTGCCTGTTTTCACTTCCTCGCCCAAGAAGGCGGCGCCCAAGAGTGGGTACAGCTGTGCAGCAGCACCACCATGCACAGGAGTCTGACTAGTGCTGCTGACTTCCATCGGTGTCTGTTGTGTTTGCTCTGACTAAAGACAGACACTGTCTGTGGCACACACTGCGGGTGACTTGCTCCACTTCAGTCCCCTTGCACTGTGCAGAAGTTGGAAAGATGAAACTGAAATGTCTTCACCCCTTTTACAGTTATAGGGGGCAGGACATGATCTGTACCCCGCACGAGAGTCTCTGGCTGGGAACTGTGCTGGGCAGAGCAAGAGAGGGTCCAAGCCACCATTCTGCTTTTGCAGGGGTGATAAGGTATCGTGGGGCTCTGAAGTCAGCAGCTTGATTCTCTCTAAAGTAGCAGTGGCAGCTTTGGGAATCAAACCAGAGCTGGCAGTATGGTTCTACAGTAAGCAAAGGTGGAAGGAGCTCCTGGCTTCTCCATTGATCAGGGGGGTTTTGTTGTCTTTGTTTTGGTGCTGGTGATTGAATCCAGGGCCTTGCATATGCTAGACAAGTGCTTCACGACTGGGCTACACCCCAGCCAGGACTAGGTGCTTGTCATGAAGTGGTAGCTTGCTTTCCTGATCACAGCAAAGCCGAGTGGTCCTGGGAGCTCAGACTAGTTGGGTTTCCGGCACTTCCAGTGATTTTGTAAGCACTTAATTCCCTGTATCAGTATTAAATCCTTTTCTGCTTAAACCAGGGAAAGTGGATTCTGTTGTCTGCAATAGATTACTACTGATATGCCCTTTATAGTGCCCATCAGACTGGATTGTGAGCGTAACAGTTGATGTGACCCTGTGCAGAATGAGAGGCAGGGCACAAATTTTTCCCAGTAGGAACAATGGTACCACCTCAAGTGGGCCACAAAAAGGGACTGTGTCTTTTAACTGGATGACCAGAAAAGTTGCCTTTTGAGTATAAAAGAGACCTTGGTCAAAGCACTAAGCATTTCTGCTCAAGCAGCAAACAGGTGCTGAGGGGAACCAAAGAACGGCACCCATCTGCTACACCTCCAAGGTCACTGTTACACTGCAGCAATGTTTGCTATGGCTGTTGCTGAAATGTTGTTTTAAGTCTTCCTAATTATGTTACCAAAATTGTTATATCCCAAAGTGTGCTGAAAACATGCACTAGCTGAGAAACGCTAATCTGACTTACAGATGCTTTAACATCTCCAATCATAAAAATTCACCTGCATCTTCCAGCTATCCTGGCTCTGGCGGCACTGCCTGCTGGCATGTACTTTCATGCCTCACACCCACTGTGATTTTAGGTCTAGCCCAGAGCCAGATGCCGAGTGGACCTAATTCTTTTTTCCTAAGCCACACTTTCAAAAGCAGGAGGGCTGCTCTCATATTCTCAGTGAATTTTCTCTTTCTCAAACAGAACACCTCTTCATTCATTCTGAAATCTTTCTCTTTACTGGATCTTTTTTTTTTTTTTTTTTTGTGGGTACCGGGGGGTCGACCTCAGGACCTCGCGCGCCAGTAGGCGCCCGTGCCGCTGAGCGATATCACCGGCCCCTTTTACGTATGTGGGATCCGGGAGTCGAACTCGGGCCCTCGCGCTTGCTGGGCAGGCGCTTAAGCCGCTGAGCCATCTCACCGGCCCCTACTGGATCATTTTTATCTGATATAAACATATTTACAAAACAAAAGCAAAAAGCCTAAAAGCCAAATAAACAAACAAAAACACCCACAAATTTTGCAACTCATCTTCCATCCTGCAAAGAGTTGACTAAATTTGTTGCTTCCTATTTGTCTCCTATCATCACCTCCTGGAATTGCTCTGGTGGGATTCCCATCCTCACTACTGCAGAGAATAGTGAGCCCTGTCACGTTGGTGCCTTGTCAAAGGCTACCAATGTCCCACAGGATACTAAACCCAGTGATTGATTCTTAGTTCATTTTGTTGGACCCATCAGCAACATTTAATATACATACAAAAATTCCCTTTTTTCCCAAAAAGCTATACTAATCTTATTTCCCTAAAATAGAAAAGTTTTCAATCACATCATGCATCCATGACACAAAGGTTTCACCTTCATGTCTCAGAGTCTAAATGTCACTTGGGATTTATACTTACAGTTAACCAAAGTTCACCAAATCATTAAACTTCCTAATTACCGATGCCCTTTTCCTAGTGTCTCCAATATCCCTTTTTTTTTGTTTTTAATGTGGGTTCCGGGAGTTGAACTCAGGACCTCGTGGTTGCTGGGCAGGCGCTTATGCCGCTGAGCTATCTCACTGGCCCTCCAATATCCCTTTTGTCCTGATTTTTTTTTTTTTTTTTGTGGGTACCGGGGGTCGACCTCAGGACCTCGCACACCACCAGGCGCCCGTGCCGCTGAGCGATATCACCGGCCCTTTTTTCGTATGTGGGATCCGGGAGTCGAACTCGGGTCCTCGTGCTTGCCAGGCAGGCGCTTATGCTGCTGAGCCATCTCACCGGCCCTGTTCTGAATTTTTAACCTTTCCCTATGTCATTGTGATTCACAGCCACATTACAGATCAAAATAAAACAAAAACCTTGATGTATTGCTTTCAAACATTTTCTACCTGAGGACCCACATCTGCATCGTCCAGAGCACTGACAACACGGAGTCTGAACTGAGGTGTGCTGGAAGCACACAGCACACACTAGATTTTAAAGACATTACTGAAAAAAGTGACCATCTTGATAATTTTTAATGTTGATTACCTATTGAAATGAGAATATTTTGGATACACTACATTAAACTATTCAAATTAACTTTACTTACCTCTCTCTTTAAAATATGGCCATCAAAAAATTTAAAATGAAATATGTAATTTTTAAATTATTTATGTAATTTTATATACTTGCTGTCTTAGTTACATTTTTCTCATTGCTGAGACAAAATACTCGACACACAAAGTTAAAGGAGGAAAGGTTTATTTAGCTCACAGTTCATAGAAGATTCAGTCCATAATTGGCTGGCTTTAAGGCAGGGTGGCACATGGCAGAGAGGCAATAGTTCATGGTGGCAGAAGACAGCAAAAGCAAAGAGAGAGAGACAGAGAGACAGAGACAGAGAACACAAGCCTCTTTCTGTCCCTTATAGTATATGCAGGCTACCTGCCCTAGGGCGGGTGTAACACTCACACCCTTAATCCCAGCATTGGACCATGAATCAATCACAAACTCTAGATTCAGCAACCTCTGAAAAGCCCGCCCCCCTTGACTGCTTGAGGTTTTAGGGGGACATCTAGACACAAACCATAACACTTGTTATTACCAGAAGTATCTTGCTTCTTCTCGCTTAACATTTATGTACATCCTAGATATCGTCCCAAATCAGAAACACAGACATTGGCCTTTCTAACAGAGGATTAGCATTGTACTGACAAACTCCTAATGAACTTTGTTTTTTCATTTTTACAAGTGCCATAGTCTGAATGTTTGCATCCCCCAAAATTCATATGTTGAAACTGAACTCCAAATCTGATAGCATCAGGAGGTGAGGCTTTCTGGAGGTGCTTAGGTCAGGAGGGCTCCACCCTCACCAATGGGCATAATGCCAGTATAAGGGGCCCAAAAGAGCTCACTGACCCCATCCAGCCTTCTGTCATGCAAGGAGACTTCTAGAAAGCACCATCTAAGAGGAAGAGGCCCTCATGAGATACTAAGTCTGCTGACGCCTTGATCTTTGACTTTCCAGCTTCCAGAACTGTGAGCAAATTTCTGTTGATTATAAATTACTAATAGGGTGTTCTGTTATAGGAGTTCCAAGGGCCCAAGCAACAAGCAATCCTCCAGTGATCATAAACCTACATAAATCTCTGGCTGGTCACACTTCAATGCCAACTCATACCAGCTTACTGGTCTCGTAGAACCTAGCTTTAGAAACAACCAGATGTGTGGTTTTTATTTTCCCACATCTCTGCATTTTCTGTATCTGTGTATCTCTTCATGCTGCTTTAAAATTTTACACGCCCCCCATCCGCAAAAAAAAAAGCAGCGAGTCTCACTGCAGAATCTGAAAGGTATAATTTTCCTACAGTATTCTTTGTCAGACTTCATCTCTCTTCAGATCTTCCAACTCTGGAAACCAGACAACCAAATGTAATTTCTCATCTTAACCTTCTAAAGCAAAACTAATTTGACTATTGTCTTCTTCCAAGAAAGGAAGCTGGTTTGCATTAATTTAAAATCTTAGTGAATAATAAAAGTTGTTTTTACCCTGATCTTAGGAGAACAGACATAATATGAAAATTAATTTCCTTCTGTTGGCCCTAGGAGCCCATTATGTCAGCCCAATACAAGACAGCTTTTAATAGTCTTTCCCAGGAAGACGGCTGCTTTTCTAAAAGACAACTGACAGCAGCAGATTTATTTATGATTAAATACTTGAGGGCCTGATGCAAACAAAAAGAAGACCGACATAATATGGAGGAATGAAACCTAGGAAGACAGTTCACATTCGAATACTTGTTTACAAAACTACCTGAGAAACAGAAGCGTCCTGGAAAACAACAACAAGAATAAGATCCAAGCGTAGGAAGAAACGGAAGGAAGAAGAGGAGAAGGCAACCGCATGCATAATGGATAACTGCTCTTTTTGAAACCAATCTTGGCCTGGAAAGCAACATTAAGGAACAAGAAAGCATTTGTCTTGGCACCAAATTTGTTCTCCAAAGGCGTGGGATCCATGCATTACTAATAAGGACATCATCGTGTATGGAGCAATATTTGGGAAAGAAGAAAATGTTTTCCACTTGTCACTCAAATCTTCTATGGTAGGGCTCTGCAGCAGATGTGGCTAAACTTAGCAACCATAAGTTCACCACTTAACTAAGTTAATCTTTTACAACTAGAGATTAAAAGAAATACAGCAACCCCAATCATGTGACTTTATTTGGGGAAAGTTACCCCGATATAATGGCACTTCAGTTTTTTTAATCAACCCAGTGTCTACACATTCTTCTGGTGATTATCATGAGCTCTTGGTCTCTATAAATGGCAGTCATTTAACCTCTCAGTTCTGGGTTGAGCACATGCCCCAGGTGCAGCCCATTAACATGCTTCATCCCCTTCTGAACAAAGTTGTTGATGCAGAAATGACCAGAGAACCCAAAACAGCCAATGAATGTCAACCCTGGGACACGTGCTAGGATTGCTAAGTAGCCCCATCTTTCTGCTAGACTAGAAAGTAAAACTGTAGTAATTAACTTGCTGACTCTGTGAGCATAAAGACAATCCAGAAAATGAAGACCACTGCTGACATTATTTAAGCACGCTGACCTATCTGCCCCCAAAGCTTGATCTACTCAGCATGCTGCAGCTGCATGAACCAATAATTCTTTTCTGCTTGTCATTTATAGACTTTGACAATGTTTTTGAAATTTTTAACTACCGGTAAGGCACGGATACCAGCCAATCAGAATGACGATGCTGTATTAGTAGTCCTGGATGTACCTATCCGAGACTGTTTAATGATGATTACACCTGGGTAGCCAGAAGCAAGAACCACTGACCCTGAAGCTACGGCCTGCAGTCTAAGCTGTCATCTCTCCCCAGAATCCAAACCCCAGGCATAGGTACTGCAGGGGCTACGGCAGCAGAATCATGAGTGATGGTCACAGGGACGATGAAATAAGTGCCAACTTCACTCTTAGGAAGATAACAGAGATGCTCTATAATGAAAAAGTTTACATGATCGTTATGGGTTCCCTGACCTGAAATGGGACACACAAAAGCTGGATGATCAGCTATAAAGGTGAGTGCAGAAAAGATTACTGCATTATCTCAGAGCAGTGGTTCTAAAAGTTATGTTCCTGGGCCAGCAGTACTTGCATTACTTAAGAGCCTGTTAGGAATACAAATTCTAACCACCCTGACATAGGCCCTTCTCCTAATGAGGACCACTTTACTAGACGACTGGAACACTGGTTCTCCAACACCAGCCCCTGAGCTCTACCCTAGATGCTGAGTGAGTAGCCTGGTAAGATTTGGAATCTGCATTTCTAACACTTCCCAGGGAATTCTAACACTGCAGGGACCACACTTGGAGAACCACTGCCTGAGAGGCTGACCCAGGTGATGTCTAAAATTCCATTCAGGGTTGAGCTCTTTGGTCTTTCAGACTTGCCTAGCAAACTCACTCCTACTGATATGCAACCCTGTCGATGCTGTGGTGCACATGTGGCTCAGGCAAGAGAACGTTCAGCAACTGAAGAGTAATTTAAAAGAACCCATGTTCACTGACTATTTTTTTTGGTCACCATGAAGGGACAAAAGCCAAAAGATGTATTTCTTAGAATATCAAGCACCTTTCTATTACCCTCTTTCATATATAATAGGTGTTCCTATACTTCTCACTTCTATAGTCCCCCGGAAGCTTCTCTGACCAGTCCTACTGGTGCCCTAAGTATCTTATTATCCTTCTCTTCACCCTCTCTTACTCAACCTGCAGCCCAAAAATGCAACAAAGTGAGGCAGGGGAGAAAAAACCAGAATGAACAAAGCTGGGTGTTAATCAGGCAGGGTAGGGAAAAGTTATTATTATTTTTTTTTTGTCCGTAGTAGTTACTATTTAATCATACTTCATGCAAGCACTGCTTTTATTTTATTTGTATTTTTTTGTCTTTTTGAGACAGGAGTTCACTATACAGTTCAAGCTGGCCTTGAACTCACTTTGTAGCCCAGGCTGGCCTCAAACTTGAAGCAATCTTCCTGCCTCAGCCTCCAGAGTGCTGTGATTACAGGTGTGCAACACCACACCCAACTAGCACTTTGCATAAGTTAGTTCATTCAAAGCTTGCATCAAACCAGGCATGGTGCATATGCCTGTAGGCTCAGCACTCTGGGAGGCTAAAGTAGGAGGACTGTAAGTATGAGCCCAGCCCAGGAAACTCAGTGTAGCTCAATGTGAAAGTCCTGGTACCCATATGCAGTATCACCAAAAAAGCTTGCATCATCACTACCAGAAAGGTCATTTTACGAACAAGTTGACAAAGGCTCAGAGAGGTTAAGCAACTTGCCCAAGTGCACCCATGGTGATGAGTGAAAATGCAGAAACTTGAACCCATGTCTATCTTGCTCCAAACCCTTCTTGAATACCATCCGATACGCCTTCTTACCAAATCGTGGTGAACACAGGGCAAGCTGTCTAAAAGCCTAAGTGTCTTGTCTAATGGCTCCAGTTTCCTTGCTGGTCTTTCTCCCTGCCACCTGCCTGGATGCCCAATGCTCGGGCCACTCCTTTCTCCTTAGACAGCCATTAATTTGCTCTGTTCCATGCCAGTTATCAGAGCTGGCACAGGATATTTAGCCAAGAGAATCACCAAACTGAGAAGAATGTGTTTTTCCCCCGATGCCGACAAGATGACTGGGTAAATGTGGTTAAGCCAGATTCTCAAAGGTCCCACACATAAGGTACAGTAACTGAGGGCTGTGGGTGAGGACTCCTGCCCGGTGGCTACTCTCTAAAGCGGTAAGGCAAGTAAGGATAGGCTGACTGGGGTTGGCATTTCTGATCTTCAGTTTTCAAGGCTGATTATTTTCCAACTAGTCTGATTTTTTGGGAAACAGCTGTAATACATCCATATGACAGAACAGCATACAGCAATTTAATTTTCTTACAGCGTATTAAGTGAAAGAGCAAGTTTAAAATGTTAATATAAATACATGCATTCAAATGAAAGAAAAACACCAGATGATACTTGGTGGGATTATGTGTCACTAAAAATGTAATTAGCCTCTTTATGTCTTTCTAAGGTTTTCAAACTTCCTCCCACAAAATTATTTTTTATGATCAGATAAGCTGGCAATTCTTATTATCTTAAGGCTTGTTAAGATGTCACGGCGTGTCAAATGGAGAACAAATACCTTGGAGGCCAAAAAGTTACTTAGTGTTTCAGGCATGAGGTCAGGCAGACAAAGGAGAGGGTGGTACAAGTGGGAATTCAGAGGAAGACACATTTTCTAAACTGTCACTGTCCACTATGGCAAACATCCGTCATAGGCAGTTACACTGAAAGTTAAATAAAATTTTAAAATTCAGTTCCTTAGTTGACCTAGCAACATTACAAGTGTTCAACTTCAACAGGTGCTAAGCGCTCCGGAATCAGATGGCGTGGGTTACAGAACATTTCCACGGGACAGCGCTACCCTAAACACTGTCTCAGGCCTGAGGGGTCCAGCTGCTCAGCCTTGTCTCTTGGTATACCTGTTCTCATCCTTCACGTACTGGCCCCAAGTGTGTAAGCCCCGTGAAGACGGCCTGTATCTGTAGTTCTCCCAGTCTAACAGGAGACGCATCACCCAGGTGACCACACACAGTGAAATGTGGAGGAGCTGACAGATACAGAGCTCAGCCCGTAGGTGCTACCCAAAGAGGAAATCTTAGGACCATATATGCACAGAAGAGCATGACAGGAGTAAGGGCACTGATAAGAAACAGCACAAGGGAGGAATCAACAGCAGCCAGACATTTGTTCATTTGCACACAGTAAATGTCTGTGAAGGGCCAGGCCTCAGCCTAGTCTGGGGACAGCTGGGGTTCCTGTCCTCACCATTCTTGCACTCAAGTCAGAACTGCTGGAGCACCAAGGGTGGGTAGGGAATGCCAAGGACTGAAGCTGGAAAAGGGCCCTATTAAGGGCCCTTGTATTAAGGCTTTAGCAAGTGAACCTTCTTTTCTGCTTCACTGGGGGCTGAAGTCCCACGTCCTCTTCATTCTCGTCCCCACCCCAGTCCCCACCACTGCTGTGGGCGATGGAGAGCTCCTCAAGGGTGCGCCACAGAACGCAGGGTCTCAGCTGTAGGAAACCCCTCCAGCGGCCAAGGGGGCTGTGGGTTTGGGAAGTCTGGCTGGGGGCCGCTTGGGTTTTGAGGAAGGGAGATGGGTCCTAAAGGTAGGGCCAACCAGAGCGACCGGGAAGCAGGAGGACGCACCCCAAGTTCCAGGCCGGCCGGCAGAGGGAGGGCGTGTCCGAGGCCGGGCTGCACAGTGGGGAGCCCTGGTCGCCCAGGAGGGCGCCTGGTAAGGAGGGTACGGGCCAGGAGGAGCGCCGGCGACCCCGGCAGAGGGAAGCGTCCTCCCGGAGGGGTCCGGGGCGCTGCACGGAGGGGGTGGGCAGCGACGGGCGGGGCCGGAGGCAGCAGGTATGAGGCACCCGGGGCGCGAGCAAGGGTGGCGGAGGGGAGACTTCAGGGGCTTCTTCCCGACCTTGTCCTTGAGCCCGGAGAAGAACCGGGCAGGGCACGTTCTCCACGGCCCAAGACCCGCGAGGCCGCGCGTGCCTGGCCTGCCCCCGGGCCGAGGCTTCCGGTGGCCACTGCTGGGACCCCGGCCCCCTCCCGCCCGACAGCCCCTCCTGCGTCGCGGCCTCGCCACGCGCGGGCCCCTCTGGCCGCCACCCCCACGTGGCCGGATCCCCGCTCCCGCCCCTCCCGGCCGCACCCCTCCCCGGCCGCGGTACCTGGGGCTCTCGAAGCTGCACCCCCTGCGCCGCAGCGCCGCCCTCTTCTGCCGCAGGAGCGCAGCGGCCGCCCCGCCGGGCTCCGGCTCCATCGCCCCGGGCGGGGGCCGCGGGCTCGGGAGCACTCGGGTGGGCTCGGGCCTCGGCTGAGCTCGGCCGGACGCTCGGCTAGCGCGCCGCAGCCCACGCCCCGCCCCGCGCCGCTAGGCCGGGCCTAGGCCCCGCCCCTGACCCGCCCAGAACTCCAACTCAGCGGGCCTCTCGTCCCTCGCCCGGCCCAGGCCCCGCCCAGACCCCACCCCGACCCCGCCCCAAACTCGACCCAGCAGCTCCACGCCCCTCAGCCTGAACCAGACCCCGCCTCAGCCCCGCCCCGAATCCCAACCCGCCAGTCTCGCCGCTGCCTCGGCCTCAAGCCCCGCCCAAGGCCCGCCCCAAGATCCAGCCACGCCCCACGATCCAGCCACGCCCCTCCACACCACCCCGCCAAGATCCTCCCGCCTGCCCTCCGCACCTCCGCGAAGCCCGCAGACCCAAAGCCCCCACCTCAGCTTCACTTCTGTCCCGTCCATGGCCTCGCCCCTCAGCACAGACCACGGCCCGGCCCACCTACCCGTCATCTACCGAGGGTCTGCGCGGCCCCGGCCGTCACACCGTGGCGTGGCTCCCTCGGCGTCGTGTACCTGCTCCTTCTTGCCTCAGACCCTCCCGGCCCTTGCAATCATAGCACCGCCCCTTTCAGGGCGGGCCTTTCCACGCCCCGCCCCTTCTATCCTGGACCCTGGGTCTGTAGACCGGCTCGCTCTCTTGGACTTTCACAGCCTCACCCGGACAGGTCCCGCCTCTGCTCGCGAGCCGCCCCGCCCACGCCAGCTCTCTTTTTCACCTCGGTCCCCGTGCGCCTAGACGAGGCCGACCTCCTGGCTAAACAGATGTGCCACTGTGAAGTCTGTGCTAGTTCAGGCTCACTCCATCCAGCAAGCAAAGGTAATGCTGTCTCCTGGTGGCTGTTTGTAGCAAGGCTGAGGGATTGGAGCTTTGCAGGCTACCAGTTGTGTGTTCAAGTTTTGATTTATCGCTTTCCAACTTTATGACAAATCCCCTCGCTATCTTCAGTCCAGGTCAGAATCATGTCTCAGAGCCCTGCAACACTGCACAATGGCTGGGGGCAGGGACCCATCAGGGTAACTGTGCTACTCAAGTCATGAGAAGGAAGCCAGCTATGGCCACCTTAGCAAGCAGGACTTGGTCACAGCCAGGAAATGTGACTATGCTGGCCTGGAACTGGGATAGTGGAGCAGAGCCGGAGGGGTGTGCTTGTGGGAGCCCGTGCTTAGAGAATCAGCCACTGCAGCCCAGAAAGGCACTGGCTGGAAAACTGAGGAAGGCAGGGACGGGGGATCCCACTACCGACTTCCTGGTGCACACTATCTCAGTGACTTTCAGGTGCTCTTGCAGGCCTGACCTTTGCTGCTGCACTTTGAAGCAGATAAGCCAGTCTGGAGAGAGAATGAAGGGGATGCCTGGAGATGAGACTAGGGGAGGCCAGATGAAATAGATGTAGAGGGCTCTCCCTTTCTTCCGGCCCCTCAGGACTCCTTTAGTTCTTACCCCCGGTTTCCATGAGACAACCCTATAAGACAGTCCTTTTCCTCTTAAGTAAGCTGGAATGTGTTTGTTTTTTGCTTGGCATCATGAACTCCTGCTCATATATCCTTTCAGACTTAGAGCCCATGATCCCCCCCCATCCTTCACTGAGAGAGGATTGCCTGCTACTCCCCACCTGCACCCCACTTGTTTCTGTCTCCCTGCCCCCCATCTTGACCTCCCCAACCTCTATGTGTCCTGCAATCTCTGAACTGAATCTTCAAATACCCCTGCCTCTAAGGATCCCCACGTCCCCCACCTCCTTCCCCTCTAGTGTCCATGGTGCTGTCCCTGTGTTTCCTGAGGGCGCTGCTCCTGTTATTCACGTCCTGGTTACTCAGATGAGCTCTGAGGGCCTCATACCTCCTCCATGCCTGTATCCAGTGCAGCAAATGTTTGCCCGGTGATTGTTGTGGCTTTAATAAATTGAGCGACATTCATTGGAAAACACATTTAATTTCAAAGTAAACAAAGATGTCTGTACATTAAAGTATTTAATTAGTGAAACAATTATTATCAGTGTAACAAGCTGAAAAATACAGCAACTTGATACAAGACCGAGGTAACAAAATACTTCACCAAAAATCTAAAGATTCCCACAGAGGGCTGATGTTCAGTGGTTACTGCGGTGAGACAATTCACAAGTATTAGAGAAAGTCCTTCACAACTGCATGCAGGGTCTGCTGGAAAAAAAGACAGCCTGGGAGAATGCAACAGATTTAACAAGAACCCAATTGAAATGTAGAAACTGATTTTCAACTTACTTGGAAGAATACATAAGAAATTGAAAACTACTCTCTACGCAACATTTTGAATGCTTAGTGGAAAACCATGCATTTTGGCACAAAATTTATTAAAGATTATACCATATTAATAAATTAATTACGATTATTTCATTACTGAATGGTCACAGTCATCCAGAAATGGATAGAGCTTGATGGTTGTAAAATGGACAGATGATCTGTCGTGTTGCTGCGGTGAGCAGGGATTTCTGGGTTGCCCGTGGGTTAAACACACTGGCGTGGCAGCGGGCTATGAGGCAGACTAACGTCTACCGTACAAGTTCGCAACACCCAAGACAATGCAGCTGTCACTCATGCTGTACTTGAGTTTAACACTGAAGTTAAAGAGAGAAGCCTATGAAGCAAATACTGTGAACATTCTGACCCTCCTCTCTCTGTCCCTTTTTGGAGTCCTCCATGTACTCAACCACAGCTCTGTGCCTGGCTCTTTTGAGCCACCAGCTTCTAGTACATGGACAACAGCCAGTCCTACTGCAACTGCACTTAACAGCAAGATTGTTTAGTCTGGTGGGCCTTTTGAAGCCTTTCTGGAAGAATCTGTGCACAGGATTTGTACCCAGGCCTAGGAGAGAGGCAGAGTCTTGCTCAAGGAGATGCGTGGGGGTGGGGATAATTTGTTCATTAAGCAGTCAGCTCCACAAAAGCAGAGATTGGAACTCTCTTGTTTTCAACCATTTATATCCTGGTTACAGCCTGGCAGATGGGAAGCACTCACTAGAAATTAGAATGAAGAAATGAATGAATGAATGGGTGTTTTCTCAGAGAACCTATTATTTCAAAGGGACTATTTTTTAAACATGAAATTACCACTATGCCAATGTGATGTGGGGCTGATTAAAGTCATTTATGGCATCACACACAAAGTGAGGCTGTGTTTTTGGCAATGCTCACCTGGTGGCTGCGAGGATCCGCAATGTGGGTGCAGAGCTCTGGACCCCACCTGAGCTTTAATAAAGCAGGCTTGGCTTGCAGATAGTTTCCCATTTTCATAGACCATTTTTTATCTGAAAACAGCATCCTCAATGATATACTTTTTGGGTTTGGGAGGTGGGAGTCACATGATGAAAGAAATACTGGGCATCTTGATAAGAAATAGAAATGCTTTAGAAATCAGTTGGCAGGGCCAGGGATGTGGCTCAGTAGTAGAGTTCTTGCCTTGCATGTATAAGGCCCTGATTTCGATCCCCAGCACCACCCCCCCCAAAAAAAACTCCAAACAATTGGCAGTCAGGGTAGGTTCTTTCCTAAATGAGTTCTTCAAGGGTCCACCTCCTCAGCACCTCCATCTGACTGGGTGTTTGAAAGGGTATCTGGTTGGAGGGAAAGCTGCTGTGCTCTCCTTGGACACATTCAGAACAACTATGGCTCTCCACCAAATCCATCCTTCACAAAATATTTCAATTCCCAGAGTGCACTTTGCTGACCTTGGGTTACAAAATGTGCTCAACTAAGAGGGGAGTGAAGTACTCCCAGGGCAATGTGAGTGAATGGGCTCTTCTTGGGACACTTAACACTGCCAGCTACCTAATCCAGTCTGTGGACAGCATTCTACAACTCTCCTTTTGGGGTGCCACAATCTGTTTGCTGAGAGAAAATGACAGTATATGCATGCAAGACATAGTACCTTTGAGATTCACACGTATTTGTGCACTACGAACAGTCAAAGAGCAAAAGACAGAAACACTTCCCTCCAAGGTGAGAATCCACCCTGGGACCTCCCCGCTCTGTGATCTGTGCCTGGGCCTCTGTCCTCGGCTCTCAGGCCTCCTCACCTGCAGCTTGAGGGACAAGCCAGCACTGGGAAGACAATAAGCACTGAAGTCACAAGGTTGGCCTGGGTCCCTGCTTGGAGAGTCAGTTATCTTTCAGCTTCATCTCCAGGACTCTTCTGAGGTGTTCAGGGCTCTTACAGTTCTACAAGGCTTTTGCCAACAAAGTCCAAACAGATTCTTCAAGAGTCCAAGGTAAGAATGTTTCTGGAAGGGATGTGGGATCAGTCTCTACTAGTGAAAAGACTAAACCCTTTGAAAAGAATTGTGACTGTGCTCTTTCAAATTAGGCTCAGAAGAAAATGTTTGTGAAGGATAAGAAAAACTTGGAAAGGGTAGAAGTTTATCTGGTTTAGTGGAGCCTGAAATTCTGGGGTTTTTGGATTAGCATCTATAATATTTCATGTGTGAAAAACCAGGATAGGATTAGAAGAGTGGAGAAATCCAAGGAAAATAAGTAGCTGATATTCCAGTCTTGTACTTTCATCCAAGCTTAAGACTTTCTAGAAGTTAACAGGGAGGGTCAGGCTTAACATTGGCCATAGCACGATCACTGCAAGGTTCTGGTCAGAGGTGTCTGCAGTGTTTGGCGCTGTCACTCAGCCTCAGATGTCAATTTGAAGTCGTTGGTAGAATCAAGTGCACATGTGTGGACCCCTGGAACAGGTGGGTGCACAAGGCAGCTGTGGTCAAGGTTTGACGGCATTAACTTTCCCTTCTGGAGTTTCTCTTGGCATGAAAGTGTCCAGTCTTTGCTCCAAAAGAGGGTTAACTTCTGAGCACTGTGAGGCTCAACCACAAAGCACCACCCTGATGACAACTATTTTTGTCACCAATTCATTTAAATTTTCAAAGAAGCTGACACCATTTGATCAAAATACAGTGATGGGTCTTTCGGTAGTGTTACAGTTTACTAGTTATGGTGTTGTTTTGAAGCTTCTTACCAAAAAACTCTTCAGGGCAGTTTGATGCTTGGTTATTGTGAGTTCTGAAACCACAAAAGGGACAAGGACCCAGAAATTCAGTCTCTTTCATAAAATGGTTTAAGGGTTTCCTTCTCATGATTAGGACATCCAAATAAAATGGGGTGAGGAGGAAAGTGGGAAAGGAGGGCTGCGATGATAAAGAGCAATTCATTTTGAATAAAAATGTATTTGTGCAAAGTAAAAGTCCTTTTAAAGTATGACAAAAGGTGAAAGATAATGGTCATTGTTCATGGGAAGAGCTCTTACACAAATGCAGAAGTTGGATGTTCACTCCCCAGGGCTTGGCTTTCTTGTCACTTGGTCATCAACAGTTGTGCCCTTGGACTTGGAAAACTTGCTGGTGACTGCATTTGGAGACAAGACTGGGGGAGCATAAGGCCTCAGTGTCACTCAGCTCCCAGCGTGGTCAGGAATCCCAGCGGGCCCACTCTGGTGGTGGAGGCAGAGGGGTGAGATGACTGAGGAAAGCAGAAGTCTGCCCTGCACAGCGAGGTTGGTACAAAGTGATTTCTGTGTGGCCGATCACTGTGTGTGTGGTAGCTTCCAAGCTGCTCTGAGGATGCTGGGAGAAAATGCCACAACTTCCCACGTGGGCATGGTGGGAGCAGGTGCAGTGAGAAGAGTCCCAGCTCTGCCAGGAGAGGGTATGGAGGAAGCAAGCAGGCCAGTGGCCCAGTCTGCAGCCTGGAACCAGGTCTTGCCTCAGCAGGGCTGACAGTGACAAGGCCTGGAAGGGCCCCGGGGCCCAGGGAGCAGGCCTTCCAGATGAATAGCACCCATAGGAACAGAAAACAAGACACGATTTAAGGCATTGTTTGTTTACAGTAAAAGAACACAAGGGACCCTTAACACAGGGGCATCTGGGCTCCCACTCTGACCTTTCTTGGTGGACGAGGCTATCACTAAAGGTTCAAGCAGGGCCTCAAAGCAAATGAAGTGTGTGATGTCACAAGTCTTGTGCCAAAATGCATGTTTCTCAGAGATTTCACACTCGCTCACACGCACACATGTACAGCACTCTCACGCAGAGGACGCTTCGGGGGTTGTACAAAATCTGAGGCAGCCCAGTGGGCGAGCAGCCCCATGCACTTGGGGTGTAACAGGCCTGCCCCACAGCCTGTCCTTGCTGTCTGGCCCTACTTGCAGGTTAATGCTGTCCACTCTGTGTGCAGCAGGAAGGACGAGGAGCCCAGCATGGGCCATATGCTCTCTAGTCACAGAAGCAGCCGGTGGACAGACGAGGCCCAGAGAGGGGCGGGGGTGTGCAGTCTTGGGGTCCAACCACCGCCCTGCAAGGTGGTGCTGCAGAATGAGTCGTGAGAGTCACTGGGAACTGACATGTGGCTCCTGCTCTGGGGAGCCCTCTGGGACTCTGAGGCAGAAGGCCATGTCCCCTGAGTCTGGCTGCAAGGCTCCCAGCATCCTGGCTCACAGCCTGTGCCCAGGGCTGCTCTTCTCCACCAGGCGCAGCCTGGGCTCCCAGAAGCCTTTTCAGTCACGCCAAGTCCTGCAGAGACTTATTCAAATGACATAAGGTTTGCAGGTACCTGAAAGAGAAAACTCAGCTTCTTGTCAACGTTCTGGTGCTTGGAAAGGGACGGGGTGTACCCTAGGGGAAGGGACCAGGCCTTTCCCAGTCAGGCTATGAATAAGCAGGTCAGGTGGGGAGAGAGCATGGCAGTAATAATAGCTTCTACTTGTTAAGTGACCACCTTGTGCCAGGCACTGCTCTGAATACTTCACATGCAGTAGTCCTGATCCTCATATCAGCCCTAGGAGGCAGGTGCTAGAGGCATCACCATTATGCAGATGAGGAAACTGAGGCTTCAGGAGTTTAATATGCAGTGAGTAGGAATCCCAAGCCTATGCTTTCAAACACTATCCTCCCATCAAAATGAAACTGCACTTGGAGTGGGGAGGACAAACCTCACAGGAATGGGGCATATATGCGGCTCCAGAGGGGGCACCAGCGGGGGGGGATATGTCACTAGGGGATGGCAGAGAATGGCAAGTGGAAACCTAGGAGAAGGAGGAAGTATGTGGATATGACAAACCCTATGACCTCCCCATAGCCATGCTCCAGGACAAGACCCCAGCCCTGATTACTGGGGGGCTGTCACCACCAAGGTCAGGTGTTGTTCCAGCCTCAGAGCTCCTCTCCCAGCACTGCTGTGAGTTCCAAGAAATTTGATTAGAAACAATTTTATCGAAATAAGCCCATTTTGATACCAATTTGGTCAAAATGATGAATTAGGAAAAAATGCATCTCCATGCAGCAGGAGACAGTTTTAAGAAGTTCACAGCAGCATTGTCAGGATAGCAAAATGCAGGAAATCATTCCTGGGATGACTAGCAGGAGAAATGAGAAAAGATCAGCACAAATAAATGAATTGACAGCTATGTGTGCTGATACCAGTAAATCTTAGGGACACAGCTGTTTAGGTTGTTGCCAATCTTTTACTATTACATATAGCACAGAGTGGGATGCTTTGATGAAAAGTACATTAGAAATAAAAGAAGCAAAGTAGAAAAACATGTCCCTCCCCCTTGTCCTAAAAATTGAACAAAATCCTTTAAAAAATTGGCAGGATTTGCCTCGGACACCATATTTGCCAACAGGTGAAATCCCATCCTTGAGTCCTTTGGACGAAACCACACTGGTTTTACCTGGTCCCAGCTGCCTGCTGTGCGGTGCTGCCACCCTCTGGCTGCTCACCTGCAGAGGGACACAGGTCCTTGCTCAGGGCTCCCCTGGTTGCTCCTGGATGAGACCAAGGTCCTGTCTCTTCCCCCACCCCACCCAGGCTGCCCACCTAAGGGCTATCAGTTCCTGCAGTTCTGCAACCACCTGGCATCTTGCATATAGGTTCTGGGTCACCCGTGGGTGGCAGGTGAGCTTCAGTGTGCTGTGCTCTTAGAGTGGCACTCACAGCTAATGAGGGAGCGCAGACACACCTGGGGGACCGACGCTGAGGGCAGGGTGGTTCCAGGTCCAGCTGTCTCACTTTTAATGTCATCTGATGTGGGCAGCCTTATTCAAGCCTCCATACCTTGTTCCATGGATTGTCTAGAGATGACAGTTGACCAGAGCCACCGGTATTCCCATTACAGAGATGGGACTGATGTTAATGTACACAGTGTATGTAAACTGGGCCGGGGTGTGGCTCCATGTGCTTGCCTAACATGTGCAAGGCCCTGGGTTTGACCCATAGAACCCCAAAATCAATATATGCGTGTACGTGTATATATTCTAGAGGCTGCAGAATTACAGTTTCTTGTACATTACTGTAGGAAGTTTACATGCATATACATACACATGGTAATTATGGATTTGTATTTTGAGGCGGGGTTGAAACTGAGTCCCAGTATATAGTTTAGGCTGGCCTTGAACTCACTATGTAGTCCAGGCTGGCCTCTAATTTGCAGCAATCCTCCCAAGTGCTGGGACTGCAGGTGTGCACCACCGTGCCTGGCTGTCTATGTATTTTAATACAAGTGAAGTCACCCTTCCCCATGTCTGTGCCCTTTCCTTGATTACTGGTATCATGGGGCTCTGTCCGGGGCTGTGCCAGCTTCCTAATAGCTGCCCCATGCTGCATGGTGGGGATCTACTGTAGGACGTGCTGGTGTACATTGTTCCGTCAGGAGCAGTGCTGCAGTGGCCGTCCTTTAGCACACCTCTCTGAGGACCTGGGATATCCTAGCAGTGTCACACGTGAGCCAGAGGACTCAGTGCGGCTGATTTGGGCCTCCCTGTGGTACTTCAAGTTTATCCTCGTATTAGTCTTGTCCTGTTGTTTTAGTCTGTTGAGGACTTTCTGCTAATTCTGCTTCCAACTTCTTACCATCTATAATCTTGACCAGCTTCATATGTCCTCATCTATGTTACAACTGAGAATCCTCAGCAGGACCAAGCTGAGGACAGAGCTCTAGGACCTGCCACTAGTGACCTCCCTCTGTTTACAAGAAACTCTCTGAGGGGCCAAGAAGGCTGAATGTGCTGTGACCAGCAGACGAAGTCCATGTCCTCCCAGGCCCAGTGCCTGGTGCTGAGGTCCCCTCAGACCTTCCTCCTAGAAGTGGCTGCCATCTATCCCATGCCCTATGCCCTCTCCCAGACAGGCTGAGGATAGGGACCTGATGTCCTCAGGTCCCTCCTGGGTGCTTAGGGACAGGAGCACCAATGCTGCCTGTTGGCTGCAGGGAGGGGAAGCTCCAGCCTGCCCCCATCTGGTGCTGAGGGGGCACAGCCACGTCTTGAGTCAGCCTGGCCAGCAGGTCTGCATTCCCAGGGCCCTGGCACGGCTGCAGGGCTACTGGGGAAGTAGGGGCATGAGAGCTTGGGTTACAAGTTCAGGATCAGGAGTCAGGTGACTCTAGGGTAGATTCCAGCTCCACTGTGCCTTAACTGTGGTACCTTGAAGGAGTGTCTGCCTCTTTCTGAGCCTCAGGATCCTCAGCACAAAATGGAGACAGTAAGAGAACCTTACCTCGCAGGATGGAGGACTGGGCTGATTCCTGCATGTGAAGTGTTTAGCATAATGGCTGATGAGGAGAGGGCTGGGGAGGGAGCCAGACTCCAAGCCAGGCCCAGCAGCCCAGAGACAGCCCACATCCAAAAAGCCCCTTGAGCCAGAGTCCCCCATTCATCAGTGCTGGGTTGGCCTCCAATAAATTAGCTGCCACTACCATTTCCAAGGGTTGTGGGGCTGGGAGGTCCATTAGTCAGTCTGGGATATGCCCACGAAATCAGCTTTTTGGGGATGACTTCAATAGATGTTGGAGCCAGATCCTTACCACCTCCCTGTCTTCCAGTGAGTGTTTTTGTAGCATTTCCTTTAGTGGAAAAGACACAGGAGCCAGACCCAGTTCTTCAGGTCTCCAGTTCTGGCACTGGGCTCCATTCTACACTGTGCAAGGGGTGTCTAGCTTCAAAGGAAATTGCTGCCCTACAGAAGTACCTGGGAGCAGAGCTGATGGGGTGTGAGGGAGGAAGGGAGCCTGTTTCCTAAGGCGCTCAAGTCCCTGGGGTGGGAGGGTATTTCTGGTGAGAAGCAGGATACCGGTGACTTTACCTGAGGCCTGTTGCTTTTACATGCATCATCCAAATGCTTGTGCCACAGTATTGCGTGGAACCGGGAGCCAGTCTGAAACTTGTAAACATTGCCTGATGGGCAGAGAAAGCACTGGTTAAGAAGAGGGCACATGGAGGTAGAGCATTTGCCTAGCATGTGTGAGGCCCTGGGTTCAAATCTCTAGTATCAATCAATCAATTAACCAATCAGTCTAAATACATACATACATACATACATACATACATACATACATATATATACACACGACAGACATGAAGAGCCAGCCTGTGACTGTGCAGGAGGGAAACACGAGCCTGGATGACTAAACTAAGGAAGGTCAGGAGCAGCCCCAGGTGAGCTGGAGCTGACAGGTAGGCGGGCTCCCATGCTCCCTTGGCTGTCTCTGGACTGGGGCTTTAACCAGGTTTTGGGCTAGAGTGCCTTTGGTTGTTGGAAGCTTGTGACCCCTTCTCAGAATGTTTTTAAATGTTTAAATTGAATATAGAGAAGGTCAATGATCCTGAAACACAGTTAGGAAACTACCTAAAAACCAGTTGAGTACTGGAATTCTATGAATGCTCTTGTATTGATGCACTAGTAACTAGATCTAGTGGCCTGTCTGATACTATCCTGTGATTTCAAAGAGATGAGCATAAATGATGCTCTGAAATATCTGCAACCACTTGTAATATGAAAATATCCATGATGTCTCTCAGGGATAAAATCACAGGTATTACTAACACATTTGCCATTTGATATCTATACTCTTGATGGAAAGAGTCAGAAGTTACTGAAGACAAAGATGCGATTTTTCTCTCCTCATCCAAGTTCTTCAAATTCTACACATGGACTCTGGCCAACCCTGTGTCACATTTCCTTCTGCTTGGGGATCCTGTTTTCCTCTGGGCTCAGGCCCAGGAGTGGCTTACAGTCCGTGGGACCACATGGTCTCACAGTCATGCTTGTGTAGGCCAAGTCTTTCTTCCTAATGAAACCACCACTGAAGAAACTCAAGTGGTAACCAAGCTGAGGATGCGTTTGGGACGTATGTGCACTCAGTCACTCTGACAGGGAGTGGAGAATGTGGCCATCTACCTCTTCCCCAACTCCTGGGCTCCTTGAGGTTCTTGTACACCTTGTTTCTTTGCTTCAAAGTGTGGCCCTCTGGCCAGCACCATCTTCTGCCCCTGCCTCCCAGGAGCCTGTTAAAGATGCAGAATCTTGTTCTCCACTCCACATCTATAGACCCCAAATGTGAATGTCAACAAGATACCCAGAAACTTGTCTGTGCATGAACCCTGTACTAGAACACTCCTGTCAATGTGTAAAGATGTGTGGGGACTTTGCAGCCCCAGTGAGTTGGGGTTAGAATCCAAGACTCAGGCAATGTTGGGTTTTTGTTCTGTGATGTGGGCTACTGAGACTAGCTATGGCCTCTGCGTGTCAGGATGGTGCCCAGAACCTCTCCTTCCTCCCAGCAGGGCCGCAAAGGAGGTACAGAACCAGGAGGGACTGGGAAGCCTCTCAGGAGGGGTAGGTTGGAGCTTTTGGAATTTACACAGTTCTTCTGAGTTTTCCTTGGACCTGGAAGTAGCCATGGCACAGGCATGTCATGGGTCCCTGAAATGCCCCAGGATCCAAGACCCTTCTGACCTTTTGCTCTGGCTGCATCCAGCATTGTTCTTTGTTCCCACACCCTGAGGCTACAGCTCCTGATGGGTCTCAGGAGCGAAAGACAAGGCCACAAAAGTGATTACTATAGCCATACGCCACGCGCACTGCTCACCGGGCACACCAGTCATGATCTATGGACTAGTGAGGGCATAGCAGGTGATGTCCAAACCTAATGCAAAGGGAAACAGCAGCCTTACAGCTCCTAATACTTCCAGATGCCCATTTAGCAGAAGAGGAGATGGGGTAGAGGGCCGCTGGTGCCTGGTGCCCAGCCTGCTGCCTACCTTTGTCAGGATTGTTCAGCTGGAAGATATCCGGGTGCTCAGGGTCATCAGGCAGCTGCACCATCCAGCCCACAATGGAGACCTTTTTGCCAGGTGTGGATTTATACTAGAGGAGAGCAACACACAGCTGGGAGGCCCAGGCCCATGCCCTCCTGTCCACAGGGGAGGCCAATTTGGCCAAGCAAGCTTCCTTCCCACCCCCAGCCCTATAATTCCCAGAGGTCCCTTTCCCCAGGTGAAGTCCCAGTATGGGAGTCCATTCATGGGACTTACATGTTTTCTGTCTGTGCCCCGCAAGGACTTGGCTCCATAATACAGGAGGGTGGATCCGGAGAGTATGACCCAGTACCTGGTCCAGGAGGACAGCTGCACAGGAAAGGAAAGCAGAGTGATGACAAGAGGGGACAGGGTGACCCCTGGCTTCCTGATTGCAGATGCAGCCATACACTGGCAATGTCAGCTCAGGTCTCTTCTCTTCCCTGGCCTTTGCCATCCCCTGGCAATGGTCCTCCCCCAACAATCAAAAGGAGGTGATTTTTCTTCTCTCCTCTCTTACTTCTCTATGTTGTCTTTCCTTCTTAGACCACTTTGTTGAAGTCAGTGCCTAGGCATAATTCCTACAGTGTCAGGTGACCTGGGCCCAAGAGCATCCTGGGAAAAGTACTTTTAAAATACAGATGTGCTAAGCCACACCCTAGAAGCTTGATGCCTGCAATGGGCTGCCCTGGATGGAGTTGAGGGGTGGGAACTCTGGTAGGGCCAAGCTACAGGCAGGCTTGTGTTTCTCCAGGGCAAAGGGCAGAATTCCCAAGGTTCTAGTCCTTGATTTGGGAAACCACTTCCATGGGCTTTGGTTCTACAAAGGCAAAGCCAATACCCCATCCGGCAGGAAGAGGATGTGCCTCCAAGGAGCAGGCTGCTCTGTGTCACCACGCAGGGCCCCTTCGTACCACCAAGAGAAAGCAAGGGCATTAGACCCACAGGTGTGTACAGCATACAGACACCCAAGTATGTGATGAAGCGACAAAGTTCATGGAACAATACACATCTTTACTATATGTGAGGAACTCTAACTGTTTTCCATTATACTGTACTAAAAAAATGGATCGTGACCCACTGACCTGATTTCATTACTCACTATGAAGTCAGCTAGCATTTGGGACAACACTGCTATAAGGACACTATGACTGGGGCCTGCACTCTGGGTCAGGAGAGGCAGGCAGGTCAGTACAAGGGGACAGACAAAAGCCCCATGCTGCAGGAGGTTCTGGGATACGCTGGGACTCCATGTCACTAAGTGACAGAATGTCACGCCAGATATGGGAAGGGGCTTCTTATCACCCAGGAGTCAACTGGCAACTCAAGACAGGGGCTCTGAGAACACCTGGAGGTGGCAGGTGGGCCAGGACTTGGCATCTTCTTGGTGGGTACTGGGAGGAGGGGCATCTCCAGTTGACCCTATGGGCAGTGGATAGGGAGATAAGGACCAGAACAGGACAGATGCTGCCTGGAGATGCAGCTCACAGATGGCTTGGGGCAATTTGTCATGCAAAGGGCTGAGGTTCTGTCACATGGAGTCATGGAGTTGGCGACATCTGGGTTCAGCTGGTGGTGGGGCCTTAAAGTCCTCCTGATCCTCATCCTTATGCTTTCCTCCACTCATTTTTGGATACTGCTGGGATAAGAGAATCTGCATCTAGGAATGCCACCTAGCAGTGCATAGACTCGGGGCCTCAGCCTCCTGGGCCCTTCAACCTTTTTGTTCCCAGTCTCCAGGTTTCCAATGCCCTCCAGGCCATTGCCTGTGCTCCCTGCATGCAGGCACTGCCACACGTGGCCTCCAGGAGGAGGCTCAGTCTTGTCCCAGTTTACAGTGTGCTCTCTCAGCTGCTCTCTCAGCTGCTGCCCTTAGACCAGGCGCTCGCTGGGGCCCATGCTGTCCCCATCAGATGTGCTGACTTACTGCGGGCTTCCGTCCTTCCTTGAGCAGGGTTTTCCTTCTCAGAGGCCCCTCCATGGTAGGCACAGCTGCTGAGCTTCCCAGGGTACAGGTGCATGGGCTGGTGGGGCTGAGGAGAGACCACCAGTCAGACACAGCCTGGGGAAGCTGAAGCCTGGCACCCTCTCACTCACTGGCATCCCTAGGTGCCCACTAGTGAATCCATGGTGTTCCCCTAGGCAAGTGAACTCCTAGTACTGGGTAAGGCCAGGGAGGGGAGGGCCAAGGTCCTAGAAGAGCAGGAAGGGCTCCTGGCAGCTGAGCACTTTCACCTCCTCTGCCTTCAAGCTCTAGGCTTGGTGATCAAGTTCCCCATAACCCAGCTCCTAGCAGCAGCCGCCCTATCCAGAAGACAACTCTGTCATGGCTTTCTCCTGGCTGCTCCTGGGGCAGCCTATAGCTTCCTCTAAACCTGCTCCTTGGGCTGACCAGAGCCTCAGAGGGTATCTGTGTGTGTGTGTGGGGGGGTGTGGTGGAGGGAGGCATGGGAGCCGACACCTTTTCCTCCAGGCCCCTCTCTCCCCCTCTCCCCCAGGATCAGGCACCATCCACAGGTGGTGACTTAGCAGCATGGCCAGGCCAGCCCTGTCTGGGCCCCGGCTCTGTGTGCTTCTGCTCACTTGCACTGGAGGCGCCTTCCCAAGCTTGCTGGTGAGCACCTCTGCCCCACAAACCAATCAATCCCCAGGATGCACTGGTACCGGATCCTAACTGTGTCTGGCTGTCCATCCAGCTCTCCCACCTCCCCATCTGAGGCCAGTGCATCTTCCTTTAGTTGACTGCTTACTGCCCTGACTTGCCCTGCTTCCTCCTCTACTCTCTCCACACTTTCCCCTCCCACATCCAACCCCTTCCCTGGCTCCCACTGCTTTTAAGGGGCAGGCCACATTCTTGCACCTGCTGGATGTTCCCCCACCCAAGTCTCATCTGTGCCCCTTCCCTTCTCTCATTCTGCACAACACAGTCTTTCCTTCACTCACAGAGTCCCCAGCTCCTCATGCTTCACAGTGCCACCCCACGGGCAGCCTCCATGGCTGGGAGCACTCTCATCACTCCTACATTTCTCTGCTGTTACCTGGCCAATTCCCATCATCCTTCCAGTCTCGCCTTCCCTGAGTCCCCTCTCTTTTCCAGAGTGGCCCTCACTTCTGCTCTGAGACAATCAGTGCACCTGGCGGTAGCCTCACAAAGGCAGGGGCATCTGTCTCCTTCCACAGCCTCTAACACAGACTTTGCACTCAACAAGCACCCTAGAGGTATTCCCTGAATGAATGAGCAAAGGAATAAATGAATACCTGTAAGCACAGCTCCGGGTTCTGGGAGAATTCCGAACTGGAACCCGCCAGTTGGGCCCTAGGGTGGCATAGAGACGTCCCCTGCTACAGAGGAAAAGGGGCAAATTTCAGCCACATCCTGGAAAGACCAGATATCCCCTGTGATTATGTGGGTCAGTCCCCTCCCCTCCCCCTCTAAGGCTTTTCACTCCTGCTGCAAGCACCTCTGGGGCACTCTGAAGCCACCAGGTCAGTGAATCCACACCATCAGAGCCCTCCTCTGGGAGATTCTCCAAGTCTCTGGTGAGTATTTCATCACATTTGTATCCAAAGTTCACCCTTTTCCCAGTTACCCCAGTGTGTGACTGATATGTTTAATAGAAAATGCTGTGCAGCCCATACAGTCACAGCAGGGCCACACTGGATGTGCACACAGACACAGAATGGTGTGCAATCTTGCACGTCAGGCCCGCGGACATCTTCAGCAACCCCATTCACCAGGACACCACTGGGTCTGTCTGTCTGCTACATCCTCTCCTCTGGACAGGCTCCTTTGCTGGCTCCAGCTGCCCCTGCAAACTGGCTCTGTGACCTGCACAGCATCCAACAGCCTGTGCTCTGTGCCCTTCTCATGGGCTATCTGGCTTTTCTCCTTCTTGCACCCCCCAGCACGAGCCTTTCCAGGGGAGCGTGCAGCTTCCTGCTCCACCTCCTTGGAGGGAAGGCACCCCTTTCCTCTCTCTTCTTCATCCTTTCCTGTCTTAGAAGAATCACTTCCTGTGCCATCTGCTTGCTGGCAGTAGCCCCAAGTGGACTCATCCCCAGTCCTGCAGCATGCTCCACCCTTTCACTACGGCTTTCTTTACCCCCTGGCCGGATGGCGATGTAACCTCCTATGTAAAGTCAGATGAGGTCCTTCCCAAATGTGCCCCATGTTGTCCACAACCGGCTCTGGGCTGCTGCCTACTGGGTGTGGTGTGGGGACATCTTCACTCGTTGCAGTTGGTACATCACACCATCACTGAGCCAGGGCCTCCATCCTCCAGCCAAGAAAGAAGCGTTCCTGATGGCCATCTTGGGTCCACTGTCCAGTGGAGCCTTGCTGGGATGGCTGCTCCAGGACCCTCCCCTTTTGCCAACAGCTCCTCTTTAAGCAACGGTGTGCCACAGCATGTGCTTGGTCCCCCAGGTCCTCAGTGTGACGGGTCTCATGATGGTCCCAGGTTGATGTCAATCTACCACAAACTGGCACAGTTCAGAGGCCCTGCCGTGCTCAACTCCAGCTAGCTGGCCGAAGAGCCTCCTCCCTCTCTGCCATTCCCAAAGAGGGTTGGAAGGCAGTGCGTGAATGAGACACTGCCCAGAGAACCATGCTGCCAGCTCTCATTTCTAAGTAGTTGGGACCTCAGACTTAAGGAACCTCCCAATTGTGGCAATAGCACTCAAGTCTCATCCTAAGCTGAGCAGTGCCACTTGGGGCACCGGTGACAGGCAGCCTTCAGGGCAGCTCTCCTTCCCAGCTGTCACAGGGATTTCTTACAATCGGGGTCTGACAGTGAGTTCTGCAATGATGTCCTCTGTGACATCTCCTCTGACTCTGACCTGGACTCCCAGTCTGAGCTGCTGCCATCTGGGCCTGAGGGGAGCCTCCCTTCCCTGAGCTTGTCCTCTGGCCTTCACTCTGTCTTCTTGTGGGTCCCTGTCACCCCAGGACAGTGCGATGACAGGTCAGTCTGCAGAAACCGGTCATTCCTCAGCCAGGGCAAGGGGCTGTGCTGCCACCTGCTTCCCATCATTGTCTCGCATGGCTGGCAGCCATGACTGCGTATTTAGTAGATGTTGGTAGAACAGATATTTGTGGATAGAGAGCCTGCAACTGCATCTTCCGGTGAGCCTGGCCTTCTAAGTGGACACTGCTCCAGAGCAACATGCTGGAGGGGTCTGGCAGTGCAGAGACATCACGGCTTGCTGGGGTTGCTCAGGGACAGACCAAAGAGCCACTGGGTGGCGGGTGCTTGTATGCATCAGGTCATCATGCCCACTCCTCAATGAAACTTTGTTTAAGCACCATTATGCTGCATGAAAGGAGTGAACTGAGGCTCAGCAATATAAAGCTACTCGACCAAGGCACAAGCTTGGTAAGAGTATGTCAGACTCTACAGCTCAAGCCCCTCACCGCAACATGAGACGTGGCCTTTCAGAGTGGAAAGAGAAGCAGAGGAGCCAACATGGCCAGCCTCTTCTGTGGCCTGGTCCATGTCTCACTTCAGCGGGCTCTCCCTGGGATCTTGCCTAGAGGTAGCTCCACTGGGCACCTCAGCCCACAGCTCACACTTACTGGGCTGTGCCAGTGTCTGTGAGCCCAAATGGCCGTGAAGTCCTTAGGCCTGAGGATCTCCTGGAGTGGGCAGCTCCCAGGTCCCCTGTCCCTTGGCTTCCTCCATGTGATATTCTCCTGGGGGCTTTGGCTGCCCTGCACATCACAGTCACTGGCTCCTGTCACCTGCTTACCATGTACTACTTAAGTGCTTTTGCACTCGAATCCAGCCAACCTTGTGGGAGAGGTACAGTCAATGCTCGCACCATTTTAGATGAGAACACTGAGACTCAAGGAGGTGGAGAAGCCACATGTCCCATCCCGCTGGCCTGTCATTAGAGGTGGGATGTGAGTGCCAACCCTGGTGTGGGCCGAGGACCTGCCTGAGCCAGTCTCACTGCTCCATGCTGGAAGCCAGGCCTACTCTCCCAGCAGCCAGGTGGCGGCCAGCCCTCAGAAGCTTTGGCAAGGGTGGCAGCCAGCCTTCTGTCCCTGGGGAGGTTGTGATGGGCAGGTAGCTCCACCTGGTAGGATCGGCTGGCATCAGTGCATAGGGGCCAGTCATGGGAGCCAGATGGCCTGCTCCTTCCCTGCTTAGGTGAATTTTCTGGACCAGGAAATGCAATCTGAGTGGGAGGTGGTATCCAGTAAAGACTAGGAATCATGGGTTTCTCACAGGGTCCTACCCCAGCACCATAGGCACCAGTCCTAGTGTCGTTTTGAGACCATGGCTGAACACCATGTGTCCTCAGGAGTCCTGCTGACTGTTCCCTCTCCAGGATGGATCTGGGCATGAGGGGTGCTAGCAGGCAACTGAGGCCTACCCAGACCAGCAGCTCATGGGAAGTTTGTCCCAGGGAAGATGTAGGCTGGCAACCAGGTCCTAGTCCCACAGAGTTCCCAAAATGATGATGAGGATGATAAGGATGATGATGGTGGTGGTGATGGGATGATGGGTGCCAGGCAATGTGCTCAGCAGTATTTGCTCATTATCCCACTTAGCCATGTAACACTGTGCGGTAGGCACTGTTATTATCCCTGCCTCATGGATAAGGCATCTGAGGCTTGGAGAGGTGAAGTCACTTGCCCAAGGTCACGGCACTAGGAAGAGGAAGCATGGGAGGGGCTGTAGAAACAGCCAGGGTACTGCTTGAGTCACCAGCTGCATGAATGCTAAGGCTAGCCAGGGCATTGTCTCCTAAGTACACAATAGATTATAGGTAACTGGGGGCTGGATTTCATAAAGCCCCAAGTCTTTGCTGTGAGCCTATGGGGTGCAGGAGCTGAGAGAAATCTTAGATCACAATTGTGCTCTGAGGCCTCAGGAACCTTGGTCTTAGCAGAAGTTGGGCTCTCCACCCCATCCTCCTCTCAAGTTCATAGAACCCTGGCAGCTTACACCTGTGGGAGGGCCCAGGTGATACATTTTTCAGTGGTGTTTACCTGCACCTGCAAACTCCAGATGCAAAGCCAGTCCCACTAGCCCATGGCTTGTCTGGCCACTTCCTGATGATTCACCCTTATCTGGAGGCAGGAAGCACCACCCTGAATTCTGCTGGGCATTTGGACATCCCTTCTTGCTGCACTTTTTTTTTTTTTTTTGGTATGGGGAATCAAATTCAGGACCTTGTGCTTGCAGGCAGGTGCTTGTGCTGCTGAGCTATATCCCCGGCCCCTTTGCTGCACTTTTTAAAGGTCCTTCACTCTCTGTGAGCCACCCACCCTTCTCTGAGCAATGTCTCTGGTTCCCTAGGCAGGTCCCTAGGAACTATGCTTGTCCTGCATATCCCCAGCCTTCTGACAGCTGAGCAGGCAGGACAAATACAAATCCATGGCAGATTTCCTCTCCTGGCCATTAGGAACTAGATCAGTGAGGCTGGAAGTCAGGCTCAGTGGCTTAGCGAAGCCACCCCATATAAACTTGGGAGCTGTGTGGCATCTTCTGTCTCCTCTGTGTGCTGAGAAGTCCAGATACCTGGTCTGTAGGGCAGGAAGGGGTTAGAGCAGACTTCAGAGGGAAGGACAGACACAGTGAAGGACAGACTTGGCCATGGCTCGGCACTGGCTCTGGAGGAGATAAAGGCCCCGGTCAGAGAAGCTGTGGGCAGGTGTTCTCAGCTCCCCAAGAAAAAGCAGCTGGCCAGGCCTGGCCTTGACTGCCATGGCCAAGGACAGGTATTATGACTCAGATCCAAAATTGTCCCCCAAAGGCTCATTGTGTTGGAGGCTTGGTTGCCAGGAGATAGGCTTTGGGGAGGCAACTGGCTCAAGAGAGCTCTAACTTCATCGAATGATGAACCACCTTTTTAGGAGGTGGCATCTAATGGGATGAAGCAGGTCATTGGAAGGCTCTGATGGGTGTATACTTTGTCCCCATCCCTTCCTTTCTCTGTCTCTCTCCTGGCTGCCATGAGGGAGGTAAGCAGTTCTGTCCCTCCATGCCATGACACTCTGCCTCACCTCAGGCCCAGAAACAACGGAGCCAGTTCACCATGGCCTGGAACCTCTGAAACTATGAGAGCCAAAATAAAATCTTTTCTCCTTGAAGTTGTTTTCCTCAGGTACTTTGTCACAGCAACAGAAAGCTAACTAACACAACGGGGTCAAGCACAAGACCCCACAATCCAGAGACCTGGGCACCTTCGCCCACTTCTCTCTCAAATGAGTCAGCCAGCAAGCCTCACATGCCAGACGAGTGTTGGAAGCTAAGGGAGCAAAGTGTGAGACATCTTGGGAGTAACCATAATCCCACATGTGGCAAATCATCCAACTGGGCTGCTAAGGGCCTAGGCCAAGCAGTCAAACCCAGGTACAAGGGCGGCCCTAGGGAAACCAGAGCTCAAGAAGGCTGGTGAGGAATGAGAGTCTGGGATCCTGGCTCTACCACAACAGGTTGGAGATGGCAAGGCCTCTGTGAGTCACCCTGAGGTCAGCTGTGCAAATTCTCCCCAAACACTGCAGACTTTGGGGCTCAGAGCCACCTTGTGCCCTGGCAAACCTGGGGCATTGACCAAGCCCTTTGATCCCAGGAAGGGAACACGCATCTTTGAAACTGTTTCAGGAGTAGCAGGCACGGTGCTCTGTCACCATCAGCCATCTATTTTCCTGATGTGTCCCTGAGGGCAGTGGGTGGTTCCACCAGCTGAGACCAATAGAAAATCTTCTCACATGGAGCAGAAATTGCCTCACCCAACCACCTCAACACCTGTTGGCCACAGGGCCAACTGCCTGTGGTGTCCTTGAGAAGCCATCCCAGAGCCAACACCATCCTGGGGGCCGCATCCTGGGGGGCTGGTTGAACAGTACCTTCATCCCAATCTGTCTGCCCACAGGCACTGAACTGCCACCTGGGGAGATTTTTCTTCCCTTGCCCAGCCTTAGTCCCTGGGTGGTTTTCTTGCTGGTAAGAGGCACCTACAAGGGGAACTGTTAATTAAGTCTCCACATTGGTTCCTCCATGGAGCAGCTCCACCTGAGTACTAAGCATGCATGGTGCACACCCCCTTTGCACACTGAGGAGCTGAGCCTCAGAGGTTGATGCTCTCCAGGGGACCAATAGCACAGGGGGCCCTGACCCCAGGCCCCCTAGCCCTGCTGGCCATGCTTCTGCTGCAGAGGTATACAGGAACTCAAGAGAACAGGACATGTCCCAGGGCCCACCTCTCTCTCCCACATGAGACTCCTAGAGACACTGAGCATTCCTGGGCCACCTTTCCCATCCAGAACATGGCTCAGAGCTCACAGGCCCCTTAGGTCCCAGGATCCCCCCTGAGAGCTTGCCAGGGTCCCCTTTACCAAATGCCCTTGGACCTTAGCTGCCACCTCCTCCAGAAGCCACCCCTGAACCCGTAGTCGACACAGCTCTCCCTGTTGGATGACCACTGTGCCCTGTCCAACCATGCCAGGGCCCTCTGTGCAGCTAGCTTGACTTCTTCCAGGCTCGGTGAGCTCTGACCTGCACCCTGCAAGACAGGACCCTTCTGCTTCAGAGAAGGCTATGTGCTATCCCCTCTCTCCTCTTCCCTGTCCCACTTGAGGGGCTTTCTCTGCTACTGGGTCCCTGAGGCCCCTTCTCTCCTATTCTTTCCACCATCCCTGTCATAGTCTGATCTCACACAAGAGGACACTTCCACAGGGCTGGCACTGTCATACTAGGGAAAATGGGTGGCTGAGGGCTTTGCAATGAACTCTGTGACACACTTTCCTGTTTTACTTCTTAAAAACTGGTCAGTAATCATTTTTGATGATGTTTTCTTTTAAAAAATTGAAAGCTAATTTCTTTCTGAGTAGGAAATATTTACCCACTGTGAAAAATTTGGAGAATCTGGGGAAACAAAACCTCCCTCAACAACCCTACAACCCCAAATTATCCAGATGAATGACAGTACAGTATGTATTTTCATACATACATCCATCTAGTTTTATAATCCATTTTGTTCCTTTTTAAACATATTTTGTCCCTTGGACCCATATTCTTGTTCTTGCCATGTGCCAACACTTGCCTTTTAAGTCAGGCCCCAGGCAGCCCCTGGTGCCCCTGCTGCTCTCCTGACTGCATGGCCCTTTCCTCCTTGCTTCTCCAGAGTCCAAGGATGGCTGGAGCCCAGCCCAGTGCAAGCCCCAGGCCCTTTCAAGGCCCCCTACCTCCCCTCCTTGGGCAAGTGGTTGTAGGGGCAGGGCTGTTGGTTAAAGTCATAGAGAAAAGTGGGCCCCACCCCACCCCACTACTCCCCAGCAATGAAGACTCTGGCCCAGGACCACCACTTGGTCCTCATTCTGGCCCCGGAGGGAGCTGAGAAGCGACTAATATTCCCTGGCCTGGCTGCCCCCCTCAGCCCACAGTCTCTTGACCTTGCCAGGGCTCTGCAGATGTGGGGACAGCAGGGTGACCCCCTTTGCTCTCTGCAACCCCACCCCACAGTCCCAGCTGGATAGTTGTTTGTCCCTCTTCAATGGTCCATCGCTCCAGTGGAAGCCGATGTTTTGAGCCAGGGTCTTGCTATGTAGTTCAGGCTGGCCTTGAACTCACTATGTAGCCCAGGCTGGCCTCAAACTCATGGCAATCCTCCTGCCTCAGCCTCCCACCTGGGATTACAGGCATGCGCCACCACACCTGGTGATGTGGACATTCTTGATGCCAGCCACTTTGGGGACACATTGGGCACATGTGGCCTGGGTCTGGCTGACAATGAAGAACCACCTATAAGCCCTGGCACTGACATTTATGTGTGTAAACTTGGGGCAGGTAAACTCACAAGATGAGGCCAAATAAGCACACACAATGGGAACTCCGTTGCCTGCCTGTTTGTGGTGGCATCCACAGTGATTCAGATGTGTGCTCAACCAGAAGAGTGTGTCTCCTGCCCTTTACTTTGCTATGCATCTGGCTCCATTTCTTTGCCTGGCCTGAGCCAACGTTTTACTAGGGCAGGGGCTGGTCCATCAAAGGTCATACCCCTCAGCTTCAGTGCTGCAGGAGGCCTTAGCCTGGCCCTCTCTTGAACCTATAACCCCAGGTGCACCCCTTTATCTGCTCAAGCAGGTGAGACAATACAGAGAAAGCTGTGATCATGCGGCAGCTGTGAGGACAGCTGGAAGGCCACTGAGTAGGGAGGTCTTTCTGGGCAGACGCTGGTCCCGGGGCCCAGAGGGTGATACCCAGGGATCCACTCCCCCTCAAAGAGCAGGCGCAGATGGAGCACAGGGAGGCTGCCCAAAGGTCAAGCATAAAGGAGACCCAGGAGGCAACATGATGGTGACTCAGCTGTGAGGAACGAGAGGTAATTCCCTCCAGTGCTCCTGCAGAGTCTGCAGGAAAGACTGGAATGCTCATATGTTTTCCAGGGAATGGATTCTCCGGGAATAGGAGCACAGACTGGTGCAGGGTGGAAACAGGGACAGGAGGCTGGGGGCAGCTGGCATTGGATAGTCAGGCCTGCACGGGAGTGGGTCTTCATTCTGGCATCTTGCGAAGCAAGTGGCTTCTGTCCCCCATATCCAGGAGGTCATGGGCCAAGAGCTAAGTCCCCCAGACGATGAAAAGCAGGACACTCTCCCTGCAGGGCAGTTAAGGGCTGCTGGAGGCAGGGCTGGGTATCTGCGCAATGAGTCACTGAGAAGCCAGTGCTCAGAGATCCCACCCAAAAAGCACCTGCTTCAGACACTCAGATGGACAGTGGTCTGGATGCTATAAAATGTTATAGCTCACACTGTTCATGCATTGGACACAGCACTGCCTCCTTGGAGCAATGAATTCACCCTCACCTTCCACCTTCCTACTCTAAGCTCAATCATGGCACTTAATGGGAACCATACAGACTACACCCTCAGCAAGTTGCAATAAATAGCTACCAAATGAACAAATGCATGAATGAGCAGATGAAGGAATGAACAAGTGAAAGAATGAGTGAATGAACAGCTAGGTCCAGAAGCGGTTGCTATTGTGGATCATGCCAGTGGGTAGAGTTTCTCACTTGCTGTCCTCTCTGTCACCTGTGACCAGGGGAGATGCTGGCTCGCCCGTAGCCCTCTTCCTTGGGACATACCCAGGAGTCCCCTGACTGGGCTGGGAGTTCTGGAGTCTGCCCCTTGGGCCTGTGGGGTTCTCCTTCCCACTGTGGGGTGGCTCCAGAGCCAGAGTAGCTGGGCCGGTTTGCCTGAGCTCCCCAAAGGGAACAGAGCAAAGGTCTCTGCAGAAGTCCTGGGACAAGGGCAGACCCCTCCTCCCAGCCGTTACCTTGAGTTTCACTGACAGACTGACTGGCTGATCTGGGGCCTGGTCCTGTAGACGTCACTGCTGGCCCTCTGGCTAAGCCATGGGCCAGTGAAGGGGGTGCTTGGTGGCAGAAGGGTGTGGATTTGGGTCAGCTCTGTCCTTGTCAAATGAGTGTGAAGTAGGCAGTCACTTCAGCCGAACCCTGCTGTCCTTGTGTACAAAATGGGGACAACATTCATGGCTGTGGTGGAGGTGCAGGGAGTTCATGCACATGCACAGGCAGGGCCCAGACAGACCCTGAGACACAGGAAGTGCTCAGCACAGTTGACCACCTGATGGCCCCTCTGCCCTGTGAGAGGTAGAGAGAACCGACCTCCTCTGGTCACTCCACAGTTACGGGGACAGCAGCTTCAGCAACACAGGAGTATGAGTGTATGTGCACGTAAGTATGTGTGTGTACTGTGTGGTGATGTATACACTCACATAAAGTATATGTGTGATGATGTATACACTCACATACATATGCGTGCATGCACATGTGTGCATGTAGAGTGAGAAAATGCAGTGCTGTACATCTGTAGGTATAACTGTGTACATGCATATGTACACGTGTAAGTATGCATGTGTATGCATGTGCCTGCATGTAGCATATAACGGAGTGTGTGTGTACATGTGAGTGTGTACAGAGTGCATGTGTATGCATGAGAGGGTATGTGTAACTAAGTGTTCATATGCATTTGTGGGTGTTTGTGTAACTGTGCATGTGTGTATGTAAAAACATTTAAAAGTGAATGCATGTGTGTGCACGTATATCAGGTGGTGCATATATATATGTGAATATGTAACTAAATGTGAGACTAGCTCAATTTGTGTATGTGTGCATGTGTAACTGAGTGCACACCTGCATGTACACATGTAACAGTGTGTAACCATGAGTATGCATTCATGTGCATGTTAGAGCATGTAACCAACTATGCACACGTACAAATGTGAGTGCAACCGTGAGCATGTGCATATGTATGTGCATGTGTGTAAATGAGTGTGCAGCTTGTGTATGTGCACTGTGAGAGCATTGTAACTATGAGTGTGCATAGGTGTGCAACATGTGTGAGAGCATGGGTAACTATGTGCACAGGCCACTAGATGCTGGTGGAGGTCCCCCCCGGAAGGACGAGGTACATCTGCCTCCCTGGGACATTCTTCATCACTGGATTTTCTTCTGCCTATCCTCAGACCTTGAGTCACCAAAATGCCCTCCTCTACCGATGCCACAGCACCCCCGTCTTCCCAAGCCCTGGTGCTGGCCCAGGAGTACACGTGACAGGTGAACTCCTGAGTGGGAAGCTGTGTACCTGGGCAGACAGGCTCTGCACAGGGAGTCAAACCTGAGGCTGCACGGCAGGGATGGCCAGTCCTCTGTCACCAGTGCCCAGCAGGGTGGTGGAGTGTGGGTACAATGCTCTTACAGCCCACCAGGAGGAGCCACGTGCCCACCTCAAGAACAGGCTATGCTCCAGCTCCTGGTTTCCAGAACCCACATGGCAGAGCCAGTCTGCTCCCAGGTCTGCTCCAGGGCTGCGCTCCGGGAAGCGCTCCTGGGCTCACTTGTGGACCAGAGAAGTGGGACTGCTCACAGCACGGAGGCCCACGGTCCTACTGCTCCTGCCTGCTGCTGAGGAGCCACATGACCGCCCCTTGAGGCCCGTGCCCAGAGTCTGCCTCCAGCTCCTTGGGTCCTGGGACCTCCATGGGAGGAGGCCATGCTGAGGCCACACTCACCTTTCCAGCCCTGAAGACATCTCTTCACTAAACTCTGAGCTCTCACTACTGCCTGGAAAAGGAACACAGATCGGTGAGCGCAAGGGCCTTGAAGAGAGGGGCCTGTTCTCCTGTGCTCCTGGGTCACTGGGCTCGGGCCCCTGAGCTCACAGCTTCCTGACCCTGTGGGCAACAACTGACTCAAGTGTTTGCGGTTGTTTCTGACTTTGCTCTGGGAGCGTAGAAAGAGCCATCCTGTACCACCACTCCCAGGCTATCCTCTAGCCCCTCCCCACTACCTGCTTGTGGGCCTTTGGGGCCCAGATCCTTGGGCCTATCTGGCCTGACATGGCTTCACCACTGCCCCCTGCTGGCCCAGGAGAAGCAAGGCTGGAACACACCCCACCTGCCCCAGGCCGGCTGGACAAGGCCCTGGTCTTGGTGCAGCTGCCTCTCCTTGGACAGAGCCCTCGAGGAGTGGAATGTCCCTGCACAGCCCTGGCCCAGGGATGCACAGACAAGGGCTGGGCTAGGCCCCTGTGCCACCTGCTTCTCAGAGCTCCCCAGGGCCTCTCCAAGGAAAGATTTTTTTTCCTTGTCACTCAAGCATCCATGTGCCCTGTATTGTCTCAGACCTCAGAGGCTCCAAGCTTCAGGGCTGTTTGGCTGAAATAAAAGCAAGGCTGAGCAGAGGGAGGGGGAAGGAGGAGCCCCAGGCCCTTGGGTCGTTCTGAGAAGTGGCCCTCATTCCGGGGTGCTGGGGACAGGCGAGTCCGGCTCCAGACCGGGTATGAGCACACACGGCAACTTACTCAGGGCTTTTCACCCCCAGCAGGAAAACACTTTGAGTTCCCTGACTTGAAGGGTCAGGAGCAAACAACTCTGTGATCTGCCCCGGACACTGTGGACAGCACAGCACCCGGCTTGTGTTTGTCTCAGGCACAGCAGGCCTGGATTCATGCAGAGCGGAGAAAGTTGCCTGGATGTCATGCAGATGCTCTGGACCCAGCCAAGCACTCTTGAGCTTGCATTTCCCAGAGTGCATTCCTCAGAATCCCAATCTCATCGCATACTCCAAGGAAAAGGGGTCCATGGGTGAAGACTTGGGGACCCCACAGTCTTAGAGGGTTCATAACACTCATGAACACAGCAAAGTCTCAGGGAGGAAGCCTTTGCACCTTCGTTCCACCTAGTCCCTCCCCGACATGTGAAGCCCAGCACACTCTCCCATGGCTCCTATGGGCCCTGGAAGGCACTGGCCCAAGCTGTCCGACACCGCTGCCTGCGTCCATATAGGATGGCCCCTGAGGACAGAAGGTAGACATAGCACTTGCTTGCCACAGACTTTCCGAGGGGTGGGAGATGGCTGCCTCCTGGACTGACAGCCCACAATCTCTGAGACTGGGACATGAGATTTTGCCTGTTTTCCTCTTGCCCACCTACCCCATGCTCCTGGCCCTTTGCCCTACGGTCCTCATCAGGTCAAACTCAGCATGGCACCTGCCTGTCCACACCAGATCTGGGAGAACTCCCTGGTAAGGGCAGCAGACAGACACACAGACACGCCAATAACAGAAGCACAAGCACATGGGAAGGCACACGGGTGCCATCAGAGGGGCACTGGTCTGACCGGGTCAGTAACAATATGCTGGTGCCCACCTGCCCTCAGCTGACCTGGGCATGCAGAGGGACAGATGTGTGACCAGAGCTCAGGGCTATCCTCAGCCCTAACTTCGGCATCTCCCTGCCTCAGTCTCAGCCTCTGCCACATTTCTGTTCCTTCCATTGACACAAGCACTCTTTCTGGCTGATGCTCAGTGGTGTTCTTCCATCCCTGAAGATCGCATTTCCATTCTCCCTCCTCTGGCTTTGCAGCATAAAGACAAGTACACAGTTAAGACCCAGTGGCCACCCAGTCACTGTACCAAGAAGCTTTCCTTGCTTTGCGCTGTGGGGTTCTGGGGCTGAGGGCTCCTCTGGGGCAGAAATGCCATTGTGGCAGCAGCTGGGCTTTGGGGGCTCATCCAGACTCAAGCATGTGTCTGGCTGCCTCTTCCCCTGCCTGAAGCACTTGGGCTACAAAACAGATAAGAACCACCTGGGTCTTCCTGAATTCCAGAAGGCTAGGAAGTAAAGGCTTCCCAGCTCCAGGGTACAACTGCAGGGAGTCACCTTTCTAGGGGCAAGGTGCCACTGGGTCCCCTAGGGGCATAGTGCCACTGGGCGTGGCACAGTGACAGAGACAGACAAAGAGCACATGCTGAGTCTTGGCCCCCTGCCTGTGGTGTGCAGGCCAGAGACGCTTACCTAGGGAGAGTCCATTGGTGACGGTGGAGGAGGTGAGGGCGAGGCCCCTGCGGGGACTGCGGGACTCTAGGACACTGTCATCCAGAAGGTGCCTGGCTTTCTCCGATGGGAATGTCGCACTTTTACTCTCAACTACACTCAACTGACACATCATACTGGAAACGGAAAGGAAGAAAGAAGGCACAGCTCCTTATCCATGGAGCAATCGCAGCTGCACCTGCCGGGATGTAGGTGTCCAGGCTGTGCCCTCTCTTGAGGTGTGACCTTGGGCAAGTCACATCCTTTTGTGGAGCCTCAGTTTCTCCACCCATCCATGGGGAATAATGCTGCTTGCCCTGCCTGCTTCCAGGATGAAGATGAGACTTGTGAGCGATGAGGCTGCCACAGGTCTGGAGTCACACGCACCTGGTCCAGTCCTGGCTCCCATGCCTCACCATTGCAAAGGACATCGTCTTGTGACCCTCGCTAGACTCATTCTTACACTGTGTATAATAATACTGCTACCTCTGAGGCCTGTATGCTCTCAGTGAGCTCCTGCCCCATGGGCATGTGGTGCAGCAGGCTGAGCGGGAGGAGCTCTGAGGACTCAGAGAGTGACTCACCTCCTGCCTGTGAACTCCTCAGGGGCCAGCCAGGGCTGGGTGGGGGGTGACTTAGAGGTGGCAGGCAGGCAGAGAGGAAGGAGGAAGGCAGGCAGGAAAGAAAGGAGGGAGCAGGGGAGAGATGGACCCATCTGTTCAGGAGTCCGTGACCAATGCCCAGGGGCTGTAGGCATGGCTGCCCCCAGTAATACTGAGATCTACCCATGTTCCCTAGCTAAAAGCATCACAGGGAGGGTGAGCCAGCAAGTTCACTGCTGTGCAGATGCCACAGGACACCCAACGCTGCCCTGAGGACATTCACTGGCGCCCACCGGACTGAGTTTCTCCGTAAGGGAGCCATTAACAGAACCTGGGCACATTTGCTGGAATTCCCCTGTTGCTTCCCTGCCCTTTCCTTCATCCCTTCTCCATTAGATGCAGAGCCTAGGGCCTTGGTGGATGGCAGATGGATGGTGCTACCAGTGGCCCTCAGCTATTCCTGAGCTCATGCTAGTCTCAGGACACTGTGCCAGGTAGGGGCACCAAGAGCTCCCAGGATGGGGTATGGGAGGGGCCCAGCCTCGGGTGAGGATTCCCCAGCATTCCTTCATTCATGCCCGTGCTGAGTCAGAAGCCCCGGGGGAGGGCGTCTCAGTCACCCACTTGTTGCCCAGGCTGTGACTCTTCCTGTGTCGGGGGACCGGTGGTGTGGGGAGGCTGCCGGCCACAGACGCATCAGGGCAGGTGGGTCTCCGGCGGAAGCGCGCTGAACTGGAGCCCACAGAGGGGCCTGTGAACAGAGCAGAGGGAAAGAGATGGAACAGAGCAAGGGTCATAGGGGTGTGGGTGGGGAGAGGCTCAGGGCTTGTGCTAAGATCCCCGCTCAGCTGTCACAGGTGGGACAAGGTGTAAAGAAGCCACATAGTGTTCTGCTCATCAGCGACCCTCTCCCACTCCCACCCATATCAGCCATTTGCAAGGCTGACAACACTAGCGGATGGCTGAGACCTGCTCTGCAAAGGGCCCATGGGCTGCACAGGCCCACTGGCCATCTGGTGTCCCAATTCTGCTTTAGGGAGCATCTGAAAAGCAGGATCTCATAGACCGATCTGCAGTAACAAAGCCAGAGAGGCATGACCCTGAAGCCAAGTTCCTCAGCCAGGACTTTATGAACCCAAGGGTGGCTGCGGAAGGCCATGGAGCATGGAGGACTGAAATGCACCTATGTTTTCCTCATCCAGTGGGCAGCTTCTTTGACAGTGGGCAGCTTCTCTGACAGTGGACAGCTTCTTTGAGGCTCTGATTCTTATCACAGGAACTATCAGCGCCACCTGGAGAGTGCGGGTCACCCTGGAGGTTCTGGCTGTGTTGGGTGCTGGGGGTTTGGGCAGCTCATCCTGCACAAACTCGGCAGGTGACCCTGAGGTGCCCCTGGGAAGACCTTCTGCTCTGCAGGTTGGGGCACAGGCAGCTCTGACCCAGGGAAACAGCTCATGTAGTTGCTCCAGAGAGGGAAAGGAAGAATGAAAACCATCCTGCTTTGTTTTGGTTTTGCACTATTGCTGGAAGAATCCAGAGGGTGGAACCCGGCTTGTTTTTTAGCAGCCACGTGAGAGGATTACAGTCTTACTGCCTGAGTCACTCAGGCTCCCACCCTGGTGCAGAATAGTGATTTCTAAATGTCAGACTGCACTGCTGCTCCCCGTGTGGTCTGAAGCGGAAGCCCAGGGGTCCTGGTGTTGGAGCAGAAATAATTAGGATTCAACACTGCACACTTGGCACTTGCTTTTTGCCTGTGCTGTAATACTTGAGGTGGGCACTCTTAGCAGCCCCAGTTTGTGACAAGGCCGGCTTACAGATATCTGTATAGCATGCTGGAGGCAAGTGTGCAGCACTCTCCGGCTGGCAAGGGAGGGACACAGTGGTTCAGAGCTTGGACACTGGACACAAGAGGAAGGAGGCAGAGAGAGAGCGTATGTGTGGAATCGGCAAGCAGGAAACACTTCCTTGGGGAAGTCTGCAGTAGGTGGGTCCCAATTGCTACACTTGAGAAAGGGAAGGGGAAGGGGCCTAACATCTATTTTGTACCAACTGTGAGCCAGGCTGGTAAAACACTCCATGTCTTAGCTCATAGGCTCCTATGCAGCTCATACTTCATCATGGCCACTTTAGAGGGAGGATCAGAGCTCACCAGGCCACACAGCCTGAGGGTGCTGCTCCTGCACTGGCTGTCCAAGGCCCACTCCTCCCGCCCGACCCTGTTCCCACTTGTCTCCCACGTGCAGTGCTCCTGCCTGTCCCCTGGCTCTGCTTCCCACTTTGGGTCCTTGTAAGCCCTCTGGGCTTGCTATAGTCTCTTCCTCGAGCCCTCCATTCTTCCTCCAGGACTAGGCCAGGATGTGCCCCCTTTCCTTTGTGCTTTGGACCCTCGGGAGGTTTTTCTGACCTCAGATGGCCCTGGGCCAGCTAGGGGGAGAGAGCTGCGGCCCAGCGGAAGAGCCCTCGGCCCCCAGACGAGAGAGCTAATGCTTTTCTCCCTGCCCTGGGTCTCAGCCCCTCTCCCCTGCCTTCTGCATTGTTGACCAACAGCCTGGGTCTGATGCAGAAGCAGAAGAATTTCCATTCAGCTGGGACCCAGATGAGGTCCTCTCTGCCAGTAAGTGACGCCCTCTGCTACTGAAATGCCTCACGTTCCTGCTGGCCAAGCCTGGGGTGGCCCCCACGTGACAGTGCCAGGGACACGTGTCTTCTGTGGCTGTGTCTGAACTGGGCAGCTGGCAAGTTTGTCATGTCCTCCGGCAGGGGCAGGGTGGGTGGGGGTGGTGCTAATGTGCTGGGGCCCTGGCCAGAGTGCAGTCCCCACTGCCCGCCTGATATGGCACGGACGGCTGGAAAAACTGACCATGGGGCTTGACTATCTCAGAGGATTGCTCTATTTTTCCTCAGCATAATTTTTCCATGAATAATCTTTAAAGCGCTTTAAGTGGCTGTTTCTTTAGCAGTTTTATTGGAACATATGAGAACTGACAGTCTCTGTGGGGAATGAGATATGTTCAAAAAATCTGGTTTTCATTACCTTTCTCTCAAGAAACCCATACTGACCAACAGACCACTCATTGACTGGAAGGGAAAAAAGCACAGGGCCTTCTAATAATGGCTGTGGAGTGGTCTTTATCAAGCCTGATGAGCAGGGATGGCAAAGGACTGGAGCTCTGGAGGCAGATGGGCCTGGCTCCCCCGTGTCTGCACTTGCAGGCTGAGCAGCCCCAGCCTCTGAGCCCGAAGTCTGCATCTACAGAACAGGAACAGTGATACGGTCTTGCAGCCTTCCTGAGAGAAGCCAACCACTCGGTTTCCCTCCCTCCTCCTGTCCCAAATGTTTACTGAGCCCTGCCCACGGGGCTCGTACTGGTGCTGGAGCCATAGTATGGGTTCGAAAGATGATAGTCTGTCTTCACAGGGCTGACAGTCAGGTGTGGGGGGGAGAGTGGCCAGGTATCTGCACCCAGGAGAGACACAAGCTTCGACAGGAGGATGATAATAATCACTATGGCAGTTGCACCAGTGGTGTAACCCCACCGACACTGATGGTGACAATAACTGCTAACATTTATTGAGCATCTACAAGGTGCTTTGTCCCCATGCTCTTATTTAAGCCTCACAGTAACATCACCATGCAGGAACTGTGGCTATTCCAATTTCATGATGTGGAGCTTGTGGTTGGAAAGTTCAAGAACTTGCCCAGGTGAGCAGCCTCTGTGGCGGAGAGCTCTGTGCACAGTGTATCTGAGAGCCCGGGGGGAGAGTCAGAGGGGACTTCTGGGACGTCTGACATCCTGGCTGGCGTGTGAGCTCCAGCATGGACAGTGATGGGCAGAAGCAACAGCATGTGCAAAGGCTCAGAGGCTTCTGAGGGGAAGGCACAGTGATGCACTCGGGCACCCTGGGAAGTTCCCTGTTGCTAGAGAGCAACTGCATGAGGCCAAGACTTGAGCCCATGGGCTGTGTGGATGAGTGTGTCCAGGGGGCAGTGCTGGCAGGGTGTGGAGGCAGAGGACTCAGAATAACCCTTTGTGCCGAAGTGGTACACACTCAGGGAGCAGGTCTGGGTGGGGGGGGGATAAGAAATCCAGCATGAGGCTGATGTTTGGAGGCCACTGGATAAATGGGTGTGGCACTCATGGCTGCCTGAAAAGGGTACATGGCCCACAGATTTCTCCTGCCTCCGAGCCCTGCCCTGGGCCAGCACTGCCCTATTTTGGTCTGCTCACAGGGAACAAGTCTCGCACATCAGAAATTAATGCGAGGCAGCTGTGGCAGAGGGGGAACTGCTCAACTCAGTCATAAGACTTGAGTTCCAGTCCCGCTTCTGCCTGGGCTGAGGTAGGGGCTCACGGCCTGTCCCCTCCTCCTGAGAAAGCCTTTCCTTACTGGTGGGGGCGGGGAGGGCACGACAACTGTGCTGCCTGGAGCTTCTGCCAGTGCCGCCTCAGCCTCTGGTACACAAGGTGGGCATTTGCTCGGCTTCCTGTGTTTCCTGCCTGCCTGTGTGGGGAGCCCTGTTCCCAGACTTGAGGGTTGGACCCTTCTGGGTCTGCCTCTCAGGGACACGGGGGTGGGAGTGGGCGTTGGGGGGCGGTCTGCACAGAAAGTCTGTTCATGCTGAAACCCTTTGTAGCCAGTTTTCCCAGGGAGCTGGGTGTCAATCACTTTCATGTTCACACACATTCTCTGTTTCTCACATGTGCAGCTCACAGGTCCTCTGCCGGCCAAGACCTAGCTCCCATACCACACAGAAGCTATGGTTCATTTCCTTCTGAAAAATGGCACCCAACTGTCCTTTGATGGGGCCGAGTGTGCCATGGACTCTCCTCACAGCTGAAGGTGCAGACTCCCAGGCCACAGGGATCTGGGTAACCCGGGATCTGTGAGGAGTGAGGCCACAGCAGGGCAGCTCGGTTGGACAGAAGCGGTTAGAGTCTTGCCATCTTTGCCTGGCCTTAATGTGACTGGCTTTCTGGTCCTGGAGGAGCTCATGGAGGACTTTCACCACTCTGAAGATAGAAAAGATTTCCAGAGGGAGGACCTGTGAGGAGGGGAGGCCCTCCTTCCCTTTTGCCTATGGCTGCTCTCTTCCTCATCAAACAGGGATCCCTTGGCAGCTTGAAGGAATCTGCATAGTGGCAGACCCAGGGGACTTCTGGTGTCTCGCTCAGGCCTAGGGATGCCAAGATGGCCACAGCCAGAGGACAGTAGTGGCCACAAGAGTCAGCTGCACTCAAAGGTCTTTGGGTGGGTAAGGCCTCCCATGGAACAAGGTGGCCCCCCTGAGGAGATTTGGCGTGGGGTTGAGGGCTTGCGGGGATCTGAGCAGCAGCTAGTGGTAGGCAATAGACTCTGAGGGTTTGCAGAAGGAGCTGCAGAGGTCCCTGGAAGAGATCTGCATCTGCTGGGTTGAAGACTTAGAGAAACTCTGAAGCACCCCTGCAAGTGCCCAGGAGAGGAAGCACAGTGGTACTGACTGCTACCTGGACGACACCATGCCCCAAAATAGCAGCAACCAGCATGCCTGTGCCCTGCCCTGGGCTGTGGCCAGCAAACCAGGGACATGGAGAAATGCTGAGGAAGCATGAAGGCCACACTTGCTCTCTTGTCACAAGCAGCCAGGCCTGAAGCCCCCTGGTAGGGTGAGGTGAGGTGATTAACACAGATCAGGTTTGGAGTTTTGCTTCTTACCTAGAACTAGCATCTGAGGACCAGTGGGGAAAGTGTGTGACTCAAAGTGTCTGCAAGAAAGGCAGGACATGCCAGGATGTCACTCAGGGCAGATGCTAACTTGTACTGCATAGGTGCATAGGGCAACCAGGACAGAGCTTAGAGTGCCCTTGGGCCCTTGCTGTCCCCCTGCTTGCTCCTTGTGTTGGAGACAGGCAATGTACCTGTCCACATCTCTGTGCTCAGCAATCGGCTCTGCTACTTCCTTCCTGTGTGAGGCTGGGCAAGTGCCTGGGTGTCTTCACCTACAGAACAGGCATGTCAGGGCCTACCTCACAAGGCGGGTATCAGGGCACAGAGGAGACGAAGGCAGTCTCAGGATGGTGCTCGGCAGAGTCTATGTTTAGCAAAGGTTGCTTTGATGCTGAGGATGAGGAAGAGGATGACAATGCACCATCTTTCAGCCTCTGTTTTCCTCCTGTGAACTGGCTGGAGTGGTGCTATTAAAATGTGTCCACAAAGTCCCTCCTGCTCCACTGAGTGGTAGGGCCTCTGCCCTCTGTCCTTGGATCTCGGCTAGCCCCTGTGGCTGCCTGACTCACCGAGGAGGCTAAGGTAAGGCTATGTGACTTTGAAGGCTGGCTCACTGAGATGCTGAAATATAGCTTCCTCCTTGTCCTTCTTGGACATTTCCTCTGGGGGACAGCTAGCTGTCATGCATAAGCCTGATGATCCCGAGGTGGTCATATTATGAGGAAGCCCAGGCCATGTGCAGAGACCACAGGTATGCATTCTGCCATCCCTATAGCCACTGCCCCAGTTAGCAGCAAGCACCAGGCATGAGAGTGAAGACATCTCCAGCCCCAGCCCTGTGTGACTTTCAGAATATATGCATATCATAAAACAGTTGTTATGTGTCCCTTGGTTTTGGGGTGCCAGATGAGGCAGCAGTACCTGCCATAGCTGGTGAGTACCTAAGCAGGAGCCCAGAGAGCCCCTCAGGCTCTCCGTCCCATGCCTGGGCAGATGCTTGACCCTGTCCCCCATCGGGACAGCATCAGAGTCTGCTGGGAGGGCCCGGAGCTAACCCCCAAGAGGCTAGGAGTGCAAACCCACAAGCGGGTCTTCTGGCACTGCCTCAGGGAATGCTCCCAGTGGCCTGGGGTGACAGCCTGCAGAAAACATTGCTGTTCACAGGGAAACTGAGGTTCCAAGGGATCAAACCCACTGCCTGTGGTCATAAAACTCAAGAGGTGTTGGAACTGGGCTCTGTACTCAGGTCTATCTGAATCCAGAGCAGGACCCTTGCTACCGGGCATCAAAACAAGGTGTGTCTGAATGCAGTCCTGAGAGTACTGTGCAGGGAGAAGAGGCCCAGGCTGAGTCTCCTGCACTTGAGTTGCTGCCCAGGAATCTCAAGGGAACCCTGTGCACTGGGGAAGCCATGTGGAGGTGGGGCTGCAGAAATCTGGAAATGTCTCCACCAGTTCAAGGCACACAAACATTGCTTGTCCTGTCTAGAGGTCATTGTTTTGTATGGTTTTTATCTCCAGAAAAATATTAGTTCACTTATATAAACTAAAAATTACGGATGGGGGGGGCATGAAAACGTGGCGTTACTGGGCTTTTTTCCCCACACATGCAGAAACTGAGTTTTCTCCACTTCCTTTCTCACAGTGTATTTTGTTAGGGGCAAACCCACCCGCATAGCCATTCTCCATGGTGGAAAATGGGGCAGCTCTCTTTGGGGTGCAGGGGCCATCCCAGAGACCAGCACAACCACAGCTTGGACCTCACTTCTGATGTTAATCAAGACTCCAGAGAGATTCAAGACCATGAGACCACAGCTGCTATCAGTGTCAGGGTCAAGGTCTCCTGGTCCTGGAGGCAGGGGAAAGAGTCAGAGTCCTCTGGCCATCTCGATTTGCTCATGCTGGCCTCCTTTCAGCTCTGCACATGCCAGTCCTCTCCTCGTGGTTATTTGTGGCCTGTCTCTCCCCCAGTAAGATGTGTGTTCCAGGAGGCTGGGGTCTTGCCTTACTTGTGCTGGGCGCCCGGCTCCTTGAAAGTGCTTGGCCATTGCAGGCCCATAGCATGAAAGCCTTGAGTGAACAAAAGAGCACACTGCGGGGCTTTTCCTTGGCAGTTGTGGGGGGGTGTGGCTGTGGAAAGAGCCCCACGCTAGAGCCTAAACCCCCCTCCGGAGGAGTGAGGGAGGCTGCGTTCCTCCCATTCTTGGGACTGCAAGAGGCACATTCTTGTCCTTGACTCTGGTCGGGCTCTTGCCACGTGGCTCAGTCTAACTGCCAGACCCAGGAAGGCTCCCTGGAGCTGCCCCTCTGGTCCGGCCCCTCTGGTCCTGTCCTCTAGAGTACCCCTGGTGACCCCAGGCTGCAGCAGCACTCACCTCTCTGTCCTTTGGGGCTGCAAGCAGGAAGCCAGGGCCACTGGGAGTGTCTGAGCTCTTCAGACACTCCCCAGACCTCTGGCCATCAACACAAATCTTAACATCCTGCTTGCAAGGCTAAAGCCAGGGATTTGAAAATTGGTGGAAAACACTCCTGTGAGCTGGGGCTTGCTCCACTGTGTAGAAAGCTGCTGGCATCAGCACTTCTCCTGAAGGCTGTGCAGAGTCAGCACTTAGCCCACACTGGAGGTGCCTCCAAGAACAGGTGCCCACAGGGCGCAGCAGGTGCTCAGGGGCCAGGGCCAAGGGGCAAGGCAGGTGACCACAGGCTTTTGTCCAGGACCCCTACATACTGGGCTCTAGGAATTCCACACTGGGCTAATCCCTCAGGGGCCTTTATTTTGGTGGGGAAGATAGACTCGAGGCATATGAGCACACAGGTAACTGAGGGGTGTACTGTGCATGCAGGCAGGAATGGCACAGAGCACTGGTGGCAGGAGGTTGTCATACAGGGGTCAGCACATCTCTGTGGGAAGCCTGACAGAAGTACTTTAGGCTTTGCAGGCCCCTGGTCTTCATCCCACCCACTCAACCCTGCTATTGCAGTGTGAAAGCAAACACAGACAGTACATCAGTGGGTGGGTGGCTGTATTTGGTCCTATACAGGAACAGGGTGCGCTGGATGTGGCCCAGAACTTGCCAGCCCCTATGAAGTGGAGCCTGATTAAGTCTGGGTCTGGGGCTCGGGCTGGTAGAAAGGCTTTTTGAGACAGTGACATTTAGCTAAAACCTGAAGGCTGAGCCCGGGACAGAGGCTGAATCATAATACTGAGAATCACAGCACCATCATGACAAAGCTGTATGTGATGAGGGTGTTCCGGGTCAGGCGCCACTTGCTTTGCACACATGGCCTCAGTAAGTTCCCACAGCAGCTCCGCGATGGAGGTGTATACTGTGCCCACTCTATGGATGGGGTGTGCATTACTGAGCATTTCGGGGAAGTAAGTTGCCTATGGGAGGGTCCTAGAACAGGGCCTGAGATGGGAAGGTGGAGACTGGACCCGTACTAGAAGCGTTCCCTTGCTCCTGGGCCATCTGTCAGGAGAAGGCAGCAGGTATGGAGACAGTGGAAAATTTCCCTGTGCTCAGGGAAGCACTGTGGAAACCAAGCTACTCAACACAAACTTGACTCTGTCTTAAATTAGGACAACAGCATCTCCTAAGGCTCCGAAGAACAACTGCATTTCCCTCTCCAAGTTACCAGAGGAGCCCCAGGTGCCAGCGCAGGGTCCAGCTTATAAGACACAGCTAGCAGAGAAGGAAGAGACGAGCCGGAATGAACTCAGGGCAGGGCAAAAGCTTTGCAGGGTAGGGCTTGCAGGAGGCTGCAGCACTGTCTCCTGCAGGCTCTGTGGTCCTCATCTACCAGGACACATCCTGGCATGGAAGTGTGGAGAAGGGCTTGGGCAGGCCCAGGGCAGCAGCTCCCTTCCCAATCACTGCGTGTCAGGCTATGCTGGGCACCTTCCCAATAGCACTCATTTTTGACATTTTAAAATTGCTGGGATGCATTTTAAAATGGGGATGTTTTATTATCCCCATTTTGTAGATAAGAAAATTGAGGCCTGGGGTGGAGGATAAAGACACTTGTCTAAAGCTGCAGTGGCCTAACCCAGGTTGGTAGGACCTAGAGCTCAAGCCAGGAGGAGATGCTATTGGTCCCCACCCCACCTCTCCCTGACCAGCGTGGAAATCTGCCCTAGTCACTGAGAATGGGCTGGACAACCAATAAAAGGGAGCCATGGCGATAATAAGGATGGAGCAGCCAACACTGAGCACACTTTCACAACAGGCCGGTGTGGGCAGAGCGCTTTCCAGGCCTGAACATACCAGGCATCATGGCCACCTTGTAAGGGTCTTAGCTCCATTCTGTGGATGAGGTGCTTGAAGATCAGAGAGCTAGGAAATGTCAGAGCTTGGGCTTGACTTCAGAGCCTGGGTCCTTGTCACTAGGGAATGTGTGTGTGTGTGTGTGTGTGTGTGTGTTTCCCCAGTAGGTGAATAAATCCAGGAAGATGAGCTACTTGGATTTAGTGACACCAGATACCACAGGCATCCTGTGCATGTGTTGGGGGCACACAACCCCAAGTTTGGTGCACTCCTGATGATAAGTGTCCAAGTGGCCCAAAGACCCTGGGGTTTTCTATACTTCATTTTTGTTCCCATCTTGGGGCTCTAACCTTGCACTCTTGGGGCTGTTCTGTCCCAGGCTGCTCTAGGGAGCCCCAGCACTGAGGTATCTTGCAGGGGTCCCATAAGATTAGGAGCCTGGTAGGTGGGCACAGGAGCCATGAGCAGGGACAGTGTGTGCTACACACTCAGCTGTGCTGTATGGATCCATGGGCAAGGCCCGCCCAGGGCTATTCCTGGCTTTGCTCCCACTTGAGGTAGCTACAATACCTGCAAGATCTTCCTTGGAAGAGACCAGTCTCGGAGAGCTGCTTCCTGGTTCTATTCTGAGCGACAGTCTGAAAACAGAAATTGTCACAAGATCAGATGGGCGCTGGCTTAGCACAGGGGAACTGACAGATGTATGGTCAGGGTTGGGAGACGGATAGCTGTTAAGGGCTGCAGTAGTCAAGAGAACCCAGTAGTGCTGTGAGATCTGCCCCCATTACAGTTGTCTCCTTGGATGCCTCCAGTGGATTTCCATGCTGAAGAAACAATGGTTAAGGAAGACAAAAAAAGGTGAGTGACCATGGCCCATGGTTTACTGAGAAGGATGTGTTAATTTGGCTGACGAGGCTATGAACTAGGTGCATTTTATAAATGAGAAGACCGAGGAATAGTAACTTCCTTCTCCAAATTCACGTCGCTAGCAAGTGGCAGAGCAGGGTCACTCTGATGTAAATAAAGGTTTCATAGGCAAGACTGGGAACTGAGGGTAGCCCTTTCTGGAAAGGGAGACAGCCCCCAGTAAGGTGAAGGAAACCCGAGTCCATGCACATGAAGCAGACTGCTTGCTTACTGGGTCTACGGACTCCAGCCTTCTACTCCCCCTGGCTACAAAAGAAGGGAAATCCAAGAATCTCTGGGCCTCCCAGCAGCAGGAGGGGAAAGCAGTCCCTCTCCACACATGGAAGAATGGCTAGATGCCTCCCTCCCTGTATCAGAGCCATGGAGCATCCAGACAGAGCCTCCTAAATGGGAGCAAGAAAAAAAGAAATGGTCCAGCAGCACAGCACACCTCCTCTCCCAAAAGAAAGACAGAGGAAACGAGAGAGAGCTACCCCTGGGACCAACCAAGGAGGTGGCCTGGGAACAGAAAAAATCCCCCCAGTGCTTTGAGTGGAGGAATGACTTATGAGGAACATGGGCTGAACAAAACAAAACCTGAAAAGTGAGATGATGAAACAAAGGAATAAAATGAAACAGGAGACTGAGGCCAGCATGGGGGGAATACCCCAAATCAAAGACTGAAACAAGAGAGGGCTGGCTGAATACCTAAGTGAAAACAGATCTCCAGGCATTGCTGAAGATGAGGAGGTGATCACGGCTGTTAGAAAGGAACTAACGGATGAGGAGGGCAGAAAGCACCCAGCACATGCCTGCCTAGAAGACAGAAGCCAAGAAATGGCAGGGAGAAGTCAAACACACAAACCAAAGGCACTCCTGGGCAGCAAAGGAAGGGTCTGGTGCAGAACCATCGAGCGGAGGACTTCCCTCCTTGAGCGTTTGTAAGGAACTCTTCACCTACCAGGCAGGCCAAACAAGCCACTTTCAGAGGGAGAAACTCAGACTTCAGCCTTCACTACAGCAGCACTCAATGCCAGAGGGCAATGGCTCAGGGTCTGCAGGCCTGGGAGAGAGCTGAGGAGGGCAGCCAGCGAGGCCAGGCCTGATGAATGCAGCTGCTTCCATGGAGGACTCAGGCAAGGCAGGCCCGGGGAGAGGAGGGAGGAGAGGCCCTGCTCCTGATGAAATCCAGCTAAATAAGGGACTGATTTAGAATAAAGACTCCAGGAGACACTGTGGAGGAACAGCAGGTGGTAAGAATTGTATCCGTTTAAAAATACTAAACAGTAGGAATTATGATTCCTGAACATGATGTTTATGTTACAAACTTGGTTTATGTGGTCCAATAATAATACAACTAACAAAAAAACTAGAAGAGGGTGAGGCAGAGGTGAAGCAGGGAGCAGTGGTAATAGTCTCATCT